>OU015468.1:15591690-16824190 GCA_907164805.1 Brachyptera putata | reverse complement strand
TCGACACCACTAACGACCCGTCGATCAAGGGTCAATAGCTAGAAGATGCCATTCACTAATAAGTGAGGCATATACCAGCCAATGTAATTTGATTGCGATGAAAGATGGTAATCAAATAAATGACAACAATGTACTATATTTATAATTTAATGCCATGTTGAGATTCCTTTTTTCCTTGGCGACATTCAAGTATTTAATCAATAAGTGTTACCTTGCCAGCGTAATAAGCATCAAACATTGAATAATATAATAAGTTTTTGTTGTACAGAACAAGTGTAATTAGATTAAGATAATTAACATAATTATTACTAGTCCCAGTATACTTTTCGTTATTAACAATATCATTAATCAATGAGTCCATATTGTAGTGATACCAAACCTTACAGTACATTAAACCAGTTGTACCAATAACCGAAGTTTGTTCTGAACGATTTCAATATATCGTATAATCTTAGCCTATATTATAAATAACCGTTCAAATTTGAATTTTGGCAGCATTTTAATTTTATAGTCAAATACTTTGGTGAATAGTTCATAAAAAATACAACTTCCGAAACAAATTTCAATGGGATTTGCGTTGAATATATCATATAAATAAAATAAATAATATACTATAAATTAATAATAAAGATCATGTAAATCAAATTATTTATGAAAGAAGGTGTCGAGCGGAGACCCCTATTCCACACCACTAACGAGCGGGTGGTTCGGGGCTCCTGGGATATGTAGAAACTTTCTCAGTTCACAATTTAAAGTCGGCCCGCATATTGCACCAAATGTCGCAAATTACAAAGAGAGGAAGACATTGTCTATTATATGAGCCACGGACATTGTCTATATTTTATTGCATCTAAAGCACTATGCTGTAAAACAAAAAATGAATAAAGTGATTATGCAGTATTTAAATGATGTTTTGAGCATGGGGTTAATGAAGAAGTCAATTTTTTCCATTATAGGCTCCAGAAATCAAACAAGATTTACAAATTAACGGTAGAGGATTTGATGTGATTTTTATTTGCCGGAAAAAGAACTTGAAGAGATTAACTGAATTTCAAAACATTTTGTTGTGTCTGTGTGATCGTATATAAGGAAAAATTAACCCTGTTCATTACCCCATGCTCAAGATCACATTTAAATACTGAATAATCACTTTATTTATATGTTACCCAGCAGCATAATGCTTTCGCTGTTTGCTAAAAAAAATACTCTTTACCGAAATAAAGTTACTCGGTTGTGTGATATGGGCTTGGGTGTCCAACCTTACCGGTACCCTAACCCATTCCATTGAAAGTACCCCGAAGCCCATGTCACACGACCGAGTCGACTTATTTCGGTATACACTCTTCAGCGCTCCAATATTATAAATACCGTTTCAAAAAATTATTTTGAATTTTCTTGGCAAGCATTTTTTTGGAAGAATCTATTTGAATATAGCTCAAAATAGTTTTGGGTGAAAATAGTTCCATATAAATACACCTACAACTTCATCAGTATATTACCTAAATATTTCAACTGGGATTTTCTGCAGTTGTAATATATATTCATATGAAATGAATAAAGTAGAATAATAAATACATATTACCACATATAAATACATATAAAGAAGTCAGTCGTTCAAATCCTACGTGTATATGCACCGAAAATTATTTGTATATTTAATAAAGGTGCACAAATGTATTTTATGCATTCAAGAGCGTTTCTCTGCAAATCTTTCTATTTGAATAAGTATAAGAAGTAAAATAATGCAAAAAAGAGTAAGTCTTATCATTGATTTTACTATCAGATTCATTTTCAAATTAATGTTCCATTGCTGAACCAAATACTGTTGATAAATACATCTATATATTATCATATAGGCCTATACTCATTATATACATAACATGTAAATATATATATATATATATATATATATATATATATATATATATATATATATATATATATATATATATATATATATATATATAAATGTATATGCCATTATGCCTATGTGTGTGTGTTTGAGAACTTTCAGTACCGTATACGATATAAATATACTTATATCTATAGGCCTATAAGAATAATCTCATCACAATTCCTTGACTACACCTGTTATGACTATGGTATGTACAACATTGTTTATACGTAACAATGCAGTATGGAAATATGAGAGAAAACATTTCACAGTTATCATCCATATCTAGTAAAAAGCAAGCAAACAAGAGTATGTAACCGGAATGAAATGGAATGAATTTATGGCACCACACTGTCTGGCGTTAGGTCCTACAACTTCACCAAGTCCACACAGCAGTTGTGATTTGTCGGCAAGTTTCTCGTCTACTGTTTAATAACAGTATTTTATGGGTGTCATTTCAATTCAACAATGACTTTTGTTGAGACTTAAGACCTACAATTTGAATAATTTCACTTGTAAATGGGTTTTTAATTTAAACGCTGATACAACGATTAATGGGTGTCAACATCTGGTTTGCAGAAACAAAAATGTATAATTAACTGTGATTATTGAGACATTATGAATTATAAAATATGTATGCGAATATTACATGTATATCATCAAATAAAAATGTAAGTACTAGAGTGAATTTGCAAGATGATATAGAACATTTTCACGATCTCTTGGACTGCAATAATGTTTCACATTTCGCAATCCACTATAGGCCTTATATCATAATAGCTAGGACTAGAGCCTACACTAAAAGTAACAACTGAATGCCAGTATGGCCGGTGAAAGTGTACAAATAAACTGACAACAATGTAACCTTTTTAATAAATGCCATTGTTGAGATATGCGCGCGCTTTATTTTGGGACTTCAGTGACTTTTCCACTGTTTACCATTGCCAGCGTATCTGCATCTCTTGAAAATAGTAAAAGTTTTTTTGCACCAGCAACAATGAATATACAGATGAACTATACACAATATATTGACCCCAGTAACTTTTATTATTAACCAAATATTAGACAATGGCCACTATTTGTAGTGATACCAACATCCCTTATCATCAATTAAATAAGTTTGTACCAATAACTTGAAGTTTTGTTCTAGAACTGATTTTTCAAAAAATAGTCATTATTAATTAATTAGACTTGTACTTATTCAAAAGCTAACGCGTTAGCTACTGTGGCAACATCTCTATAGTCTACGTGCATTTTAATTGTTATTAGTCCAAATACCCTTACTAAAGGACTTGAACTACTTGGACTACGAAATAAGGAATAACTATTGGCGACCAAGAAACAGTGTCAATGTTACTATACTGCGTTGCATATTTACACATATATACGTTAGAATCACTACAAGTAATTGTGTATACTGTATATATATATATATATATATATATATATATATATATATATATATATATATATATATATATAAGTATAAGTCACGTATAAGTCCCTTGGAGCTCGAGATCTATCTTGGAGCAGGAGTCTAGAGATCTTGAAATCTGAATTTCATCATTACCAAATGCGAAAGGTCCAGATTAGAATTAAAGCGAGCTAAATTGACAAGGGAACATGGCCAAGGTACCCTGACACACAGCCAATACAGTAAGGGTACGTAGATTTGGCAACCCAGTCGGTAGTCGAAGGGTGAGTGAGGGTGAACACTGAACTATATTATGCAGTTACATCTAAACAAAACACAGCGTCGAGTGTGGCAGAAAGGCCATTGTTGAAGTCTGCCATCAGACGTTTCGCTGACTAGAGGTCTCCCAGGAAAACGCAGAATACGTGTTGTAAAAATAAGATATATTACAATATTTCCATCTTCAACACCATACTCACATGCACATTACATTATTTCGCAAAATTCGTATGTACCACCTACATTCGTATTCGCCTAACATCAATTTTATGGGTATTTGATCATTTTGTTATGGATTATATTAGATTTTTATAGCTATAATTAATTTTGTCCTTTCTATTTATACATAGTATGTTTATTAGTATCAAGATGAACTATCTATAAGTCTTAAAAATGTACAAATATAGATGATATTTGAGGTATTAGATATTGGTTTTTTCCGTCACGTCGTTTGAGTTAAATTCTTACTCGACGTTTCGGTCTCCATGTTGAGGCCTGTTGAGACCTGTTGAGACCCATAGTCAGTCTCTTTCTTCTGAGACGGTTCTATTCTTCTGAACCAGACCAACTCTTGAGAAAGGTCTCAACTCTCAACATGGAGACAGAAACGTCGAGTAAGAATTTAACTCAAACGACGCGACGGAAAAACCCAATATCTAATACCTCATATTCGGGTCGCGAAAGTCTCAAACAACTCATAGATGATATTTATTTTCAAGATATCTCCATCTCATTGTCACGACATGAAATTCTCATATGCGTGGTTTGGTTTTTGACCAATTTATAGCCATAAAACAACCAAAACACTAAAAAGGTATAAAAGGAAACCGCATTTTATAAAACCATTTTCAAACATGTCTATAACCATAATACAAACGCATGCACGGACACCTTATACGCCGCACGCCTATATAACTAAAAGAGTGATATTATATGAGAGGCATAATACTGAAATAACATGCATCGGTTGTATATATAAATATACCTATGAAACTATTTTAGGAGTTAGTTCCTATTTTCAGCAGACTATGTGCTCAAGTCTTGGGTGTTGAATTATAGCCCCAGTACTTCTCACGAGAACAGAGAAGAAAAATACAATCTCGGTTTAGAATGAGATGGTATGCATGTAAATGATGTAATGCACTGATACATGCATAAGCAGCGGCCCGCCATGATATTTTATTCGGCCCCCCGACTGAATAAAAAATTCTTGAAATCTTCAGAGCATACCCCAATAATTTTACAGGGAATTGTTTTACTATTTTTGGCCCGCTTTTATTGTAAATTTTCTTTGAGAAATTAGTAACAAAACGTTCTCGCGCACCGGCAAGTCTTTCTGCAGATACCTTGTGACAGTTTTCCCTTTCGTATTTACTGGTTCTGGTTTTGGTTGTTACATTAGGTGAGGTGAAGATTAAATTGACATAAAAATTTCTATTGGCAATATATTTCGTGAAGGCAACATGGCCGCCAGTCACAGATTGGCAGGACAGACTCAATAGGCTTTTTAAATGATCATCAATCGATTGACAGTTTATTGTATTGTTGATTAATGTAATTTATTTGGGAAATGTATTTGTTTGTTTAAATGTGATTTTTTCGTGTTTTCCTGCATATTTTTCCAATTTAAACGGCGAGTAAATCATAGTAAAATACTATGATGAAATTTTACTGTACCATAGACTACGGGTTTCAATTGAATGTCGATATTTTTTCTCCTAGTGCAAAGTGAGAGTGACAGTAGGCTCTAACTGGTATGTGCCTATATACGTCTAGCCTCAAGAGAATTTTCCGAGACACTTGTAACCTCAGTGGCCCGCAAACAGGTGTAAAATAGATAAAATTGCCCTTCTGATGAACAAAAAAGGTTGTACATCACTAATACAATATCGGTACAGTAATAATAAGTCAGAAAGAGGCTTAAACACTTAAGTAGCCACAAGTACGCAGACATACCGCATGAATGAATGGGGTATTGTAAGAATTACAAGCGTAATCGAATAAGTGACCAGTGCCGTGATTTCGTACAAGGTGATAAATGGAAATACGACGATTCTCAAAAAATTGTATGAATAGGTTTTTATTTTCGACAAGATAGAGATAAAAGCTCAAGAGTCTAGACATACGTATTATTGTTAATTTCATTCTAGTCAACATTTCAAAAATTAGAAATTAATATCGACATCGCATATTGCAATCTTCATTTGAACACAATGCTGGAGTAATGAATACTGTTCAACACTTCAATCTTGAAAGTATGAATATTGGGATTCTATATGGCACGTGCCAACAATTAAGTTATTTTGCATTAGACATCAATTTCAAAGTCATTATGTGACGTATATTTTTTGTGAATATATTGTGAGGTTTATTACGATAAACTGTATTAATATATTTTCATAATTTTCATATTTTCATACTTTCATATTAGAGTAGAAACATCATCACAATTGTTGAACAAACTTACAAAGAAGCCTCACAAACGTGACAAAATACAACAAGACTGAACGGAGATTAAATTGTGTGCGCACACGAAAAATAATGTAGAAACCACGAAAACGCGAAAACCATGTATACAGTCAGTATACTCGGGAAATAAGACAATAATTGAGAAATCAACCGGATTCCAAATTCGAATTTACACTGTCGTAGATGTATTATATCATATGATCGTTATGTTCACATTTTAGTTGTATCATCCATTTATTAATTTAGATTACAAAATTATTCAAAATAGAATAAAAAGTTTGGTAAAGGGTAATACCGTTTTCGATTTTCTGCTGTACCACTTCATTCGTAAGTATTACTTTATTAATTGCACTCGACAATCATAGCAAAAAAGAGTATTAATTGAAGAAATTGGTCAACTACTACGACCGTGTGGGATTCTTTTAATTATCATCCATGATTTTAGAAAATCCCTTAATGAGTTTCAATACACTACACAATAATTAAACGAGAGCTCTGCATTAACCTGTATTTTCAAAAAATGTGAAGTATATTTTAGGAGGACCATAAACTAGACAACAGTGTAAGCTTACCTTGAATGTCAACGCGACTGGTGGTAAATCTCGTTTATAAACTATATTTAGTGTAAATAATTCGTTCTTGAATGAAAATTACTACTATTTCGAGTATGATACGCCAACACAAAATCACAACCTCACACAACCACGAAAATTTCGTAAATAAACACTGTACACTGTAAACACGACACGCTATTATTGATATTATTGATATGTTTTGCTGCACAGCGAACCCATCTACGATGGCGCTTGAACGCAACTACAGCCGCTGTCTGGATGTACAGGCGTGAAGCTAGCTGCAGCCAGCAAGATTCTCACGGCACGCTACTACCAACCTAACGATAAAAGCGCTAGAACATGAAGTAACAATGTACCACTGTAATACCATACCGTTTGCTGGTGTTACTAGAGTAGGGTAAACATCGTTATAAGCAGCATAATTAATTTAACGTTTTTAATTTATTTTGGATTCATGAATAACATATGTGATGATAAATATAGGAATATAAATTGCAAAACTACCTGCATTTTTTTCAATTTTGATTTCTAATAAACAAGTCACTAGATTCAAACAAAAAAAGGAACCAATAGTCCTATGAACGTACCGGAAGTCTTATAAAAATCATCGATTATTTTGTATCGTGATATTTGTATTTATATTATTACTCATATGTACCAACGACGTCGGGAGAGGGTCAGCGGTTAAATAAATATACCTATACGAACACAGACACTGAATCGACCATTCATGAGACCGGGGCTCGATTCCCACCCTTGTCGACCATTGATTAGGGTTTTTTCGTGGTTTCCCTCTGTCGTTCAGGTTAATACTGGAATGGTTCCTCAACAACAGGCCACGACCGACTCCTTCCCACTATCCAAAAACACCTAATAAAATAACATTTCATCTCATCATCACATCATCTCATATATCATTCACCGAGGCCAATGAATCTTGGTCATCAATAAGTGCGTCGTTAAACCCACCATAAATTAAAACGTAAATATAGGCCTATATGTATATATTTGAATTCATAAGTATCTCGCTCATCGCCCAGCACATCAGAGCGTTTTCCTATAAGTAAGTTATAGCCATGGCTAAAACATTTGGCTTCACAATTTTGCATAATATTTCTTATCTCTATTTGATAGGTGATAAGAGAGAGAGAAGTCACTTCACCGTCTAATTAATATATATATTTCCATATCAGTATCCTTGTTAAGTTTGTTGCAATTATATCATATCAGGTAAGATATGCTACAAATTAGTCGTCGAAGCGATATCACTGATCATTACTACACAATATAGGCCTTCAATACGGACCTATCACGACATATTATAGGTGGCGTACGTGGTTTTTCACTGCCTTTTTAGAAGTAAACCATATCTATATGAGAACTTGTAACCGTACAATTCTTTAGCAGTTATAATGTAAATCGAATGTTATTGTGATAAGAAGATTTTTAATGAAGAATACCTTCCAAGTTGACAAAAAACTTGATTAATCTCGTCTGCCATGGGTAATATAATATTCACTATTATACTTATAGACTAATTGATAGTAAGAATTATTAAGTGGTTCTTAACCTATATGAGTCACGACCCACGATGGCGCCAATAGCGTTTAGTTATATCTAGGTATTACTAACTACACCTTTAATAGGGACCATATTCATTTTATTATCCTTACTATATCTCATTATTTTGTATTACTGAATATTAGTTGTAGTTTTTTGTATAAATCGTCGTAATATTTCAGTCAATTTCGAATCTGTGAAGAGTTTTATATAGTATCTCGATGATAGTATTGCAATAAAGAACATGAATATATATGAAAAGAAAAATGACTTGGGCCTAACTTTAAATAAACGAGATATGAATGGTACACAAACTTCGTATATGGATAGTCTCTTTACTTTTTCTAGATACGTTTATACTTTGATAAATTACATAATTGAATCTTGGTTGTTGACTGTTATGGTATTCATATTGAATGAATTACCAATTGAATGAAATTGGATGAATTGGATCAGATGAATTGGATTCAATACTAGGAAAACGCCATATATGCGTTGTTAGGCGAGCGGATATATGCGGAAGCGGAACATTCACTGTTTGAACAACCACGAGAGAAAATCGAATATGTTGACCAATTTTACTGTAATTCATCTTACAATAGATTAGCAATATCATTTGAAGTTATAATTTAATTATTTGTATTGTTTTGTTTCAGATGCGCTAAGGCGGTGCACAGCTGGGCATCACGGTCGACAGTGTATTTTCCATCTAACTCTACTATGCGTGTGTATGACTCTATTCGTTTACATATTCGTCTACGATCCAAAGCAATTCAATACAAGAATGACATTCTCATCAAATGGGTTATCAGCACAAGATAAAACGACATATTCATCAACAACAAGAATTACCCAACCTGCTCCGATATTATTAGAAGAAGATAACATTTTCAGCAAACTAGAACAGGAAGTTTCTAATCTACCCGTTGAATATATGAAGAAAAGCAGAGGACATAAAATGTTTTTTAAGAATTCATCGTGTGCAAAATTTCCCAGCTCAATGTCACAGTTGTCCTTTAATAACATTTACTGGCAAAGTTTCATAGCATCTGATAGAATTTTCCACTTTCTTGGAGCGTACTATGATGATAGGATATTGAATCCCAATAAAAGTTGTGTGCGAATAATTGCCTGGACAAATCAGATAGATCCTTCGAATAATTACTGCCAATTTTGGTTTGAAGGTCGGGCTGAACCAACAATCACCAAAGTCAAAGAATATTTGTACATTTGGCTTAAGCAATGGGGTAAAGGGAAAAAGGGCAGCAGTCAACCTTACATCATTACCTGTCAATTACCATCTGAAGAGACCAAGGTACCGTCGGCCGTTTCTATTGTTGAAAACCAGTGCGATAACGCGACGAATTTATTGAAAGTGTCGTACGAAAAATCAGACATCAAAGCGAATTTTGCAGTTTGCGTGAAAGGTTTAAATTACCTGGATAATGATATATCTCTAAGATTAATTGAATGGATTGAACTTTTAAAGATTCTAGGTGCTGATATTATTTATATGTACAAAATGAAAACTCATCCGAATATCACCAAAGTATTAGATTTTTACGAAAAAACGAAACAAGTACGCGTAGTGCCTTTAACTCTTCCAGGATTTCAGCCGAATCATCCTGTACTCCAAGATATGTTTCTTCGTGAAAATGTTTTGAGCAAGAGACATACAGAGGTTATAACATACAACGATTGTTTTTATAGAAATATACATAAGTACAAATATGTAGTAGTGCTAGATATTGACGAAGTCATTATACCCTTAGGTGACTTACGTTCATGGAACGAACTCATGGATGATGTTCAAAATGAATCACAGAAAAATGGAAAAAAATACGCATCATTTTTCTCAAGACATGTTTATTTTATGGATAATCATATGCACAATCATGATTGGTTTGATGGAATTCCTAAGCACTTACATATGTTACAGCATGTGTACAGATCAATAAACTTTACAAAACCAAGAGAATACGTGAAATCGTTTTTTGATACTGAGCGGAGCCTTCTCTTGCATAATCATTTGCCGTTAGCGTGTTTTGGTAAGTTCTGTGCATATCCTATATCACCTAGTGTCGGGCAACTACAACATTACAGGGTGGGATGCGAACGAAGTGTGAAAAAGCTAAGATGTAACGATTTTATAAATAATTCAACTATTGATACAGCTGTATGGAAGTTCAGAGATGATTTGATAAAAAGAACTAATAACGTAATCGAAAAGTTGGAGAAACTGGGAGGTTAGAAACGTTGATTGCTACGTTTGCTAACGGATTGCTACGTTGATGATACGATTTTCGTATGGCAGGGTGGAAGAGAGAAACTGAACCAATTCTGGCAGCATGTGAGCAAACAACCCTGTACATCTAGTTGTGTCAAACGAATTGTTGTGTAGACATGTGCCAAATCACAGCTTGATCCAAAGAACAAGACCAATCTGACTTATGCATTGCAATTTGCAAACCAAGTGAATAAGCCATAATAAGTGAATAACAGTCTAATTATGTAACTCAATTTGAACATTTCTAAAATATGAATGCTGTTTTCATTCATTTCTATTGAGTTTCCACAACACACTGTACTGGTTGGTAAATGATGAATGAGGTAAAGGGATGACAAGATGAAATATTGTTTTATTATGTGTTTTTTGATAGTGGGGAGAAGTCCGTCGTACCAGTAAGAACCTACACGACAGAGGGAAGTGAGAACCACATGAAAACATTCGGTCACGATGGTCGACCATGACGGGAATCGAACCCCGTTCTACTGAATGATGGTTTAGTGTGCTTGCCAGCAGGAATCAAACCCCGTTCTCCTGAATGACGGTTCATTGTGCTAGCCACACTGCCACCCGTCTCAGTATTATCGATCGTGTACTATATAGTATTTGTGAGAAAAAAGTTTAAAAGTTTCACGTTATTATTTAGGTGGATCGCACATGCGTTATCCCGTTCGAACTCCTACTCCATTATTATTCTTGATTTGGTAACAACAACATTGTGTCAAGTATTGTGCTTTGTCTGTGTTATTAAAAATTTTGAATCAATATTATATTTTATATTTTGATTGATAAATACTTGAATGGGGCTTGGCGTACATGCAAGGAAGTGACAAAGGGATTGCGTTATAATTAGGTGATGTTTTTTTTTTTATTAAAGCGACGACTAAATCATATTTTATGAGGTTAATGTTAGGTTCAATTATTTATTAATCATATTACACATAGGTACGTACCTATACAGATATATAAGTATCACCCATACTTTACTTTCATACCTTATTAAAAACAAACCCACGAACCAACTAACATGATGATATTCATTCTATAGCAGCAACCAGATTGTTTCAATCTTCTTTTCTGTATTTTAAGTATTCAGATTATATCGAGTTGTTGATCACGCCTTAACCAGCGGGTCCAGGGGTAAATCCATGAGACATATCATCAACTGCCCATACCACTTTTACCGTTTCTTAATAATCAAAGCGACAGCACATAACACTGAGGCCAGATTACATGAGAGACACGTTGTGCAGAAGACCTAATGACCAACTGCGCGATGCATAACCTGGCACTGGGCAGATGGTATATAAATCTTTATTGAACAAAGACCATGCCATGGCTATGCATGATTGTCCAACGACACATAATTGCAATCAAATAAAAAAATTAATCAAGTAGAAAAAATACACAATAATAATAAATCCCACGTGAGGGATTACTAAAAAAAATGATGGTATAGAAAATAATGAGAAAGTATTGATATAAACAGTAATATGAAAATAATATGAAATGATATAAAAATGATGAATAATTATGCTAAACGAATGTGTGTATAAATGGTTGCTCAAAATGGCAATAGACCCTTTCAAACCTAAAATTCCTATCAAATTGATAAATCACTGTTTAGATTAAACTTCCTACAAAATTCTACAAAAAAAAATGTGATAGCTCGTGCCCCTAGCTCCTATCGAGTAAGACCAATCACAGTAGCATACGAAATCGACGGATCGAGAACATATCCGTGATTGGTGTTTCGATTTATGGCAATAATCTCGAGAAGATTAATAATCTGAGCACACAGCACAAATATGGGGTTAGTTATGTTTGTATCACTTATTGTTATTGTATTGCATAAGTTACGTGTAGTATAAGTTAAGTTTAAGTAGTTATTTGTTGAAAAATACTAGGAAAACGCCATATATGCGTTGTTAGACGAGCGGATAGTAATAGTGTGGGTAAAAATGGATAAAAACTGCTTCGAGTTTAGCACATTTAGCCAATTTCGCACATTTTATGTTTTTTCTTCAAAATGGCTGACCCGATCAAGCTGAAAGTTTCCAGAAATGTGTATCAAAATGTAATTCAACTTCACGCAAAATTTCATTTTTTGGGAAAATAGAAATATTTTCTTTTATTTCCGCTGTGTTATTCTAATGGGTATTTTTGAAATTTCTAAAATTCCTAAAAATAAAAGTTACCCCCGATAATGCCACAAAACTATACAGATCTAGGTTAAATGAGGAACCATAATGAAAAAAAGTATGAAGTTGATAGCTGTAGCCGTTTGACCTGTGGAGAACCGACAAAAAAAACATGAAGAAAAAAAAAACATAAACGAACACTAATTTTTTTCAGTATGTCAAATTGAATCCTCGCTAAAGCTCGTCTAATAATTTGCCAAAAATTGATAGATTCCATTGTTGTAGAGGTTTTAAAAAGATCAGTACAAATTTTAGAATATCATTTATGTATAATTATTTAATTTTAATTTTCTATTCACTTCCCCCCCCCCCCTCTCCTTTTTTTCTATATAATTTATATAACGTTTTTATTCACACCTCTACATGGCTTGTTATATTCTTAACATATTTCCTATTTTACTTCCTTATAGCTTTAGATTCTTTTTTGTTATTTCATAATTTGTTACTTTTTCTTGATTCAACACTGTTCTTTCTATTATTCTGTCAATCACTCCATATTCCCTGTCGCTTCTGGCAGCCACTTTTTGTGATAGCAGAGTCTTAATAATAAAGCTATTAATAGTAGTGTTAACTCCTTTGACCTTCTTTAGAGGAAATCGGTGTACAAATTACATATTTTACAATCAGACCCATAAATAACATCAGTAAGCCATGAAAGCCAGTAAGCCAGAAAGCCATGTTTTATGAATTATCAATAGATTATTGATCACAATATATAAAACAAGTAGTAGGCCTACAACAAATAATGATACATTGAAAGAATCAAGGTTCATTAGATGAGCGTAGCGAAGAATTCCATTTCACATGCCGAAAAAAAATGGGCTTCGTTTTTATGTTTGTTAGATCAACACGTGGTCTGTATAAAAAAGGCAGTAATTAGACCTGATAGTTTCAAAATCAATGTCAAAATCAGTTTTCGATTATATTCCATATAAATATCACCCCCATCGTAAAACGAACGCATGTGCTGTGTTTTCCTGGTAATAATGAATATAGATACAAAACTCACGTATTAGTACCTTTAAAATCTACTACTATTATTATGTATGCCACTGAAAAATGATTACTTACTAAGTACCCCCCCCTTCTCTACGTCACATATCAGGTGACAATCCAATATGGCGGACAAAACTGGAGGGAAACGTAAAACCTATCAATACCAATGACGATAACGATGTTGTTTAGCTTGTTTTCATATCAGCAAATGTCATTCAAGTATGTTTATTGAAGATCATATGTCACTCATTATATTTATTGAAGTGATATATACCTATACCAAAATATGTGTAAATGTTCGTACAAGAGTCTATGGGAGTCGATTTAGCGGAATATCAGTTTTTTGTGATAACTTTTGAACGGTATATGAGATATCGAAATTCTGAATACAAGGGAACACAGAGATGTGCAATACCTCCAAGGTGGTGTAAGTAATAACTATTTATCTCAAATTGCTGGGTTTAGTTTTAATGAAAGATTTCAGTGCGGCTTTTTACAAAAACTATAAATTATAGAAATGAATCAAAAACATCATGCAACCCACTTTTATATAAAAAAATGAAAACAAATCTGATGATAACTCAAACTCTTCAATCAAACGGATACTACTGACATTTTCTGCATTTGATTAATCAGCAGTACAACGTAAACTACAATCATTCCTTCTCCCCCCTCCCCCTGCTCCACCCCCCACCCCTCCCCGGCTCTCCTCCTCTGCACCACATCCCATTCCCACCTTCTCAATCTTCACAGACTCACCTTTTATGACGGACTCGTGCGTTATTTCAGACAGAACTTGCCCCCAAGCAAAATGTTAATGTCTTCATAAACCATGATACATTCTATATACCTAGAATATTAAAATAACCAATAGCTATTTCTTGACGCCTTGTTAGGGCTTCAAGCTCGACAAACGAATATGCGACATGAGAAATTAGTTTTCATCATTTTCATCGGGGTATAAATTATAATATAGAAACAAGATGGAAATTTACTGTAGTTTCCACCCAATACGATTAGATTACAGTCAACGCTGGAGGGCATACATTATTGTTGTTATTGAATGCTGGTTAACGACCCCATCAATAGATAGGTTATATGGGGATGAAAATTAGCGAGTGATAATTATTATGAAAGGTTAAATTGGTTCTACATTCTAAATTGGAACTCAAAACCGTGCCCGTATTTCTTCAGATTTCGATTCAGTGTCTGAGCACAATGTACAGTACAAGGCACTATTCAACCATCGAAAAATGAGAAAATCTACTTCTGACAGATAACTATAATTTGGATTAACTATAATGCAGAACCATTGAAGTGAATTGATACTGAACTCACGAAAAATTAATTCAAAATACCCTGTCCCGTTTTTGTCCGTATACTTTCAAATACTGAAAAGTTAGTTTGAGAGCTTTACAGCTCTCATATTCAAACATTATATACAAAATGTATATACAAAATATAGAAAGTATCTATGATATTTGTGTTTCTTTTGTGACAAAACGATGTTTGTAGATGATATAAGTTATACATACATCTAGACTAGACGATCGACTCTGCTTACCACTTTAAAGCTCATGTCCGACGAAATCGCTATTGTGTATTAAGAGAATTCAAGTTGACAAATTTGTATTAAATGAGAATCACGCCTTACATGACAGATTACCCTGATGTTTACGACATCCCCTAGTTAGTCCGATGATAAAGAGAGGTTGCAACGGGTGCACGCGTTTAGCAATCCATCATAATGACGTGCGCGTACGTCGGTAACAAGAAGTGCGACAGGGTAGAGCGATGAAAAGGACCGTTACAGGTTCATTAGACTTACATCTATAATATATATATAAGATATACGGTCGCATTATTAATCACGTTTGAAACTGGGAATTTCGATATTTAGTCAGAGAAATTGGATCTATCGATGAGAAGAAGTATTTGATAATATTTATTTTGTTATTATTTTAAATTTTATATTTATTTATTTCAAGTTTTAGCAATCTTCTAATGGAAATTCTTCATCATGCAACTTGACTTGTATTTTAAACTATTGCATGCCTAATACAATGAAAGGAAAATTAATAAGGATTTCGCATGCCGAATAATTGGAAAAAATAAAAATAACAATATGAATAAAATTTATATAAACTTGTAAAATACTGTTCATGCGATTAACATTATTAATTTTAACATTATGTTGTATATTATTTTAGATCATTCACATTGTTATACATCAACATTACCATGTACTGTACATTTCATATTAACATTAACATTATTTACCCAAAACATTTTCATATGTAGGCTTATGTACACTTTAAAAATCACAAGTTTTTAGCTGTATACCGTTTAAAACCACTTCTTCTTTTCTCGAACTTCGAATAGAGGAATCCCATTGTTCAATACAAGGTTCGATTTCGCCTGTTTTCACATAGTTTTGAAAAGGGTGAACATTAATGATCCGATGATAGCCAAATCCATCACCATCTATTCTTAAACCTTTCACTGTGTTAATAGCACCAACTTTCTTCCCTATTAATACAATATAGGAATTACACTTCCTTCTACTATCTGTCACCTAGCGGATCGACACAATCGATCGTACGTTTTACTAGTCACGAGAGACGGTCGATCGGAACTTACCAACACTGTATAAACGTGCTTCATAGAGGGAAACGAAATTGCTCGTTTTCTTTGTTCAACTTTCTTCAAAGAAAATAGAAAGTAAAAAGACTACACGCTATTCGTCGAATAACACGTCTGACGCTCTACCCAGAGCGTCCACAATCTTCTTCCTCTTATTTTCTTTCCTTCTCGTTCATTTACTCGACCTACGTTTGTTAATTATAATTGCCTTCCCTTCTGTGTCTAATAAAGCCCCACGAGTAAGGAGAGAATAAAAAAATACAAAGTTTCTTTTGTCTTATCTAAGTTATATATATATATATATATATATATATATATATATATATATATATATATATATATATATATATATATATATATATATATATATATATATATATATATATATATATATATATATATATATATATAACATATATAGATATACCGGTATACGGTATATGTTGGCCTATTTCAGTAAACAATCCGTCAGGCTTTGATCCCTAGTCACCATAGAAGGAAAAGTTCCCACCAGGGTGATTATTATTTTTGAAAATATTGTGAATGTTCATTATGAATCGAAAATATTTTGGAAGGTACTTATCTGCCACTCTCCAGAAAATTGAAGAACACTATCTACAGGGTAGTGATCCGGCCTGTGGCGACTTATGGAAGTGAGATCTGGGTTCGACCAAGAGGGATGAGGACGCTCTGAATGCCTGGGAGCGCAAGATCCTCCGCCGAATTCACGGGCCTACCCAGGATAACGGGGGTTGGAGGATCCGCAGAAATGATTACCTGTACGCAATGTACAAAGATCCCTCCATTTCAACTAAGTAAGGAAGGGAAGATTGCGTTGGGTCGGCCACATGGAGCGAATGCCCGAGGTTCAAAGGGTATATCGGCAGAAACCGGAAGGAAGGCGACTCCACGGAAGACCACGCAAGAGGTGGCTCACCGTGGCTGGACGATGTTCAGGAGGATATGTAGGCTTGGGATGCATGTTGGAAGAGGAGGCGTGCCCTGGATCGGAATGTGTGGAATGGAGTAGTGGGAGAGGCCAGGTCCCTACAAGGGCCGTAGGGCCATAGGGTAAGGTAAGGTAATTGACTTATCTGCACGATTGAAGGAGAATATAGTTCACTTTCGATTATTTTGCTGTCTGACATTGAAGTTATATCCACTCATATATGTTAGTACATAAAACTAACAGAGGGTAGCTTAAGACGTAAAAAGATTGTGATAATGAATTACAAAATAAATAATAATATACTTGTATCCGTGACAAAGAATGTCGTATACCAACGAAATAATTGTAAAAACTTTAATGTAGTTGCATCGTTTTTTTCGTAAATCTGCTATGAAAAATCATGAATTCTTAAAAATACAAAGCTATACAAATATAGCCGTAATATTTGTATTTGTAAATGTTGGTAGACGACAGTACTGTTTCTTCTTTCGTTGGTAACAAAACTGGAGAAAGAAAGGAAATAATAATAATGTCCTGACAATCTGGTGTAATTGTTTTCTAGTGTCCAGAGTTTTATATCGAACATCCTGGATAAGCTATAGACTGGTCGTCTGCGAACAACATGTTATTGCTAACCAACCCCAATCCCCATCCTACCTTCTCAACCCCCACCCCTCATCACCCGAAAATACTCGTAGAAAAAGGGACCATGGAAGATAGGCGTGCTTACAGAGAGTTCATACAAAATAAATGACTGCTAGGCCATTATCGTTTGAAAGTACTTATACACCCACTACAGTTGTAGGCCTACTGTAGAAAGAAAAATCTTCGTCTGTAAAAATAACGACAAAATGCGCTCCTTGGAAGAATATTACCAGAAATGTATTATTTATTGACTAATTTCATAACATGTATTCTTTAACACAATGTGTAAAATGTTACTGTTCCAAGAAATAAAGTGAAATTGAATTTGAAATTGAAAATTCACGCCAAATTTTCTCAGAAACCACACAGACAGTCCCCCAGCAACGCTCATCTAATCAATATATTTGCATTCCTACAAAATAATCTCTCTAAAGTCTATGAAGTGAAAAACATTCAACCAAAATATACATCATCATCGACATGCAGACAACAGACTGTAGATTAAACGTGTCTGTCTATACCGTCTCAGAAAGAAAAACCAAACATGAAGAAAATTAATCGCACGATACACGCTATATTCCAGCATACTTCTGTTGTTCAATTCTTTGTGTGTCATGTACATGCTTTATAATTACACCTATTGTAACTATTGGAAAGATTCGTTGTACATTGCACTGTCATGACCCCAATCAATATCGCATTCAATTATCAGATAGTTGTGGAGGAGGCGTAGGAATTCAATTAATAATATGCTGATCAATGCAGAAAATATATGAAGTAAAATGATTTTGGATGATAGTGAATATATATTTACATGATAGTATGATACTAATTAATTAATTACTTGTTTGATATGGACTGGTAGGGATATGGATATTCAATCAAATCCATTCAATTGAAACATATTCGATATTAGCATATTATTCTAGTTCACTATACGTGTTATTATGCCAGTTCAGTTCACTATAAATCTATTCCTTGAACCAATAGCAATTTTGAGTACTAAAGAAAGATTCTTGTTTTTGAGTCACAGACCGTCTGCTAGAAGTTCTGTCTCACGACCGTAGTTTTTAAATATAAAAATGAGTTTTGTCTCATATTGTTCCTAAAAAAAAGTTATATTTTGACGCAAATACAGAATTTGGATAAAGATGTATTATGTACTGTACCAAGTGCGTAATTGAATAGCAAAAATGTAACTATAGGGAATTAATTGCAAAAAAAAAATTATGTTATTTAATTAATTGTTATACAATAAAATATAGTGTAAATTCCGTTTACTTAACTGCGTTTTACCTTAGCTATAGTCACGCTATATCTTGAATATAAACGTAAAATGACATTGAAAAAATTATATATATATATATATATATATATATATATATATATATATATATACACAATATCATTGAGACAAAACGTGAGTTACTATCATTTTATAACCGTGCAATTACTTCAAAAAATATCTTCTTGGATTTTTTGAACGTGATAGAGATGGAAGGCTATCCTCTATTATGTAGTAGCTTATTTCATAAGATGATGTCGAGTCATCGCCTCCTGGTTCTTCTATAAATCTATTGTTGAGAGAACATCTCGAAATGCATTATATTACAGATGCACAGCATCACTATTCACGTCTACCTGCCATTCTCTCATATACGTCTACACTCAACAATAATACTTTGAAAAATGAAAAAACGTAAACATAAAAAGTGTTATTCGTGTAATGAGAATACTTGCAATATTACAACCATCATTTTGTCAGCTCGATAAACCAAGAGCAGCGTTGCCTCGACTTGCGATTCGACTTCTCAATTCGACTTCTCAACTCGGTTCTCAATGCCTACACAGACAAAGGCTTTCTTTTGTATGAAAAAGCAACAATCAACCTCTAGCCTAAGATTTTTTCATTTTCTTGTAGTATGTAGGCCTAGAGCATTCATAGAGGTTATTTCTTCAATCACAATTTATTGTTATTTCATTGTGAATGTCTGTACAGTGTACGTCTAAGCTGTACATATTGACACGAAGTAATTGCTTTCCAAAGGTTAATTGGCACTCCAATGGCGATCTTAGCACCCAAAGTAAATAATGAGATAAGTCCTGTATATAGTTTTTTGGTGACAACGAATTTGACATGAAGTCATTGTTTTCCATAAGCTAAGTGGAGGGCAATCTTATAGCCCAGAATATATAATTAGTTAAGCCTTCTATTCGTATATTTTCAAGTGTGGAATGTCTATAATTTGTTTTTTGTAACGTGTAACGTGTTTTGGACTGTAGTACTTATTTTGGACAAAAACGGAGGCCGAATTGTTCCGTATTTAAGAAACTGTCACATGTTTTCCAGTGAATGTCTTCGACTGGATTCACTGGTGAGCACATACATTTAACTTAAATATGATATTAAATTAATAATGCTATGATACATATTTTGTATGCTGCCCCTGACACATATTTTTTTAATATGAACAATAAGCAACTACATTACGTGTATACCATATTTATATGAAGATCTATAAAAAAAACGAAATATCATCAATGAATTATAATTAGGCCCCTATTAATACAGAAGTCGTCTATTTTCAATAAATTATTCTCACCTATATATTGGAATGTAATCAACATAATAATTATCGGTAGATTGTAGATCAGAAACAGTGATAATTGTAGTGAATTAATAATGTTATCCGGATTCGAATCTATATCTGCTACGTATTCTATTATATATAAGGTACATAATACATTCGTCGAGAACACGTGGTTTGCATGGTCACTATCATTATCTGAACAATGCAGCTACGTCCTGATAGGAATCCATCCCTGCCACAATTATTTATGCATCCATTGTTGAGGATAGCTACTATAGCTATTCACAAGCTACACACATTCTATTATACTAAAAATAAACATCTACCAACTACAAGAATTTGAAGACTTTAGAATAGATGCATTATGTGATGAGAATTCTACATACGGTATAAAAATGATTATATAGTAGAAAATACCGTCTATATTTTTCTATAGAGTATGTGATTCATAAAAAAATATTATTTTTGTTCATAGCCGGTTCTATGAATTCTTTATAATGTAATAATTAGCTAATTCTTAGTCGAGGTAGAAAAATAGCACATATCTAACCAAGAGTGATAACCCTAGTTGAACCTAGGGCAATAGCTATCTACGGTGGTTTCTCAACTTGGACCTCTCCCAAGGTTACCTTGGACCAACATAGTTAGATAATAAGGTCTTTGCTTGGACTTTTCCCATGTTCTCCCTCCCAGAAGAAACTTTTCGACGCCAATTAGATCGCCATCAACGCCACCTAGATCGCCTATGTAAGCTAGCTACAGGCTCTACATGGCTATGGTGGCCAATGTAGTCAATGTAATATTGAAACATCGCCGCCTAGATCGCCTACAAATTAGCTGAATGCCTGAGTAGTCGATCTTGGTGGCTTATGAAATCGATTTCATAGAACCAGAACAACGTTGAGCTCATTGGGCTTCTGTCAAGTTACGTCACCCATTGTTGAAAGAGACAGACAACAATGTCCACCAGTTGGAATTGACCAATCAGAATGTTTGGTAGTTCACCAGTTCACGTTGTTGCTATGGTAACGATTGCTTGTCATTTGTTACTTGACAGTATCCTTTGAACCAACTAGTTAATAAACTGATTGAAATTATCAAGAGATGAATCATGTAGGCAGTGAGTTAACAGATACAAAATCAAGGTGTGTACATCTTCTCAATTTTGTCCAGTAGCTTTCATATAAAATCTCGCTCATCCTATACAACTCATATGCTGCGTTTTCCTAATTACATTGTTAACCAACCTACTTGTTACGTACATACAACTCATAGTATAATGATGCAGACGCTATTCACTATGGTGCTCAATGGTGTGCACTTCAGGGCGGGATATGGCAATATGGCAATATGGCAATGGCAATATTGCTGTATAGCAATGGTGCATGTGAATGAGCACATTCAAATTCAATGAACTGACTGAATGGCGAATATGGTTGGCAAATCACTTGGTCAGTAGTCAGTACCACGAAGACCAGCCCAGATTGCTCAATGATTGGACGATTCAACAATATTCGTATACATTAATTGGAACTAGGAAAATGCCGCACTTGCGTTGCCAGATGAGCCTGATATTTGCATGAAAAATAAATCGACCTACCTTGATTTTGAAACTATCAAGTCTAATTACTTACTGCTTCACTTTTCCATTGGTATGCAGCTCAAATGGATTATATAAACGCAATATTTTTAATTTTACCAGTAGTACATTTATTTTTCTAAAAACGCCCGATAGATATTTTTAAAACTTTGTGAACAGAAAACAGATGTACTGAGACAATATTATATAATTCTGAAAAACTTATGAAAATATACTATACAATCCCTTGCATCCATTTATTTAGGTATAGGCCTATATACCTATTTTGTCGAAAGCTACATTGCAATGTACAATATAATATGCAATATTAGCAATACATATATATATATATATATATATATATATATATATATATATATATATATATATATATATATATTGCTAATGCGATATATGCCAATGATTGCAATATATATTTTTGCTGTTTTTCTAGGAATTCATGTTTATGAACACAGTCAATTATTGTATTTCTCAGATTATTCTGGTGTTACTGTTACAACTACTGCATGTATAGTAGTTGAACAATATAATATATTATAAAAGTATTACCCAATAATTATAGGAAGTATATTGTTACTTTTATTATTGGTAAGCATTCAATCAATAATGAAAATAACTTTATAGCGCTACTAATGGATGCAACATGGAAGCAAAGCTAAAAGAGTATGGATGAGCCATGACCATGGATTCATGATTCGAACACGTTTTCCTACTGTACTATATATCTTGATACACACATTATAATATTATGCAGCGCATATACACAGATACTGTGTACATGCTATATATTGTGACAAAATACAATACTATAATGTCTAGAAACTCTGTATTTGCGTATTATTCCGCTTTACTATTCTATATAGGATAGTGTACAGCAGAACACTGAGTTCGATTCCAGATGAGTTTTCAGTTCCCAGACTGTAACTCACAGCTGCATATTATGATGAAATGGATATATTATACTAGGGAAAACAAGATACGGTTATCTTACCACCACAAAGAGAAATATTATTTTCAATGTAATTCTTTCAATAACTTGTGAATATTGTCAACTAGTAAGTTCAGGATTATGAACAATTCAATCCCTTTTGTAAAAGAAATTGAATCTTTTATTTTCTATCTGATTTGTTTCTTGTTTTCTATTTTTTCTATTTTCACATTTTTTTTTCATTCTTGTTCTGTATCTTTGTTTAATTATTTGAGTTTCATCATTCAAATTTAAAAATATAAAATACATATGGTTGGTTAAATGAATCTATTATTATTACACATTATTCAAAATTTAATTATCATTCAATGCCATACAGATACAGAAGTGTGAAATAAACACTCTGATACTCAGGTCTTCGGGTTATGAACGGTTTTAATATAATAATGTTTATGGGATGATTTATATCAAATATGCTCAGCACATCCATTTCCCGACAATGGATGAATAAATTAATAATATATTATTTTATCTGAACCATATCATCAATTCCAAACGATACGACGGTACCTTACATATCTAAATATAAAATGAAAATTAATTTCCAACTCCATTTACTACAAACTCGAGTTCATAACTTTCAGACGATTTAAAAAACAAGTAAAGCCAATGTATTGATATCTTAATTAGTAATTAATTGATAAACCAATTTAGTATTGTAATAAATTTGTGCATAATTGTATAGATTGTATTAGTTTTTATATGTCGCCATAGGACAAGGAGCTACGCCCAAATGGACAGAGTGCCCACACAATAGTACAACCCCAGTGTAATATAAAACACCCACACATAATAATCTATCTAACGCTAACACACCTTAGAAACAAGAAACCCACGCATAACAAACTAAGATAAATTGATTTCTGATTCACTAAGAAATCAATTAGACTGATTGGGATGCGTTAAGAGAGCATAGTATAATTTAAACTGAGATTATAATCAATCAAACACTATTGTGGTTGAGAATGTACAAGGTATGGAAATGTATAAATGTATAAAGTAGGCCTATAAATGTAAATGAATAAATATTCATGTATAATACTAGTACAGTCATAATAATGTATGTGATTATTGTTTGTTTAATGATAACAGATAGGTTAGTTGAAGAAAAAATGAGTGGTTACGATTTTACAAAACC
Source organism: Brachyptera putata (assembly GCA_907164805.1). NCBI lineage: Eukaryota > Metazoa > Arthropoda > Insecta > Plecoptera > Taeniopterygidae > Brachyptera > Brachyptera putata. The sequence goes on along the minus strand of OU015468.1, from coordinate 16,799,961 downwards.
TCATACCTTATTCGGGGCTGACTTTTGGTATAGTTTCCGGCCCGACATTAGTTTCCGAAGCGCCAGATCAGTATAGGTCCTGATTATGTCTTCTATTAATTTATTACATATATTGTTATATATGTATAGCTTTTAATTTTTGTGTAATAATAACACTTCAACGACCTAAGGCTACAATTTAGTCTTATACATATATAAATTTAGTGATTTCAAATACTTTATTGTATAGCTATAACTTAACACCGTCCGTAACTACAAGGGTGATCTGATCACCCTAGAGGAAATGAATAATTATAATGTAGTTAATTTTTTCAAAACCCACTCGCTTCATGTGATCCGGGAGGCGAGAGGAATTTCGAACCCAGTTCAATCCCCGCCGCCGACTATCTTTACAGGGGGTTTTCATGGTTTCCCTCTGTAGTCTAGACTAATGCCGGGATGGTTCCTACAATAAGTCTGCCATGACCGCTTTCTTCCCACTATCCTTCCCATTCCCATTAACCTTCATCTCATCATCCCATCATTTCATTAATCATCCATCCGACGCCATTAGATCTGGGCTAGAGTGGGCTAGATTAGAGTGCGTCGCTAAACCCAATATATAAAAAAAAACTGTTGATAGTAGATTAATAAGTTCTGAGGAATAATCAGGAATTGAACATGTCTTCTTGAGGTAGAGAAATCTCTTATCGTCTTATTGAAATTAGTAATCTCTTTTTCGATTCTTCTATATTTTCTATTTACCTTTCCTTCCAAATATTTGTTAAATTATTGTATTTTTGTGGTTCAATGTAGATATAATCTGATTTTCAACTTGTAAAACCGACTTACACTTGATGTTGATTTTATTCGAAACGGTTTTGTTTCGAACTAATAAGTCATTTAAGCAAAAACGAAGATAGAAATGATAATGGAACCGCTTTTGAGAATGAAGTCTTAAATCCCCAAAAATGTTTACCCATAATGAATGCAAAAGTTTGGAGAACTTTATATATATATATATATATATATATATATATATATATATATATATATATATATATATATATATATATATATATACGTTTTCTTAACGTTGAAATTTAACAAACCTCAAACTTTGTACCTATATTATGATCCGAGTATTTTCATATTATCCCCTATAGCTATAATAAACAATTGAAGTTTTGCCGGTGTTGATCAATCCCTTGATCGTGGTGAGAGACTTGATCATCATCATCACGGTAGTGGTCACGGCCCAATGATTCAGCATCAGCCGTCTTGTCTAATGTCTCAATCTCATCGGACCGCATCAGTTCCAGCCCAGCCCAGCCTCCTAGAAACAAGCCGTACTCTGTAATTGGTTTCGAGAGTCGACGGCAAAGATTGCGATTCGTCTTGATGTTGTCTACTGGGAGAATAACATGGAGCGTGTTCTGAGATCGATCAGATAAGTAGGAAATATTGAATTTATAATTGTGAAAAGGCTGCATTTGATCTAAGTGGATCGATGGGATAACATGAAAGAAGTAATGTTTACGTACTTTTTGGTGTAATATATATACTTTTTTTTTGATCACATCGAAACTTGATACAAAATCATTGTTCCCCAATTAAGGCTATGGATGAAAGGTAGAATTGTTTGGACGGGGTACCACAAGGGCGATCTTACTACGCCATTTTAATTATTTAAAACCAATTAAGTTTAAGACCAGGCTGCGCTGTCTGTGCCAATAATTTTCCTCCGCAAATAAAAGTCTTCCAGTAATATATACTGAATTAGACCTAATTAGAATTAATTTGAGAGAAATTGGCCATTGTTAACGTACGATGAAATGAAATGTGTCACATTCCCAATCTTTTGATATTAAAAACATTGAAAGTCTCACATTTTTCGTGCTTCTTGCTCTGAAAATTTAAAAATGAATAATAAAAGTATTTTCTTTCACACAAAGTCACACACATATTATTTTATTTTATTTTTCTTTATTTTTCTTGCTCAGTCTCAAATTTATGATGGAAATAGCTAAATTATCTTTTTCTATAACAATATAATTAGGGAATACTGGATATAATACTATAATAGGTTATAATTATCAGAGTATATCATTAAGGGTATACTAACCAAACACTCACCTACAGACCCTTTGAAGTGAAGATTCATTTTATAAGCTAACATTTTGAGATTTTTTGAGTCTATTTTTCTTTTTCCATTCTCCTTTTTATATTTTCATTTTTCAAATGACTTATATTCATTCATTCTATACGGACCTTGCTCTAGGATACGGACGGATGCTGATATTGAGAATAATGTTGTGACGCCTTCCTCCAAGTGACCAATCAACGAACACTTTTTTTCCCACCACGGCTATGAGCTGTACAAGAATGCTTATAAAATGGTTACACTCAAGGCATTCGTTGTAATATGAGCAAGATATGTATGAAATATATTCGATAACTCTACACACTTTTACTCGAAAAAGTATGACGTATAGGTAGCTGTGAGTCACTTTGCCATAGTAATTCCGACTTATAATATTAGAAAGACTTTACTTGATTCTAAAATCACTGAAATAATTGCAACTTGTTATATTTCACAGACCTAAATAGAGTATCGATTGCTAGCTATTTGATATAAAAAAATGCTAGTACGTACGGTTCGAATGAAAGTTTGTAATAATGTGTATTTTTGTGTATCTATATTGAGTAAAAATTTGAATCGTTTTAAAGATAATTTTTTCCAAATTTCTCCGCCCGCCTTGAAATTATGAGTGTTTCGATTTCATGATGATTTTTCTCGAAAATGTCCAACCGATTTGATTCAAAACCTGTACATTCTGAAGTTGTAATAGTTCGAAAAGTTCGACGTTTTAACACCATGTGACTTGTGCAGTGCGAATATAAAAACAAAACATAACACGAGCTCCATTGGAGTAGAATGGAGGTATTTGCTTTCTCTCACCTGATAAGTGAGTTTGTAAAACTGTTTGAGAAGATCATAATCATCAATACTTGAATCTAAAATAACAATTAAAATAGACTGGTTTCATTTCATCCAATTCAAAACATTGATATCTTCGGTCAGGTTTGCCAATAAACTCGCCAAAGATTATGGATAAGTATTGAAGTAGATACTTCTTATATATTTACACAAACGCGATAATGTAAGGATAATTGATCAGTGATTACAGCTGTTCTGAAAGGAATAATATTTGTTTTCATATCCGACCCTGAAGAAATCAACACGACTTTGCTCGCAGCACGCACATGATATCCACGCAGTCAAGTCGGTACCGGTAATGTAACACCAAGGGAGAACTGTTTTATCGACTCTGAGAAACAATTTATTGCCAACCTTCCGAAAATGAAATAATCTTAACACTTCCTACGATGCAGTGTGCTGAAATATTTTGCTGTGCAAAAATGATCAAAGTATGGTGGTATCGACTAGTTGAAAAAACATTTTATGAATAAGTTGGGATTAATTCATTTTTAGAATTGTTGACGTGAAAGTAGTTTCGGCTTGTACCATCCGACGTGACAAAAGTGTAAACGTATCTACACAGCCATAAGCTCATAAGCCTATGCAGTTTTTTATGTTGGTATTTTCTTGGTTATATACTCAATTCCCGACGAAATCCAAGAAGCCGTAGGATTTATACTCGCTTGAAATGAGTGTTTTTTAAGATAATCCTATTCACGACTAATTATAAGTAGTAAAAGGATGATATTCAATAACTATCAGAAAAATATGACTTCGTACCGAAAACGTTGAATGAAGTGTCTACCTCACTGATCACATATCATCAATCATGCTCAGGCCTAGTTCAATAGTCCATTAAAAAAAGTCCGCTCTGAGGCAAATCGACTGATTAGTCTACGAAACAACCTAGTAACCAAAGGAGAAAAAAATAGGTGTTTAATACTTGACGAACTATATTGAATAACCGCACCTAAATAGTAAACAATTAGCCACGCAAAAATACGTTTGCTTCTCTCCAAATCAGTAGTTCAACTAATTTATAATTTATAATTATATAAAAATAATTCAACTTTCTCTATATTTGCCGTTAGAGCTATATTATAGTAGGCCCACACATTTTTGTTCAAAATGATGTAGCAGTTCAATACTCACTCGATACATTATTGTACTTTATTAATTTTTAGAAATGCTCATTAAACGTCAAAATCAGTCTAGACCTAGATCGGAAATTATGATCGAAATATGTGTCCGCATTTATGTGTACTAAACTGTGAAGATGGAAACATTATGTCTGATAAGCCTATAGGTTGAACATAACCAGATTTACGATAAGAAAAATGTAGAGAAGAAATCAGTAAAAACACATATGTATCATGGTTCTGGACTTCTATTTTTCATTATGAAAACCATGCACTGACATAATTCTTCGCGTCAGACATTACTATTGTGAATATAAAATAAATACACGAGTAACTAACTATAGATCCGTAACATCTTAATTCATACACAATCACATATAAAACATGGATATAGACTCTACAACTTCAAGAAACACATCACTTATCACATTTTCACAACTCAGTGAAGAAAATATCAATCTGCTTTTATATTTTCATCTAGTAGATTCGTGCCTTCTTCTTCCAAAACTGATAAATCATCATTATGTGTATCAAGTGGTTTATATTCGTAAGGTTGAGCACGGATTCTGCTTCGACGATTTCGTAGGGCTATTATTTTGAATATAATTAGTAGCATTATTATCAACACAGAACCAAGAATAATCCATTTTCTATTATGTTCATAGCAAGAGTCTGTATTTGACGTAGCAGTAATTGCTACTCCTGCTTCACTTTCTACTTTCAACTTCACTTCATCTTGTTCAAATGTTGGAGAAATAACATCTTGAGTGTTCATTGTTGTAATTGTTCACTGATTGTGGACAAACATGAGCCACTCTGATCACGCATATTCACTTGCGTTCTATTTTCATATCACTACTGGTTTTAATCTTACGTAATAATCATCCCTGAATTGAAAGCTGTCAACAATAAGCTGATTTAACACTACGTCAGTCAAAATTGTTCAAGTTAATAATTTTTTCGAATGTTGAAAAACTGAGCGAAGCATTTCCCCTGCTTACACCTATTTCGTACAAACGTCAAGGCATACTACGTATATTATTATAACCTGCGCAAAGGAAATACAGACACATTGCAATCTATACCCTATACATGTAGCCTATATAATTATCTAGAAATAGGCACGGCCCTCGATAGATACGATATATCAGTGAAAGACTACATACCTTATCACTATCAGGTTGTTATTATCAGGTTGTGCATGTTATACGTAACATGCTGATGATGACCTCGACATGGAAATCAAGTCATTTGCTTCCTTAGATTGAGTTGTTTCATTCATAATTATTTCTATATTTTAAAAGAATTTATTACAACTTTTAATTTGAATATTTTTAAAATATGAATGATATTCAGCATAGGCCTAGATGTCAACACTCAACAATACAATGCTCAAAAGTAAGGATGGAATGAATGAATATATATATATATATATATATATATATATATATATATATATATATATATATATATATATATATATATACACAAATACTTTTCAAATAAATTCAAAGTGTTCAAACATAGATCTGAAAGAACACCAAAGTAGTATGCTTTGGCCTATATGCTTAGAATTGTTCAATTTCTCTGTATAATAGGGGAATAGTTCAATTAAATGTAAGTGATGGCTATGTACTATATTCTTGTTGTGCTTGAATTCACTAAGAAGGAAGGTTCCGATCGACCGTCTCCCCAACCCAAACTTCCTTAGCGCAGGGGTGGTTTTCGCCTTCTACTTTCATGGATACATGAATACACCTTTTCTCAGTATGCACGTGTCAGTGGAGTTCTTTTTTTATCAACATCGAAACTTGATACAAAATCATTATTCCCCAATTAAGTCTATGGATGAAAGTAGGATTGTTTGGACGGGGTACCACAAGGGAGACTTACGCCCCAATTTTAATTATTTTATATAAAATAACAATGAACTTTGACACCAGGTCTTAGCTGTCTGTGGCCATACTTTTTCGCTGTATATAAAAGTATTAGGTATTAACCGTTTTCGTGATAGGTCTATATCAGAACATAATACCACTTACCAGCATTGATATCAAGAGTAAACCAAACACGTAAATGTTGATATCTTCCACTTTGAACGAAGTCTCTTGGGAAATGTTCACTTCTTTCCTTTTAGAGCAAATGCCAAGTTTATCATTATACAATGAAAGAAAGAAAAATGAAAAATGAGTGATAGTAAATGAAATGATAGAAAATAAGTTGAAGAATATAACATTATTTCAATTTCCTTTAAAACGTGATCATTTGAACGAATAGCAACACGACTGTAACTCACTGATAACAAGAGCAATAAGGGACTAAAGGTCATTTTTATAAGAGAAAGTATGTCATTCATCAGGAGTTCATCCCTTAACGACGGCTTCGAGTCGACATTCACCGAGGATTACGTTATCATTTTCACGCGTTTTCATGCCATTTGTAAGTGGCAATAAAATGAACTCGGGTCGGGTGAATGAAATAATAAGTGGATAGGAGGGTGGAAAGGGAGGGGTATACACACTCGATATCGTCACGAGAAAAAGTAATCTCTTTTTCAACAAGTTTTTATTCACATGAATGAGTTTTAAAATAAATATACATATAATGTGTATAATGTAAATACAAAAGAAATGAATTGGTCCACCCTATCCCCTATCTTTATCCCCTAGCCCTATACCACATAACTACATAGGCCTACATTGCATCCTATACATGCACTGATAATAACTTGATACTGCCAGTTAGACCTACTCTCATGTTGATAGGCACTTGGTGGATAAAAGCATAGCAATGCTCTACTTATAATTATTTTTTTTTTCCCTTGAAATGAGATGAGAGATTGTACAATATAGCATCTTCGATAATTGCAAGTAAGAAACACGTTGGTATTTTAAACACACTTACGCACTTAGGGCCTAGAGCTGTATGAAAGGGTATGTAAATATTTATGTGTTTATATATGTGAGAGTGTGTCTGCGTGTGTGTGTTTCAAATTTTCCTTTTACAAACAGATGATACATCTATCGATAACATATTGATTATAAATATTTTTTATAAATTCCAGAATAAAGATTCAAATTTCGCTCTGACATGGAATTGTAGGACCATTAAACACGCTCAATATCCTCCTTTAGAAGCCCAATGTTGAATTCAGTAGATCTTTACCAACTTCTTTCGAGATTCTAGCCTTACATCGATATCAATAATCCTCAATACCATACTAGTTAGTTTTCTCATCTAGTCTAGGCGCATAGTCGTATATGCATGCACAACACTTTCACGATAAGTATAAGCCACAAACCACATAATATTAATCATGTATGGAAACTATACAGACATCTTATTACCAAGTTAACTGGAGTTTATCTATTATTCAGTTCGATTGGTCTATCCTAACCCCCCTCCTCTCCCCGTCCCAACTGCAGCATCCCTATTTTATCATTAAGCCTTGCTATCTAATCTTCCTCACTCCCACCCCTACACCCCAAGAGACGTATCACTAACGTAACAGACAGTCTACCTTTAAGGGGTCTTGAGAAGAATGGTTACATAATTTACAAAACTCGTTAACGGTCCTCCCTAGAAAACAAATGAAAACCGCGCCGAGGGGAGGGAGGCCCCACTTCCACCAACAGCGTCTGTAAGTCGACGGTATAATGATGAAATGTTACTGTAGAAGGTAGAAGTTCAAAAAGTTCTTGGGAATCGAGTCGTCTCGTTTATTTTCATATAAAATATCAACCTCTTCAACGATGGCTCTGAGATGAGATATTTTGGAAATGAACAAGGTAAGCTAAACAAAGGGTTAATTACAATTTACTATAGGTAAACTTTTTGCTGCACAACTTTTGAATTGTCATCGCTTAACTTATGACTATAATTCTACAATTTGCTCAACGAGCTATATAATATCCAACTATTTCTTTGGGGTGGTAAGATCGCCTGAGTGGCGCCGTTCAGACGATCCTAAACTTTCATTCTTTGATTTCTTTCGGAAAAATGATTTTACGTCAAGTTTCGATGTAAATTATAAAAACAATCCGAACATAAATTAATTACTTTCAGTCATAACCATCATAACAGCTAAATCGAGTATGAATAATGATATACGTTTAATCATATAACTATAATGAAAAACAAACTTTCTACAAGTTGAATCAAGTGACATGCTTCCATTTTGATATTGAAATAGTTCGCTGTATTTTGCCGTAGCACGGTCTTGGTCTGTAATAAACTTGTATAGTAGTCACGAAGTATTTTTCTCGAACCCTTTCAGTTTCGAAGTTTCGACATTATGCTCAAAACCCCGATCACTGCATAAGCACGAGAAATGGCTACCCCTCAACTAGATTTGTTCAAAACTAGGAAAACACAATATTAGGTCCAGATACTTTTCGTGTAGATGGATGAACAAAAGAAAATGTATATAGTTGCTCTGTTTATTCATATAATGTGCACATATATTACATGAGTGTTAGCATATTCGCACAGTAGATACAGAAAATATTAAAAATGGCGTGGCAAAGTCTCTACTCGATCTGTGATCTTGTTTAATGGTGAAAAAGCTATCTGCTCTACGACTTCCGAGTTATTTTACTTTAAAATTCGGAATCACACACTACCATTTTCGTGTGCGGTTATAATATAGGTGATACGTGTTGAAAATTCGTTATAAACTCGTATTTATAAGGACTAGATTACATGAACCAACTCAATTCTCACACCTGTCATTCCCTAAGGAGGGTTTTATCATTCTACTCGACCAAATCCAAAATTAAGACGTAAAAACAACTGCATGCCACACCACCCCCCCCCCCCCCCCTCCCCATTCCCCATCAAATCGGTCCTCAAGTCTCGGTTTAACCAACGTTTGAATCTGAGGATAAGTAAAAAAAAACACTGGCATTCACGCTGATCAACAAGTTTGAGATAAACCTAGGATTAAAAGGAAGAGTAAAATTCACATGGGAGTCGATTTTGCAGAATATTAATTTTTGTTGATAACTTTTGAACAGTATGAGATATCAAAGTTCTAATGAAGAGGAAATACAATTATGTTCAATACCTTCAAGATGGTGTAAGTAATAACTATTTATCTCATATCACCTAATCCGTTAAAAATGTTTTTTTTAGCCATATAGGCCTGACAATTAGGTGTTATGAGATAAATAGTTATCACTTATACTCTCGTGAAGATAACTGTGTATGAACTTTATTAGAATTTTGATATCTCATATACCTGAAATGTTGATCTCATATACAGTTAAAAGTTATCACCAAACACCTGATATTCCGCTAAATCGAATTCCATGGACTCTTAACTCAAGTTGTTTGTATGTATACGTAAAAAATAAATACTCCATCACAGCTTTTCATATTAGTATAATATTAAATAGGAGTCGTAGGCCTATTTAAATAGGACAGTACTACAAAAATTAAACGGCTTCAATAAGAAAAATTGCTGCATTGTAATGATAACTTAGAAGACTTATTGCCGTCAGATGAAAGATTAATGAGATGATCGTCGTTAAATGATTTACGTCCAATTAGCATACTTTCCACCTTTTCTAAAATTATGGAAAAAGTTCTATATAAACAATTAATGTCTTTTGTCAATAAATATAATATTATACCTAAAGAACAATCTGGTTTTAGAGCAGGATATAGCACCACAACTTCACTTATAGATTTGACCGATACCCTAAAAAATACTTCTACAAATAAAGGCCTATCATTTCTCATACTATTAGATTATTCCAAAGCCTTTGATAGTATTAATCATAATCTTCTCCTTGCTAAACTAAGGGTGCTAGGCTTTTCCAAGTTAGCACTCGACTATTTCTCTAGTTACCTGAAAACAAGAACACAGTATGTAAAAGTAAATGATAGTCATCGTGAATCAATCTCAACGCCACTTGTTGTTCAGTATGGAGTTCCACAGGGATCGATCCTGGGACCACTCCTTTTCAATATATATATGTATGATATTCCTAGTGTAATTAAAAACTGCAAGATTAGCCAATATGCAGATGATATACAATTAGAAGTACATTGTTCCGACTTGGAACAATTAGAGTCAACAATTATAAATATTAATAAAGACCTAAATGAAATTGTAGCCTACTCCCGGAAACAAGGTCTTACTCTAAACCCAATTAAATCAGTATTTTTACCAATTGGCAAATCGGGTCAAATTGCATTGTTCCAAGACTCAGAATTGAAAATACAAATTATAAATACTTATATAGAAGAAGTCTCCGTAGTTAAAAATCTAGGCCTATGGTTTCAATCAGATCTTAGTTGGATCACGCATATAAACAAGCAGTGCGCCAAAGCATATAGCTCTCTAAAATACCTTTATAATTTTAAGAGATTCCTGAAACCAGAAATCAAAACTATACTATGTGAATCATTAATTATATCCTTGTTTGATTACTGTGATTGTGCCTATACAGGTCTCAATAAGGAGGCTGAGTATAAAATTCAAAAAGTCCAGAATGCTTGTGTCAGGTTTATATGTAATGCCAAATACTATGAACAAATCTCACCCAAGCTGATAAAACTACAGTGGTTAAACATGTCTAATAGAAGGCGATTACACTTGGCAACTTTCATCATGAAACTATTAATTACTAAAACCCCAGAGTACCTGTTTGAAAAACTATCCCTTACAAAACAGTTACATCATTATAATACAAGACAAGGTAATAATCTAGTTTATAATCACCATAATTCTACAAATAGTTCATCTTTTTCTATTTACGGTCCCCGTATCTGGAATAGCTTGCCATCGCATCTCAAATCCATTAAAAGTATAGGTTTATTTAAGACTGAATATAAGAAATATTTGCTCACTAAACAAGAGGATGATATAATGATCAAACCTAAGTTTACCTCAAAACCCAAAACAAAACATTTATGGGTTGTTTTTATTGTAATATTTTACTTTGTTATATTCTCAGTAGTACTCAATAGAATTATTCCTTGAAAATATTGTTATATTGTCATATTCTCAGTATTAGGCCTACTCAATAAAATGGAAGAATTCCTTAAATATATTGTATACCCCTATCATGCAGGTTGTACCGGCCTGTTATTCTATACATATGGTACATCGAACTTTATCAATTATAGACTTCATTCCTAGATTGCAGTATATTATATGTAATATGCATTTACCTAAAATGGATCTATCACATCCATTTTCTTTCTGTTCTTTATTAGTTTATTGTTCACTTTGTTTCTTTTCTCTGTAATATACGATTCCACGAAGTACCCTTATATTGATATCAACTAAATAATAACTAAAGACTATTCCTAGACTGTTATATATTATATGCCTGTGTGATACTAATATCACATTTAGTTGTGCCATGTTGAGATTATTTTTTATTAATTTTTATACTTGTTAAGTTATTAAGAATATTTTCATTGATTCTTTTTTAGTCTGTATACCTAGTTGTAATATTATTTACATGTCTATGTCACACCCATTTACCTAAAATGAACATGATCACATTTAGTTTTTTCCTGTATATATATTAATTTTGAATTATTTAAAGTAATTATATAGCCTACTTATTAAGTTTACAAGAATGAGTTTATATAATAATAATTAGTTATACCCAGGTTAGGTGGAAGAGCAGTCACCCGATTGAACCTCGCCTGTTTCTGACTTGTAATGTTGCATACTTACATGATGAATAAAGACTATTCTATTCTATTCTATTCTATGATGAGATGAAGGTTTCTTAGGTAATTGGAAGGATAGTGGGAAGGAAAGGTCGTAGCCTATACTGTAGGAACCATCCCAGCATTAGCCTAGACTATACTGAGGTAAACCACAAAAACCCCTTAAGATGGGTGGTGGCACGACCGAACCAGGTCCGATATTCTCCTCACCTTCCGGATCACACGAAGCAAGTGCTTTAACCACTGCGCTGCATGTGCCGGTTACTGTACTATTATTATAATATTTATTCATCTTACTGTAACCCACAAATAAAGACAATTTTATAATTATTACTAATTTACTATCATCTCAGATTTCTATATTTTATAAAAAGGTATTCACTTTTAGTCATTCTTAATGCGTGAAACTAAGACGCATGTGCTCTAGTGCCCGAAATGACCGCTTTTAGATCTATGAAACGGTATATACCTAGTCATTTAAAAAAACTAGTTTGCTAATTTTAGTTTTAAATGACATGAAAATTTACCTACACAATTGGCTAGGTCTATATTCCTCGATTTTTTTATAGCATTCTAGTATAGGTAATAAACTTGGATCCACGAAAAAAGAATGTCATCTACCAACGTAACAAACACAAGGATCACCCTATATTTTAGTCTATCTGTCCTTTTATTTTTTAACGGTGAGATTTGCTTACAAGAAACCTATTTGCATCTTTCAAAAGCGAAAAATCCCTGAAGTTGCAGCAAAATTGACCACTTTATTTTTCCGGACCCTTTGACTTCACAAAACAACATCTATTCACATGGGCTGTTTACTTTAAACTGCAGTAAACTTGACATATCCAATCAGGGTATCTCTCAACGACCAAAAAGAATATAAGGTACCTCTGACTTGCCGATTGATTAAGCTACACCCATCTTTTAGTCGTCAATTATGTGCTTACAGAAGTTTTTACAATTACTTAGTTGGTAGACAAACTTCTTCGTTCGTGGATACAAGTACTGGTACGGTAGCCGTACTAAGAAAAATAATAAAAAAGATGACTACTATATTCAACATACACATAGGTTAAGGAACAAATATTGAAACAACATTTTGCTGAAACACAAGAGTAATTTTTGATAATAAATGTATTGATTTTAATGCAATGTAGAATTTATGATACATGGATGTTTAACTTAAATAAATATAGTATATTATTAATATTTCTACAGCATTTATGCAACAGGGGCATATTGTTTTGCCAACAGATCAAATTCATTTTCCTTATGTAAATATTCCTTGACAAATGGATGATCAGCATAAGAATCTTTCAGTTGACTAAGAAATCTATTGGACACCTCTGGAGCTTTCCCCGTGTGCTGTGACAAAACAATCATATTGATCAAGGTATCAGGATTGTTACTGTCTTTATCGAGCGCCTCTTGAAGAACAGATTCAGCTTCGTCGTACTTAATCTGGCCGAGAAGACAAGCGGCTTGGCCATTTAACAATACTGGTGTGCTACCGTATTTGTCGTTCATTTCTTGGAAAATGTAGAACGCATCTTGAAGTTTGTCTCCTCCCTGAAATAAAACAAATCATTAAAAAATAAAACAAATGCTATCTATGATATCTAAGTAGAATTTCATTATAAAGTGAGACTAAACTCGGAATTATAATGTAGTTTTCAATCACTATAAAAGCAGAGATTTATAAAAGCAGTCGACCATTGCGGAAATCAAACCCCGGTCTCCTGAAAGACGGTTAATACGGTATGATGACGAGTAGGTAGTCCACGTCGGACACTTTTCTCTCCGAAACATTTCATACGTCCAAGTGATTTTAAGCCTGTGAGACGTAAGGCTGTCGGTTACAAGTTGATCGTAGCTATTAAAATGCTGGTTAGTCATAGTACGCTTAAATTTGCACTTTTTGTAGCGATCATCTGACGTCACGCGGCTCGCTCAGAAAATCAACGCCCCACTCCCTCAGCGAGAAAAGCTATAATGAAGTAAACCTATTTTTCTTTAGAAATTTAACGGACTCAAAAAAACTTAGTAGTTGAAATATATTAATGTTGAGATAATGGGTAAAAACTCAAAACTCTGTAAAGAACAGAAGTTATGTTTGAATTCTCAAAATCTGAATCATCATAGTTCATCATACAACAAGGGTTTACTATGGACCTGGGTTTACTAGGAAGTATTAAGACGAGCAGATAAACAAAGGAATAATAACGTGCACGCTACGCCCCAGAACCGATCACAGTCGCGTTTTGATTTAGCCAACCTATGCAAATGGTTATAAAGAATCATTTCAATATCAGCCGATAAACAATAAATTGGTGAATAAAAAAAATTAACCTGACCTATCACCTATAGCCAAAAGCATTTAGATAATATTTAAAAAGTACAAAAAGTAACCATTCCTGGAAATCGAACCCTACCCGCCATCACAATAGTCAGACACCGTACTACCAAACTAGCAAAACACTTCCAGCTAGGCCTAATGCTGGTTATAAGAATATTTTAACAATATTGTTCTGAGGGGCCGCTGACATTGCTGCGTTAACCTGCTAGTGTATCAACTATCAAGGAGTGAATAAGCTAGTAGTTATTCTAACAACCTTAAGCTAGTACCTAGTACCTACCATGGCAATGTAGACCCACGCTTGTGCTAACTGAGTCAGCGTGGCATCATCATCCTTCTCCTGCATGGCTTTTAGCTCTTTTAGAGCTAGATCGACACGGTTAATTTTCAGGTAGATTTGCAGTACCAAAGCTGAGCTGAGAATCGATATAATAATAAATTAAAATTACATTTTGTAATAAATGGTACAAGTATTTTCTCTTTCCTTACAGTCAGTGAAAAACTGAAAAACTGAAAATATGCATACGTACCACAAATTTCCCACCCAAAAAACACAAACAGTAGTATATTTTTACTGTAGTTTTTTATTTATATTAGGCCTAGGTTTCACGACCCATTGTAATGATGACAAACATTTATTTGCGTCAGGGACTGATAAGTGAGACTATGGGAATTGGGAAGATGAGATGAAGGGTAATTTTACTATGTTCTGAACAGGAGAAGGAAACGGGTCTGAATGACGGTTCTGCATGCTAGCCTCTGGTCCACCCAAGTCAGTGTTATCATAGACAATTAAGAGCTTTCTGTTTTTGTTAAAATCAGGAAACCAAACCAGAACCTAAAATAACGGTAACATTTGTGTGGCACCGGAACCCTTATTATTGTAGGCCTACTTAAAGGAAAGGAATCATAAGCGTCAACATTTTCTAGTTTCGATTCTATATTGGGTCCAGAATGTACTTGATGTATTTTTCTACAAAGAAATGATCTTCTTCAAATCTTTAAATACCGGTAGCAATAATATAAAATGACCTGGTAGTCCCTATGTATTCAGTTTTCACATCAGTAAAACACTCTAGGCCTACTCCTATTATCAAATAATTCTCAACACAAATGTGGCACTGCTCAATTTATTCAACTTCAATTTTGAATTTATATCCATTGGATCAATTTGTGCTTATTTTGGCAACAATTCCTAGTAGTAGTCAGTTGTCCAAACCTGTCCAATAACTGAACAGTTATGTATCAAGCACAACAATGTTGACAGTGATGCCGAACGTCTGGTAGGCCTACCTTCTTTCTTCTTTTTTTTATATTGGGTTTAACGACGCACTGTTATGATAACTGAGATCTAATGGCGTCGGATGGATGATTAATGAGATGATGGGATGATGAGATGAAGGTTTTTGGGTAATGAGAAGGATTGTGGGAAGGAAGCGGTCATGGCCGACTTATGGTAGGAACCATCCCGGCATTAGCCTAGACTAGAGAGAAACCATGAGAAACCTTTATAAAGATGATCGAACTGGCGGCGGGGATCGAACTGGGTTCGGAATTCCCCTCGCCTCCCGGATCACATGAAGCGAGCGCTTTAACCACTGCGCTGCATGTGCTGGTGGCCTACCTTCATATTGATAGGAGGCTCACTGGTAATATACCACAAATCACAGAACAAATTGAAAAATGAATAGAGTGAGTATTATAGCACCGTAAAACGCTAATTTAAAAAGCTTCACTCATTCTCTTATATCACGACTTGGTGTTGTTAACAGGTTTTTCTCACCCAAAATTAAACATTGTGCTTATTAGAAAGTTGAAAAAAAATTGCGCAACATTAAGAAACAAAATATTTTTGACAAATGTGATGTCCTATAAACATATAGGCCTACCTACCATTCAAGTTGCTCTGCTTGATTCAAGATTCTAAGAGCCGAATCATAGTTCTCTTCATTTGCATAAATTGTAGCTGCAACAATAGTGAAAGTACGACTGCTGACATCAACATTTCCTGCAGCTTGTTCATCGAGTTTCGAAACAAGTACATCTCGTCTTGACGGCACGGCAAAATACTCGGCTAACAATTTCAGAGGTTGCAGCTCAGAGGGTGAAGCACCATGAATTTCATCGCTTACAACACGGTACTTTTTCTGAGCTATGTACGCTCTATAAAGGAATATGTCCCTCTCAATTTGCTGAGCAGAATTAGTTGGCTGAAATAGAATTTTTGTATCATTATCACAGATAATGTGCATACCTGGATACAACCATTTTTCTACCTGCAGTAAATATGCCATAGGTACGCTTGACCGATCTCTTTCAGGGTTATGTTTGGGGAAATTATTCTCATTGTCTATTCGACTAAAACCTTAATCTCCGCCTACATAACCTAATATTACAAATAAATTACAAACCTAAAAGATCGGTTAAGCTAAGGTTTACGGCATATTTATCCAACCTGCCATGGTCCTCCAGTTCCTGAGGGATTCTCCTCGGCATTGATTTTAACTACAAATTCTATGCCTAGGACCTACAAATGAAATAGGGGTAATTTTACCGCCTCAGGTCCTCTGCAGATTAGAGCTAGGCCTAGGCCTATGGCCTGGGCTGACACCTTTGACTCGAGGTTTAAGCCTGGGCATAAAGGAATGAAGTTCTGGGCCAGTGAGTTTATAGTGTTTATGAACTAAATGCCTAGGCCTAGACATTGAATTTGTAGTGTTGGCCTAGGAGTTGGCCTGGCCATTACAAATTCAATGGCCTGGCCTAGGACTCTGCCTGGGCCTAGGCTACGGCATAGGCCCTAGGCAGTTTCATGATATCTAAAGACCTAAGCCGGAGAACAATTTATTTTCGATAGCCCAGTTGATATAGCACAACTCACTTTACGTTTCTGCGCTTCGTTGATGCATTGCTGAAAATTTCCAACGTAAAACGCATTTTTAACGTCAAATAACACGTCCACATCACCACTTTGTGCAGCCATTTTGTCCCTAAATGACAGTTGTCAGTTTCCAATGTTGGTATAGCATAGCACTAACTGAAAGATACATTGTGAATTTTCAATTTCAAATTTTATTTTTTGTATGAATTTATTGTTATGGTTCATTTGGCTACAAATTCAATGATTTGGGCTACAACATACGGAGGATTTGGATGCATATGTAACGATAAAATTCGGAGAAGCAGATCGCCTAGTGGGAGTGTGCTGTGTGGAGTGTGGGTTAGACCGGTGTTTTTGGTTTTGTGAAAATACTGTTGGTACAGTGTGTTTCGATTTTAAAAACGATTTCGATTGGACGAAATAATGTGACATCACCTTGAAAAGAAATGGTGTCGTCTGTTCATTCTGACTGATGTGCGAAATGAAATTGAAGATAAGATAAGCGCTAGGCCTAGTACTGATAATATTAGTCATTCTGAACTGAAGAAAGTATCTTGACGTTTTGTTTCACTTGTCAAAAATATGTCTGGTTTTGATGAAAACCCGTTTGGTGAGCCAACGGTGGACAACCCATTCACGGTAAGATTAGGCCCTAGGCCTACCCTATGCTAGGCCTAGGCCCAGGACCTAGGGGCCTAGCCCCTAGACCTGCCAATCCATAGGGATGTGTGTTATATATTGTTCGTGCTTAGACCTTTTGTATGAGCGGGTCAAGACAGGAAAAGAACCAGGTACAGCCTGTTTTAATAGGCTTAAATGTGAATACATATGATTAGGCCTAGGCGTAGGCCTAGGGCATTGAGTTTAATGCTAGGGCTTAGTAAAAAAGAATTACCAGTAGGCCTAGGCCTATTCCAATATCAGTCGGGATCTTGTCGGAATCTTGAGCCTAAAGCATTTATTAAATTGAAAAGAAAAAAGTACGGTACCCCGTGGTGAGAATCAAACCCTGGATCCTGGCATAGTAATCAGATGCCGTGGCGCTGTACTACGCAGACACTCCTACATAGTGGGGGTTGCAAGAATATTCGAACGATATCGTTCGGAGATCATGGTTCTAATCCTGCCGTGACCCGCTCGTCCTGGTGGTGATGTACATACCGGGATTGCCATTAAGGCCTAGTCTATGCTGGTAGGCCTACTGCCTCTTTGATTCACCTACATAGTTCAGAACAAGATATGGACAGACTTAAGTTGATGGTAGCTGTATCAATGGTGAAGTGTCTCAGTCCCTACCAACCGTACCACTATGCCGGTATCGCGTCTGGCCGAGCCGTTGCGGATTAGCGAGTACGGTATCTAATAACAATAACTAAAAAAAACCATGAGTGAAACATGACCTTGAACCACATTATACACTTACGTACCAGTACTGTTACAAATAGCCAATTTGTGATTTTAATTGATTCACACACTAATCAGCAATACAAAAAAGTGCTTATAACGTCTAAAATTATGTATTCTGCCATCGCTGTGTGACCTTAAGCGAGGTCAAACCGGCTAGGCCTACTTGTTATAGCAATAACAGTGGGCGTGGGCAGCGTAGCATTCTGCACACACACACATAGTAGTGATTCTATGTATTTTATAATAAACTCTTCATTTGAAAAAAAAAATGAATTGTTACATTAAATAGTAGTCAAGCTGTTACTGCATAGACCTCTGTCTCTATCGCTCCTAGACCCCTATTCTATCATTTTCATCGTATCATATTCTATCATATCATTTATTCGATCACTAGATGAATCATGGTTTATATCGCATCTGTTCTGTTTAGCTACCATTGTTGAAATCAGTACAACAAATAGGTTCAATCTTTCAACATTGGTAGGACGTGATGTTGAAGCACCATAAGAGATCGGCCAACCAACGCAATCTCAGTTTATCTTGGTTCCCACCAAAACAATACCATACGTTAATGACTAATCAAGGTACTGAATTTTAACATTTGCAGGACCCTGCAATTCGACAAGTAACTACCAACACAAGCAATGCCCAGAAAGGCTTGGAAGACTACAACCCATTTGCAGACCAAGAGGCACAGCGACCTTCTGCGGTATGTGTTTAACTCGTAATAGTAGGCTTTGAGGGTTGGCCTACATTTACTGTAAGCCATGCCAATCTGTTTTATTTGCTTGTAGGATAATATTACGTTATCTCATTTAGGCTAGGCTTTCAGGGATTTTTGGGTTTTTTATTCACTTCTAATTCACAGCTTTCACAAGTGTATTGGTGTTTTATCTTGTCATTCCTAATCTCATTCATTTTCAATTTTATATTAGGTTCGTGGAGCTACAAACCCTCCGCAATATCAAACTATGCCGACACAGCCTGCTATCATGCAGCCAACTCTTGAACAACCACCACCACCTTATACCAAAACAGGCCAACAGCAACAGCCTCAGTTTACATCTGCTGAATTCCAGGTAAGGTACCAGTAGGCCTATCCCACCTATATAACAATCCCTGAGACCATTATTACCGTGAACCGTATGGAATATCAGCATTGTGTGAGAGCTTATATTTTAAGCCATAACTTGTGAGTCAGTCATCTAATTTACTGTATTGTATTTTTATTCTTGCAATCTGAAAGGAGTTGAAGGTAAAAAAAAACATATTTATAAATGATATTTGTTGGTACGTGGTGAATAAAATCAAAGCATAGCCCTCCGCCTTCCATTTTTGCACACAGTAGCGTTTATTAAATTGATTGAATCACTACCTTACCATTTTTCATATTGTGAGCATAAGGTCTGATGATATTTTTATTTAGGTACATGATTATTTTGTGTGATTCAACACTTGAATAATAATATGAGAATGATGAATTAATTATAACAATATAATGGTTTATTGTCATTTTCGTAATCCATTTTACAATTTTGAATTTATGATTGATTGGGTATAATGGTAAGATGTAGACCTACACGTTGCTATACTTACACCTAAGAAGAATAAATGTGTCCAAGGATTCATTTATGGATGAGTTTTTTTAATGAATTATTGGTGTTGAAAGTTGAATGTTGTGATGAATAACCGCATCTTGTGTGTCTGTTTTCAGCGTCGCCAAGAAGAATTGGAAAGAAAAGCGGAGGAACTGGCACGAAGAGAGGAAGAGTTGAAAAGTACACCGTACAACGCCAGACGAAATAACTGGCCTCCGATGCCCGAGAACTTTTGTTTCCAACCTTGTTTCTATCAAGATATCAACGTTGACATCCCGCTAGAATTCCAACGGATTGTACGATTACTTTATTATCTTTGGATGTGTAAGTATCTGCCTACAAATTCTATATGTGTCCTTTACCTGGAGTTTAATTTAGATCTCCACCCATTTTTATTGATCATAAGAAAATTACTGTACAAACATATACACCAGGTATTAGGTATAGTAGGTAGGTACGTTGTCACTTGATGTACACAAAGCCCTGAAGAAGCTTATATAAAAAATATAGGCATACTGAAATATAATTACTAGTGAGAAGAATATTCTTTAAAAACAATATACGGTAATATTCTATATCCAATGAAAAATTATATCTTGTGTATATGAAAATAATTGAATCCACATGATCGCACAGTAGACCTACAAGTAATATGGTACTAGTATCACTTTTACATTATCATAGATTTTGCCTCCGTAGCTCATTAAATCATTACCAACTAGGTACATGTGATACTGCACCAATTCAGCTTTTGAATCCAACTTCCTGATATTTAACATTTGGACACAATTTTTCTTTGCTCTTAAATTTGAATGCTTTCCATGTTTCAGTCCATGCCTGCATCCTGCTTCTTAACGTCTTGGGTGGAATGGCATTGATGTTCCAACAAGGAGACTTCACAACCTTTGGATTATCAATCCTTTACGTTATTCTGTTTACTCCATTCTCATTCTTATGCTGGTACCGTCCTGCTTACAAGGCATTCAGGTAACAATATATTTCATTTTATCATCATTTCATATTCAATTATATTATATAAGGTTCAAGTTTAGTGGTTTGTGAAAGGTTTAGTTGGTTTAGTGAAAAATGACGACTTCTGAACAATTATATTAGTTTATTTATTTATATAGGCTTAAAGGTGAGCTGTAGTGATAATCTATTGACTATTGTCATATGAATGATTGATGAGACGATGAGATAAGGTTTTCTTCGGATAGTGAACAGAAGTCACAGACGGATAGTGGGAAGGGAGCAGTCGCGGTCGTGGGTTCGAGTCCCGCATAATGCATGGGTTTTTGTGATCGTCCTTTCACTTATCATCACTTCATAGTATCCCCATTATCACCTGCTCATTCGTACCCCCGTATAACCTAGCTGTTGGTGGAGTTGTTGAGCAAACAATAATCATAATAAGCCGTATCGATCTTTCTTGGGTCGTGGTCTAAGTTGTAGGAACCATCTCAGCATTAGCTGAGACTACAGAGAAAAACAATTATATTGGTTCACATTCCAATTTTGATATTCTTGATTTTTTTAATATCCTATGTGAGATGCATAGACCCTCTAATTTGTGGGAACACCTATGCACACGCTGATGTAATTTCATTGGTACAAACACATTATACAGCAAAATGTGTGGGAGGCTACTTATTATGTCTTCAGTTTAACCTGAAATTTGTAATCTCTTATCGTTCAATAGTTATTACTTACAGACGCTGATTTTTCATTCAATTCAACTCAGCTGATTTTGAGAGAACCATGTCACCAAAAATGTAAACAATTTTCTTTTATTTATATTATTTTTCTGTGTGATATTATTACTATATACATTCATTGAGTCTGTATAATAATTGTGTAATTAAAAGTATTATTTTATCACCGTCCACCTGAACAATGATGTCCACGTCCACCTGACAATGAGCACAAACGTGATGATGCATATCAAGGTACTGTTTTGGAAACATAAGCCAAATTGAGCATTAGTTTGAGTTTGGTGTTTGACTATTTTTAAGACATATTTTTCATCAATCAATCATTCATAATTACTAATTAGACATTGATCCCCAAATGACAGTTGGTAAGTAGGTTATTTTGTTCTCATAATGTTTATTTTTGCCCTTGTAGGAGTGACAGTTCATTCAATTTCATGGTGTTCTTCTTCGTATTCTTTTTCCAAATGGTTGTCACGATTATGCAAGCTATTGGACTACCTGGCTCAGGCACTTGGTAAGTACTGGAACCAAACTCATTTTCTTGACTGAAGAGAAAAAGGAAAGACACTATGGTAGAAAATTGATAGTGCAACCTTGATGGTGCAATATTGAGGGGGGAGAGTCGTACAATAAAATTCGTACAATACAATAAAATCACGATTGTCGTACAATAGAATTTTACAATCGAATTCACAATCAAACTTGCTTGTTAGATGAGTGTAGCGAAGATTTTCATTCCATATACCGAAAAAATTTGGGCTTAGTTTTTATGTTTTTTTTTTTTTTTTTTTTTTGTGTGTAATTTTGTACGCGGCATACAGGTCAGGAAAAAGTTTCAATCAACTCGAAACTGTTTTTACAAATTGGTGTTATACCAGAATAGGTTGGGATTGTTTTTCAGAAAAATCGGTCGGACGTTTTTTCCGGAAAAAAATTGGAAAGTATGGAAATTCCCCATAAGAATAGACCAGGGGAGAAATACTTGGAATTTTTTTTTTTCCAAAGCTCTCAAATTTATACTGAATGTGGAAAGATCTATCATACCTATTTTAAGCGATTTATGGAACAATCGGATGTGAAATAACGAAGAAAACGCTATTTTAATGTACTTTTTTACACATCAATAAAAGCAATTAAGTAACTATTAAATGTGATCAACAAGTGTCACCAATAAATTAAAACGTTTAAAATCTGTGATGGATATGAAGAAGGCACTGGTATAATTGTTTGGAAACCAAGGTTTATATACCAACAGACAGCCGCGGTTCTTAAACCTTTGAAGTGATCCATGGCCTATATATGTACATTGAGCTGACCAAATGTTCTTAATTCTACATTTCCATACTTCTAAGCTCATCTCACAACGCATATAAGGCGTTTTCCTAGTTTTACAAATCAGAAAGATCAGAAATAACTAAGATCCATAGCCGGTTGTATCAAATCAACTGATAATAAGTATGAATTACTTAATTATACCTAAGTCAAGGTAGAAAGAAACATGGGTATCAAGGGTGATAAAAAGTTCATTTGCCAATTATTGCGTAATTCACCAATAATCATTAGGTGCAGCACGCTCAAAGTATAAAACGAGTTTAGAGTAGTCGTGGGTACAGGTCTTGTGTCTATGAAAGAAGAAGGTTCAGATCGACCGTATTCCCTGGGACACCATCTCAAACCATACCACAAGGGCACAGGTCGTTTGCGCTCTCATCTTTCTTGGATACATGCAGCTTGTGTTTCTATGTACACTTGATCAGTATTACTAATTGCCGAATTCTTTTGTTCCAGTGGGCTGTTGACGGCTATCAAAGTTTTTGATGGCACTGCTGCCGGAATCAGTGTAGGCATTATCGTACTTATCATCGCCCTATGTTTTGCGGCGTGTGCCTTTATGGACGTACTACTATTGTCCAGGGTAAGAAATATTAACAAACTCTTTGAACTGCTATTGCGTAGGATTTTCAAATTTTACATTTACATTCCTAATTCATAGGCCTATAGGCCTAGTAGACCTACTAAAGTTTTTGGATAGAAATGTTTTTTCTATATACATAACTTCATTTTGCCAAAGTTTATTTTGTATTTTTGTTCATATTTTTATTTGTGATAATTACTTGCTTTGTTGACTACCATTCATGTTTTTCCAAATTGAGTTTCTTGTCAAAATTGTTGCTAAAAGGACATACGGCAGAGCAAATACAAACTTCCTCGTACTGTGATGTTTAGTATTTATTTTATTTACAAAATTACTTGGCAGTAGCAAATCCAGGTGTGGGAACATTAGGTTCCTTATCTTCTACTCATGGTCAAAGAAAAGTAGATAAGGTGAAGGAAAAATAAAAGTGAAGACTTGGAATGACTTGGGCCTATATCAGTATTCCTCTTTCGACAGATTCACGGCATTTATCGAAGCTCTGGGGCTAGTTTTGCGAAGGCTCAACAAGAGTTTACGTCGGAGTTCATGCGCAACGAGCATGTACGTGGAGCTGCAACAAATGCTGCCAGTGCGGCAGTGCGTTCTCAAATGTCATCTAGCTCAAGTCGTTACTAAACTATCGTAAATCAGGTTGGATGCATTGGGACTACGATTTTTGCTGGTGTGCACCATTTCATTCTTTCACCAGAATATTTTTTTCTATTTGTTTGGCATTCTTTGCCAGTGTTGATTGATATGACATATATGTATATATTATATAATTATAATTTATAAATAATAAAAAGTAATTAACGTCCGTATGTAATAATAAGTATGGCTGAATATTTTGCACTTCACATTTACCGTATCTAGGCCCCAACTGGCCTAGTTACAGACCTACAGTATAAATATTAGGATGGAAATACAGTAAATCTAATAATGCTTACTGTTCTAGGGTAAAAGCTACGCTGTTGTGTGTTTGATAATATTTGAATTTATTAAAAAGTGTATTCATTGATTCAGCCTCTACTTTTACAAGAATACCAGTACAGTAGTATCAGTAGGTCTAAAATGTATTGCCGCATTCCAGGTTGAGTGTCAGATTGCGTTTAATCGTTGTCTTACTCGTTTTGTTGAGAACGTAAATAACAATAGAATATACATGTGAAACTCGACCTATATAAATGCTTGCATGTACGGCCAACTACAGACTAATATTCCTTTAATAATGTTACAATAGGTAATAAAATAACCATTCAATTACCGTAACCTTTCAAAATATTCAACATTGAATTGCTGAAGTATATAAAACTATAACTTATATTTTATAAGTGTCAATTCCAATATATTATAAGTACCGTAATATTGCCTACACAAATTACAAAGTATAGAAGAGAACAATTATTATACTATTTTGTTATAATTATAATTATGATCAATTAAGACTATTTTGCTTACTAAAAATATTTGTTTAGACTAAATCGACTGGGAAGGTCGTGCGATTTGATGGTAGGTACTAGGTACAGTAGTAATAGTATTAGCCAAGGAAATGTTGCCATCAGGCACACTATGAGTTATGGCATGTGGCCACTTTAGTGAGTTTTGTTTCTGTCTTTTTTTTTATCCAATAGAAGAGAGTGATACATGGTACTTGGTTTAGTTTCTGTGATGGGAACCAATTGAAGCATTGTTTTAATCCAATGCAGAATCCCATGAGTTGGTCTTTTATACAAAATACTGCTTATCTGGTTGCAAACCGTGCATTTACATTATGCATCGACGGTTATTGTCCTACGTAACAAACCACCTCGTAGTGTGAAAAGTTATCAGTCTTATCACCATCATCAGGACTGAGGTAAAAAGAAATATGTGGTAATAAGCCCAAACAATGTACCTATACACAAGAATTGTTCGATAAGCTAATAAATCCAAAATTTGTACCATCACCACAGTCCAAACAAATTGAAAATCAAATTTACTATAAAAAATGTGAATAGGGAATATCACTCGAGTTGTACTTTGTGGTACCTTAATGTTTTTAAAATATATTTCACTAGTGCAGTTCATGCCAAATGTGATATTCAATTAATGTTGATACATTCAACTATATTTGACTATATATGTACACACAAAAAAGTTGTCCTACAAAACTATGCATTTTACTCAATGTTAATGTCATTATAGAAAAACGAGGACAAAGATAAATTCTAATACATTCGGCTTAAATGAGTATCTATCAAAAAATAAATTGCATTGTGTACCGGTACTGGTATTCCCTACTAAGGTGATTGACTACACCTAGTACCGAGTTGTATAGTGTTTAGAATATTCTTGTTGTCAGGAAGATTCAATCATAACTACAGTATCTTGAAATGAATTTGACTGTCTACAAGATAAAAAGTAAAAACATCTACAATAGTTTAATCAATGATTGCACGACTTGTTTACATGCAAATTCATATTGCAATTATAGGAAGTATTGATGTAGTTGAATTTGTTTAACACTATCTATGACAGTATAGATCTATGTCATTAATCACTATTCAGTGTCTTTTGTTCTAATATTATCCTG
Source organism: Brachyptera putata (assembly GCA_907164805.1). NCBI lineage: Eukaryota > Metazoa > Arthropoda > Insecta > Plecoptera > Taeniopterygidae > Brachyptera > Brachyptera putata. The sequence continues at coordinate 16,773,727 of OU015468.1, read as the reverse complement.
TGTAGATTAAAATCCCAATCTATTCTTTTGTGATTTTGTTTCAACTGTAATAAAACTGTATTAGTCAGTAGTCACATTCTTTCTGATTAAATATTTCTTAATTAATGAATTATTAAAATATGTAGGCCTACTTACATTTATTCACTAGTGATGGCTTCGGGTACGAATAATACATTACCCGGGTAATATTCTGGTACCCGAGTACGGTTTGGGGAATTGCCCTAACCGGGTTATATTCTGTTATACGAGTTCCTGTAATATGGAAAATAGCTTGTTTAAATCGCGTGAACGAAACAAGTTCGCGTTGCGTTATTCAAAGTTTTTCACGTCCCTTCCTAGAAGTCCCTTAACTTGTCATGATGCGCTCGTGTCACACGTACAGTGTAGAGAATCTCTCTCCTGCCACACGCTCTTTAGATGTCAAATACACAAACTGTGTGTTATTGGTTATAAAGTACCCTGTACCAAGGCGCTTCATATACCTCTCCAAAGATGATTTCATGGTTTTGTTAAGTATTTATATTCATTTCATTGATTGTTATTTGTCAGCCTGAATAGGTCCAACGCATATTTGTGTGCTTTGCAGTTTGAATAGTCTTCTTTTACTCCCTAAGCCTTTGGCTTGTTTGTTAAACTGGAATCAATAACTTGGGTCTCGCCATCTTCTTTTCGATCTTCCAATACTATGCCAACCTCTTGAAAATTTGTCTCTAGCAATTCTATTTTCTTGCATACGATCAATGTGACTATTCCCAGCCATAACCCATCTCTCTTCCACCTAGTCACATAGCACCTTGCAATAGTCGAGTGTTGCTATTGTTTGCACAAAACCAGTCAATGAAATCATATCACTCACCAGCACAAAAAGTCTTTGCTGTTAACCTAATTCTTTCTATCCTTCATTCAACTACAATAGATGGCTTACAAGTTGTCATTCAATATAAAAATTGCAATGATATTGTAACTAAAGTATCAAATGTTGGTCTAAATACAGTATAATATAATTAAATAGATCTAAAATCAGTAAAATGTCAATCGAGAGAACAAATTTGAAAAAATGCAAGATTTGAAGCCACGTCTCTTTATGGCATACGGTACTATAGGTAAATATAAATACTAAATAAAAGTAAATGTTACATGCATGCAGGGGCGTCGGAACGTTTTCAAAGTTGGGGGGGGGGGGGCAAGCTCAACAATTGCGACCCGCGGAGGAAGGAAGTATGGGGTGCCACATATTCAATAACATTTGAGTATTTTTCAGGACAGAAGGGAAAAATACTGAAAATACCAAGATGGGGGGGGGGGATCTCAGTTTGGAAAAGAAAATGCCATACAAGAACAGTTGTACAAAGGCCAAAGGCCTTCTGGTGTCACAGGGAATTTCTTTAAATTACCCTTTTTTTAACACGATTTATCGTGTTTTTTTAGATGAGATTTAGATGACAAAATTAATTGTTTTGAAGAACTAGAGGTACCCAACTGATATTTGCCAATCACAGTCATTGTAACTGCAGGGTTGTTCTGGCTCATTTTAGCGCCACAGACAAGGACTCGATTATGAGCCCCAAAAACTGTATGCAGTGAAAGTTAATGCGAGGGAGAAATCAAGCCCCGCAGGGAAATTTTCGAAAATTTATCTTTCTGAATACGATTCTACGGGTTTGGGAACTACACAAAATTTCTGGAATTCATGAATTCTTTAGTGTGGTAAGAGCTAGTTTTGCTGAATGGCTAATCCAAGAAAATGAAAAGCTAAATTAATCTATAGCATTCGATAACAATGCTGTTCGAATAATAACATTTACTCCACCCAATAATGCATAAGTAAAATAGAATACGATTTATGGAATACTATTATCAATAGAATGTCACAACTGTGCGCCGATAGCGCCCCTTAAATTTGACGCCCCTGGCAGTCACGCTGTTTGCCCACCCCTAGAAACGACCCTTATTGGAAGTTTCCTTTCTCCATTTCACTTTATTGTCATTGTTACGACTGTTGGAATTTTGGAAATTTACAAAAATTGTAATGAATAATTTACATCTGGAAGAAGCATAGGGTTGTTTCTTGATTTCTGCTAACTCATAAACTACGTACCAGAGCTGTCATTTCGATACAGTACATCAAATCCCTTTAAATCACATCTCTTTAATATGGCTCAACCTGCTTCAGATGAGATTTAGATGCAAAAATCAATCTTCTCCTAAAACTGAAGGTGGCCGTCTGATATTTGATTTTCTATGCAATGTGAATTATGAATCTATGTACGATTTTATCTATCTATATAGGCCTACATCTTTCCTTCCTTCTTTTTTTCGTCTTTTCGAATTGTGTCTTGCAAGACATTTTTCTAGCCCCCCTTGACCAAAAGTTGGGGGGGGGGACATTGTACCCCCTGCCCCACCCGGTTCCGACGCCAGTGCATGCATGTCCAGCTCAATCTCCTCTACCATGTCAATGGACTGAAAGTCATTGTTGCAATTTGCATGCACTTCTTTTCTACTACATTTCACAAATTCTTCACTGTAACACCAACAGTTTACCTCCACGTTTTACTGGCAAATACTGATACCATAGATCAATGCCGACATGGTGATACCCTTCACGCTAGGTTGCTTCGCTGGGGCTAGGGGTATTTATTTTCTGAGCAAGCTGCGTATCATCAGACAGTGGCTATATTTGAAACGGAACTTATTGTTGCCAATAAAATCAACAACAAATTACTGATCAGCGATTCAATAATTAAGCCCAATCAATAGCCAACAGCTAAGATATCAGTTGACGGTACCATCAGAAGTCTTAGCCGCTCAGATATATACGGTACTATATTTACTTTGCCCTACCGGTACTATGGTTGATTTCAGTGCAGCCATACTCTGGTCTCCTTAATCACTTGTCTCCGTGTGGTACTTTCACAATAGAAATTACTTGCTCTTGGTTTGCACTAAACATGCCATTTTAATTTTAGACAATGATTCAAGTGTACGATTCAAGTTGATAGTTACACGTGTTAGAAACAAACTCAAATGTACGCATAGTCAATCCAAGTTCTGTAGTGGCATTAACCAAGATTATTTCTTTAGCAACAAAACAATACAACAAAATTATTGTTTTCAAGAGTAGCCTACGCCCTACAGTACCATTAAATTCTAGTGTAAAAGCATTTATTCCCTACCTTCAAATGCTAAATTGAACATTAAATAACTCACAGAATGGTACATGTGCTGCAGTATACTTAGTGATGTAAAATGCTCGAGCATTTTCTTTTTGAGAATATTCCCATGATGGAGCATATTTAATAAAATGAGTTTTAAAGGGTTCCTCGATAACTGTTTGCCTTTTTAATGTAGGCTACTTGCCTCAAAATATTTGGCAGGAATATGGACAGTAACTCGTAATTTGACAGCCTCCAACTATTTTTAATGAATCCTGCATTTATCCAATAATTAATAAACTTACGGTATATTTGGCAGAAAAATGGAAGGTATCTCGTAATTTGACACATATATTTTCAAGTATGCCTGCGTTTACCTAATAATTAATGAATTAACATGACATTTTTTGGCAGGTACATGGTAGCACGTAATTTGACGGGTTACCATGTACAAATGTAAAATTTGACGGAATAAGTTATTTCAATTGTAAATATGTGTATTGCACTGGAAATATAGTTAAGAATAATGATTTTTTTTAAAATTATCTTAGAGAAACCATAGCCATTAATTCCATCCATAGCCTTAATTGGGGAACAATGATTTTGCATCAAGTTTCGATGTTATGAAAAAAATATATATATACGCTCGAGCATATTTGAGCACAATCTTTTGGAGAATATTCTCAGCTCACATCACTAAGTATACTACCAGTAATTATGAGAACTTTATAGTGACTGACAATGTATCATTTCTTTTGTTAAATTGATTACAATATATAAAAATACTGTACATTGGTAACTTTTGAGTGGAAGCACTTCATTGATTGGACAGGATAATATAACTTCATTAGGGTTATAGGAAATGAGAAACAAATGACATTTGGTAAACCTCCTTTTATTTTTCAAATTTTATAATACAGATCAGATTGATTTACTTCTGACCAACTGTGCTTGAGGATTTGGAATCGCGCATAGAAGCCGAACGCTTACGTTTCCGTTCATCTTTACGCTTGACATTGGCCTCCTTTTGACGTCGAGCCAACAACTTGGCATACTCTGCTGCCTCTTCCTTGCTCTTAGTGATACGGCGTTTCTTGATCGCTAAACGGCGACGTTTACGCTAAAACAAGAGACATTTAATGTGTAAAAAAATTGCATGAAAAACATTCCGTACAGCTAGTTGCATGAGCATAATTATGGAATCAGCCCTGAAGCCGCATGGTCTTCTAATTGTGCACTTTGTTTCGATGTAAGTCTACATGATAACAGATTATTGTTGTCTTTGGGCGTATAACATCCAAACCCAAGGGTGAACTTTCAACACACACAAAAGATATTAAATATCAACTACTGGTACCACATTCATTGTACTGGGTTTGTTGTTAGAAGAGAAATACAGGCAGTATAAAGCTCTTTTAACAATGACAGAAAATGTATTTGCCACAAAAATGAACATCTCTAAGATTGGAATACCCTTGGACACTGCCTGTGTGTTGGTAGTGGATACCACCATACCGTTACTTGATTACGTAGGTTATACTTGTATGCATACAAAGTAAGCCTATAATATTCAAGTACTTCAATTGTCGAGTATGATCTATTGTTGACATCTTTTCAATGACATTCATGAGACGAAATATAAATCCAATCAGTTAATACGAAAGCTTTATACATATGAATCATATAATCAGGTTTCAGACACGTATATAGTAGTATTCCCATCCCTGGTTGGCAGGGTCTAGAACCTCTCCGTAGAAGCTGGAGACGAGGTCAAAGGTACAGTACAGTTAGCCCAAGTATAAGTTTTTACAGATATAACGAGGCCAAGTCAAAATAATCCGTGCCTACTTGTATCAACGAGAGATGAAGGTTCCTACGGATAATACAGCTGATTCGTCATTTATTTTGGATCATTCATCACCTTCATTCAAAGATTAGCAAAGGTTGTCATCCCAGTGTTAATAAAAACGGCAAACTCGAATGATTATAATCTTTTCACCAAATACTACTCAGGTGTCTGTACTCCTATGTTGACAAGGAAATCAAACTTATTTGAATCACTTGATAATTTCAACACATGAAATTAATTTCCCACAAACATAAACATGTCCAAGATTGGCATTCACTTGCACACTGCCTGTGTGTGGGGTTAATGACTACGTAAATGACCATACCATGTTGAATAAACAGAGTTTGAAGCTGGCCTTACACAAACATTTATGATGCAAATTAATCATAATGCAAGGGTAGCTTAGAGCTTTGAGAAACGTAGTGATGACTATGGTTTGCTCTACCACCTCATCAACAGCTAGGCTTACGGGAGTACGAATGAAAAGGTGATAATGGAACTATAGAGTCCTACGTATTAGATTTTTACGGACACTAGATCTTCGTTTTTTACAGATACGCAATTTCAAGTGAAAATACTCCATACCTACTTATATCAACGAGAGATGAAGGTCGACGGATAACAGGTCATTCGCCTATTTTGGATCATTCATCACCTTCATTCAAAGATTAGCTAAGGTTGTCATACCCGTGTTAATATAAACGGCAAACTCGAATGATTGTTATCTTTTCACTAAATACTACTCAGGTGTCTGTACTCCTATGTTGACAAGGAAATCAAACTTATTTGAATCACTTGATAATTTCAACACATGAAATTAATTTCCCACAAACATAAACATGTCCAAGATTGGCATTCACTTGCACACTGCCTGTGTGTGGGGTTAATGACTACGTAAATGACCATACCATGTTGAATAAACAGAGTTTGAAGCTGGCCTTACACAAACATTTATGATGCAAATTAATCATAATGCAAGGGTAGCTTAGAGCTTTGAGAAACGTAGTGATGACTATGGTTTGCTCTACCACCTCATCAACAGCTAGGCTTACGGGAGTACGAATGAAAAGGTGATAATGGAACTATAGAGTCCTACGTATTAGATTTTTACGGACACTAGATCTTCGTTTTTTACAGATACGCAATTTCAAGTGAAAATACTCCATACCTACTTATATCAACGAGAGATGAAGGTCGACGGATAACAGGTCATTCGCCTATTTTGGATCATTCATCACCTTCATTCAAAGATTAGCTAAGGTTGTCATACCCGTGTTAATATAAACGGCAAACTCGAATGATTGTTATCTTTTCACTAAATACTACTCAGGTGTCTGTACTCCTATGTTGACAAGGAAATCAAACTTATTTGAATCACTTGATAATTTCAACACATGAAATTAATTTCCCACAAACATAAACATGTCCAAGATTGGCATTCACTTGCACACTGCCTGTGTGTGGGGTTAATGACTAAGTAAATGACCATACCATGTTGAATAAACAGAGTTTGAAGCTGGCCTTAATCGAACATTTATGATGCAAATTAATCATAAGGCAACGGAAGCTCGAGCTTTGAGAAACGTAGTGATGTCTATTAGCACCAACAGATAGGTTTTACGGAATACGAACAAGCAGGTGATAATGAAACTATGAAGTGATGATAAGTGAAAGGCCGTTCACATTTAATAAAAGGCAAAACCCACAACGATTATTTCTTCTAATGCAACAAACATCTGCGAAGATTGAATCAAGATCAATCAAGATTTCATGGAGGTGACTTTTATATCGGCAAAGACGCCGAAATGAAGGAAGGCATATAAATGGTAAGTTTTTAATATATCAAATGGTACCCATTGAACCACAAACTCAAGTAAAGCTCATTATATACATTTCACTTTTAGCTTCATCTAGCACTTGAAAGAATTGTCCCATAATAGCATAGGGTCTACATCTGAAAATTCTCAGTTGTAATATTGATATACGTAAATGACTAAAAGAATCTGTTTTTATTGTATTAGGCTACCACGTAAATATAGGCCTATTGAATGTGAAACTACCAATGTCATTTACAAATGTCATAAGAAATTTACAATTCTTTACAGTATACATAAAGCTAATAAGGCCATGTTCATAAACCACGAGCACAACCTTACACCAACACAGTACGCTTGAAATGCTGAAGAGGCCTACCTGGATTGTAACTGGGGTAATTAATCGCTGGATCTTCGGGGCTTTCGTTTGAACCGTCCTCTGTCCCTCCTTCAGGGGAAGCGGACGTCTGATGACATACTGCCTCACGTCGTCTTCCTTGGTCAAGTTGAACAGCTTACGGATCTTGGACGCACGTTTGGGTCCCAATCGACGGGGTACAGTGCTGTCTGTAAGACCAGGAATTTCCTGAAAATTACCATTTTCCCGTTAAAACGTATCATAATAATAAGCTGTTGCATGCCAAGAAACTTTGGCAATCTGGCATTGCAATTGGCTCTAATACATTCTCAAAGAGGCATCACATTCATTTTAAACCAGTGATTAATCCAAATACTGTACTACGCTCCATATAAAAAACAAAAATTCTACCACAGCAGGAAACCAATTCGAGACACCATTAATCATTGTAGTTAGATTTAGATATACTCTAATTGTTGATGGATGTTATGGCATTGCCACATACTAATTGATATGCAATGAGGTAAGTACCATCCTTTCATATTCACAGCATTCAAGTATCATATCTAAAACTGATTGGTTTAGAATGAAGTTGTTGAACTGTGGGAAAAATATGGAACTATAGTTATGATGGTCCACCCCATTTTTTTTTGTTTACAGAGAAACCCAGTTTTCATTGGGACAGTTGTAGAAAAGATCCAAAGCTAGATCGAAAGACTTTTCGATATACCGTACTCTAATTGTTATGGATGTTATTGCATTGCCACATACTAATTGATATGCAATGAGGTAAGTACCATCCTTTCATATTCACAGCATTCAAGTATCATATCTAAAACTGATTGGTTTAGAATGAAGTTGTTGAACTGTGGGAAAATATGGAACTGTAGTTGTGATGGTCCACCCCACTTTTTTTGTGTACAGAAAACCCCAGTTTTCATTGGGACGGTTGTAGAAAAGATCCAAAGCTAGATCAAAAGACCTTTCGATTTACCGTACTCTAATTGTTGATGGATGTTATGGCATTGCCACATACTAATTGATATGCAATGAGGTAAGTACCATCCTTTCATATTCACAGCATTCAAGTATCATATCTAAAACTTATTGGTTTAGAATGAAGTTGTTGAACTGTGGGAAAAATATGGAACTGTAGTTATGATGGTCCACCCCACCTTTTTTTGTGTACAGAAAAAACCCAGTTTTCATTGGAACAGTTGTAGAAAAGATCCAAAGCTAGATCGAAAGACCTTTCGATATACCGTACTCTAATTGTTATGGATGTTATTGCATTGCCACATACTAATTGATATGCAATGAGGTAAGTTCCATCCTTTCATATTCACAGCATTCAAGTATCATATCTAAAACTGATTGGTTTAGAGTGAAGTTGTTGAACTGTGGGGAAAATATGAAACTGTAGTTGTGATGGTCCACCCCACTTTTTTTGTGTACAGAAAAACCCAGTTTTCATTGGGACGGTTGTAGAAAAGATCCAAAGCTAGATCAAAAGACCTTTCGATTTACCGTACTCTAATTGTTGATGGATGTTATGGCATTGCCACATACTAATTGATATGCAATGAGGTAAGTACCATCCTTTCATATTCACAGCATTCAAGTATCATATCTAAAACTGATTGGTTTAGAATGAAGTTGTTGAACTGTGGGAAAAATATGGAACTGTAGTTATGATGGTCCACCCCACCTTTTTTTGTGTACAGAAAAACCCAGTTTTCATTGGGACGTTTGTAGAAAAGATCCAAAGCTAGATCGAAAGACCTTTCGATTTACCGTACTCTAATTGTTGATGGATGTTCATACTAATTGATATGCAATGAGGTAAGTACCATCCTTTCATATTCACAGCATTCAAGTATCATATCTAAAACTGATTGGTTTAGAATGAAGTTGTTGAACTGTGGGAAAAATATGGAACTATAGTTATGATGGTCCACCCCATTTTTTTTTGTGTACAGAGAAACCCAGTTTTCATTGGGACAGTTGTAGAGAAGATCCAAAGCTAGATCGAAAGACCTTTCGATATACCGTACTCAAATCAGCATTTTCAAGTTTACAAAAATCTAATAAAATGCCTCGCATACCTACCTACTACTTTCTTGAATGGCATACCAAAACCTACTAGAAAAGGTAATTAATATGATGAAAATACAAATGAAGGCAGTGTTTGATATTTGTAGCCTAAATAACCAAATATTTATACATGATTATAACCTAACAAAATGATTAAAACTAGGTTGAATTGTGAACTAACAAGGTCAAAGCCTAAGCTGTAAAACAGTTACTCACCTGCTCTCCTTTCCTGATGACAACCAAAGCCAAAACGCTAAGATTAGCATCAACGATACATCCGCGGACAGATTTACGTTTCCTCTCTCCGGAACGTCGTGGTCTGTAGCATGAATGTCCTTTTGAGAGCAGCAAACGCACTCGAGCTGTGAAGCAGATGAAACAAGATTCAGGTTGATGTCTTACTGTTAGTCACAAGCTAGGTAACAGTAAGATTACTGAGACACTGAGCGTGCCCCCCCCCCCCCCCCCCCAACGTAACCGACATAATTATCATCATCATTGTATATGATCAACATGGAATAAAAATATATTATTATTATTATTATTATTATCATTATATCACCCTCTCTAGCAAACTACCCCACTAACCTAACCGAAATATCACCCTCTCCATCACAACATTGATGGATAGGCCCCTAGCCGTCAAAATACGGATGTCGATCCAAAACTACCAGATTCAAGTGAGTTTGAAAACTATGAAAAACAATCATTCTCAATGTCTCGCACCTTTTTCTGATAGATATAAACAAGATCTTTAAGAAAACACCAAAAACTCGAAAATCAAACACCAATTCTTGGCCGAGATCAGTGTCATAGTAAAATAACCCTCAGATCATATGAAGTCTATGCCTATGAGCGATCACCTCAACTTGGACTAACCACTTGGCCTGAAAGTTGGCTAGGCCTTGGCCTAGCCCTAGCTAAAGCTAGTGAACATATCATCTTGACTGGAAATTAACAAAAAGATAATGTGTGCCTCAACTTACACTGAGGCAAAGGTCTAGGCCTAGGCCTTTTTATCTCTAAATTGTAGTATAGGCCTACTTACTGTTTGTCAAGACTCCTTGCTTCATGGGGAAGCCTTGCTTGTCGTTTCCACCAGAAATACGGACGACATAACCCTTCCATTCATCACCAAGTAAATCTAGTTCAATTTCAGCTCCCATGCGTTTATCATAGAAGATTCGGAGCTTATGCTCATCAACAATCTCAAACAATTTTTGACATCCCGTCGCCGGGTACGACACGTTTAGCTGAAAGGAGCGGGTGTAATATTATCAAAAGTGAAAAAACATGATGAACATTGGTAGAACGGGCAACAGGAAATGATTAATCCCATTTGAAAAGATATGGCCAAATAATCTCTCATTACCGCAAACCATGCCTTGAAACTAGCTCGCAAGAACAACAACAGTTCGTCGAAATCCAGGTAAATTACTAATCATCGTTAATGTTAGTCAACTGAATCATGCACAGAACAGTTATCCATTAATCGTACTAATATTGTGGTATAGTATTTCGTGATAAATACGGAGTACTTGAACACAAATTAATGTTTTAACATACCTTCATAACTGCTGTTCCTAGCCAATGCTACGTGCCATTTGCAAAGAAACTAGGTTCCCATGTAAATATCGATATCTATCGAACGGGAGAGAAATACAGCAGTCTTCGTTGTAACTTAGGTTCCGGTTCCGAATGTCATACAGCCGACAAGTGACAACGGGCGACAGCGACAACTCAGCTGGCTACTCCTACATGAATGTCACATTGTCAAGTAAATTGTTATTCATATCATATTTATTTACTAATACAGACTAGGTCTTACTGGAGGCGTGTTAGATGTCTTCGTGTAAACAATTAATAGACATATAACGTTATGGAATCCGTATTTGAACTAAATTTGAAGTTGCTGTCGACGCTTATGCCTCAGCATAAGGGCAATCATGGTTCTGAAAGATCTTGTTTATATCATTCAGAAAAAGTTGCGGGATGTTGAGAATTGTTGGTTTTTATAGCTTTTAAACTCACTTGAATCTGATGGATTTTCATGTTGTTTGATAGGGGTGGTGTTGGAGGGGGTGATTTTTGGTGGTTAGGTTAGGGGGTAGGTTGATGCCCTTGTTGGGGTGGGGGCTGCTGGAGGGTGTAATATGAAAAAACACAAATAGGCGTACTCAGTGTCTCTGTAATTTTACCGTCTGTACTGCCCGTCCAAAGCTTGTGTGTATGATTGGTATTACAATTATTGACTTGATAATACACTACGTAGGTATTACTGTATTTTAACTTAATTAGCACGCTGAATTGTCAAATTTTCATTGTGCCTGTCGGCCTAGATCTTCTGATTTCTCAACATGAGGAACCGTTGGTCATCTAGGTCCTAGGCATTGATTTTTCAACTTATATAGGCCTAAAGTGGCGTATGCATAGTTCATGATCTCGCCAGAATACAGAGTATATATGCCTACTGGAATGGTTTGTAGAATATGGTCCCAGACTTCAGACTTCCTTCCTTTTGTGCATACTAAGCAGGGACTGAGACCTTTATGTATAAAGGTCCCGGTTGCGGTCACGGTTGTGAACTGAATTTTATAAAGGTCCCGGTTACGGTCCCGGTTACGAAGCAAATTTTATAAAGGTCCTGGTTTCGGTTAAGGTCTCGAAGTGAAATTAATAACGGTCCCGGTTATGATTATGATGCATATTTTATAAAGGTCTCGGTTACGGTTACGGTTATGAACTGAATTCCATAAAGGTCCTGGTTACGGTCCCGGTTACGATGCAAATTTTATAAAGGTCCTGGTTTCGGTTAAGATCTCTCAAGTGAAATTATTTACGGTCCCGGTCCAGGTTATGGTGCAAATTTTTATAAAGGTCCCGGTTATGGTTATGTAGCAAACCTTATAAAGGTCCCGATTACTGTTACGAAGGAAAGTTTATACAAATCCCGGCTGCTTACCTTGAGTTTTGCGGCACATTCTCCCACTGAGCAAAACGACTCGTCCACAATACGGTCGTAGTTAAAGTATTTCCGAATCGGGTTACTCTTTTTTTTACCCATTCTAAACTCTAAAGCTACTTAATATTTAATTGTATTTTTCAATGATAATAATCAATTATAATGATACTTTGTGATCTCACACGAAATTCAATTAAATACGAATAGATATAATAGTATAATATAAAAGTATGGAAGTAAAAGTATGAAATAAAAAATGTTAGCTTCAGCCCTAACCCCTATCACCTTCACACACGTTTTAACTTTTAGCACAAGTCATTCACCAGAGACGCGCGTACACCGAATGCGTGTCGGGCGTGAGTGACAAAAAGATGCCAAGGAGATGTTTTTCTCACATTTTTCATATTTGTTGAAACATATACACACGAGAGATGAAGGTCTCGATCGACCGTCTTTCCTATTCCGCATCACTAGCGAACGGAGGGTTCGTGGATACATCTCTCGTGTCAATACAATTATTATATTATTCTTTTCTCAGGGAAGTGGTTTTGGACTTGGGAATTCCCACAAATATGTCGTCGGCATGACTTTGACTCGCACTAATCCGACACTAAAATCTTGAGAGGTACTGTCTCTCGACTACCCCCCCCCCCCCCCCCCCCCACCCCTTTCAGTACTCATCGAAGGTTCGGCCTCAACAACCTTGAAATAAAAGAGTTTGTGTTTGAGGGGCTAGAAGTTGCAAAACAAGTTGTATTTCCTTTTCTTCAGACTAAGTGTGTGTGATGAGACAACCGTTTCAAGCCCTTTTTGGGCCCTTTTTGAGACCCGAATAACCGATATAATAAAGGTTGCTTGTTGTGGTTGTGGTTGTCATCACCTCAACATAAAGGTTATCGGTTGCGGTTGTGCCCCGAAAATAATAACGGTTGTGGTTATGGTTGTACCACACTAATAATAAAGGTTGCGGTTGCGGTTGCCCGAAAAATACGGGTTTTTAACGGTTACGGTTACGGTCTCAGTCCCTGATACTAAGCATAACCAATGGGCTAATATAGAAAAAGATTCTTGCTCATTTAATTTGTATGTTCTGCAGGCCTGTGACACTCAACATAGATAGCTTGAATTCAGTTGAACGTTTGCTTTTCACTCCATCATGGCAAATAATGGTTCGTATAGTAATGACAGGTCATCCTCCGGTGGAGATGCACCTGAATTAGCTATGGATCCAGCATCTGGTGGTTTTTTCCACTCTGATTATAAAAAGTAAGTTAGTAGACTAGACATTCTCTTGTAGTTGTATCAATGCAAAATTGTGTTGCTGTTTTCCAAGTTTATAAATCTACGTTAGAATATGAACGTAAACATATTATAGTGGACAAGAATGTATAATTTTGTTTACTAAAAATGTGCGTATTTGATTTAATATGAAATATTATAATGATGAATTAGTATTGTACTTCGTCTCACTTCCCCAAGTGTTGCCAGCGACACTCGTAAGTCATGAGTCATGACCCTAACTAATAATTGGTTGTTTAGTAGTCCGGTTCTGCCACCTTGTATGAAATATTATAATGATGAATTAGTATTGTACTTCCTCTCACTTCCCCAAGTGTTGCCAGCGACACTCGTAAGTCAGGAGTCATGACCCTATCTAATAATTGGTTGTTTAGTAGACCGGTTCTGCCACCTTGAGAATGTTATATTTTGTTTACCTACCAAATCATATTATTAAAGCTGTCTCCATATCTTAGGCATGAAGATCTCAAACAGATGCTGGATAGTAATAAAGATAGCTTAAAGCTTGAAGCTATGAAAAGAATCATAGGGGTAAGTTTATTTCAACTAATTAAGACATCCTATTTTAATTGGTTATTGTTGTGGAGGTGAGAAAGGTATTGATAGTAAAATTGATATCGGGGAGTGTATAACTATTCGAAAAAACTGTTGGCAATAAATGATTGGAAAATGTGTTTTATTTTGATGAATTAATATCATCAACGTAAGTTAGGATCGAAAATTTAATCCACGAATTTACCACATCCGCTCAGTTGAAGAAATTCATGCCATTATTGTTTTGGAATATGGTTGATATTGCTAATCCTAGAAAATTATTTTAGCATCTGAAATCAGTTGCTGGATAATGTTTTCGAATTCTAGCTTTTCTTTTGTTTTATAACATGACAAATGTACGCGACACTTAGTAACTATATCTATGTTTGACCAATTCTCTATACAGTGAAACCTCTATCCATCGTTTTTCAATGGACCAGGAAAATAGAACCATACATCGAGGAAAACGATCCATCCAGAAAAATTTAACATCGATTATATAGGAGTGGGGTAAGAAAAAATGAATGATACAACCAGGTAAACGATGGATCCGGGAACGATGCGTAGAGGTTTCACTGTATCTCGTGTTTTATCACCTTGTCCCTAACTCTAACCTGATAGGCCCAATTATAAAGTATGCAAAATGAGTGTATACATTGATGCATAGATATTCATCATTTCTTGGTGGGAATTCAAATAACACCCTTCCCCCCCCCCCCCCCCCACACACACACTCCAAAAAAATAGAAAACATGATGTGGTTATTGTCGACAAGATTGCCTTAGAATGAGAATTTCAAACTAATTATATCTTCTCACCCATAGTGATTAATGACTGTTATTTATACTCAACGCTAACATTATTTCTATTATCACCTTCAGATGGTTGCTAAAGGAAGGGATGCATCTGATCTATTCCCTGCCGTTGTAAAAAACGTCGTATCAAAGTCTATCGAAGTAAAAAAATTGGTTTATGTTTATCTTGTGCGATATGCAGAAGAGCAACAGGATTTAGCATTATTATCAATCTCTACATTTCAACGCGCTTTGAAAGACCCAAACCAGCTCATTCGAGCAAGCGCTCTTCGAGTTCTGTCCAGCATTCGAGTACCTATGATTGTTCCAATAGTTATGTTGGCAATAAAAGATTCTGCTTCTGACATGTCTCCGTACGTACGTAAGACAGCAGCTCATGCCATACCAAAGCTTTATAGCTTGGACCACGAACAAAAGGAGGATTTGGTACACGTGATTGAAAAGTTGTTGTCAGATAAAACTACATTAGTTGTGGGATCTGCTGTGATGTCGTTTGAAGAAGTTTGTCCGGAACGTATCGACTTGATCCACAAGAACTACCGTAAGCTGTGTAACTTGCTAGTTGATGTCGACGAGTGGGGTCAAGTTATAATTATCAACATGTTGACTCGTTACGCTCGCACACAGTTTCCGGATCCGAATGTTGATGTGAGTTGATTATTTCATTTTGTAAGCTAAGCTAACAGACGGACTGAGCACTTGAGACTTGACACAGACAGAAACTTGTGTACAATATCAGGTCAGGTTTTAAAAACTGATAAAGCCGCCCTGATGGCTAAGTCAATTATCGCTAGCGGTAGTAACTGAAGTCACCGTTGGGCGTGGGTTCTAGTCCCACATAAGGCATGGGTTTTTGTGTACGTCCTTTCATCTATCATCTCTTCATCGTTTCATTATCATCCGCTCATTCGTACCCCCGTATAACCTAGCTGTTGGTGGGGTCGTTAAGCAACATTAAAAAAATATATAATTTATGAATTAAATAACAAATAGTGAATCAACTTGTTACCAATTACCCTTAGATTGTAGTTGTTTTAATAGCTCTAGTTATAATCAAACATAAAACAGAAAATGTATAGTTTTGACTTTGACGTGTTATAGGCTCAACAACTTTTTAGAAACACTATTTTGAAATGTTGAAAACCCCCATAAGAATAATCCACAGGAAGCAATTTGAGAACAAAGTGTCTTCAAATATACTTAAGACGTCCCCAGTCACCATAGGCCTAGGCAAAAAAGGTCCTACCAGGGTGATTATTTTTGAAAATATTGTGAATGTTTATTATGGATCGACCGTATTTTAGAAGGTACTTCTCTGAATGGTGTGCAGCAGTTTCACAAAAATATGTTCATCCAGAAAGCCACTACGATGATAATTTTATGCTTCAGTTGACACTGAAAATGGTCACAAAACATGCATCTCGCACCATTTGATCAACTTCCCGAGATATTTTATCGTGTGTGTATTCGTAATAGAACTTGCTTTGGGCTAAGCTATCGAAATGAGCAATGGGCTTATTTCAAGTAACAAATGAATAACAATCATTACCGTAGCAACTCGGCAAACTGGTGAACTACCTGCATCAAAGATTGTAATTGGTTATCATCAATTGGTGGTCATTGTTGTCCATCTTTTGTAACAAGAAGTGATCATTCATATGATCACCTTACAATATATGTACTGCATTTTCCTACTTGAATTGTGACAATATTTTATAATCGCTGATAAAAGCTCATTTTCTTTCAAGGATATGGGAGAAGATGAAGAGAATAAACCTTTCTATGAAGATTCTGACGATGAAGATGATGACTCCGAAAAAACTAACAAAACAAAAAAAAAGTACACACTAGATGCAGATCATCGTCTTCTTCTGAAGAATACTAAGCCATTACTACAGAGCCGAAACTCGTCTGTCGTAATGGGTGTGGCTCAACTCTACCATCATCTTGCACCCCGATCGGAAGTCATGCTCGTAGCGAGAGCATTGATACGTCTTTTGAGATCCCCTCGAGAAGTGCAGTCGGTTGTTCTCAACTGTATTGCGTCCATTTCTACGCTTAGGAAAGGAATGTTCGAGCCATTCCTCAAAAGTTTCTTTGTTCCAACAAGTGATCCGACTCATATTAAACTGCTGAAGCTAGAAATTCTTACCAATTTGGCTACAGAAACAAGTATATCTGTAATTCTGCGCGAATTCCAAGCGTACATTTCTAGCCATGATAAAGAGTTTGTTGCAGCTGCTATTCAAGCTATTGGAAGGTTGGTTCTATGACGTCTTCTATTGATCAAGTGTTCTTATCAACATCCTCTTATTATTTCTTGTTATTTTAATGTCTCAAGTGATTTGATGATAGGGCCTACTTGATTTATTCAATATTTATACGTAATGGCTGCTCAATCTTACTTTCAGATGTGCTTCAAATATAAAAGAAGTAACTGACATATGTTTAAATGGTCTTGTAGCACTTCTATCCAACCGAGATGGTAATATATTTGTTTTATCAATGGTTTGTTCATTAGTAGCCTTTGGCCAACGATTATCAAAAACATATGAATAAAATAGTACTAATTTTTTTTTCACATTACAGAAGCTGTGGTTGCTGAAAGTGTTGTTGTTATCAAAAAGCTATTACAAACTCAGCCAGACGAACACAATGACATCATAATCCATATGGCAAAACTTGTGGATAATATCACAGTCCCTCAAGCTAGAGCTTCAATTCTCTGGTTGCTGGGGGAATACTCGGACCGAGTACCTAAAATAGCACCAGATGTTTTACGGAAAATGGCCAAGAGTTTTGTGAACGAAGAAGATATAGTCAAACTTCAGATATTAAATCTGTCTGTCAAATTGTTTTTGACTAATCCCAAACAGACCAAGTTACTTTGTCAGTATGTCTTCAGCTTGGCCCGTTATGACCAGAATTACGACATTCGAGATCGGGCGCGATTTTTGCGTCAGTTTATTTTCCCTTCTGGCACAGCTGAGACCTCGACTCTATCTAAACACGCCAAGAAAATATTCCTTGCTACGAAACCTGCGCCTATTTTGGAATCAAAGTTCAAAGGTATACTAAATGAAAAGTCATTAAAAATATTTAATTATCATTTGTAACCCTATGGTAAAGAAATGTAGAACAGTGAGAAATGTAGTAGGCGGTATCATCTTTAAAATATATTTATTATTCACGTACATGCCCATATAGCGTATCTGTTGGTGAAGTGGCTGAACAAACAATAATAATTGATCATTCATGTACCGGTACAGTGAAACCTCCATCATTCTTTAAGGAACTGGGAAAACAT
Source organism: Brachyptera putata (assembly GCA_907164805.1). Taxonomy (NCBI): domain Eukaryota; kingdom Metazoa; phylum Arthropoda; class Insecta; order Plecoptera; family Taeniopterygidae; genus Brachyptera; species Brachyptera putata. The sequence goes on along the minus strand of OU015468.1, from coordinate 16,755,540 downwards.
AAGTCTATATTTTATTTACGTAGTATCTGGCGTCCCGTGTTTTCTGGTCACTTTGGCTGCGTTCGGCACTAGCGCACCAGCCGACTAGACACGGGAAACACATGGAAAACCGTGAACAGCGTTGTTTTGACAGTCGAGCGTGTACTACCCATTCTAATGTCATTTGCTGTAATTTTTTTTGTTAATTTGATTTTTCAACTCTGAAGTGTCTTATTTATACTGCCCTTAGATTAGAATATATGTGGGTTCACTGTAGGGGAAAAATGAAAGTATGCATTTATGCAGGTATGTTATTTGTTTCTATACTGTTGATAAAATAACACAAACATAATAATGTTTTCATGTTTCTTACAGATCGGGAGCAGTTCCAACTTGGTTCTCTTTCTCATTATATCAATGCACGGGCCAACGGTTACCACGACTTACCAACATTCCCACTTGAAGCTCCCGACTCCAGTGTTCGAGATGTTGAAATGCCTGCAACAACCATTGAAGTGCGTCCTAATAAGAAACAATACAGGCCTGCCACGGTGAAGAAACATTCATTTTATTCTGAGTCGGAACATAGCTCGCCGGCAGATGAGGATTCTGACGAAGAAGAAGAGGAAGATGAAGAGGAAGATGAAGACAGTTCTGACGAGAGCTCAGATGAGGAGAGCAGTTCTTCGGAGGAAGAAGACGAAGTGAAAGTTGTATGTACTATTTACAAGCAATAGATAATCTATTAAATTAATAAAATGAAAATACACTTGTTATGTATGCTAAACACACTAAATACACTTATACCATATACTTGCACTAACTATATACTTGCTAACGAATTGGCATACTCGTTTTATTCTAAGACTTACGCTATTAATTTGTTTTTGTTTTCCATCTTTAGACCAAAGTGAAGCCGAAGAAAATAATGGAGAAGAAAGTGGTACAACTTATATCCGAGCATGAAAGTTTGGAAACTGACGATGATGACTCCGAGCCAGATTCAGATGACGACGAAAGTGACTCTTCCGCATCATCGGTTGAAGTTACAAAAAAGACAGTAACGAAAGCACCTCCCAAGAAATCTGTAACTGCAACGCCTGTTCCTTCTACACCGAAACCAAAAAGCAATCTTGATTTACTTTTAGACCTTGATGATTCTAGTAAGTAAATTTTGGTTTTCATGTATGACTTTGTGATCGGCTATGTATAGGCCTACACACACTTCGACAAACCAGTTTCACGGTAATTACCGTCACTCATTACTGTCATAGATTTCATGTTTTGAATGAGAATGGTCTTGAGAATTTCTAATAGCAAAAACTTTTTATTCAAAGGAAAAAGGCCAGTCAAGTATTTATCAAATGAACATGATTTGAAATATTTTGTTTCAAGAGAATCTGAGTTTTTAAATATAATTAGAAGTTTTCGAAAATGCTTTGTCCATCACTGTATGGCAGTGATGCACAACCTTCTTGTCATTAGGGCCAATTCATCCATTGTGTGCTTGTTGTTTACACAGGGTATACGTTTAGTGTCCCAGAAAATAATATACGTAAACTCTTTCCCATTACTTAGACGTATTATTTTATAATGTAAATCAAATAGGTACATACCAGATACTCTGGTCACTCTCCATAATACATTAGGTACATAGGCATACAATATTTAATTGAATTATTTTTATTCAAATTATTAAATTTATTAAATTATCAAAATTTTATTGAAACTCAAGTCTAGGTAAAGTATTTTGTTGTTGTTGGTTGTTGTGTTGTTGGTTGTTGTGTTGTTGGAACACTTTCCGTAGGGTAGAGATTCAGGCAACCTATAAGTGATATTGAATGATAAATATTAAAAAATCTTTCAGATCCCATTGCAATGACTCCTCTGATGACACCATCGTTGGGAGGATTTCTCTCACCATTATCAACCCCTGTGATGCCAGTCGTTTCAAACACGATTCAACCGACGAGCGCTAGCTTCATTCCCATGAAGACAACTGAATTGCTAAACAAGATTAGTGGCGGGGGTTTGAGTGTCACATACCGATTCACACGATCACCTCATCTTTTCTCCACTGCAATGGTATCGATCGAACTACAGTTCTCTAATCAAGGAATGGAAGAGATAACTGATATCCATGTTGGCCAAAAGGTTATTTGCTTATTTTTGTAGTTGTACAAGTAAGAAAGAATTTCAGGAAATACCAGTTTTCATTTCAATGGAAAACGTATTATATATATATTTTACTCTGGTAAATTGTAAAGGTTTCGACTCCATAGCATATATCTTTCTGAGACGAGAACAGAAGGAAGTATGCGAATGGCTATTCATCATGTGATTTTTAGAATCACTCAAGGATTGTTCTACAATTATTCATCCCTTCACATGACGTAAACTCTTGCGATCCTAGGCTAAACTGGATCGACTTAGATCCTGTGCAAACTCAAGTCGATAAACCAATTCCTGCTCACTTTCATGGTTCGGAAGGATGCACTGTGTAAGGGGGAGATCAAATTTAGTGATACGTAAAAATCAACTTGAAACAAAGAGTATGATTTAAGATGTCAATGTATAATTAATCAAATGAAGCTCATTTCTATATCCATTGCTCTTATGGCCAACTTGAAGCATACTACTTATTTGCAATTGTTCACGTTTCGTTGAAGATAGAGATATTCTACTACATTCAATTTTATTTATAGTTGTATGAACTATATTACAGAATCTCTCACCTGGGATGTCGATGCACGATTTTGCTCCGCTTTCGGCCCTACCAATCATGGCTGCACTTCCAGGCACGATTGGCGTTGACTTTGTTGACTCAACGCAGCCGGTTAGCTTCGACATTATGACCAACGATCGGACCTGTCATGTCAATTTTAAAGCTCCAGTTGGAGAACTCATCAGATCTGTTACTATGCCAGACAGTTTATTTGTAGCTGAACAAAGTGAGTTGCAAAATTATACCGTATAAAACTTTTTACATAAGATAAATGATATTAGGCTGAATGCATCGACTGCTAAAAACAGGAACCTGCGGTACATCACGGAGAAGTTTTTAGATCTAGTCATTTTTTGAATTTTCATTTTCATTTATAGGCAGTTTTGTGAGAAGTCGGTATTCTGTTGAGGCAGTGATGCATGATTTTTGATTTGTATATTTAAATCATAGCTGTTTTTGTAGGAGTATTAGACCTGGATATATCTATTAGGTGTAGTAGGTAGAACCAGTAATGATCAAGTCATATTCAATTCAATTTTTTGTCTTTATTTTATTTATACATGCTACACTGATACAGTTTCACTTCTACAAGGTTACATACATTAATTACAGTACTGGTATGGGCCCAATAAATAGTAATAAAACAACTTGTACAAAATGATATACTGAAGATAAACAGAACACCCACTCGAGCATTTCTTGTGTGTGGGAGAGGGGTTAAATTGAAGAGAGTAATTTTATATTACGGTAGTTTCCAAGATGGCAGTATGAAATATTTTAAATTAAATTCAACAAGTGGAGTTTATTTTGATGGACTAGTTTGTGATTTTGTCTCAAGCATAGAAATAAGAAGATACAAGTCTTGTTCATTTTATTTAAATACAATATAATTCCGGTAAATATAAAATATGAATGAATAAAATACTATAACGTAAAGTTACGTCTTCTGAATAATTATTTAGAAATTTGAAATTGAAGGTTGAAGCAACTCAAAGAAATGTGGTCCCACTATGCTAAATTATAATACCATACCATGTATTCACTAAGTAATTTACCTTTTCTAGATAAATTGAAAGGCATGAATGAGCACAGTGCCAAGGTCCACTTATCCGCTGCATATTTGGATAGTAAAACGATTACCCAACGAGTGTATGAAGCAGCTAATGTTGCAGCCATTCCAAGTGTTGATCCCACAATTATTAGGTAAGTTGATAATCAAGTTGTCATGATCAGTGACTTGCTGGCCTTGCTTGGTTAGCGTGGCTGGGTAGTATTGATGGGTTGAAAGGGGGAATATTTCCATGTGCAATAAATAATTACGAGAATTAGCCAGAGTAACGAAAGACTATATTATTTTATAAACAATGAATCATCGAATAATGAATAATAATATCACTTGCATAATTATAGTCCAAATAATATGATAAATAAATATAAGTTGTATACCATATAAGCGTGTAACGGTATAAGTTTGTCGTCGCTCACTAGTGGGCCGACCACACGTCTGCTTGAAGCTCATACTCCCATTCTACGTCTACGGGAAATTAGATACAGTTGGTATACGAATCTTGTTTGTTTCTTAGCCTGATGTATCGCATTGGTGATATCTACTAATAATTAGTTATTCTTTGAAATGATCTTTGGCTCCTATATGTTGTGTACCCTCATATTCATGAATAAGGTTGAACTAAAAAATGCCCATTTGTTGTTCTAGGTTTGCTGGGCAGACACTCTCGTCCAAGTCTCTAGTTTTAGTTACTGTTAAAGTACTTAGTGAGGGTGAAATTTCTGTTTCTGTTAATTGTGAAAAGATGGTGGTGGGGTCCATGTTATTGAATGAAATTAAAAGTCAACTGCGAAACTAAAAATTGAAAGACTGTTTTACAGGTATTTCAGAATTCAGTCATTTGTTTGAGCAGGAAGGTATAGGTGGTGTTTAAGATGTTATATTATGTTTATATTTTTGTTGGCCTAGGTTTAATACCGCAGCTACAGTATCAAACTTTTTTCAAAAATATCTACTGTACATGTAAGCATAATAAATATGCTCAAGATGATTGAAAAACTTGATGGATTTGTTTCACCATTATGTTTTCCTAAGTTTATTATGTTATATTAGAGATATACACATATGCCTACATTTTACAGTTCAAGCTAGTTATGATTTGTAGATGTACTTTTGAAGTATCTCTTCTGAAGACGGTTGCCTTCGTTTCGATAGAGCCGATATTTTAGGAATTAGATTCAATATCAAATTGAATGTTCAATATCGAAAATAAGATCGACATTGATTGAAAAATTGTACATAACTGAAGTAATAATGAACAACGTAACAAAACAATCATAAAATTAGTAACATAATCCTCTCGCTGTTTTTCGTTGCTGTCGGTGTACTATTATTGTGCACCATTGAAATTAACAAAATATACATTTTTTGAAGAAAATAATAATTGTTTGTTTTATTGATGGAACGAGGATGCAAACTGACCCCTTCATGAAGTCCTATTTTGACTGCAGGAAATTGGTGGTTCAACTATAGTTTTTAAACGCTTCAGGCTAATAGTTTATGGATATGGATTTTATGGATTTTAGGAATGTTACTGGTGCAATAAATATGCCTCGAGTTTTTGTTAAAATTGTTACATATATATTATATAAATTTGATATATAAATTCTTCTCGTCATGAAGACGAATTAACATAACCTGGGGTCACTCAGCCTACTGTGTGCACCACCCCACGTTTACATCAAATAATCATTCTGATTATACATACATCACACATTACAGTATTATAAACAGTAGTCGTTTATTTACAGTATTATATATATAGGTGTATTATATATAAGTAGGTGTATCAACGAAACGTGTACCAGATCAGTTTTTGGTTTCCTTCTCCTCCAGGTCCTACCAGCTCCCAAAATCGGTTCCGACACGAAACATTATCAATGAGGAACTTCTTTAAAACTAAAAAGAAAACACATTTTTCAACTTACATTCGGCTTAACTACAAACAAAGATCTATTGGCATCAGTGAATGTTATTTATATTGGCTTTAATGAAGAACTGTAATGATGACAAAGATCTATTGGGGCAGTGGAAAAATCAATGAACCATTCCAGTATCTCTAATGCCAAAGGTGAGCCACGAAAAACCTCTTTTCAGGATGATCGACCATGGAAGGAATTGAACCCCAATCTTTTGAAGGACCCGGTCTGTTTCAGTGAGCTTATCAACCGATCCACCTGAACCGGTAAGCAAACAATTCCCTACTGATTCTCTACAGAGTTGTTTCATATGTCAGAATTTAAAATGTTTACCTTTCAACATTGTGCATGAAATAGGCTTGCTAAAACCAATGTCTTCATTTGGGTATGTCTCAATCAAATTTGAGAGTAATCCTTTACCATATCCTTTGGATCTATGAGACTTGAGAATATACGCAGTGTCCAAAGTGTGCATTGCGTAACAATCCATTGTTGAGTAAATCATTGTTCCTATACATTAAAAGTAAGAGAACACACACTATACTAAAACGTCTACGTTGGTACATTTACAAGGTTGTAAACCTTGAATCGATATTCATAAAGTTATGTAACGTAAGGCAATGAAATGTAATATTGAGCTCATAAGATTACATTTTTAAAAAAGTGCATCACGCCAACCTTCTAGGCAACCCAGCAAACACATACCGGTACGCTTGAAAAGTTTCAATTCATTTTTACATTTATTTTTTCTAGTCATTGGCCAATTATTTTTTAAAACGTAGATATAGTTAGACAATGTCGATACCAAAGTTTTAAGCTATGTTGTGCCGTACAGATGTTTCACATGTGGAGCGGACACATAAATCTGGCAAAACCAACCTAGGCACTTCCTATTAACCAAGAAGCAATTAGGGCCTATTATTTACGTCTCGTGAACAATTCTGTACTATTACTGATAGCAATTAGTTCATGATGATACACTTATGATGACTATTATTGTTGGCTTAATGACCCCACCAACAGCTACGTTATTTGGGGATGATAAAACTATGAAGTGATGATGAGTGACAGTAAGTAGGTTTACAAAAACCAATCCCTTGTGCAGTATTTGAACCCACATTCAACTCTCGACTCATTCGGTTTCAACTCAAGTCTCGGGTCAGTTCTTAAAGCGGTGCCTTAAGCTGGCCTTACATGAACATTTTTGACGCGAAATCGCAACCGCATGCGGGAGCGATATCACAGGTTGAAAGCCATTTTTAATTATTAGCCAATCAGTGACGACTGCTGGATGGTACGGGCATTTTATCGCACAAGTTCAGCTCGAGTCTACACTTCCCCGCACCGCAGCATATCGCATGCGAAACGACCGGATGTAATTTAGGATTCAAGTGAAATCCGCTTGAGGTTGCGTCATACTTCATCCCTCAGAACAGCTGTGTCGATTTTAGCATGAATTGTTTTGAAATAATTTCATAATTGATCAATGTACCCACGTGCGAACGACTTGTTTTATACGATTTTGTTTTTATCTAGTTATTATTATTATTATTGAGAAGACACCAGCGATTTTAACAAATTCACAACAAACTGTCAACGAACTTGAGTCTTGACACAAATAGTCCACCTTGATTGAATTGTAACTAGGGAGTAGCAGTTTTGTTTATTCGCACCGTCCCGCTCCCGCATGCGGTAACGATATCGCATCAAAAATGTTCATGTAAGGCCAGCTTTAGTTGACCGAGTTATGGAGAGCGCCTAAAGCGGGCCTTACATGACGCGGATTGTGTGCGGATCCGCAACTGCGAGCGGACGTGGATCGGCCATATTGTAATATTAGCCAATCTGATTGGCCAATATTCCAATATTGCGAGCGGACGTGGATCGGCCATATTGTAATATTAGCCAATCTGATTGGCCAATATTCCAATATTGCGAGCGGACGTGGATCGGCCATATTGTAATATTAGCCAATCTGATTGGCCAATATTCCAATATGGCCGATCCTTGTCCGCTCGCGGTTGGGGATCCGCACACAATCCGCGTCATGTAAGGCCCGCTTAACACAAAGTGTAGGACTACAATCAAATGTACCCCTACCTTTAAGTTTCATGGTGTAAAATCCAATCGCATTACATTCTACCCAAAGTATCTTCATCAAGTCACTTGGATCGGGCAAGTCAAATGCAGCCTCCTGACGGCTCCTGTCAGGAGCTTCGAACTCACGATAAAAAATTTGACTTAGAGCGAAAAGTACTTCTTTTTCTTTACTGGTACATACTTTAATCCATCCATGCTTTTCTGTGCCATTATAAGTTAAAATATTATCTATAGGTATCCATATTCCATTGAAGTTTAAAGCAATACCTTAATTGAAGAAGAAAATGATTACGTTAGAGAAAATAGTTAGGCCTAAGTACAATAAAAATAGAAATTAAGTAAGAACTTTAATGTACATACAGAAACCACATGAAGAGCAGTCAATTCTGTTGATACTTGTTTCTTCAAGATATCTGATCTCATAGCCATTATCAGCACTGCTGAGTATTGCTTTACACCTGTATTCATGACAAAATAGCAATGTCACTCAAATGAAATGAGAAGTAGCTACCTCACTGTAATTGTTACGAGGTAATATTGAATTGATATGGCGTGCATGGAGTGGAAATAACTAGCAGTAGGCCCTACATTTTGAAATTCAATAATGACAAAACAATCACGAAAAAATACTGAATATCAGGCATCGAATGAATAATCAGAGTAATAATTAATTAATTAATTAATTGGATTTGTTTGGAGTTGAAGTCCCGAGCTAACAATCTTCAGTAAGACCCACTGTTCATTCAAATACATTTGAATAAAATAAATAAAAACATTTGAAGAAAACTTTCCACGGACGCCTTTTTGTTGCGATACATGACAAAATGATTATTATATTCCCTTCTTTTTTTTCTGTGGCCTTGATTGGCTACAACGATAACGTTACCTGCGGAACTTTTCTATGTGCGCCGCCCCCCCCCCCCCCCCCCCCCATTTACCGTCATTTATTGAATGTTTGTCAATCAAAAATGCCACTAGAACTATACTAACTAACTATACTGGGAACCTAAATTTAGGGTATTTTACCATTTTCCGGCAGGCCCGAGTCTATAGTGAGCCGCGCTGATCTGTTTTAGGGTTGTGTTAGGTCAACTTTCTTAGGTTTTTAGGATTTTTCCATGATGGTTAGAGTTAGACAGGGTCAAATTTGTGTGGAATGGACATCAAGACTGTAATTTTAGGGTTCAAACCATATCCTATCAAACCCTAGCCATCACCAAACATAACAGTCCTGCAGTTAGCGCAGTTAGCAATTCACTTTTGCTTAGCGGTAAAGTTGGGTCGAGCTCAACATTCAAAAACCGCGGCACTCTCGTCACTGATTGGTCGTTTTTACAACCTGGTGGGTGAAAATCCGCTCTGTGGAATTTGCCTCGCAAATTTCGCATTCACGGAAGTCCAGCTTTAAACAGAGAGGCGTGGCTTTACTATATAGGCCTATTTACCCACTTTTTTTTTCATTACCCAGGCCATTCCTAGGCCTAGGCTAAACTGTGAGTTTGTAGCCAAGAGGTCAACTTTACTAAAATGTTGAAGTGTAGCCTATTAATGTTTATACACCAAAGTCGGGCTGGGCCCTTGAGCTTGTGGCCAGCATTGAGTAAATAAATATCTTCAATGGCCCTAGATCACATCATTGAACAAAAATGGACACACTCAATGTCTTCACATAACCTCAATGCTAATTGGTTTGATACAAATTCAATGATAGGATCAAGTACGGACACTAATTGTATTAAATGTTTTACTATAATTACCTGAGGCATTTCATAATAGTTGACAACTGAAGAAACAATAACTGAATAGAATTTTGAACTAGGCCTATTAGGCCTGAAAGAAATAGCCCTACAAATTCAATGACCTAGGTTAACTAATATCGGTGCCCATATCTACAGAGGGCAGGCAGCCTAGGCCCTAGCTGTAACGTTGAGATTGGCTTTATACACGACTGTAATGCGCAGTAACCTGTATGCTATCTTTGCCTGTATGCGTGCAACTGCAAGACGGCAACGTAAAAAGCTGATACGCCTAAACGTTCTTTTTTCTGATCAATTAATAATTAATCCCGTGTACAAACTAGGCTTATACATACATAATATACATAGTCTAACCTAATTACTTCCCACGAAAATTCGTTTTCAAATTTACCCAAGATTTTCCTGCCACAAAAATTCGTTTTCAAGACTAATAACAGTTTTGAATGATAATATCCACTCGTGAACTATACAAAATTTCCCTATGCACCAAGTTATTATTTGCATTGAGTAATAGGCCTACTCAAAGCCTCACCTAAAAATTTACTTTTATCATAGACTTGCAAGAACCCCCACTTTGTTACGCTACTTATTTTTCATTTTCAAATTTCGTACACCCCCAGTTTGTACCAACCACAGTGGTACCAACGTAGTCAGGTAATGTTAATGACTTATGTAAACATGATGATTTATGATAAACTACACAAAAACTATTGAAATATCTACTAATAATTATTGTGAAAGTATTTTGAGAAGATATACAACTTATTGTAATGAACCACATAATGGATCTTAGAAGTTGTACTTTTGGACTTGGATAGAGCTGCAGCAGTGTTGCCATTGTAATGAGAGCCAACACATCAGCAAGCTAGTGAAGTATGCCTATTTGTACTATTTTACTCCTACCGCCCCACCATCGCCCACTGCCAGTGGCGTAGCTAGGGGGAAAAAAGGTACGGGCCCTCCCTGGACGCCTTATTGTGTCTTTGGCGCCCTTTAGTATGCATTTTTTCAATACATAATTATCACTAGTGAAATTGATATATTTGTATAAGTGTTGTACAGATTTGAGGGCAGTTCATTATTATTATTATAATTATAAAAAAATTATACATTCATGGGTGAATGCTGATATTCATTTCTCGATTTTCTCTTTTTTTCAGTCACTGCGGACTTGCGTACGTAATCTAGGCCTAGCTGATTTTCTTTTTTGACATCCGTTCAACAAATGTTGTTGGCAATACTGCAGCAGAAAATGGTAGTCTTGTGTTGTGGTCGTTGGAGGTGTAAAAAAAGTTGTGACGTACGTAGAAGTATGGTTGTTTGTGCTAGTTTTTCGTAAATATGTCAGTGTAATTTAGTATAGTTCTACGAAACATCTGTGCAACTTTTGGCTATCATATTATCGATATTAGTTTGGTTTCAATCATGAGGTACGTGTCTATATAATAATTGTCAGTAATGAAAAGAGAATAACGTTAATACTAACTAAGCCCATCTTAGGCAGTAGGCCTTGCCTAGGCCCACAGAAATTTTGTTAGGCCTATGCCTAGGATAGGATAGGCCCTAGCTAGAGGCGAGTCATTATCAGCTGCTATTGTCGTATTTCCTAATTTTATTCAGGCCTTTTGTGTACTATTTAGAAAAACACCCAAGGCCTAGGTATATGTCAGCAATGTTAAGGATTCTATTGCCAGTTAGGCCTACCACCATAGACTACCACCATGCTACCACTGTGAAAAACAATGATGCAGCCTACAGCTGACTCCAAGGCTCGGCTGAGGCGCTAGGCCCTAGCGTGCATATTATTTTAATATTTAGCCCTAGATCTACGGTAACAGCAATCGTAGTTACAGTCTAGGCATGTGCCTAGGCTTATTATCGTAGCTTCTAGGCCTGGGTTATTTTCAATGTCGGTTTTGGCGACCGTTTGCATCTGAATGTTGGAAGTAAAACTGCATCCAGACCATTATGAGAGTTGCATTATGCCCTATAACTTTGATAATACGACTTTCTCTGTTCCCCATTGGTCCAGAGGCTGACATTGCCCTGAACGAACTACGGTAAGCACCATTATAAAAATAGCCCCATTGGAATTATGAATGAATAGTGAATATAGTATTGTAGCCTGTATAATATTATAATTTTCTTATTTTCTCTGAAAGTGTTCTAGTATGTTGGTATTAGGGGGGTGAGAGTGACGGTTCCTATATATAAGGTCAATGACAAGAGGTGTGGCATCGTGGTGGATCTTCGTCTGGACCAAACTAATCGGTTAGAGCCCTTGTAACCCAGCCGGCTGGGCTGTGGACATTGCGCACTAAAATAGGCGGCGTAGGCACATACAAAATCTTTGCCGGTACAGCATTATTTTTCCGTGACCACAGTGACCTAACATTTATTTTTATTTTAAACGGAAACAGAGTTGCTATAATTTGTGAATCCTGCTATGAACATATTAGACATCGACATCACTATCAAATCACTAATTAATTTGGCATATAAACAATACAATTCATCACGACGTCTTTGGCCAACGCCGTAAATTAAATACTTGGCTGATTGAAGTAAATTTGACACGAATTTGACACACTATCATTTCGGATTCCTTTGACCCTATAATTCTGAGGGAAGTATTGTCTTTTTTACTTTTAATTCATATTGATTTTGAATGAAAAATATTATCATTTCCTCCCTCAGTGGCTTACAAGGACAGTCACTCAATGCCAAATAATTACTCTGGATTCCCCATTCAAAATCTGCAACTATACAACTTTGTAAGTGGTATTTTAATTTTTCCTTCGCACATTATACATTCTTTCCTGGGTTCGATGGTTCTCTTGGAATAATTCCATCATCATATCCTGGAAGTTGATGCCGCCTTATCTTCTGTGAGTGTGATAAAAATATTGCATAGTAGGGATACCACGTTCAGCAAGCCATATAATTTGCATTTTGTAGGCCTAATGTCGAATCTTGTGGATGAATAATAATACATAAATACACACAGCCGCATGACTTGCAGGATTAATAACCATTTTCCAAGAAAGATGGAAATGAATAGGAAAATTACCAAACACCACTATTAGGCCTACCGTATAGGCCTACTTATTTTCAACTGAAAAAAAATAGACTGCAAAGCACATTTATTTGTGGACCGTCCCACAGCATACAAAATTACAAACCAAGCGTACTTTTTCGTAGATATTCGTCTGTGTCTTATCCCTTTAACGGTTTATCCCCTTGGCCCCCATGACTTTTTTTAGTGTTAACCCGAGTTAAAACCTCGTGTCAACCTTTTGCAGACACGAAATGATTAGTGTAGGCCTATAAAATTATGTAGGATGAGGACCATCGGTCTACGTCACCCATGCGATCGTCGTTGTTGTTGTTTTTGTTGTTGTTGTTGTTGCGTGCATCTAAACTAACCTAAATAACTCAAGTTTCATAATTACCTACTCATTCGTACCCCCAGTATAACCTAGCTGTTGGTGGGGTCGTTAAGCAAACAATCATCATTCTCGATAAACCTAAATTAACTAACCCAACCCAACAAACATCCTAAACTAATTTGATCTAAATTAAACCCAATCTAAAACAAACTTCCTGCCCGACGAATAGCCACTTCGAAACGATTCGCCCAATCCGCTCATTCGTACGCCCATGTAACCTATCTGTGGGGTGGGGTCGTTAAGCAAACAATGATCAATATTGATCACCCGAAAACGGATGCCTCGCTAAACAAATTCTTACCCGCTCATGGAATTGGGATTATGATAATAGTGTGAATCATGTCATTCAAGTGTTGTGAACGTGCGTAGACGCTGGATACATTTTGTTATACAGTTCGGTTCACTTGCGTGAGTGGAATGATGTGAATATCGACATTGGAATGTGCAATGCAAGGTGTATAATATATAATGTATGATGGATCAAAAACGTGTTCAGAGTGCGATTACAACATGCAGTAGTAAAACCTGTTCGTATAAAAAGTACACAATTCTTGCATTTTTAAAATAGAATATTATTGGCGCCAGGAAAAATGAATCCATCAAAGAATATTCAAGGATAATCATCAAAGGATGATCTCGTAACGTGCACTGTATGCATACTGTTTATATCATTTCTTCATACCAACAGTTTATATTAGTGCATACACTCATTGATAGGCCTACATTGTAGCCAGACCATAGACGACATGGAAAATGCGTAGCACAGGTTTTATTTCATGAATAGAGCAGCGTAAACTGTTAACTTTTTCTCAGTTCGGTTCCGGAAACATATTGAATCATTTAATCAACACAAGGCCTAGTTGATATTGACATTTTGAAAAATGCCAAATTCCAAAAATCACGTGATAAAAAAGGGTTGACGTTCGATAGCGCGATTGTTTATGCTCATGGGTTACGATTGGGTCTGAAACTGGTATGGACCAGTCAAGAAGTCTCACTTTTTGTTGGCAGTACAATGGTCTTCAATGTTCATTGCATATTCAGAAGTTATTATCTGTATTGCCCCCCCCCCCCCAATTCCTCCCTGTGACTCATTCGTAATTCAGCTAAGGCATTGCTTAGATAATGAAGTCAAGTCGGGCGTGGGTTCGAGTCCCGTATAAGGTATGTGTTTTTGTAAACATTCACCTATCATCCGCTCATTCCTACTCCTACCTATATGTTGGTGCGTATATTAAAACTAATCAAATTCACCTAAATAGGATGCCATTTAATTAAAGAGCATGAACTTATTTTGGAGTTGATATACTTTCCAGTTCAAGTACACTGTTGCGTGAACATGGACAAAAATAGTAAAGATGAAATTCTTTATTTTTATAGGCACCATGCATGCACCCCCTTAACGTTTTATGTGCAATCAAATCAACTTCTGAGCTATCAAATCAACATTGCTACTCGGCTTGCCTATTGTTATTGGATAGAAGCTGCTGACATTGACATACCGGTACCGCACCGCACCGTGCCGGTAGCGGCAGTTGTCATTTAGTCTCCTTCCTCGGTTAACCATCGCCTAGGAAGAAACCTCAGTGTGAGCCTATATAAGAATAACCTGACCCAACTGAGCCTCAACACTAACTTTGTAAGTAAGATCATTCCTTTTATAGATGACCTAAATCAGAAAGGAATTAATACGTGGATGTAGACAATCATTTCATCGCCAATAATTAGCACATCTTGATAAACTTCATTAATTCCCATGCCATCTCATTGTTCGTGGAGTTTGAGTGGTTAAAACGTATTATAATTTCTCCATAATGTAAATAAGATCCGCGCCATTGTTTGTTTGCTTCCTTTTATATCTTCACACGGGCAATTTAGAATAATTAGTCACATCGTCATAGTCTCATTAAATATTCAAGCTGGAACGTCATTTCCGGTTCTCGTAATAATAATGATAATTATAAACAGAGATTGTAATAGTTATGTCTTCCTTTATTCGCTGTTGTAATTGCCATGATGCATTGTTATTTGTTGGAGATACTTCTCCATTCAAATGATACGCGGGGGAATCCATTTAGTCAAGTATATGGTTTTGTGCTGATAATATTTCTCGAGGTGGCTATTCGTCGGACCGAAAGTAGTGTTTAGATTGATTTTAGTTTAGATTAAATTAGTTTCGAATATTTGTTTGGTTAGGTTAGTTGGTTTAGGTTAGTTTGGCTAGGTGATTGGGTTCATTAAATTAGTTATTGAGTCATTTATAGGTAAATTAGGCTGCGCACAACAACAACAACGTTCGCGTGTGGTGACAGACCAGAGGTTCTTGTTTGTATTTGACGAAAGGTGGGTGATTCCGAGCGACCGTCTCCCCTATCTTGTCAGTAGTTGGTGGGTGGTTTGCTACTCACCACTTCTAGGGAATATAACTATAGATCTGAATTTAGACTATTTTATACTTGTAAAGCAGGGCCGTATTTGTGTCAATTGCGTGTCTAGGTAACCAATTAACCCTTGATAATCCTTAAATTCGATAGTTCATGTAGTTCCCAAAACGCGTAAAATCGTATTGAGAAAAAATAATGTCTGAAAAAATTTCTCTCTTGGGCATAGGCCTAACTGCGGGACTAGATCCCCCAACCCTCCACAGAGCTCTAAAATCACAAGAAACATGCCTATATTTCGCAATTTTCGAAATTGTGATTAAACAACAGTGATTAATTATTAATAATGGCGGAGAGGGGGGGGGGGGGGGCAGAAACTATCGCTACATTAAGTCCTAAACATAGGTCTGCCTTGTATGTATATATATATATATATATATATATATATATATATATATATATATATATATATTATTTATTTATTTATTTATTTATACATACGTATATTGTTACGTAGCACATATTAGTTTCATTTTATGTGTACCAATAATAGGCCTATTCACCTATACATCTCGTCAGCAATGTTGGCTTATCGATCAACCGTCTGCCGGATCAATTAAAGCTATCGGTCGTGAAAGGAAGTATATTCCTCGCTCATTCGTATCCCCAATTAACCTTGAAATGGCGAAATTCGTTAGTAATCCTAATCTTTGACAGCTAACACCGGAGTTGAATAATTTTCATTATACATTATAATGTATTATCAGTGCTCCATGACAATACGTTTTGCATCACATTATTGACATTTTATTATTGTCGGTATCAATTGAATGAATGACAAGTCCGAGGTAGAACAATAACAACACAGAATGGTTGCGAAATCGTGACGTATGTGAAGAATGCGAAATGTGTTGTTTGTTACTGTTCTTGCAGCTTCCATAGTTGCGGCCTTGAGTCCTTGATATATATATCTGGGAAAATTGCCAGTGATACCTCTTTTTTTACACCAAACGTTGTTTTCAGCATGACATAATAACATTTGCTCTATATAAGCCTCTCATGTTCCGCTTTCGTGACGTCATAGTTTTAGTTGATGAAAAAACTTCATTTTTTAGTTGAATGGTAGCGTGCCGTATACAAACTGAAACTTTGTAGCAATGTTTACTGCACGATACTAGCTTTTACCCACGAATAATAAAACAGGATCGCGTCAACTGACTAAATAATTGTAAACACTTTGGAGAAATCGCTGTTCGTACTAAACATTCAACAATTTATACTGAAAGAAAAATGGGATCTATCAATTATGTAAAAAAACTCTGGTAACTGCATAGTCTGGCTGCATCTTCAACGACTTGACGCATGTGAAAGAAGTAGTCGTGTATTCGTATATTGTAAACCTCGCCCTGTACTATCATACTAAAGGCCATGTGGCAACTGCAGTAGGCAGAATTTTATATTCTTTTATTTCATTTGCATTTTTTATTTATTTGCATTTTTTATTTATTTGCTTTTTTTTGTATGTACAAAACTTTTATCGTAAGAGCAATATAAGAACAACTCACTTGTATCTAATTTTGGCAAAATTAAAACAAATTTATCGACTTCGTATATAAGTTTTCGGTCGAGGTAATATTCCGAGGCCGCCCCGGTGGCCAAGTCAATTATCGCTAGTGGTATAAACTGAAGTTACCGTTGGGCGTGGGTTCGAGTCCCGCATAAGGCATGGGTTTTTGTAAACGTCCTTTCTCCTATCATCACTTCATCGTGTCATCATCACCCGCTCATTCGTACCCCCGTATAATCTAGCTGTTGGTGGGGTCGTTAAGCAGCATTTAAAAAAATATATATTATACCGAGTGTAAAATTATAATGTAGGCCTACTGCAAATATGCTCTCAGAAAAAAAATCGCGCCGAACTTAATTTTGTTTCATTCTCTTGACTAAACAATTAAAGAGGATTGTGTAATATTTATGTAATGACTTCCAATATCGTGGCAACTTTGGCGCTTCTACTAGAATTCAGCATAGAGACAATTCATAATTGAATAGATAATCATACGTTTGAGATTTTTTCATGTGGTCAGATGATTCATTCAGTAATTTATAATTGAATACTCATAAATCAGAACCAGTGTATATAATATTTGAACGAACATTTCCTGTATTATTGCTGGCATCAAGTGACCTGCCGTTATTACCATCACCCCCTAATAAGATAACTATATATTCGACCTTGTATACCTTTCAATGAGTTTATGATTTATTGACTGCAAGGGGTGTGCGGCTACTCATTTCGAGGTATTATCGGCGCGTGCCACGAGTAAAATTGCAAGAGGGCTACTAGAATTCAGCAGAGGCAATTTATAATTGAATATACAATAATAATACTCATTTGTTCATGTATTATACCGACTGTGGTCAGATGATTCATTCAGTAATTTATTATTGAATGCTCAGAAATCAGAACTAGAGGACCCGTGTGTAATATTCAAGTGAACATACACAGTATTATTGTTGTGTGTACAGTGACCTCGGCATTATTACCGCATACTACTACGACCAATAATATTTATGCTACTACCATAAACGAACTGAGACCAGCAACCCTAGAAACGACCCTTATTGAAAGTTCTCTTTCTCCATTTAACTTTATTGTCATCGTTATGACTGTTGTACAAAAATCGTAATATTTAATTTACATCTGAAAGCAGCTTAGTCAATTGTTTTTTTTAATTTTCACTAACTAAATACTAGATACTATAGATCTGACATTCTGAAACTTCAATGCAATCGTGTAAAATATAAATTCTAGTACATAGCGTATTCGACGATATTTCCTTCCTTCTTTCTGTCTTCCAATTTTTTCTTCATTTCTTTCTACTTTTTTCGTCTCTTCTAATTCATGGGAGGGGCGATCGCCCCCGTCCCCCTCTTGTATCCGTCATTGCCATGTCGTTACATCTCGGAGACTCAAACCACGGACCATACTTATGTATTGTATATCTTTGGTCTATGCTCAAACCTCAATGACCGCAAACAGTGAATTACGAATGGTAAAAAGCGTTTTTATCAGTAATATATTTACTTTCAATTTTTATTTCGTAAAGCGTTCATGCAGCATTGCTGTGAGAAGGCTCGTTGGTTCCGTCGTGGTTTGTGAACAGCGTAATTTGAACGGACGTCCTTCCTCCTCGAATTATTCTTACCTTGCTATAATCTATAATCCTAGCTGTTCAGTTAATTGCTCATCAGGAAATTAATTATACCTCTCTATTTTTCACCTTCGTCTTGATATTCTCACGTGCAATCAAGTAGCCGTATAGTAGGCTTGTAAATTTTCCTGAACATTTTTTTTTTTTGTGAAAGGATCAAGAACATTTTTAAAAGCTCGAATTTTTTATCATTTCATTTCTATCCATTTTTGGTTGTATTTAAGTTTTTACAGAACATATTAGAGTTTGAATACTGGAACAGACCACGCCCGACTCCTTCCCACTATCCAAAAACACCTTATAAAATAACCTTTCATCTCATCCCATCATCTCATATATCATTCGCCGACACCAATAGATCCATCAGTACAGTGCGTCGCCCTATATAGGCCTAAATAAATAAACAAGGAATCTCGTCGCTGAAACAGTTATCGCGCGCTTGTCGGTATCAAAGGGGTAGTGGAGCATTCGGGAGCACTGACTTCGGTCTATATTTATCGAGACAGGAATTATTTTTTCAACTTGTGAGTTGTGTTGTGTATGACCTTTCCGAGCTCCAACTAGGAACCTGCGTTTATATTTAGATATTTTTATGGTATTAGGTAAAATCCAACTTCCTTGTCAAGTAAACTATAGGGTATAGAGGAATGGGAAGTCGAAGGTAGAGGTATAGGAATGCCGCGCTTTGCATAATCAAGAGGCATCATGCTAGGTTGCTATAGCATTTTAGATTACGTTTTAGTCGGTATAAATTATAAAACGAATGTTATTTCCATCAGATTTCGTAGAAGATTATAGCCTATAAATATTTTGAAAACGCAGTGATGTGCCTAGAATTGCATTTTCGTTATGCAAAGCGCATAGCATTGGTCTATGAGTGCTGTCAAAACCTGTTGATTCAATTAGAACGCACCTGGATAATGATTTATCATGACATGAACATAGGCCTACACGTCACACGATTTTCTAAGGTAAAACCGGGACGCGAGTATCGGCGAGTATCTTTACTCAAAAAAATACTTGCAACTTTTTTGCCAAGCATGTTCAAATCGGGGGTATGGTATGGTAACACATCAGTTTTGATCAGAAATTAAAATTGTCATTTGGTTTATTTGTTGGTATAGAACATAGATTTTTTTAGTTGCTGGTTACCATGTTGAATAATGAAAATATTGCGCCAATAAATCTGCTTTGTTATATTGCGTCATAAATCCAATGTAAATGGTAGATAAATGAATGATTAAAAATATTCCTTGCATTGTGGGCTATTTTAATAGTGATTATGTTGATTGATTTGATTCATTTTTCGACTGTACATGTTCATGGATAAGAACTAAGAATCACTACTTGGGATGTTGGCACGAAAATGAAGCTTAGTAGTACACGTTGAATCAATATAATGCAAACAGCCATTCACGTGGGTTGTTCGGAGTCGTTTGACCCGCAAAATAAACAACCGAAAGAGCGTAGATACTGAGTGGAAAGCTTTCGCTCCGCACGTCCGAATTCATGAGATTATAATACGCCTCAAGTAGTTTTGTAAGATGCATCACCACAAGTTGGGAGTTTCACCCGGCTCACATGTCTAGCGTTCTCCCAGCTGATCAGCTTGAGTCCACGGGAGCATATCAATTTTATGGTGATGACTTGTGAACGGTTTGAGACATCGAAATTCTAAAAACAACGAAACAGATATTTTCAATACCTTCAAGATGGTTCAAGTCGTCAAATGTGTGTTTTTAAGCGTATACGCCTGGTAATCAGGTGATTTGAAATAAATTGTGATTACTTATACGATCTTAAGGTATTGAGAATATATGTGTTTCCTCGTTTCTAGAATTTTGATATCTCATGCCGTTCAAAAGTTATCACCAAAAACCTGATATTCCTCTAAATCGACACCCATTGACTCTCAATAGCTTGATTGAATTGTGCTCCTCTATAACGGCTAATTAATTTGTTAGGCCTGTTAATGTGCATTATTCAAGTAGTCCTACCCCGATGCTGACTCTAGGGACTCGACTCTGAGAACCTTGACATTCTTCCGTGAGGCCAGACACTAGCCACATGAAAACATAGGAATTTTATTCAGAATAAAATCAGGCCTACACTTCGAATCCACACACCTCTCTCGCTCTCTCTTCTCGCTCTCCCCCCCCCCCTCCCCAACCCACGCACAGATTCAATGGGCCTATAATGATTCATCTTCGTAATTCTTACGTAATATAATATGTATACTTGTATTCTCGTGAGGTGATGGCGCGTGCCATCGGTATGTTGATCGTGTGTGGTAGGGTAAAGGGGAGGAGTACGATTGATTGAAACCTTAATCTCTTTTGGATAACCAGTGGGTTTGATACTCTGAGGAAGATTAGTCAAGGGCCTAAAACATGTGATCTTTTTTCAGTCAAAATTCATGTAGGCGGTGGCATTGAGTTTATAGTGTTATCTAGTGAATTCTATGGCCATGTGAAATTAGAGTGTTAATATATTTGCTTAACCCGGCCATTGAGTTGGTATAATAGTGTATTATTATAAAGTCAATGGCTAACCAAAGACCTAACCTAACACTAACAGAGCTCTGTAGCTCTAATATCAGCTGAACAGTTATCAGTGCATGCAGTAAGTAGTAAATACTGAGCTCATATAAATTGAAATCATTTGTTCTTATTTGTGAGGTATGGTAATTAGATGCATGTGATTATGTAATTATAAATTAAATTTTACATTTTGCCAACATTGAAAATCATATTTACATTTGTCGTTGTTTACTGAATTACTCAGAACTGTACAGATTTGATGTGGACTGAAATTGAAATAGTCAACATTTAAAAGAGAAAACTTCAAATTATGTTAATATGCTTATGAATCAAGTGATACATATACTTAAATTAGCTTATGTAGGCCTACAGCCTGGCGTGTATATTTACGTGTACCGATCTAGTATTACCCCATAGAGGAAGGGAAAGGGGGTTGGGGGCTACCCCTTCTTACTGCCCCATAGGAAATTTTTAGAAAAACATTTTGTTATTATATTTCATTAGTTTGAGAAAGCATTAAATGTAGGATTTTGTTATAGATAATCATGTAAGTGCTCAGGGCTGCTTCATGTCATTATGTTGGTAATTATCATAGTTAAGGGGAAGCAAACCATGCCCTGCAGGGAGAAATTAGTGAATATTCCTCCTTTTTAATATGATTCTACGGATTTTCTAACATGTGGAAAATCCTATTCACTGCCATCTAAATATGTATTGTGCTTCCCAGTATCGGTACTCACATCCAAGCATCTCATTTTACTTTGCGTTTCTCGTTTTCCAGGTCGACTTTAAGCAAGTAAAACAATTAGCACTTGACAAGTTGTATGGATAACATCAGCCGTGATGAGCCACCCGAACCTGCAGAACACATCGACATTGACTGCACAACGGTATCAGCTTCTTGCCATCGTGGGTCCATTCCACGACCCGCCCGGCTGCGGCTGGCTCTCGGTACAAACCAGCTCTCCAACCACGTCGCCGACAATGGTGGACAGCAACAAGTTGTCGCCGACATTCGCGCAGAAGAGAGCAGAGGTCAAACTCAATGCTATGCCGTGAGTAACACTGCCCTCAATTCTTTCTTTGCCTGTGATTAGATCATGTATATATATTGTATGCTCTTCCTACTAATATTAAGATTTTAACAACCAAACCAAATGTCTTTGAACCTAAACTCGAAGAATTTCTATTGACGAATAGTTTTTATTCTGTAAAGGAGTTTTATGATTAACTACTAAGTACACGTAACTTATATTGACGTCTACTAGGAATGTAACCTATTCTACGAAATATCTCTGTATGACCTGTCAAATATCATGTCTATGATCAATCTAATGACCAATAAATGATTATTATTACCTTACCGAGATACTTTACTCCGTGGCCGACTAGCGACTATGCTCGGTCCGATCTCTGCGGCCATATTGGACCTTTACAAATAGCTCCTAAGCAAGGCCTTATATATTATCACTGATATATCTAATCTAGTCCAATATGGAGTAAACTTTCCGGTTTGCAAAGCGATGTGATGCGCAAAGCGATCATTTAGTTCTGAAAGTTTTTGTTTGAAAACACATTTTAAATACGACGGACCGCAGCCATTTTTTTCTCGTGCTAATCCTGTACGCCAAGATATAACTTCTGGTCAACTATATCCTTTTTTCAAATAACAATGTCTCTTTCTTTACTTTATAAATTGTAAATAAGTAAAATAATAATCAACATGTAAATATTTCCTTTCTGTATTTCTATTTCCATTACTGTTCTCTTCTTTGCTGAACATATGCGGGGAGCGATGCGCAGTAGAAAATATAAACATGTCTGTTCGGCCGGTTGATGTCGAGCTTGATCGAAAATAGATCTTGATCTCTGATGTTCTAGTCAAAAAGGTTGAGGTGCAGGGTTGACGTCGACCCTGTACCTCAAGGGGTTTTCGATCAATGGTATCGTCCACACAAGTCGATTGTTTGAGATCATGGGTTGATTTCAAGTAATTGATCGAAACGCTATCCCATGTAAATCAAGCTTCCATTATAATCTGGTTTGGATCCAAAATGTATCAAACCCATAACAGTAGGCTACTAGAAGGCTAAATAGGAACAGTACAGGATGATTACACCTGTATTTGATTTTTGCACACACCCAGATCCCATGCTAGCCCTACCCAGTTCCACCCAACTAACATTCTATTATCATGACATCAATCTGTTGCACCAAAATGTATGTGGTATTGAGTTATCTCTAGCAGACACTATATAGGTACCATTGATTTGGTAGTGATTACATGAAAGACATGCATGGATAGGATATGTAAATTTACTGATGACTCTATTCAAATGGAGTTGGTGCTTGTGGCTAAAGTGAATGGGATGCTCAAATGGCCGGTATTTTAATTTACTGATTGCTGGAATGATTTTTTGCATGTATTTTTGTATGCATTTGTACTATGTAGTGTGTGTCTTGTCTGGTGATACTGTTTTATCTTCATTTACAAAAATGCAGTATGGTATGCAGTAATAGATGCAATAGTAATAGAATGCAGTATGCAGTAATAGAGGATTTATAGGTCGGTGTGTATAAATGCAGTTACTACGTAATAATGTTATAAATTTGTCAATATACTGATCTAAACTAATATTATCTGAGATCTTGATGTATTTGAAAAATATTTCATAAATATTGTATTTACCAACCTATCTTAAATGCCAATAATCTTTCTGCTAGACCCTATGCCCAATATCACAAACCACTGTGAAATCATAGTAATTGATGATAGATATACTATTAAGACACTCCTCTCTTACTGGACTCTCCTCACTCGCTTCCAGACCCCTCGACTATGTCTGCAATTAGTACTGGTTTCGACTATGGTCCAGCCGATAGCTATCACACTCCAGCATGTTTATCGCACTTTCTAGCAGTCGGAATAATCCCTAGAGGGTGAGGGTTATTACGGTATGGGAAGGGAGATAGGGAAATTGCAGGGTGAAATAACAAGAATGTGCTTGACCAATTGCTTTACAATGTACTTTACAACAGTGGTGTATTCTAGTACCGGTAAATGATTCTGCGTGGTACAAGTGAGCAGGACCTACCTCGATCGCCTCCTGATGGTAACTGCCCGTCAGTAAAGCTGACATTATAAAAAGAACTCGTTTGGGCCCCTCGGAGTCATTCCCGATGACACCCAAAACTGGCATATCGCTCGGCAGTTATATGAGACTTTGTAACGGGTCAGAAAGGGATGGAGATATTGGAAGGAATAGAATTGAGGAGTAAGGGTCCAAGGCTTGTTTCCAGTTCTGTGAGCAACATATTCTTTTAGGGAGGGTGCTAACCTCACCCACCAACTCTTTTATCAAACTCTTTAATCCGGGCTTGGGACCGGCAGCAACTGCATACGAACTACTCAATCCATTCGTAACCAGTTGCTGGCAGAGTTAGCTGTATTGTGACCCCAATACGTGACTGAGTGGAAGAGAGATGGGTTATGGGAATAGTCTACATCGATCGTATGCAAGAACACAGAATTGTAAAATTGCTAGGGACAAATTTCCAAGAGGTCAGCGTAGTGTAGGAAGACCAAAAAGAAGATGGCAAGACCTAGTTATTGATTCCAGTCAAAGGAATAAGCCGAAGGCCTAGGAAGGAAGTGGAAGAAGAAGAAAGAAAAGTAGTGGTCAGTTTTATTTCAACTTGGAGTTACGTATTGAAGTAAATAGTTCGTCAGTGATGATTATCTACGGCCCTACACTTTTGTTCTTATTGAGTGACGTGAAATCATGATGGTCTGCTTTCTTCTAGATGGTTTCATGGAAAGATCACACGTGACAATGCTGAACAGCTTTTGTCTCCCAAAGAGGACGGCCTGTTTCTGGTTCGAGAGTCTACCAATTTCCCTGGTGACTACACGTTGTGTGTCTGTTACCAGGGCAAAGTTGAACATTATCGAGTCAAATACAAAGATAACCAGCTCACAATTGACGACGAAGAGTTCTTTGAAAACCTCGCTCAACTTGTTGAGGTAAGCTTGAGGTGCTAACTAATTTAATCCATTAAAATATTTATTATGCTTTTATGAGTGGGCAGGTTTATGTGTGGGGGATCAGTACATTAGTGTATTCTATTGGCCCCAAAAAATTAACACTCATTTCTCAATCTATTTCATAGTTGTCAGTACGGGTCCTATTTCCATATGACGTAATGTTGTTCAGACATGGAATGCAATGTATTGGAAAGTGTAAGAACGCACATATGCATCCATGACCTCTCATCGTCACCGCACGTGGATGCACATATGTACATACGAGTAATATTGTTTTCTTTTCCAGCATTATGAACGAGATGCAGATGGTTTATGTACACAGTTGTTGAAAAGCTTACCAAAGATCGGCAAACCGGACTTTTGTGTTGACACGAAAGCTTTTGTCGACGCCGGCTGGGTGATACAGGATAACGAGCTCGATTTGAAGGAGTCGATAGGAAAAGGGGAATTCGGTGACGTTATGTTGGGTATACTTAGAGGCGAGAAAGTTGCTGTGAAAATGCTCAAAGACTCTAGTGAAGCAGCGCAGAAGTTCCTGACAGAAGCATCTCTAATGACGTATGTGAAACAAAACCAAGATTACTCACTTTTGTCAATTTATTTGTTTAGGCTTATTTATTTTTTCAATAAAATCCCAGTATTACTAAATCATTCTGAGAGTTGGTGAAAACATGTCATTGGTAGCTGTGATGATTACCAGTTTCAGCTCCCAATTAGAACTATTTTAATGTTGACATTATTCTGACACTAAATGTCTTTCAGTATACCTGCAGTATGTCTATACTAGAAAAAATATAACAAGTATTGACTGAATTGTAAATGTTTACGTACTTTTAATATAAATATATATTAGTTGGTTCAGTACTTCATTTTTGCTATCAACTTGGACTTACCCTTCTCATAGGTGTCAAGTTGTGTTTTTTACGTTATCAGATAGTTTGCCTCCATATGACTTATGGTACCTTCCGTGGTACGTTTTCTTACAGGTTGGTTGGCGTAAATGATCATCACATAGCCTTTTGAGTTTAAGGACGTATTCAACTCAGAACTGTAGATAACATTTTGGGGCAAAATCACTTGCACAACCTCTCTTTGAAAATAACTTTTGATTGATAAGTGTGAAAAATTTACTGAATTTCTACAACATTAATCCACAGCATTACAAATTTCTACAGCATACATATACATATAGGCCTACAGTTTGTACATGTCATGTAATAGAGCAATTACTGTCTTGATTCCAGGTCATTACGCCATGAAAACTTAGTCCAGCTCCAGGGAATTGTGTACAATAAAAACCATATATATATTGTTACGGAGTTTATGAGCAAGGGAAGTCTAGTTGATTATCTTAGATCCAGAGGAAGGCTACATGTCACGAAGAAGGATCAAATTAACTTTGCATTGTACGTAACTATACTTTTTAACTACCGTACCCTTTTTAGTTGAAAATAAGTTGTATGTTTCTTTATATGATTGACGTTAGTAACACATTCCATTTCATTTATCCCAGAGTTCTCAATTTATGGATTCATAATGCTAAAATGTAGATGAACTATGTAGATTTCGTAGACAACTCAGAACATTTTTACTTAATTAGATACTTTAAACTTTATATATTTCAAACTTTTGATACTTTAAACTTCATATATTTCAGATTAGGGATTATTTTAGGCATTTGTATTTCATATTTAGTTATTTTTATTCTCAATTCATTTTTTTCTCAATTCATTATAATTTGTTTAATTTATATTATTATGCAGGTAGTGAGGCACATGTTGTTACGGGGCTCCTGCTCTATTCTCACTACCTGTATACAGTGTAATATAATGTATTACACTGTATAGAAACACTAATAAATAAAATAAATAAATAAATAAACTGTACGGAAAGTTACAACATAGTTTTAGAAGAAAACAACTTGTAATTCGTATTGTCATACAAGTAGTCAAGATAATAACATTTTCTGTTTTTTACATGGACGTTTTGTTACATAGGCCTACTGCAACATTTGTTGAATTTTTGGCAGGTCATTACACATCTTGAGAAAAAATTATATATGTTACAAATCAATTGGAAATGTAGACCGTATATAATATTCCTTGTTATTTATAAATGTTGGTAGACTTACAGTTTTCTCTCTCCGTAGGCCTTATTTCTTTGTCAAGTTTGCATTTTCCCACAATTGTCAAAGTATTGAAATCCTAGGTAATTGTTTCAAATTTCTCCAGGTTGAAATCCATGTTTAATAGATTTTTAGAGTTTTTCACGTTACAAACTCCACAAAATTTTACTACACTCATCAGAGCAGACAATGTTGTCTAGTTGTAAACGTTGGGGAAATGTTCAAGTGTCAAAAGTCTCGAGAACCTAATCTGTAAACCATGTTTGATTTCAGCGACACGTGTTCAGGAATGGAGTATCTTGAATCTCGGAAAGTGGTCCACAGAGACTTGGCTGCGCGCAATGTTCTGATATCCGGAGAGGGCGTGGCTAAAGTGTCCGACTTTGGACTCGCGAGAGAAGAGAACTTCACTTTGGAGTGTGGGAAACTGCCGATCAAGTGGACTGCTCCGGAGGCACTCAAACAAGGGGTGAGTTGATCTTGTACACAATTAAAACTTCAAACTTTAACTCGAATAGCAGTGTGCGAGTCCATGACTTTAGTCTCATTTCCGAGTCCGTGCTGAATAAGGTTCACGAGTCGAGTCCGAGTCTGGATCAGAATGGTGAATTTAATAAGCACAAAAATAGAATCAAGACATAAAGACATAACATAAGTACATAAGACATAAGTACAAAATATGTATGTCCCAGTTGCGCCAGTTAGCCTAGCATCACTCTCAAGTCTTTATCATAATAAATACTGAGCAATACTTTTTTTTCAGATATTCTCCAACAAATCTGATATGTGGAGTTTTGGAATTTTACTCTGGGAAATATATTCCTTTGGACGAGTGCCTTATCCAAGAATAGTAAGTATCGACTTATTTAGGCATGAAGTGATGTATTTGCACTCGAACAGAGATATTTAAAATGTTGTTCCTTACGCAGCCTCTTGTAGACGTTGTGAAACACGTGGAGAAGGGATACAAGATGGAAGCGCCAGAAGGATGTCCACCCGAAGTGTATGAAATGATGCGTCAGGTTAGTTACCAATCATGTGTATCACTTCTATTTATTCTGACGTCAACTGGCTATCATCTGATACAATCTTGAAGGACACCACAGTCTTGAAACTAGATTTTAATTAATAATTACGTTATTTAGGGTCCATTTCCTTAATTTGAGAGGAAACCAGAAATCGCCATCACAATTTCAGAAATTATGATTAGTTTTGTTGTCCCCCAGAGACTATGAGTCATGACGTAAGCATTACTGATTCTGTATAGGCCTAGAAATTGAAAACGTAACCTGAATCGGGTCCTGGAGGACAAATGATTTAATTATAATGTCTTAAATGGAGATAACGGTTTTTAGTTTTCCATGAAAGTAAGAAAATAAGTAGGCCCTATCATTGTCATTTGTTAAAATCTAATTTCAGGATTGTGATGGTATTCAATATTGTTGTCGTTTTCATTGATCAATTAATTGCCATCATTCAATTATGTATGTATGCTATCAATTATTATGTATGTATGCTATCAATTCATAGATTTCATACTTGATGCCTATAGTGTGGGCATATATGAAGATGAAGGGTGCTTTTTCCCTCCTCCACTTAAACAGCTATGAAGAAGTATCAAACTTGGAATGCATTATGACACAATTCTTTTAATCCATAGTATTATCTAATTGATGAATTATCTTTATAACTGTTCCATCATCTATCAATAGTTCATCACCATTAGTGAAAGGAAGACATAGATGTATATTAGTTTTTTGGTATATTGTTGTACGCGAGTCGTGTTTTTAGCCAATATGAATGTTTTTCTTCAGTTTCAATGTGCTTTGCATTTTATGAAGCATAAGTATTACTATTTTTAAACACGTTCATAGAGCCACGGCAGCACAAATTTCTCTGGCCGTCTAAAGCAACGAGCCAATTATGGAACTGTCCTGTTTGCCATCCAGTATGGCCTTGAGAGGAAGTCGAACTCATACCAGCCGTCAAACTTGCCATAATGACGTATAGACTATACGCGATATCACAGCCACTTTTGTACTGAAACGTTGTGGTCAACGCATCGTCTATTGACCTTCAAACTCATTATCGACCTTGCCGTAGTTGTCGTATTGATTTAATATACATACCTCGATTGGGAAGTGCATCGTTGGAAATTATAACTTGGATAGGCGCAACAAACTATTGATAGCAATGGTGAGCATTTGAAAGTAATTTGACAGCTGAAAGTTTGTTGCAGGTACCAACTCTGTTTGCATTCATGCCAAAACAAGTTGTACCAACAGTTGTCCGTCCAACATAAGAATCTACCGGTTGTCATGGTAGTATGAACGTTAAAACCTATTGACATCGTTTCAGGCTCGGTAGGATTGCCGGCCAATAGATTATGAACGAAGCTTTACTTGGCCATCTTTATTAGGACCACATATTTGCCGTACGCATTCGTCTGTGATTTTCATGCTTTCAGTCTGTAGTCATTCAGAAGTAATTTATGTCCTTGTTCCAGTTCTACGATACAATTCCTAATTCTTTCTCTGTTTTACAGGCGTGGGATTTACAACCAGACAAACGACCAAATTTTCGTGACGTGAAAAGTAAATTGGGTCAGTTGAAACTTGTGACTGTTTAGGTATCACCATTTTGATGTCGAGTGACTGGGAAACCAGATAAAATGATTAACAAACATTTTGTTACTCATGTTGTTAAGTGCTGTGTAAAGTGTGACAAGTTATCATCAAATTTGGTGAATATATCTATAGAAACATAGTGGAGCGCACATCCAAAATATATTTTAAAATGATATTTATTAATGTTATTTGTCCACTGATATGAAATCAATCGTCAGCTACCAAGAAAATGCTCGATGAAACTGCAGTCAAGTAACATGTGTGATCATATAATGATTAATCCGTTATTAAATAAGTTATCTTTAAAGGTGAAATTGAATTTTTATGGCATAATTAACGTCTTGTACCGTACATAAATACTGTGGAACTACGTGGCAGTGGCTACATTATTCATTGTTATTTTATCCCGAAAAGACCAAAATTATTTGTGTTTGTACTTTTTTTTATTTGTCATGTAGATTTATAGCCGTATTCATGATGCAATGTGTTTCAGTCAAGCAAATCATTACGTCAGTTCCAATACATAATGTGCACTCTATTTGCCCTACTACTTTTCTACGAACACTAACTACGTAGTTTAATTTTCCAATTTAAGTAAAGCATGGTTTGTTTGTGGTGAAAAACACTGCGTCGGATGTTTGAATAGATTTTTCCACAAAATATTTTAATGGCGTAATTTAATTAGTCATTGTTCAATTGAATGCCTGTATCTAATTTTCAGTTTGGTTTGAATACTGTTTACCAATATAAAAAATGTTCGTAATTCAAAATTGTAATGAAATGAATATCAGATATGACATTGGATTTCACAATAACATTTTCTAGTGGCAGAAACACTTGACATTTTTTGGACCACAGTATTGGGACTCATTGGGCATCGGAACCCAACAAGATTATTGCTAGGTCAAAAGTTCCATTGGTTTACCATGCTGAATGGTTGCCTTTGTTGTCATTTTTGAAAACAAGATTGTTGGTCATAGAAGTGATTGTAACTCTGAAAAAAAGCATGATTCAACCATGAAAAAAAGAAGTTTTCACATTAGTGTTACATGTAGTATTTAGAATATAATTATTTGCATTTTCGACGTATATCGGTATACCAAATAGAAAAAATACATTCAGAACAGCACTGAACAGTACTGATCCTGAAATCTAACGAGTCAGTTAAGAGCTACAGTTTTTCAGTTTGGAATTAATTACGTGTGATTGTCATACATAAAACTTGACGCTGCCTGTGATCTCAGACAGTGAAGACATTGCTTTTGA
Organism: Brachyptera putata; assembly: GCA_907164805.1. Taxonomy (NCBI): domain Eukaryota; kingdom Metazoa; phylum Arthropoda; class Insecta; order Plecoptera; family Taeniopterygidae; genus Brachyptera; species Brachyptera putata. Next base: position 16,724,346 of record OU015468.1, on the reverse strand, counting down.
GACTAGTGAATTAATTTGAGGTTGGGTTCGAGGCATGGGCTTTTGTAAACATCATTATCTATCAACGATCATCCACTCATCCGTAACCCTAAATAAACTGTGTTGATCCGGCTTTTGATAAGCAAACAATAACCGTGAGAATACTAGTTGATGTTTAAGAAAAAATGAAATAAAATAAAATATTAATACTAGGTACGTTTGCTTTTATGTGATCAGAAGTGTGCTGATATATAATTTTACACCTCAAATCAAATTTTCAGATCCTATATGCCAATCGTGATTAATGACTCAATCGTAACCACATAGCAAACCCCGATCATTTGCCATTTGATTTTTTATCATTATGCCTTGGTTTGATTTGATGCTAAAGTGATGAACTGTTAACTTGTGTTTATGTCCATCCAAAATATTCGCTTCATTATACATTTCTTCTCGTCGTCACCAAATACTTTGTTTTGGTTATGTTAGTGGGTTTTCTAATGTAACGTAGTATATTTCTTTTACTCGATTCTTATTTTTTCAAATAATCCTGCTGAAATCGTGAAACTTTTAATTATAGATTCAACATTTTGGGAAGATGAATAATTTAATGGCTACTTATTTACATGTGGATACTGCATATGTGATGAAATGTTTATTTTGTATCATTTGTTCTAAATACATGGAGACTGAACATGGCATTACCAAACATAATGGTACAGATTTGAAATGTTTTTTTTTGTGGAAGAAATTGTTCCAGCAATTGTTCTATTGCTATTGTATTTGGAACACTGTTGGCTTCATTATATTCTTTAATTGTATTCATTCTCACTGCTCTAACTTGGTTTTAGCTATGTATAATCAGAGAACAATTGATTATAGTACGACTTGTTGGATTAACAAGCGAAACTACCCATAACCCAAACTATATGTCAAACTGTGAGCTGTAGTTCAACAGTTGAATACCAACTTGCAGGCAAGACTTGAATGAATAGGTAACGTTTTCATTGTCAACCAGTGTGTTGCTTCATTACATTTTAGAATGGAAAATATTAACCATACAATACTATTTGTCAAGTGAATTTCTCGAAGAAAATCCAGTACTACCTTTGGTACTGGGGCCTACTATTATAAACTTACGTGATCGCACAGCTACGAAACAATTTTCCTGAATTGATTCAACTTGAAACGGTTATAATATTTCACGTTTATCGCGATATCTTGAATCGTTTTATTCCAAATAGTTTGAAAAACATAATAAAACGCTGGCAATATTTTCTTGGGAGTTGCAGGCCCGTCCACCCGAACCGTTTTGGCCTGTTATTCACACATTTACGATGCGATTGGGCAGTGGCAAATCATATCTCCAAGCATACTGGAACTGGATCGGTTTTACCCAAAATCGACATGTTTAAATCATTTTTGGCTGAATAGATTCGGCTAAACCGTTTTCTGACAGTGTGATCAACGTAGTCGTAGTATTATCACAATATTGTGCATATTAGATTAACCATATTCTTATTTTATCATTTTGTCACTACATATAACGTACTGCATAAGCTTAGGGTGCGTCTAGACTAGATCGCACCATGAAATTACGCATTGAACAATACAATGATTAGTACCAGCCAATAGATACTTTGAGGTTTAATCATTTTGATTATTTTTTTATTACAATTTGCTACACAGCAAGTAGCAATAGTCTTGAAACTAAAATACAACAATACTCAACTTAAACAGCTCACACTGAAATTGAAATAAAGCATCAATCTTGAATTATACTAGGCTGTATTCAAACAGAATAATTAATAATAGTGATGCTTTATTTATTTTTAATTCATATGTCTCTTCTTGTTTCACCTCAACTTTGAGGTCTGAAGGAATTTCTAGTGCCCATTTATACGCACATAAAGACTAACTAATAAATCTTAAATAAGCGTATTGGTTGAAACAGCAGATTTTAAATATTAAGAAGAAAATGATTTTGATTCTAGCGGTTTATCTTTTGTTTGCCATGCTTGCAATCTCCGAACCAGTTCATTAATAAAAAAATTATAATCACTTTACATATTATGTAGCATAACTTCTGGTTATTGGAATAAGCTACCCAAATGTTTAAAATACTTCTGAAAAAAATCTTAACATCAACTGATGTAGGCTATGCTATAACGAGTATTAATTTTTATAATCTTTGTGCCTTGCATAGACAATGCACTTCTTTATGCTCACCTTTAGCCCAGAGGCTTGACAATTCATTTAAGAATCAGGTGCAAAAGACCAATTAATAATTTTTGAACTTATTTTAAATATATAAATAATCATTGTAATACCTTACTATAATAATCTTTCAAACACTATAGGTTGAAACCTTTTTCATTCAAAATAGATATGAAACGGTAAAAGAGTAACGCTAGTAGGCACCACAAGAAGTAGTGGATTCCCTGTTGATAGATTTCTAATATACCGTAATTGCCAGACTTTTCCCATTTTTTTTAACATGCAGTGTAGTGCGCAAGTCCAATATTGGCCTGTATAAATAGTTTCATAAATGAGCAGTACCGGTATTTGTGCTCCAATTCTTTTTGTACATGTAATCCAAATTTCATGTAGTGTTTCGATAGAGCTATATGATTATCAACATTAAATTTTGAATCCAGTTGATGGCAGTACACGTGTTTTTTTTTTTCGTGTGACGTCCAAAGATGGATTCCTTAATAGCTTAACCTTTGCAAATAAAATCATGTGTCATTCCTGATGAGTAATATTCATATAATGCTATATTTTACGTGATTTTCCTTTCATAATATTGTAATCCCATTGATCTAGTCTCTAATACATACAGCCTTCCAGTGGTATTTAATGGGATGTTTTCATAGTTGCAAATTAAAATGAGCGACTTCTATGACTGCGTTTATCTGTCCAGATGTGTAGCGTAAATTGTTAGTGGTTAACTAGTGATATTTTTGGTCTGTTTGATATCCTTATTCAAGAGTTCAGTTGTATTCGGCAGCTGAGCCTATACTGCTTAACTGGAAGTTTAACCCTGAATAGATCTGATGAAAACATTATTTAATATATATATATTGGTCAAAACTTCCCTTATTCAAGCTAATTGCTGATTATAGATTGACGATCGATGCTTGTCGTCGCATGGTTTACATTATTTCTTATACCTATCCATTTTTTATGAAATGATAATTATTATCCAATGTACTGATAAGCAAATGTACCAATGAATTTCAGTTAGAAATAGAGTACCTGTGTGTACACTGTGGAATGTTGGATTGCTCAATGTTCAAAATACAAGAGGGAGGAACGAGTTTCAAAATGAAATGGAGTAGATTTATTTATTGGAAATCTTACTATGACCTATGAAATAATGCTTTACTGTTAGTGAAATCTGTTATGTAAATAGTATTGTAAATAATTGTAAGCAGTTAACTTTTAATGACAATCTAATTAATTAGGTATCAGGTAAATGTTATTTAATATATTGTGGAGATGAAATGATTATTTCAATTCAATGTCTTTGTCAATGAAATAATTTTGTTCAATAAGTCTACAATATTACCAAGTGAAGAAAATAATTACGTACTTACAAAATAGCTTTTCGTTTTTGATTTTTTCAAATACAAGAACCTGTGACTTCATTTTCCTTCGAACCAGTATAACCATTCAATTATCCTGATATGTAGTTGGAACTGACCTGTTTTGTTAATAATCATTCATTAAAATCTCTTGATGAATTTTGTTAACATTTGTGCTTCTTCCAAGATGAGCTTAGTCCTTTCACTTATTATCATTATTCATTCTCACTTGCTCATTCCTATCACATAAGGATATTATTCACTCAATGCTAACAGTGTATAACCTAGCTGTTGATGGGGTCGTTGAACAAAACAATAATCATTCGACATCCATAGGATAGGATCCACTGAACTGTAGAGAAGATTAAACTATATCCCATCTGGTTCAGTTAGTGAAGGCATTGTTTTGGAAACTAAAATACAATCGAGCGTGGGTTCGAGTTCCGCACACGGAATGTTTTTTCTTGGATGAGCGTAAGCGAAGAATTTTAAACAAACAATTTGAAGTTTTTTTTGCGATCAACAAATTGAACGCAAGCACAAAGTTTTTTATCAGAATAAATTCATTCTTTTTAAACACAAATATGATACGCATTATTCCCAAGTTTCACATAAGCATAAAAAAATATTATAAATAAAGTAGTACATTTATAATTCCCAAATTTTGTTTATTGATGAAAATTTACATATACTTATACATTTTTACAGTAGGCACATATGAAAAATAAAATTGTGCAGTTCTGTTATTACTGAATAATTATTTGTAACTAAAATCGGCGATGAATTCCTGATCGTTTAGCATCTAGCAACATCTTTGTCACAACTGTTGTTTCTGTCGCCAGAAGTTTAATTTTCTTGTCAATACCTTCCAGCGTGTTCATATGGGCGTTTAAAATAACAATAACTTGCAATAACTGTCCAACAAAGCGAAGTCAACAAGGCCATTAATAAATATCTAATATTAATGTATCTTAGATGTGTGAACTACCAGTATACATTTGGAATATAAAAAAGATGCCCTGCATAGGTCACACATTTAGGTTGAAACAATAGAAATGGTACATTTGGTTCTTATAAAAATCGGCGAATGCACGGTATCACAAAGTCCTGTTGTATCTATTATGTCTTATGTAACTTATGTATACATTAGATGTTCTTATGGATCCATAATATAACCCATCTTATGTATACATTTAGTCTGATGTATCTGTTTTAGATTACACGCATTTTGAATATAAGATTTTCCATAAAAATGAAGTCAAAATAGCAACTCAATATTTCTTCTAGTGCTATAGACGCAACTTCAGCGACAAAAGTATTAGTATTTCTGATGCAATTTCTATTCAAGAATAGACGTATCGATTCAAGTTTAACTCAAATTTTCCCAGTGTAGAAGTATTTTCACAATTCATTTCACTCTGGCTGATCGAACGATGGAAAGACTTTTCTACGAACAATTTGATACCTTTTGCATATATTATTTGAGATATTGAACTTGACTTACCATGTCTTTTTTCTCATTTATACAACGATTAACATTTTCGTTTTTCTTTGTCACTCGCTCATTTGCCATTTCTATCAATAATTCAAAATCGTTCGTCATTAATATCTTCTGGGCTCGATTAATGAGAAGAGAATTATGCCTGTATGGTATTAGATATCAGACAGCATTGTTAAAGTTATCTATTTCAATTGTATTATTATTTAAGAACCCACGGGAGTTGATGGATTTAGCAGAATATCAGTTTTTTGGTGATAACTTTCGAACGGTATGAGATATAGAAATTATAATAAAGAGGAAATACGAATATTTCCAATACCTTCATGACGGTGTAACTAAAAACTATCTATCTCATACCACATAATTGTCACGCATATACGGTTATAAAATATTTTTCTTAGCCTTATACGCGTGACAATTATTCCATGTGAGTTATATATAGCTATTACTTTTACGATATTGAAAATATCTGTGTTTCCTTTATATTAGAATTTCGTTATCTCATACTGTTCAAACGCTATAACCATAAAAATAATATTCTGCTAAATCCACTTCCATAGACTCTTAATTGGAAAACTAGTTTCGGGAGACTTACATTCTTGCCCTGCGATCAGAGCTACTGAACACGAACTTGTCGTAATGAGCTGCATATTGGGTGATATATGACTCCAATTGAAGGTGTAGACAATGAATGAATTCGTATTCGTTAGCAATGTCGCGTGTGAAATCGTTATTCCAAATAACAGCCTTCTTCAATTCGACCAGCTAAAAACAATTCAACATCATGTTAGTGAGGAGTCAGGGCCAAAGACATTATTATATAACCTACGGTTGGACAGGACTGTCAAATGATGTAAGGATATCAGACCCATGAAACTAGATTAATGACGATATTTATTTACCTAATTTTGAAGAAAACTAGAAATAATCATCTCAATTTCAGAAATTATAATTGATCTATTTGTCCGACAAAGAAATTCATGACGTATAGGCATTTACCAATTCTGGATAGAACTATCTTCAAAACGGCTCATCCGTTTTATGTAAAACTTTGGAATAATGCGTTTCATTTGTGTACTCAAATTCTATAGAATTGTAATTCATTCGAAGGAAATATTTTCCCATATTTTTCCCTCTGGGTTATTCTTATCAGCGTTGTCAAAATTTTGAAATTATTCTCCTCGAAAAACGTGATTTATCCGATTGCGCCTCAAAACTGTAGTATCGAGTTGCAGGATGATGATATTGATATGTGCATGTCAAATTTCATAAAAAGGTCATTCGTTTGACCTGTGGAGTTGTTTCAAGTTGGCCTACAGTAAAATTGAGCCTTTGCTGCGCTCTTACAGATATATGTCATACGATTTCTGGCAAATACAGGAAATGAAAATACAAATACATTTTATGCGAATACATAGATACATTGTATCCAAATACAGTGCTCATGCAAATACATGGCAGAACATGAAAGTAATGCTGACCAGTGCAGGCTACACACCTACGTTCTAACTTACTTGTTGCTTTTGGGTGGATTGCAAGAACGAAGTTTAACCCCGGTCTACTTTAGACGCCGTCTAGGTACAGAATAGCATTGCCTCTGCAGTGCCATTTTGTACTTAGACGGTGTCTAAAGTAGGCCGGGGTTTAAACTTCGTTCTTGCAATCCACCCTTTGTCTTTGAGATTGGTGAAAATGAAAACTGAGCTTCTATATGTAGAGCCACCAGAAACAGGTAATTCTATCAGTCATCTTAAGGGGGTGCGTGCACGTTGCTTATAAGAATAGAGAAATTCACTTCCACTAATTTTTTCTATGTTCAAAAATCAGTGTAATTTAATGAAACGTTCACATCTACAAGATAATTTCATGCTCTTTAATTAATATGACATTCTATTTCAGTGAATTCGATCAGTTTTAAGATAATACGTCAATAAATAAGAAGAATGTGATGAAATTCATTGATGTATTATTTAAAAACTAATCGAATTCACAAAAATAAAACGTCGTATTTTTTGAAGAGCATAAAATTATCTTGGGGATGTGAACTTTTCATTCAATTAAATTTACACTGGTTTTTGAAAATGGAAAAAAATAGTAAAGATAGATTTCTCGATTTATGTAAGCACCGTGCACGTTAAAACATGAAATATTTCACTTATCAATGAAAATAAGTACATATACCTTGTCCCTGTCCTTGAACAGAACAATGTCTCTTCGAATAGTTTCAGCTGCTTGATTTATGAACACTCGTTCGGCATGTTCCATATCGAGATATAGTTCATCCAACTCTTTCTCAAATACAAAATAATTCACTCCTGCAAGAGGATCCACCTTCTGGATGGGCATCATTCTAAAAGCAATTATTCTAATGCATTTTGGAATTATATTGACTTAATTTATAAGACGGAGATTCTCGTGGCCGATGTTACATGGTAAAATGATTTCTTCGGTAGTGCCACGTCTTGTAATTTGCAGAAAACGACGTTTCGATGGGATTTCACCCATCATCTTCAGGTCTTGTCGGTGCGTTGATCAGCGATCGAGGTGATGGGTGAAATGCCATCGAAACGTCGTTTTCCGCAAACTACAAGACGTGGCACTACCGAAGAAATCATTTTACCATATATATATATATATATATATATATATATATATATATATATATATATATATATATATATATATATATATATTCATATATTATATTTAATTGTTATATTTTGTAGTATACCGAATTATATAATTATTTCTAAATACAAATTTTGACCCAGTTGTTCAGTTGTTGTCTATCTGGTGCCATAAATTCGGCTGTGGAGTACAGCTTTTGACCAATGACCTTTGCCTTCATATTGTAAGACGTACAATAAGTGCATGATTCAGAGTGCTGCATTGCCTACAATTTAGATTCGAGATAAGACTAAAAGCAGAGAAATGTAAATTAGTCACCCTTATCTTGAATCTTTGATTGAACCGATTTGTTTCGTTTCACCCATAATGTTATTATGCCATGCACGGTGTCAAGTAGATTGGCCATTTATACTTGACCGATACGATATAATCGAAATCAACTATATCGATCACAGGCTGATACATTTCAATTCAGTTTCATTTTATTCCATTTTTATTCTGCTTTTTAATCTTCAATACATAATATAAGTAAAAATTAGGATACTGACAGGAGCTCGCATAAGAAACACAAATTCTTGAGTGCGGACTATCAAATCAAGAACATGTGATTAATATATATATATATATATATATATATATATATATATATATATATATATATATATATATATATATATATATATATATATATATATATATATATATATATATAATATAGCTCGTAGCAGAGGCGGGAAAACATACTATTGAACAGGAGACAAACACAAGAAAAGTTAGTACATCGTACTAGTTTTGTAATAGATTCATTATAGGTTAATAATTAATAGATAGATAGATAGGATAGGTTAATAGATTAACAGATATTAATAGATAGGTTAATAGATTCGTTGATAGAATTTGTTAATAGATAGAAAAAGAAATGTACTCTGAATGAAGTAAATTATATCAGTGATAAATAATTAAAATGAATAAAATCAACAGGTATTTATAAGGTTCAAGGTAGTGAGTGAGAACTATTAAATAATAGGATCAATATCTGACCTCAGTAAAATGAAATATAGAGTACTGAAACAGGGTGAGAATAGTTACAACAGTTACAATACAATACAATAGCTACAATACAACAGGTTCAATACAAACACGCGATACAAACAGTAAATGTGTTTGCAATGAAACCAGAATATAAAAGCCCGAAATAAGGAAAACCTTGCAAATTTCAGTGTGATCATAAAATCCTTTAATAAACGGTAACACCTTCAGTACAGGTAGGCCATTTAAAATGAACCAATTAATCTAGAATACTCGAAAAAATAATTCTATCAATGGGTTGATGGCATGTGTCAAGGGGGGGGGGGGGGGGGGAGGGATCGAGGGATACAAAATATGCTACCTTGTCTTTCATTCCGAGTGTTAAGAAAATGTAATGAAATGTATTACTTGATTCCGATAGTAGTGCCACCTACACATTTGAATTGATTCATTCCATTATTTTCAATTTCTTCTCGTGTTTTTAATGGGGCTGGTTTTATGTTCTTTCTGACATCATCTTCTTTCAGCATTACCTCAAGTCTTTCTGTTTGAAATTTCCGAATAGCATCTAGGATGCAGTTCCTTATCCGTTCCCAAGAAGCCATGATTACTATACAGACAAGAATCAACAGTCTCGTTCAGGATCTTATATATCGTTATGGTATAATTATTCTTCTGTATGGATTAATACCTATATGGAACATATACCTTGAGTATCCTTTTCCTGCATCATGAATGTTCTGACATTTTTCACGATATATTCGTTCAACGTATCTCTCGTGCTGGTTCCTATTGGGAGAACGGATTATGAATGATTTATTATTTTAGTATTTTTGAATTTGAAGATGCTGATTTTCGTTCATCTTTTTCATTTTCATCATTACCTTCAGTTGAACTCTCATTACCAGACGCATTCTTTAAATACTCATCTATGACACTATTGATGTAGGATTTCAATTCGTCTCCCAGTTCTTCCTTATCTTCTGTTATAACCTCTCCCTCAGTTCGTGGGGTTTGTGTACCTTCAGATGCCATATCAGCTCCTTCATTGCTCTTCCTGTTGGCTATTTCAGAATCGATAGCATTTCTAGTGTTTGAATTGATACTACCTTTAGAATTCTTGCGTGATTTATCAGACTTGTTACTGGCTTTCGGTTTCATATTGTCACAGTCACAATCTTCACTAATCAAATCGGTTGTCGATGTGTGCTGCTGCTGCGACTTATACTCGATTGCACCTACACTATTAGTAGAAGATATTACCATTGGTTCCGGAAATATATTTGTTTGTATATATGGCTGAACGCTATTAGGATGGCAGATTTCTAGTTTTGTTAATGTATATTTTTCATTTTTTTGCGATTGTAGGGTTGCATAGTAATTTTCTGCACTCAATGTCTGAGTATATATATTATTATTATTAATATTATTGTTCTGATTTATCTGTTGGGGAGGAAAGGGATTATTGGGATACGACTGAGATGGTTGGCACGGACAATTTTGATTTGGTTGCAATGACGGGGACGTATAATTTAAATTTAAGAATGCAGATAATGGTATTATATTATTTTGAGTATTCAGATTGTTATTGTTATTATAAGTAGTGTTGCAATTGCAGTCTTGAGGTGAAGGCGACTGGTTCATAGCAGTGGACACCGCGCAGTTCGGACGACCAGAGTTGTAGACGGAGGAGGTGTTGTCAGTGACAGTGGTCAACACAGGCGTCGCTTGTGAGGGACTCGACGTCGCGTAAGTTCGGTTTGAGTTCTGTCGTGTAACCACAAAACGTTCGTTCCCAACCACCCTAGATTCTGAAATATACATAACGTTTGCATCACATAGTGTATTTGTATTCGTTATATAGTATTTTTTCCTAGAATCTAGTAGATAGCATAAATGATGACAACACTGAGAAATATTTCTTTGTTATAGACCTACAATAAGATATTATGTGCATTGCGTGACATGATGAGTGAAACTAGATTTTTGAATCTCTATAGAATGAAATGAATCCACATTTGATATTCTCACAGTGGGTTTTCGTGGTTTTCTATTTCCATTGTAGAGAATACATTTTTTTCATCAGCATCGAAATCATACTGAATACAAAAATCACTTTTACCCAATACTAGACCACGGAATATTTTTTTTTCTATTTACATCTAAATCATACTGTTTAGAAAAAACTGTCCTTATACAAGGCCACAAGGGCTATTTTATTAAATAGCAGTAAACCCAAATGAAAAAAAACGAATCGAAATAAGGCACAAACAACAAAGATATTATTAACCAAGATATTATTAGCAACGAACGGAAGAGATCTTTTTCAACTTAAGAAAAGTACAAAATCTTACTCTTGTGTTATAAAATGCGCATCAAACAAATACCGAAAATCACTTTCGAATTAAAGTACTACAAGTACTGTGTGCGTGTGTGACACCGACATTCGTTATGTATCATGTATACTGTAGTAATTTATATAAAGAACATATTTTACAGAAGAGTGTAATATTACATGTGATGAAGTAATCATATTTATATATACCTTCCGTTGTCGTAGTGATCCCATAGATGAAGTTGGTTTGTAGGTTGGAAGAAGGATTAGACATAGTGGTTCTGGTTCAAATTATATATCCGCCGTAATTATGAAATATGTGTAGTATTTTATTGCACCATTACTGTAAGATGATACAACCACCATCTAACATCCATTCCTAGCGAAAGTACAACCATCCTTCAGTCGATAGTTCCAAATAATACCTTTTGTCCTTATCCTAGTAATGGACCAACAATTAATTCATCAAACAATACAATTAACACATACATTTATATAAATAATACACAATCACAAACGTGTAAATGTATATAATGTATATATGTATATATATATATATATATATATATATATATATATATATATATATATATATATATATATATATATATATATATATATATATATATATATATTTGTTTATATTTATTTATTCATATAATATATAATATCAGTCCCCTAAATATCGAACTTTTGGTGTCCGTTGGACGGTAGGGTTAGTAAAGCAAACAGTAATTCTTTTATGAAACTATATTTCAATGATCGAAACAATTTTTCATAAGTGCCATTTCTTGAACAATGTCAACAGCTCTCTGCGTAGCTTCCGCACCTCCTAATTGAACACAATGTTTCAAATACTCCTCGGAAGGAATTTCAGCGTCTTCTTCTTTCATTTTCAGTAATTCTATTAGTTCTTCAACAGTCGCCAACATGAAGTGAATAAACATTGCCGAAATTGCATAACCCAACAATGAATGACGTTCAAAATCCACTCTAATCGCATCAATACTGTATACCCGGTCCAATTCGTCGCGACATAAATCAGTCATGTCGACCAAACTGCTAACTAGTGTCTTCTGATAAGCTTCCAAAAGCTTGTCAAGGTACTCATGTCGTAATTCAGACGTGGTATTCATGTACATCAGGAAAGCAATGTCAGTACATGGATTTGCGTAACGCGATGTTTGAAAATCCAACAATTTTACCGTGGACGGTTCGTTATTTACGTAATTGTACATTATGTTATTTCTATTGAAGTCACCGTGACATAAAACTGCCAACGGCTCTTTTGGTACGTTAAGTTTCTCCAATAGATCAAGTGTATTGTTAAATACCTCACCAAGTTTTTTCAAGAAGGGTCCATTCTTCTTTCTAAATTCAATCAATTTAGGATCTTCGCTCTTCAAAATAACATTGACGGGATGCATTGACGTGTACGCCATGTAAACATTTTGCCTGTTGCGATTTTGAGGACAAAAGCGAGCTTCTTTGAAAGTGTCGACTACTTTGGTCTTGAATATATTTTTATCTTTGTGTTTCATTGCGTAGGACAACGCGTGGAAACGAGCTAAACCTTCTAATGCCATCTTACAATGTGCATAATCCAGTGTTAGTCCAGTCAAGACATATCCTTGCAATTGAAGATTCTCCATTATTATAACAGCATTTTCAGGATCGGTGTCACCGTAATAAAACTTTGGAAATAATAATGAATATGGCTCAATGGATACGTCTTTCAGTTCCGTATATTTCAGTAACAAAGGTATCACATTCTGAAACATATTCGTCTCGTTGTAGAACTGTTTATCAGAGTTTTGAAATACACGCACATTAAGATCTTCAGGCATCACTTTTACTATTAATGATGTTGTCTTACTTGTTTTAGGGTCACTCCATTCAGCTACGTAGAGAGTAGATGCGTAATTGTCTTTACTTTTCGTACTGTACAATGGTCGAACTTTCCATTTCTTTTCATCATTGTTCGTTTTAAAATCAATGATATTAGCTAACGTCTTGTTTATTGCTTCCGCTATAGGATTGTCATCTGCCATCATTTTGGACTGTTCGTTTTCTCGTGATTGTCTTCTGCGTGTTAAGATCTTCTCGATTTCCACCACTGACGGACGAGTAATGGCGATTGTTGTTAACCGGGCGAAGCAGTCACTGCTACTGTGCTCCAGTCTCGAGATGTAGGATCTGTGCCATGAAGTCTAGCAGCTGATGCACTGTTGATGCTTTTGAATGTATCTCGTGCTTTATTTATTGTCCTTGAACTCTGTATTTATTATCACGTGACTAGACAGAAATTCTCTCATCTGAAATCCCAGTTCTCAATTTTTACCGCGAGAGAGAGATAGAGAGAGAAAGAGAGAGTGGGAGAGAAAAAAAGAAAGAGATAGAGAGAGCGAAAGAGAGAGAGGAGAATAAACAAGAAATAATTAGAAGCACATCATATGCAATTTAATTTATAAAACAATCCCTATCACTCAGTGGTCCTGACCCTGGGTGGTGTTTATTAAAGCATTAGTAGGCCTCCAGGTTGTAACTTTAACCAAAGTAACTTACAGTAATCAAGTATACAAAAGTACAGCAAAAGATCACAATAAAGAAAATTGATTAAAAAATAAAGGATGAGCATGCAATTTAATAAATTGAAAATTAAACCTAAAATATGCAAAATTACCATGACTATAGGGTTTGAGATGATGATAAAATATTTTGTATGAATTATCAGATGTACACAAAATCTACAAAATTTGGTTTCGAAACTATTTAATTGATTGAATCAGTTGATCCTTCTAATGGGTTTAACTAACGGGTTTAATTTATTTAGAGCCGATTGTACCAACTGATGATTAAATATTAATTAGTTAATCATTACTTAAGGTACAAAAATAGCATAGGTAACCAAGGGTGATAACAAGTTAATCTGCTAATTTCTGCTCAATTCACTAATCATCACTTGGTACAACCGGCTCTTAACAAAAAAAAGGTCACTTGTGTACAAATGTGAAATAATGCTTACCATTCTTTTATTTGAATTCAATAAATACTTTTTCGAAGATTCTAGCCTATTTTTTCTCTGCTTTTTTATGGGGTGTCCGATTTTGCACTGACGTATCTGCATAACTTACACGTTAGTATCATCCCAGTTTATATTTCGTTTGGACCTGTGGAGCGCGAACAAAAATCTGAAGAATGTGTTTCAAGTACAGTAAAATCAAGTCTCCCACTTATGCTCATCTATTATGAAATATATTGTTTTTTTCTCTCCTTATATTAGTCCTGACATAGCGCCTGATGTGAAAGTGGCTGCTTTTAACAAGCCAACAGTCGGCCGCGATTTTCTCAAACTATTTCATAGTGAAACGATAATGCGATACTAAGGTGTATTGATTAGAAATTTTAAACCATTCACATGAAGGAATTAAAAAGCACAGAAATGAGTACGGTACATTGCGGCTAAGTGTGTTCGAAATAACTCATCAATAAAACTATGCTAACTCAAATTTGTATAATAATATTTAAGCCTATAACTTCATGTTTATAATTATAAGTAGGCATTTTTCTTCTACATATTAAACTCCAACCCTTCAAGTTCCCATTACATTTTTGTTAACATTGTAATTTCTAACGTTTTAAAAAATTATTAAGTATATGAGATTCACGTCGGTCAATATTAATATTATGCATTTTTCAATATTACATGGATGGTGTCTAACTAATGCAGCAATTCAACTTGTAAGTTGTTCCCATCTTGATAACTTCTTGTCGTTATCTCTCAATATACAACTGCATTGTTTAAGGTGATGATAATCAAGTTACATCACAAGTGACTGAGTATTGTTTAAGAGTGGGGGATTATTGGTTTGTATAACTGTTACAAGCAATGAATTATGGGTAATTATTAAAGTTCTATATTCATTTATGATTTATTAATTTAAGGATTATAATGTTGAACGTTGCATATACTTTTGCCATTGGTGCAATAATCCTGGGACTTGTCAGTAAAAAGACGACTAGATTCTGTGATGTATTTGACTGTCGGTATAACTTGTCGAATGATTTGACGACGAAGGTGATCGTCAACGGTTATACAACTTCCATTCGATAGAGATGGGATTGATGAGAGGTCAATCGTCAGTAGAAAAAAGCTATGCAATAGCCCACCTGTGGTACCTAATGGCAATTGTAATGATGCTTCTTCTTGAATTATGTAGATAACACCAAATCGAGAGTTTCAGAATTTGTGCTGACATCGGAGGGGCTAGGTTCACGGACCTCAAATCGAGGGGTTTTCTATAAATCAATGAAAAGTAAGTCAAGTTTGTGAGTAAAGTGTGTTTTAGATTATGATTCAACACTTAATCTTTCTGTGGATAAATATTCAAAGGATAAGTTAGTTGTTAAATGACTTTTTTTGTAATATTTGTAGGACCTTTATGAAATATAGTTATTTACTTATTTACAGATCACTGATAACGTACAGTTTATTTATTTGTTATATTTAATATATTTCAATATTCCTCCAATTGTCTGTTCAGTTTATTCTTGAGAATAATATTTCAATCGTTTTAAAATTACCGTCTGCCTGAAAAAACGTCTGACTGCAACCGTACATAAACACTGTAAATTCAATCTTAGTTGTACATTTTCTAAAAATATTTGTGTGTTTTTAATGTTATTTAAAGGACTAGTGTTTCTCAATCTTTTCCTCTGAAGTACCACGGAAAGAAAGCGGCGTACTTTGTCATTATTAAACAGATACACTGTGAATAGTTCAGGGACTAAGCCCGGAGTTCGTAATGTGGAAGAAATGTTCGTAAGGGAAAAGGACTTCCCCGCGAGGGGCAGCCGGAGCCTTTGGTTCACTGTCCCCACGGCCCCTCAAATGGTCCTCGCACTGCGAGATTTTTCCTTTCGTATTTCTTGACAACCAGTTTTAAGCAAATACAAGCATTAAAATCCCGGGAGGATAATTCTAACAGAAAATAGAAAACTATTGTTTTTGTTCATGTAGACCCCTACTAGAAACATTAAAATCAAGTAGGCCTACATATTGTTATTTTCAAATTGAAATGGGGTGTGAAAACGAATAATAAAAAATCCTTTTTCTGTGGTTTAGATTAAAAAATGAAGTCGAGTAAAAAGTCAACTGCATTCGTTCACATTCACTTTTCACGGAAGCCTATATATATGTGAATATATATATATATATATATATATATATATATATATATATATATATATATATATATATATATATATATATATATATATATATGTATAGGCCTATATACATATATTATATAACGGTATATTAAAATTTGATAAATAAGAGTTCCAATGGCTACATGGATGTAGTATAAGTCACTTTATATTAGTTACAATCTTTCAACAACAATATATATGCTATTCGAGTCTTTCATCCACTTTATGTATTCATGTATATTTTGCATTATGTCACGAAGGCCTACCTCGATAACTTTATATAAAATAAATACGTATGTTGTTACTAAATACGTAGTGTGTACGTGGAAGTTCTTATAGTTCTACAGAAGGTTTTAGTTTTGATGAAATCTAGGTCACCTATATGCACATTTTATATCGAAGTTTGATATTTTACCTTAACCTCTCCCCTCATTTTTATAGCCCAACCACTTGTTTTTTCCAGCCCAGTTGAAAGTTTCATGGGAAATTACAATAAATATATAATGCCATTGATGTGTTGAAATTTCTGTGTTGGTTTCAATATATGGAATATGTAATTTTTTCATTTACATTATTTTGTAATATAAGTCGAATCGTACTACATAATCGAGTTATTAATGGTACGTCACAGATCTGAGTACTATTTTTAAAGGCACTACATTTGATCATTACTTTTTACATATAATAAGCACAGAAAACAATAGTTGAAAACTCAATATTCAAACTCGATCTCACACATTTATGTTAACCACGAAAATTCTGTCAGGATGGTCCACTGGCGGGAATCGAACCTTTGTCTTCTGAATGACGGTTCAGCGATCTACCTGTCTCAGTGGCAGTCTACGAAGGGCAGTTCAAGTTATTAACATTTGTCAAACACAATATAGTATATATTATATAATTTATTATGTATTAAATAGTATTATTATATATATATATATAAATATATATATATATATATATATATATATATATATATATATATATATATATATATATATATATATATATATATATATATATAATAGTACAAAAGTTGCACGCGTATGTCATGTCATGAATGACCATCCACTTTTAATCATACATTTTCAGCCGATGTATAATACATAATTTACAAATTTGGGACTGTTATTCAAGTATCTCTCAAATCTCTTGCTTCAAGTAGCATAGAAGTCCGCCTCGATACTGTTGAAGAGCTGTTGATCCGCCGAGTCGTATTCGGGAACACTATGAGGATGCGACGTGTGAGTCGTTGGAGGACTTGTCGTTGACGCGTAAGTGGAGGGCAGTGCAGTTGAAACCCCCTACAATCAAGTCAACATGATCACAAGATAACGATTATTGGTAAATATTCTGAATCTGTAAGGTACATTGCAAGGGATTTTGTTTCACATTGATTCAAATATATGGTAATAATTGGTAATAATTTATCAACAGAGTGTATCAATTAAATTAAAGAAACTAACGTCAGTACTTGAAAAATGAATTTACGAAAATAATTATATTTTATATAGGTACAGGGTCGGATCATTATAGGTGCTTAGACTGCAGTCTTCACACTTCAGGGTTGTGATGCCAACCTAAGATTAGAACAGCAGTCTACTCGTACTGACTTCAAACGAAGTCTGTATCCACATCTATAATCACCTTCCTTCCCTCTACACTCAATGCCTTAAAACCCTGCTACAACCTTGATGAGTTTGTGCAGAACGAAGTCTGTATCCACATCTATAATCACCTTCCTTCCCTCTACACTCAATGCCTTTAAACCCTGCTACAACCTTGATGAGTTCTTGCTTGACATCCACATCTAACTTTACTCTTGCAACATTTTTGTTTTCCAAAAAATATAAATGTTTTTGGTCCCAGGTGAGGGGAGTTTTGTTCTTAGCAACGGACATCGGAATTATTTTGTATTCACCTTTCTGCTATTCTTACACGTTCTTAGCTGTCCGATACCTATACTGACTTCTCAGGATTATTTAGCAAGATATACAGGATACCTGTGCTGTGTTTACGAGGGTGCAGAATTGGGAACATCTTTATGCGGTCTCTTTATCTGGTTCTTTGTGTGGTGCCCTATATATCAATGGCGAAAAAAGATTATCAAGATCTTGATTATCAAAATGAGAAAAATTAAAAATTAACAATCACTTACGTTTTTTCCATTATTGTTCTCACTTCTGAATTTATCTGCGTCAAAACCATCGATTACTATCTGAAAACAATGATACACTTGTATAAATGTTTCTGTGACTGGAATTTGGGGTGACAGGAATATTTTCACACAGGAAAGGAAAATATCACATTCACTGCTTGGTTTTGCTTAGACTCCCAAAGCGTCTGCAATCTTTCTGAATCCACTTGGATCTATTTAAAATCTTTGAGTAGACAGTTTATCATTGGGATGGTTTCATAGTATCAAAAATGAATTGAATATTTCTTTGAAATATATAAATTTGTATAGATTTTTTTTTTTTGGAAATGCCACACTTCATAAATATAACTACTAATTAACTCACTATTTTTTATGAATTTAATTTTGTTTACATTAACTAAAAAACAAGGCGCATCAATTCGATAACATTTTATTACTAAAAATCGTTTAAATTCTACTGAATTCTATGGGCCTATAGGCCCATAGAAGTTAAAGTACTGCACAACATAATTATAATGTGATTATATAATATAATATGGAAAAGACTTCTTCATTTAAAAGAATGCCTCTAACCACTGAAGTTTTACGTCGTAATTACATTATACCTTGATATTTTTCATTATATAATAATACAATTAGTTTTGAAATAAGTTTTCAACACCAACTATTTTTACATTATACACGGATTACACGACAAAATAACAAGTAGAGATGATACATTTTCACATCGAAAACTCGAGTTAATAAGAGAAATAAAACTAGTGTTAGAATGCCTGACCTTCATGCGATCGTTAACAAAACAATTTCATTTCCGTTTGAAGTCAATCATGTACTTCATCCATGATTACTCAAAAGATCTTTGCAATGAATAATATATGACGTAGTCACGTGGTTTCGTTCACCTCCGTGCGCTGCTCACAATGTTTCGAATAGATAACAACCAGGGGAAATCGATAATAACACGAATCGATATGTACTAGTTTAATCTAGTTGCTGATTTATTTATAGTTCTACTTATTAAAATAATATTCAGATTTTTTCTTTCGTTGAAATCATAGGTAGATCTATTCAATAACTAGACTTTTATTATAACTACTTGATACAATAATGCATTCATTTCTCTACATCAATCAACTTATCACATTATTAATTTATTATTATATATATATATATATATATATATATATATATATATATATATTGATAACTAGAATGAGCGTAGCGAAGAATCGACGTGCAACTTTATTGGTGCTTATTTTTTTTCGTATGAGAACAGTAACATGATGTACTGCATAAATGATATTATTTTATTCTATTAATCACCTAGTTTTAGCAACAGTTGACGTTTAAAAAAAATCGTTATCATTGCCAACTTTCATACTATTAACTATTAATATTTTTTATTCACATACATTATAATCCAATGGTGTTTTTTAGTTCAATAACATTTTAACAATTCTACAAGATTCAAGATGATCATGATAATTGTGATTGGCATTATTTTAGTGATTGTTGTAGTCGACTAATCGTCATCATTTTGTTGTTGTTCTTTTTTTATGTTGTCAGCATCCAGTGAGGTTTTGTGCACGCATTTGATGGAATTAATTATTCAATAGAGAAGCTCGTATTCAGTTTTAAAATGGTGCTCTGTCGTACACCGATCATTATACACCATTCTATTATATGCACGCTCTTCAATGTTGGCATGATATCAGCTGAACTGAAATAATGCAATAAAACCTGTTGCGTACATTCAGTATTGTCCATATTTTCATATTTTAATGTTCCTTATAACGGCCCCACCATGCAACAGCTAGGTTATATGGGGGTACGAATCAGCGGGTGATAATAGAACAATGAAGTAATGATCGGGGAAATGTGTATTGAATGTCATAGAAATCGGTTGAGAAGTAAGCGATTTACAAATAAAGAAAATAAGTTGAAAATATCATTTATACATATGATATGAATATGTATATAAAATAGGAGACTTTTCAATTATCAGTACATTCAGAATAGCAATCATAATAATAAACGAATTAGGCGATGATATTTCATAATTATAAAATATATACTTGTTATAGTGACAACTTCAGTATATCGTTAATAAGGGGGGTATGGTGAGGGGAAAGGTGGACAGGAGGTTGAACTAGTCCAAAATGATGTGACCATATTTCTGTCCAGTCCTCTATATATGAAGGCATATGCACCCACTCAAAACTAGGAATTTTGGTGGAAGGGCCATGTCGGCAAGACGTACCGACTTCTACGAGACTGCTATCTATTATCTACGATGGATACGCAACTGAGAGCGACGTTGTTCTCGATCCGATCTTAGCCTTAGGCCAGAGGCTTCCAAACTACGGCCCGCGAGCCAATACCGGCCCGCGAGCCAATACCGGCCCGCGAGCACCGCCAATCCGGCCCGCCATACTTTATTTGGATTTCATTGTAACCGGCCCACCATTGTTTATTTGGATTACATTGTAAAATTTACAATGTAAGTGAATCATACAAAATATAATCAGATGTTTTTATTTAACGACCAATTAAGGAACGCTATAACTATAACATGCAGATGAAATTGAATATTCTAACTGTAATTAGTGATATGAGATGTATTCTAAACATTTACAATAAGTGACATGCACAGGTGATTCACATAATGAAATTATTGAACATCATACTTATGATTATTGAGGTGTGCCCCCCCCCCCCCACACAAGATGGCGTTGTACTTAGTTGCCCTTGGGACTTACCCCTTGGCTGCCCCTGGGAATTTAAATATCATTTGATTGGAAAATTTATAGAATCCATCCATACTGTTCATTCTGTTCATTTTTTCAATTATCGTCACCTATCAGTATTATCATTTTCTATTTTATCGCAAAATTTATCATGTTTACTTCAATTCTATGTCATTTTAATATTTAATTTATTCAAATGTGTATCATTCTGTATTTTTTTCATGTATTTTATGTTGATTGTTATCCTGTTCACTTCTAGACTTAGTTAGAGTTAGAGTTTGAACTTTACTATTCATATTAAAAAAAAACATATGGATAAATGTATATATACATGAGTACATGGTTTTCTGTTGGAACGTACAGCACGTAATGTTGGTAGGATGGATATAATTATTGATATATATATATATATATATATATATATATATATTTATATATACTGTTTGCTGGAGGCTTCTCTCCTGATTATGTTCTTGATAATTCATAATGATTTAGTAATTAAACCAAGTAATGTGGTGGTTAAAATATAAATATTGATTATATATATATATATATATATATATATATATATATATATATATATATATATATATATATATATATATATATAATTAAACGTTAGTCTTATCGCACTGTCTAATATAGAAGAGCAAACCGTCTTATTTTTAGGGCGGTAACATCACATTTTTAATTTATAGCATATAGAATGGTTGCACAGCTGTGAAATACCCTTGAACACTGTTGCCTATCGATACGATAGCTAAAATCCCAGTTGATACCTCACTATAAATACCTTACTATACACCCACTCTTCAGCAGGTAGCGTTGGTGGAAGGGCCGTGTCTGTAGGATTCCACTTGAGATTCGTCGGTGCAGACACTGCCTTAATATTAATCTTCTTCTTCACACGTGGTTTGCTTGGTTTACTAGTCTGAAGCGGACCTGACAGAGACCTTTCACTTAAATTACAACCTTCATTTAAACTCCTCGTGTCACCTAAACTAATCCCTTCACCATTACCCGTCACTTCGTTTAAACTACTGGCACCACTTACGTATTTCTTTCCACTCTGATTAGGATTAGTTCTATTAGAAGTCATTGAATTACCATCATTATTGTGCACTATATTAGATCTTGAAGATGGCTCATCTTTCATATCTATCCATCTATCTTCTTGTTTATCAAGTCTAGTTTCAGGTATTCCTAAAAAGTCTAACGCTGTGGACAGTTCTTCCATTTCTTGCAAGTCACTAGTTATGTTTTTCTGAGGAGATGAAGGCTGTATATATAAAGGCACAGTAAACCGGGCCGGTTCCGGTCCTGTTGTCAATCCACCTCGTGAAGTTGGATTATCATAGTCATTAATAATATCACGTTCTTCGTAATGGTTCTGGTTTCTCCCATTTGAATCTCGAAGGTTATGTTGTAGTACGAACTCTGGATCTTCTGGTTCTGGCGAATAGGACCAATTAGTTACAGGAGTTATATTCTTACTACTCCCGGTTCCCATTGAGACTGACGGGAACGATGACGTGCACTGTCTCCACGTGGAATTTGGTTTGATACTGAACTGTGTTCAACATGTGGACACGACTTACCTGGACGTATTGATTGTTGGCTCATTTCAATATGCGCAGTAAAATGCTTATTTTTATACGAAAGGAGAGTAGGTTATTTGACCGATAGCTAATAGCGATCAAAATATGATACAAGAGCGAGAGAGAGAGAGAGAGAGAGAGAGTATACTTGAAAGTTGAAACTTTGAAGAAAATTAGAAATTCAAAATAAAAAGTTTTCGCCCACAGCAGGCTTGGTTTTGCATAAAATCGCATACCACGTCATGATACGTCATGATGGTCCATGGGAGTCGATTTAGCGGAATATCAGTTTTTTGATAATAACTTCTGAACGGTACAAGATATCAAAATTCTGAAAACAAGGAAACACAGATATTTTCAATACCTTCAGGATGGTGAAAGTAATAACCATTTATCTCAAATCGCCTAGTTGTCAGGCGTATACGCTTTAAAAATGGGTATTTTTAAGCGTGAACGCCTGACAATCAGGCGATTTGATATAAATGGTTATTACTTACACCGTCTTGAAGGTATTGAAAATATCTGTGTTTCATTGTTTTCAGAATTCCTATATCTCGGAAGTTATCACCATAAAACTGATATTCGGCTAAACCGACTCCCGTGGACTCTTAAGCTGCCTAATATCAGTCGTTATCAATCAAAGACTTTTGTTATCAATAAAGATGATGCCTTTTTAATCACGAGCGGGTCTATAGAGGGCGTCGCCTCCGTGACGCTGTTGCTCATGCACAATAGACGTCGATATCTTTTCTAACGCTTTTTTCGATAGCACCCATTGTCTGGAGGTAGGCCTACGTCACTGGACTGTGGGGTGCATGGATCAAAAGTCAAAACCCATACTACATGTAATTTCATTTGTTAGGTTGTTGACCGGCCGAAATTATATTCGAACTCACATTATCTGCTATGACTTATATTTATGTTGAATAAATCCATTTTTAACCGCACATTCACACTCATATAGTATTTAGTCAGCGCGTTACACTGGAAACGTTTATAGCGTTCTGAACCGTAAGTCAGGGGACTAGGGTTTGTTTCCTTCCAATGTCGGCCATCAAGATTGAGATTTTTCATGTTTTCCCTCAATTTTTAAGGTATTGAGCTAAGACCATTTTGTTTCCTTTACTAGATGAGACAAGAGGCCTATTTAATAAATATACGTGTAGATTTTGATCGATGAACTAGGCCCAAGACAAAACTTGATGGGCCTATATACACATTAAACATTGCATAACGCTATAAAGGATATATCCGCACATAAATGTCGACAATTTCCACTTTCGTCCTTATAATGGACTCTTATTGAATGATAAAATGTATTATGCTAGTGAAAGCCAAAGTGGGGTCATTAGGAACATTAGCCAGCACGGCATTGCACTGAGTAAATATAACATCTCCTTCATCCATCATTCAACGTCTTTTATAATTCCGTTTTTGTAAATACTAGGATAACACAGCACATGCGTTGGAAAACGAGTGCGGTATTGATGAGCTAGCTATACACCACCATAACTACACGAATTTACCGATTTTCAAATAATTTGTCAGAAATTCTTGTCGTTGTTCAGTTTTCGCATTGTTGTTCTTATATTTATTTTCCAAAATTTCCATTCTTCAATTTTTTAAAATCCTCTCATCAAAAACGGTAAAGTTTCAACTTGCTTGAACAGTAAGTGATATCTAGAAAATGTCCCAAGTGGATTGGTTCTGCATTGCCACGTG
Source organism: Brachyptera putata (assembly GCA_907164805.1). NCBI lineage: Eukaryota > Metazoa > Arthropoda > Insecta > Plecoptera > Taeniopterygidae > Brachyptera > Brachyptera putata. The sequence goes on along the minus strand of OU015468.1, from coordinate 16,699,851 downwards.
CAAAGTCTATATAATTATAAAGAAACATCTGGAACTAAAAAAATGAACAAATAGAAAACATACATAAAGTTCCGATACCGATTGAATATACGCGCTAGCACTCATTCAAAAACACAAATTTATAACGGGCTTAAAGCATTGCAGATAAACTATTGAGTAAACATGTATTGAAAATATTGAGAATTTGTATTATTATTTTTTGTCCAACTGGATTTAACAACAATAAAAAAACAACGTTTCAAAGTGAATCCTATGGACAATCAGAGTAAAATAAATGACTCATTCATATACATAATACAAACAAAATGCACACAAAAACATATATAGATGAAATGATATAATTGGTAGGTGCTCAAAGGGACGGTAATATATCATGTGAAAGCAATTTTACGATTTAAGGATAATCTAAGGTCAAGTGTTCGAGTTGATTTCATCAATGTAGGCCCCAATGAAGCCAATGTAATAAGAGCAATAAGAGCCATGATACTTACCTCTACTAAAGTTGATGAAGATTCAGTCTGAAATTGATTAGAATGAAACGGATAATTTTAAAATTGTAAAAAGGAATTGGTATTGGGTTATAGGATGCACGTATACTCATACATGACAAATAATATTACACTGAACAGAAACACTTGATAGTAATATCAAAAACACTTTATTTTACCATTTTTTCATGCAGGTAATTTGTAGCATTAGTTATACAAATTGATCAGATCTTTTTTCTGTATTAACGTATTTCATCCGTTTTGTCCAGCAAACGACCGAGTATTAATACATAATTGTATAATACATTAAATATAATGCAAAATTACACAAAAAACAATACATACATATCTCTACAAATATATATATATATTTATATATATATATATATATATATATATATATATATATATATATATATATATATATATATATATATATATATATATATATATATATATATATATATATAAATAAATAATTACAATAATAATAACTATATATTGACAGTAATAATTAATAGATTGCCAAGCAGTCTAGATCGAACATCTTGTCAAAGTTGAAGTTGAAAAATCCTCCAATAGCTATAGCTATAGGTTATTTAGGGATACGATTCAGCGAATACTGTAGATGAAAAGCATGCTGAAAGTAGGATTAGAGATTTGTTTTCAAAATGTTTTCTTATGGGACTATAATTCGTACACGAGGAGAAATTATAGAATTATTGTTAGGGAGGATTAGACGTTGGGTCAGGTTAGTTACGGTCAAGTTGGACTTTAAGTTTTGTTGTGGTTCAATCAATTTTCAGTCTCGTATAACATGGATTTTTTCTTATAGGGCCTACTCCAACATAAACTCATCTAAAATGTATTTGCTGGGAAAATACACACATGAGGGACTCGAACCCATGCCCGACTTGACTTCAGTTATCAAGACAATGCCTCGATTGATTGAGCCATGACTGAAGTCTAGGTTAAGTCAGAGTTCATTGTACTAGTTTTAATGGAGGCGCCTTAGTTCCAACTAGCTTTAGAGGAAGCGCCTTAGTGGAAGTGTCAAGTCTTCAATACAAGTCTAGGTCAAATCAGAGTTCATTGCACTAGTTTTAGTGGAGGCGCCTTCGTGCCAAGTAGTTTTAGAAGAGGCGCCCTAATGGAAGTATCAAGTAGTTTTAGAGGAGGAGCCTTAATGGAAGTGCCAAGTAGTTTCAGAGGAGGCGCCTTAATGGAAGTGTCAAGTAGTTTTAGAGGAGGCGCCTTAATGGAAGTGTCACGTATAGTTTTAGTGGAGGCACCTTAATGGAAGTATCAAGTCTTCAATCCAAGTCTAGATCGAGTCAAGTTCATCGCACTACTTTTAGTGGAGGCGCCTTAGTGGAAGTGCCAATTAGTTCTAGTCGAGGTGCCTTAGTGGAAGTGTCAAGTATCCAATCCAGTAAGGATGTATCGAGGTTACATGGTGGTTTCACTCGCCTGTCAAAACTGTTATATTTCATGAGTACTGTCCTTGAACCTACTGATCGCTGCTCGCCCTAGTATACAATTTAAAACTATACATCATGCCATTTATTTACCTCAAATATTTGCATCTAAGATGCAGTGCATATTTGCAGGATATAGTAGGCAATGATTTCAGTTGATGCGTAGTGTCTGTTTCAAATTAAACCTCCCCCCCCCCCCCTCCCACTATATAATATAGAGTGTCATGTTGTTAGTGAAGAAGGATCATCGAGTTTCACATTAGGTAATTAAAAGAACCGCTGTGGAAGAATAATCCACATGGGACCCTGAAACCAGATTCAAAATTAGACCTAAATAAACATAAATGTCACGTACGAGTTATATTCCGATGAGGCTTTCTTTTTAAGATATAATTATAACATGTTATGATTTAGGTATAATTTTTCTTATAATTGTTAGTTAATTCAACTATTTGATAACTTGTAAGCCCGGTTTTTCATTAGTAGACTAACATCGACCGATACTATTCAATAAAATAGTACTGATAACCAGTTGGGAGATAATACAATTGATCAAGTTTTAACGAAACCGAAATATCATATAATATTTTTTTTCTAAATATAAAATCAAGTTTCATTTTGAGAAAATGTGCGTGTGATTTTTCTCACCATTCGAGCCGAAGAGATTAAATCAACAGCACTAATACTGGTGCATGTACTCGCATGTAGTTGGTTAATGAACCTACATAAATAAACCTTCCAACTAAACTCTATAAATATCACATCGCAGTTAATTAAATAACCTTTGGGCTATTAATTGTCATAAAAAGTTATCATAAAAGAATGAATTTCAGTTTTATTATTCCTCGAATCACTTCTGATAGTAAACTTCTCAATCCTCGTGCCGGGTTGGCCTTGTAGAAAGGCATGGTGCTGTAACGACATCCCCTACAAATTAAAGTATGGCGTCAGAAATGATACGATCAATCAAACTTTCGAGATAAATGGTGATTTACTTTTTGAAATTTTCAGTTTTCATCGTATTAAACATCTAAAAGTGTCGTGTCTTGAACATTTATTGAATTAGTAAGAATGTGGCAATGAAATAAAATAGGTTTCTGGCCTATATGAATCATATTGTTTTAAACAAAAACTTATCTATTTTTTTATATAAACAATGACGTGAAAAAGAAGGAATTTGGAAATGAATAGTAATATAAATGATAAATATAGGTATAGTCCCACATATTTTCTGTCTTATATTGTCTTTCTGAAAATAATAAAATTATAAAATGGAATCGTACTCACTTTGGGTTTTCTTTGCATCTTGTTGGATCGTTAAAACACATCACCCTACCGAGGTTGAAGTAAAGTGTCCCGATTGTGTCTGCAGTGTTTGTCCGAACTCGTTTCAAACAGTGTTGAAACTGCACATCACACTTGCAATCCGATCTGAAACAGCCATGCGCAGAACTAGACATTATACCTAATTATATATATATAATTATTTGTTATAGGCCTATATTGTTATATATTATAGCGTAGTGGTCAACGCGCTCGCTTCCTGTGATACGGGAGACGAGGGGCTTTCGGACCCGGTTCGATCCCCGCCGGCCGCCGCCGTCCATCTTTACAGTGGTTTTCGTGGTTTCCCCCTGTAGTCAAGGCTAATGCCGGGATGGTTCCCACAATATAGGCCACGACCGCTTCCTTCCCACCATCCTTCGCATTACCCAAGAAACTTTCTTCTCATCATCCCATCATCTCATTAATCATCCATCCGACGCCAATAGATATTCGCTATCACTATAGTGCGTCGTTAACCCCCCCCCCCCATCAATAAAATATTTGTGTATATATGCTCTCAATGCTAGGGAGATTGGGTTCGAAAACTGCCAATACCGGTACTACTTTATTTTTCTTTTATAAGAGCCCGCATCTTGAATACATTTCATATTGAAAACAAGGTGAACTTTCGCAACATATATCTTAAGAACTGCAAGCACCACGAACTTGCGGTAGGCTGCAATCAATTAATTATACCCTCACAATTAGATATGCCTAATCGAATATTGGGAAATAATTTCCTAATGGAGCAATAATTGAATCAAAATGTTTCCAATTTGAATCTAACTTGATACCTCAAATATTTGAGGTAAGAAGGTATGACATCAAGTTTCTATAAAACAACACTAGGTAAAGGAGCAATAGGTTGTTCTAAGAAAAGGGCTCAGGAATTGGAACAAAACTCAGGGTGGATTGCAAGAACGAAGTTTGACCCCGGTCTACTTTAGACGCGGTCTAAGTACAAAATTGCATTGCCTCTGCAATGTAACAAAATTGCATTGCCTCTGCAATGTAATTTTGTACTTGGACGGCGTCTAAAGTAGACCGGGGTCAAACTTCGTTCTTGCAATCCACCCTCAGAGTTTAGATGAGACACCATCTCAAGACAACGAAGCAACGTAACCTTCAGCGGATCTTGGAGTGAATTAAGAGAAGATTACCTCGTGAAGGGTGTTTTATTGCAGATCCCGTATTTACATTGGCCGGCAGCTATAGAGGATGGACAATTGTCGTGATCACGGCAACATCGATCCTCTGCTGATTTACGTCCAAGGTCTTCGTAGTTGCGTGCTACCGATCCGGGACCACACCATTTAGTACCTGACATTTCACACGAAAACAAACAAATTAGGAGTTTGAAAAAGAAGTAAAAGAAAACTTTATAACAGAAATTACTTCCTCGTCTTTTACCTTTGATATATAGTGAATTAGAAATGGCCTTCCGTATGACTCAGTCAGCTAAGGTCCTGATTTGCAAACTGGGTTTTATAACTCTAACGAAATGGAAGCGGCCATCTTCTTGTTTCCAACGATTCCGTATACTTCAACATAGTTAACCATATGGGCTCTGAAACTTTCGTCGTGCTTTAATTTCGTTAGCTCTTATAGAATCAAGGCTTAGCTGAAGTCAACTTACAACAAGAAACATAACATAAAGATCAATCATCTATCGTACCCTAAAAAATCCAACTATTTGTGGTTTTAGTGCTGGAATTACCAACGTGGGAGTAGCTTTAACTGGCAGTTTGAAGTTGTTATCATCATGGTTACCCATGTTATTCGTTTTCACCAACTGTTCGAATAAGGCTAACTGGTCTTGGTAATACCGGGCCTCAGTTGTTTAACTAACTCTCCAACAGCAAGCTAAATTGGGAGTACGAATATGAGCGGATGATAGGTCTACATGAATGATGGTAACAAAAGCCCATGTCCAGGCTTCTCACGCAAACAAACTGAAAGTGCGATTTTTTTACTCTTTCTAATGAACATCTGCGTCTGATGATGGAAATTACGATGAAAAAACTTCATATTTATCAGATTTTTCATTTCGCTTCGCTCGTCCAAGACAGTTTTACAATAGTTACCAGGAAAGATGAATCCGCCGCCGTCGCTGGCGCCTCCAGTACTTGTATTGTATAGTTTACATGCGTCCATCAAGGTCCCCATCTCATCCGGAGAGGCGGTGCGAACTATGTTGTTTGCGTCACCACCACCTGACGCACTACTGCCCATCACCACGCGCATTATTTGCTGTCTGAAACAGAATCAATGTGAACTATTGATCGATAGATAGAATAATTGAAAGAATTATAATTGATTGAGAGAATATAATTAATTATAAAATAACAAACAAAAACTTGAAGCTGAAAGGAAGTAAATTAGAAATTTGCTTCGAACTATGAAAAGATATGTACAGGCATAAATAAAAAAATATTCAAAATAGGTGAAATAAAAATTAATTATTTGAATATAAATGATATTTCAAAATGTGTGCTGGATTTTTTCAGAGATTTTACAATTCTCTACAACATTGAAATCTATCTATTATTTTACAAATTAGGCCTATATTTTTCCAAAAAATAGACCCTACTACATAATATACTATAACATGTTACCTACATAATAATATTATAGAAATAAAACGCACTAAAATTATCAGACAATATATACATAGTACGTACATATGCATTCGACGTATACAATGTTGGAAAATGTTAGTGGATAATGTTTGTAGATTTGATTCATATTTTAATTTAAACTTCGATTTCATGTGACCTTAAGTGTAGGTTATACGTTATATGAATATTAGGTTTGAAACTTTTATGTTTATGAAGAACTTATCGACATTTATTTTTATACGCATACGTTAATGCATTGTGATATAACATATACAAGTTGGGAAGTAGCGTCTGTAACTAATATGAAAAGGTACCCTGAGTTTTCTCCTACTTCCACAACGGAAAAGTAATGTAAGAGTTATGGAACCTAATGGAAATGTACAGAAAATGTACTGAAAATGTATTGAGAAAGTAACGGATGTAATGGAAATATAATGGAAATTTGATGATAGTCAAAGAGAAACCTTGCGTAGGCCTACCTGTCGTTAATAACAGTGCAAGTACGTGTCGGTTCAACGAATTGTTTCATCCGACTTGAGCTCCTTTTATCAGTTGTGAAAACCACCATATTGCTCAACGTCCGATCAGTGATGAATAGGAACGCTGTCGAGAAATGTGAGGACGCAAAGATGACAAGCAGCGTCGTTAAACTAGAACAGAGCTGAAAACATAAATACATAAATTATTTTGTTATACTGAAATTGTTTGAAATATTCCTTAATATTATGACGCGATTTGAAAAGTTTTGGAAAGTATGGAAATTCCCCATAAGAATAGGCCGGGGGGAAATACTTGGAAAACCAAAATTTTCAAAAAGCTCTCAAATTTATACTGAATGTGGAAAGATCGATCATACATATTTTAAGCGATTTGTGAGACAATCGGATGTGAAATAACGAAGAGAACGCATTGTTAATGTACTTTTTTACACATCAATAAAAGCAATTAAGAAAGCAATTAAGGAACTATTAAATGTGAGCAACAAGTGTCACCAATAAATTAAAACGTTTAAAATCTGTAGTGGATAATATCAAGAAGGCACTGGTACCATTGTTGGGAAACCAAGGTCTATATACCAACAGACAGCCGCGGTTGTTAAACCTTTGAAGTGATCCATGGCCTGTATATGTACATTGAGCTGACCAAATGTTCTTAATTCTACATTTCCATACTTCTAAGCTCATCTCACAACGCATATAAGGCGTTTTCCTAGTTATTTCACATTTCAAAATGATGAACTGGGTGGATATGCTACCTTCATCATCTAAGACAGAATCGCTTTAATTTGCTTTGTTAATTATTTAGCAACGGAAATATAGTGTTTATATTGTTGAACAAAGGACACGCAATCTACACGTCGCTATACAATCCTCAATTATTGTTAATTCCTGTTTGAAAAATCATTATTCTCGTGTAATAATATCCACCTTCATTGTTAACTTATCACTTGATAAGAAAAATATAAATGGCGACTAAAATAGCAAGATATAAAACTATCGGTAGTTCCATTGTTACATGTCAGTCACGCGTAAAAATTAAAATAAATTACCAGCATGTCAGCTCTTTGGTTCCCCTGATCGCAAAAAGTGAAGATTCGTGTAGATATTAGTTGATATATAACAAAAAACTTTGTTTCATTGAAAATACATCTTTCGGTATAAAACTTGTATAAATAGGAAGTACCTTGGGATCGGATTCTAAAGTTGTTATGTTTCATTAACACAAAGCTTCCCCATTCGAACCAAGTTATTCACGATGGTAAAAGACAAATTAACAATAATGCCTTCAACATGAGTAAATAAATGAATAATAATAATAATAAATGGGTCTAATGCAAACACATATCTAATAGGTCTAGTACTACACAGGTCTAGCACAAGGTACGCGTTTGGATATTTGTGATATATTATTATACTGAACAATGGAATAATTGTCTAGGCCAAATACAATACGCCTCTTTCAATAGTTATCAAAGACATTGTTGTAATAAGTGGACAACAATGCCCCCCACATGGTACAACTCGCTATAGGCCTACATTCTAACTTCTACCAAAATAGTGAATTCTCGTGATGATAATTTTAGTGCCTTATTTTCAATGTACGGTTGTGGTTCAAAACTGGACACTGAAGATACTTTAAAATGCGTACTGAATAAAATGTACTGATATAATACGCACTAAAACTAGAAGAGGTACTCCACGCATAGCATATGAAAAAATAGCGGTTAAATGTGCGCAGTTTTCCTTCTACTAAAATTTTAATTTTGGAATAAACCATTTTGTGTAAGCGCAAGTGTAACATAAAAAATTGAGTCAGTTATAATGGAGTATGAATATACTCCTGTCTTTTGAGCCTCGAAAACCCCGAATAACTTGATGTTGATAATGAAGTATTTATAAGTTATTAACGAACAGTTGAATAAATATAAAAATAATCAATTCTTATAAAACTTACATTCTGTATGACTTGACACATCAGTATACATTACTATGTCATACACACACTGGCACATATCACACACAAGACGTTAAGGAAATATAACAATGCGAATCAAGATCAGGTCCTTGAATGTGTTATTCTTCCTGTAATGAATTATCATGTATGGCAAGTACTGTTATGTAAGGTCAGAGCAATGTCAACAGGTGTGGACCAGGGGAGGGAGGAGGGGAATAAATATTCATGATTTAATCCTGAATATACAGTAATACGGCCGCCCCGGTGGCTAAGTCAATTATCGCTAGCGGTAGTGACTGAAATCACCGTTGGGCGTGGGTTCGAGTCCCCCATAAGGCATGGGTTTTTGTAAATGTCCTTTCATCTATCATCTCTTCATCGTTTCATTAACATCCGCTCATTCGTACCCCCGTATAACCTAGCTGTTGGTGGGGTCGTTAAGCAACAATAAATAATAATACAGTAATACGAGTACGATTTTTATAAATGAATTTTTAAAAAATTTATAACACTTTGAATAGTTTTAAAATGAATCTTGAAGAAATACAAATTTCGTTGAAAGGCTAATTGGTTGAATTTTTATTTTCTAAACTTTTATCTATCAATCACTCACATAATAGTTATATATTTATATACCGTATATATATATGGGCCTATATATTTATTTATTTATACTTATTATGACACTTTTCTTTTTATAAGAAAAGATGTGACTGTCAGTGCCGTAACAAGGCAGACAACCTTGAAATCTTTCATTTTTTTTAAATACAAATAGACTTCTCGAGAACACATAGAAATTTCAAATCATATATTATAATGTCATTATGTTTATACGTCCACAAAACCATTAAATTGAAGTACGAAACCATTACCGGTATTATATAAATAAACATCAATAATTTTAGACATTGAAAGTTCCAATGGCAATGACTGTGAAATTGAAGCATATTTTCAGGCACGCAGCTCTATCCGAAGAAAAGTTAATAATTGCCAAACTTGATACAATTATTCATAAGTCAATAATAATTCCAAAACCATCAATTTCTTATCTATTATATTATTTATATGTACTAGGGCTTGATTTGAACTGTTTTAAAGCATGGTTAAATGATTTACAATTTCAAATAATGATCACTAAATTTACTACAGTTTATTTTTCTTCAGTAATCTTCTCCTTTCTATCTAGAACCCACCTAGAGAAATATATAAAACCTCTTTGACATGGTGATGAATAAGAAAGAACACAACAAATACAGTGATAATTTGGTATGATTATAATTTACATGCGTTCTAGAAAAATATATTTACTTTATTTTATTGAATTTTCATTATACTAATGAATATCTATAATAAGTTTGATTGGATTGTAATTGTAAGAATTGTAAGAAAGAAGGATTGATGAATGTAAATCGAAAGTACAAAGAAATAAAATAAAATATAACTTCAGAAATGACAATTGTTATAGTAGGCCTATTGTTCTCTAGCCAAGTATAGCATATAGTCTCCCCCCTCCCCCCCCCCCTAACTGGTAACCCTACACTAAAATATGTTTCTGAATGTTAACATGTCTGACAGTGACAAGGCGTATTGTGCATGTGAGTATGTGGGTTGAGAAAGAGAGACAAAATCTACAATAGTCAAGATTCATGACCTTTCATTTTCATGCAAATTAGTATTAAAATTTAGGATAATGAAATAACGAAATGAAACGGGCTTGGATAATATTGTGTGAAATGTAATCTATACTGTGAGTAAAGAAATCAAGTGCCTATAATTTATATTCAAGTACTATTCTAGGCCATATGCCAAAATTAGTATATTCATTAGCGTTCCATGAAAAACAATTTGAAAAGTATGGGGTCAATTAGAGACTTTTATGAAGAGTGTACATTAAACGTTACGTAATCTATCATTCGAAAGGTATTCGAATTTTGACAATCGTAGCTGACAGATGATATCAAGTCGGATCGGTACCTTTCTTACCTTGACATATGAAGAATGAACTTTCATGAATATAATAATACAAAAATAGTCGTGATTCAGACTGGAATATCACCATTTTGCACACAATTAAAAAACATGTCTCATAACAGCTCAATTTTTTATAAGACTATTTTTCTAATTTTGCATTGGCATATAGGCATATATTATATATATATATATATATATATATATATATATATATATATATATATATATATATATATATATATATATATATATATAGTAAGTACTCGATCAGCATTATTGTCATATTTGCTGAATAATCGCGGGCTTTAATGACATAAATTTCTTCCTGTTTGCTTTGACAATATAATAGCAAATAGCAAATAGATGACGAAGTAAAGAAATAAACTCGAATAGTTATAAAATTAGTAACGTTCACCTTGAATCAAGTACCAAAGTAGGTACTCAGTACTTAGTGCTTCTATGATAGTTGATTTACTATATATTAATGTACCGAGGTTGCTGCTTTGCTGTCACTGCAGCGTTTGTTAATTGTGATACGATTGCGAATGCAGTAAATGCAATTTTCACCTGTGCTTAACCTAGCTGTTGGTGGGTGTTATGACTCAAATCAATGAATATAAACAATAAAAAATCAATTGTCAGTGGCGTGACGATGAGAGTGCAAAATGTATAAATGGGCTCTCCCCCTTTTTTTCTATGTTTGCCTTAACTCAAGAAAAGCATTCGTGTGCCAGTCTAATTTATTTTAATATAAATGTATACACATTTTCTTTGAATTTTTGTTATTTTTATTGATTCTATTAAACAACGTAGAATACTATTTATTGCACATAAATTAATTCAATTATTTCATTCACTCATGATTGTTATTAAAATTCCTCCACCTTACTTTTTGCTCTGCTAAAATATCTACAGCGTCACTCAAATGAATCCGCCTTGCTCTCTCGGTTTCAATCGATAAGATTGAACTCGCACTGAGTCTCTCATTTACAGTGGGAAAAAATTTAAACACGTATTAATTATAAATAATAATTCAGCAAATAACGTCAGTCTCAGTGGGCCCCCCACCCCACCACTAAAGTAAATTTAGCCGTTTGGGTACTACCTGTGCCACTGCACCGCTTGGACCGCCGATATTTACGCCTGTTATCGTTATCGTCAAAAAAAATGGTAGATTCTTGTATTATATGGCACATGCTTCGCATTCACATTGGTGAGGAAAGAACAAGTAGGCGAGTTAAAATTCAAATAGTTAAATATCACATTCGATATTTCAAAACTGGAGGTACAGTATAAAAGCCAAAAAACAATAACAAAGTTTGAACATTTGAAGCGCAAACCTCAAGTATTGATAGTAATTTTTGTTTTGATCGCATACTATAGCACATAAATTCATTGACGAAAAAAGAGCTGTTGAACTAATTAAGATTACTTGCGTGCTATTGAATTATATGGGTGGACTGTACATTTTTTCATGTACTTTTTCTAGCCCTGTCTTAACCTATATAAATATGAAAATATGGAAGAAATTTAATTTATTCATTATTTTCACTCATATGATTCTTGATGAACAAGTAAACTTATGCATGATATTTTTTATGTAATTATTATGTAATTATTTATGTAATTATTTGTTCAGATATAATAGCAGTATGGCAGACATATTATAAAATTACGGAGCACCCATTCATTTACTTGTATTCCTCCATTTTATCAACCCTTGGAAATTTAAATAATACACTTATGGATGTCGCATCTTGGATCTAAAATAGAATACAGGAAATATTATCCATAGGTACATTAATATTATTCGCCGATTTCGATCATTGTTTGATTGCAATTCATTATTTTATTCACCAATATTTATTTTGATATTGTGTATTATTATTCTGTGTCTGATGGCAATCTTTTATTTAAAGGTAAACTCTTATTTGTATTAATAAATAGATGTAAAAAAACAGTTCTTGAACCAATTTCCTCTTTTACCCCCACACAAATTACTGAACGTTTCATTATCCCAGAACTTTAGTTCGCTATATTGACGTAAATTGTTAAGCAAATTATATTATAATTAATCACTTCCTTTGGTACGTAAGATTGGCCTTGTGGTGCCCCGTCCGAACGATCCTATCTTGTCATACTTGGTCTTAATTGGGAAACAATTACTTTGTTTCGAGTTGAAAATAAAACAAATTGAAATAAACTCCATTGTTTACCCACTTATGACTTGAATCTCTATTACTTCACAGTATTATAACGTTCTAATTTTATTATTGAATATTCTTCAGAACTCTTGTTAAACTCATTTCAAAATTTATTTTCATGTTTGTTCACGTTTTAAAAAGATGTAAATATTGTTTTTGAGTTCAAAAGCTATATTTAAAATGAATGAAGAAATTATTCAGTCCATGCAAAGTCTCAATTGAGAAATGCAACTTTATATAAATAGTTAATACTAATATTGAACTTGTTGTCAATAGCTTAAAATTCCATTACTGTAAGAATTCTACAAGTTTCGCTAATAAACACAAATTGACATTTCACAATTATATCGATATAAAATTAAATACCACATTATTGCCATTATTGTTGCTTACCGGTAGCATGTTTTGACTCTTGAGATAACTTTACACTTATATTTAAAATTATCGCCACTCGGAAACGGGAAATTTACTTCGATATCTTGTTACACTTCTTCAAATCACTTATTCTTCGTTTCAAATTAATAGATATGAGATAATTATTCACACTGGATCGATCGATATTCACTTACATCTGCCACTGAACTGGTTAGGTTCCTTTCAGCATTGATGGTTTCAGTCTTTCTGTACTGAATATTGAATGCATTGATAACAGGCTCATTTACCTTCGCCCAAAAACTGCATAACCTTGTTAGGTGTTGTTGTGATCTTTGTGCTGATATTCAAGTATATTGACCAAAACACTTACAACTGTTATTGTTATTCTATTGTAGACACATCATTTTATTGCGGTATTATTGTGGAATAAAAATACTAAATATATGTTAGTACCATATATATACGATAAGTAACTTAATTACATATATCATAAAATAATTTTCAATTTTATATCATACACATAAATACATATAATATTGAGATAGAATTATACTTATGACATCAAATAAATTGGAAACAATATAGTATTAGGCGGCCTACATTTTAATAAAAATCGAAAAGAAAAAATATGACTTGGAACTTATACTTTGTATAGGCCTACTTGATAAGTAATAGCCCATACGTAATAAAAAATAATATAATTGTGAACAATTTTTTTTTAAATTGTACGACACATGAATCCGTTTAGTGAGCGTAGCGAAGACTTCAATTCCACTTTTGTATGTTTGTATGTATGTTTGTGTTTTTTTTTGTGCACGACATACAGGTTACACAGAGCTATCAATCGATAATTGTATGTATTTCTGGACATTGGTCTCACACCAGAATAGATCCTTCGCTTTTGAGCCAAAAAATTTGTTTGACTCTTTTTTCGTAAAAAAACGGGGAGAAATTGTGAATCCCCGTAAGAAAATGTCTATCTTCGATAGATAACAAATATGCATTTTAGGTTTCATCACAATTTGTTTTTCCGTTTGACATGTGGAATGTAAACACGAAAAAAATGATTTTCATGGACGATGAAATTGAGTCTATACCCTAACCCTCAACTAATATATTTTTATTATTATTATTTGAGTATATAATTTCATCATTATGTGAGGTTAACTACATTACTATCTAATTGATATGAAACGTGATTTAGGCCTATAGTGTATTTCGTAGTAATTGTAATCAATTAGCAATATTTCCACTTTGTATATAAATGGTTAGGCCTACTGTTTGTTCATCACCACAACAATGAATTATTTACGTCTGATAATGAAATTGTACCTGTATGATTTTAGTATCGCGGTTACAATACACAAGCCCCTATACATTTGACAGTGATAGTGTATCTACTCGAAAACTACACTCACTTGAATATATGGACATTTTCAAATCATCAAATATTTATTTAAAATAGATTATAATTGATGATAATATTAATTGAAAGTTCTAATGTGATTCATGAAAACTAACTAATTGAATTAAATGTGAAGCTGCAAAATGTTAGAGCCTTCGAAGTTGAATGCAGAAATAAAAGTACGCAAATTAATCAATTAATTACCGGTACATATACCTCTTCAATTAGTTCTCGAATATAATTTTGTATTTGAAAAAATGTTTGTGTATTAACACATTCGTTATACATGTAAATAATACACAATATAATACTTTCAATTTAATCACTCGGAGAATTCCTATGCCACAGTCACAAATGTCATTATAATTATTAATACTATTTACAATTATCAAGTAATAAACTTATTCAATTAAAATATTCTGTCACTTTACTAACCTCCATCTTGAGGCGGCAAGAGTCCCTTGATGGTCTGTCTTGAGCTGGTAGATTCCTCAGGTGTCTGACAGATACTGTCAGCGGAGTGGTGAGCTATGATACAGTACTAGTAGCAGACCATTACGTACACAATATCTAGTACGTCTTTTCATATTGATTAACATTTGTCAGGTCTAGCTATATGGCCTTAAAACTTGCGCAGAGCGTTAGCCTAGAGGTATATGCCCATCATTTACAACCATGCCATTCAGATAGTTCAATAAAGGGCGTTCAATGAGAAGAAAGTTTTTTTGTTAATTAGTTGACTATTATTATACGTATGAGAGAATTGTATTTAACGAAATCGGTGTCGCAATGAATAACTATTCGAAAATGCTAATTTATTTATTATAATTATTCCAAAATTTTCTTCAAAAAAAGGCACAACTAAAATGAAGATATGAATAACCTCACTAATGATTGATGCATGTTTACGGTTTTTAAGTATATAAAAAGGATGCATAGTTGACGTTCAAAATTGAGCTTGAAATACAATTTCAGTTTATCTCATGCTTTTTGATATAATTGATCTTATCTAGAAGGCACATTATAACTCATTAACTAGAACCGGAGAAGATACAATTTTTTTTTTCAAAAAATTGAAAATTCTCGTAGATTTTTCTCATTGTGCCTAACCCATACGCAATATTTTTTATATTGTCATTTGATATTTCTCTGAATGAAATCTCATTTTTTTTATTAATATTATTTATTTTTACTAAACCAATCAGATCAATTGGATATATTCGTGATATATTCTGACTAATCTATCCATATGATCTGTGATGAGGAACAAAATATACTTTATGTTCATGCCATACAGTCTATAAGTGCTACTATCAAAAATTAATAAAATATGAAGACAAATTCATATGTTTGTGTATTCTTCTTTTCAGATTTTCGACAGCACTTTACCAATTATACCATAAAATTTGTATATTTAAAGCTTACATTTAATTGCATATTTTCGTTACTACATTTTCAGGGTGAAACTCTTAGGGCCCATATTACCAATAATAAAAATGTGTTAATTAAGCTAATTAATCAAATGCAGTACAAAAATAACATTGGTAACCAAGGGTAATAACAAGCTAATCCACTAATTATCGCTTAATCAACAAATTTATTATTCGTAATACTGGGCCTTAGGCGAATAGGTGTGAAGAAGTAAAGAGAATTTCTTCATCATGAAAATGATTACATTTTAAGTTTTTGTTTATATTAGTTCTAATTGTGATAATGTCGCATCTAATTATTAATTATTACTAACTACTTCATCAATGAATTAATACTATGATTGCGACCTTCACCCTGGGACCAGGGTCTTAACCAAAGAATCACAATTATTATCAAAGCAAATATTACAATCATCAACAACCTCAATCCATATTTTAAAATATATGTATACAAGCATTTCGTTACATTATGAAGTAGGTATATATAAACCACAATTAACGTGAATTTATTGAAAGCTAATCAATACGGAAAAGATCGTCATAAAAGTTGAACTGTAGTTTTAATTGACTTACTGTTTACAGAAATGTATATATAATTTATAGGAAATACAATTATTACATAATAAGCAAGACCTTGAAACCTGAACCGAATCCGCCTTGAAGAAACGTTTAAAATCAATTCAATTTCAATGTTGTATGAAATTATATATAATATTACATTCTAAATAGGATGTTCTTGATTGTATAATACCAATTAGTGCCGAGCGCAAAAAAAGTTGAATGACATCTTGTCCAAAGCCGGAACACAACGGCATTTAGGTGGTCTTATTTAAGATATTGTACTTTAAATATGTCTTTATTGAAATATACAGTTGTAATATATTGTAAGTACGTACATGGAGACAACAGAAACGTCTTCATTTATTTAAATGTTAAATTCACGTTATTTAAACTTGGGTCTTTTTATATATGAATAGTATAATTAATTGAAATTATATTACTTGAATCAAACAGATCAGTCAGCGAAAAAGGATATTAACATAGTACATAAACTTTAATAAAATACTATATTACTATAATACTATAATATTAGGGGGGGACTAATGATATACAGCAGTCGGTATGTCTATACGTTCTAGATGTGGCGCGGTAGCGCACCGGGTGTATAGATTACATCGTAGATTACCCATCTTGGTGAATAATTATCATTTAATTACTTACTTATTACTCATTTATCTTTTTTTTTTGGGGGGGGGGGGCACCGACAGCGTGGTTATTGTATCCCTTATTTATATATTTTAATTATTCACAATAACGATTTTTTAAATATTGAGTGGAAGGTATCAGATCAGTGTATATAGTATTTATTATTAAACGCATACAAGGCAGACGTTTTTGTACACATCATTCTTCTTTCATCTGCTGATTCGTACTCCCAAATAAGCTAACTTTCTATAAGCAAACAATTAACCGTTTATTTGTTATTAAATGTCGTATTTAATAAAAAAAGTGACTATAACCATAGACCATTATTATTACTCTATGCTATAACGGTACATCTAAAGTATAGATCAGATGACTTTTGTTTTATTATTAAGTTTGTAAAAGATATCAAAAAATGCTCTCGTGAGGATTAAATAATACATGGTGTGTAGTTGTAAAAACACACACATGACTCCAAGAGGTCACAGGGTTAAACAGATTGCATGTCACCAAGTCAAGGCTAAAGATTCACATTAGAATACTATTAAATATGTAATGACTCTGTTAAATAATAATATTATCAGCTATAGTTTTAAAAAAACGTCCGTTTGGCTCAGACACTTGCCGCACTGCTGTGAATCTGAAGGCGTATAGACGCGGGTTCGAGTCCCACTGTAGTCAAGGGTTTTTGTAAACTTCCTCTCATCAATTCATCGTTTCGCCCGCTCATTCAACTCCCCATATAACCTTGGCTGTTTGTTGGGGGCGTTAAGGACCATTAATTAAAACAGGAAATTAACTAAACGCGAAATGATTTTCGTGTTGAAGAATGAACATTTGATAATAAATGTGATTGCATAACAATTTGTTATACTGACACCTCACTTTGTTACAAAATGACAGTTTTTTAATAATATCTCATAAACAGATTAATTGATTCAAACCAGAATTAAAAGGGAAGATATCATTGTTGACCTGACGAATACAGTTGCGTCGAAAATGGCATGTGCTGATAGGCTTGTATGGATTGAATCCAAGCACCAATTTGAAATATATATATATATATATATATATATATATATATATATATATATATATATATATATATATATATACTTCATTAGCTTGTCAATATGTGTTGCAACAAGGCTGTGTAGAGTGTGTTAAATATGTGTGTTCAATGCTCTGAAATAATAAGTCATATGTACCCACTAATTGCTTTATTGATCTTAAAAATAACTCACAATTGGGATTGCGAATGCCACTGTTCAACATAAATAGTTCAATGCCAATCACGCATTTACCTTCAAAATCGTGTTAGTTAGAATTGCATAATTGGATGAGCGTAGCGAAGACTTGAATTTACCGTACTCGCAAAAAAACGAACTTGTTTTTGTGATTTTGTTTTGTTGTTCGCGCTCCACGCATCAAACAAAAAAATATCAAACTGACTGTCTAGTTTAGTTCTATGTGTAGGCCTATATGTACTGTATGTAGCTGTAGGCCTGTGTATATTTTTTCATATCCCATACATCTAAATGCATGGGCTATTGGTTTAGATTATTTTCATTCAATTCACTACTGTATCATCTGGAGTGTGCCAGCTGACAAAGTTCATTATTATTTTATGTAATATAAGTTCATTACGTATATTTCAAACAAAAAACCGCTTTGTTAAAAATGAGTTGTATGAAGCAATACCAAGTTCAAATTAATTATTAATTATTAATTATAGTAATTAAAATTGATCCAATAACTAATTAGAATTAAATAACTTCTATACGTGTTTATTGATTGTGGAAGTAGATAAAATCCCATTATAAGTCTAAATATATACTTATAGAATACTTAACAGTATTATAAATAGTTGTCAGTCATGGGTCGATCTATATCGCAGGTTTATCCCGATCAATATGACTCTATCTTCCAATCAATGTAGGAAATAACAATCATAACATGAATTGAATTCCATGTCAAAGTCCACAAGCTGAGATGTAAGAATTCAGAGAACTTCATTCGAAGTCAGTCTCGTTTGAAATGTTGTCGTGGATAGTTCTTCTAGCAACAATTGCTGTTGTTTCGTCCAAGTACTTGGACCTGACATACGGTGTTGATGAAGCAACGCATTATTGGATTGGTGTGCAATCGTTTGTCTTCACGAAGAAAACTGCCGTTAGTTTACCAGATGGAAACTGGTAAGTGACGCAATCTCGGATCAGAACGAGTGGTTGCTTTTCTTTTGATAGAAAATTTAATTATTATAATTTTTATTTGGATTGTTATTGTTCATATCAACATTCAAACAAAGGAAATGGTCTCCGGATGTTATTATAAATTTATTATTTTATTATATTTTTATATATCATAAATTTTATCTGATCACCCCTAAATTTCTACACATTGTGCCTAAATGCTACGAACGTTAGCATAAACAATATGTTTCTCGTGCTGATTTCTCTGCAATAATCAACAAGTTGATATCCAATATTATTATGAATGTATTCAATTTTATTCCATCAATCAGGTCAATCTGCATTTCACACCAATGCTGAAAAATAGATAACAGAGAAACTGATTGAATGTCGATTGAAGCTGAATCTCTCTTTGTTTACTGTTGTGAGACAAAACAATATATTTTGATTCGAATAGTATCAATTTTTAATGTTCAATTTATTTCAATTGCTTAATGTGTATTTTTTTAATGTCACAATTATTTTAATGAGTATTTTTTAGTCATTTATTGATTGTACCCTTAGTACTCGTTAGTGGTCAAGTTCAAGTTCATTTTATTGATATTATCGAAATTAAGTAACAAATATATAACAAAAATAACATGGAAATAAGACCGGATAAAAATTATCATTATCATTATTTTCTAGATGACACACAACAAGCCGCCCTCGGTAGCTCAGTCAGTTGAGGCACCGCTTTAGAAACTGAAGTCACCGTTGGGCGTGGGTTCGAGTCCCGCATAGGCATGGGTTTTTGTAACGTCCTTTCACTTATCATTCCTTCATAGTTTCGTAATTATCTGATCATTCCATTCATACCCCACCCACGTAACCTACCTATTGGTGGGGTCGTTAAGCAAACAATAATCATATTCAACACACAACGAGTATTCCATTATACTACTCTATCATTACGCATCGAAAGAACGGTTTCATGTATCGAAGGCGTTTGTCTGCAGGTATGCCGCCAATGAGTTCTGTGCAGGAGAACATGGCGGGACTCATTTCGATGCCCCGTACCATTTCTCCCGAGATGGATGGAAAGTTGGACAAGTACCTTTAGATAATCTAATAGTGCCAGGTAAGTGCAAATAGAAAATAGTAATCAAGTAATTAAGAAAGGGTAATTGTCTTATTTTATTTTATTATAACTGAGGTAGGGTGGCTAACACACTGGACCGTAATTCAGGAGACCGGCTTTCGATTCCCGCCATGGTCGACCATCCTGACAGCGGTTTTTCGTGGTTTCCCTCTGTCGCTCAGGTCAACACTGGGATGGTTCCTCAAACAGACAACAGGCCACGACCGACTGTTAAAAAATACCTAATGAAATAAACTTTCATCTCATCATCCCGTCATTTCATAAATCATTCACTTAAGTCAGTAGATCGTAGTCATCAGTACAGTGCATCGTAAAATCCAAATATATTTCTATATAGGCCCTACATATATAATGATTATTAAACTTTTCGGATACGACTGTTAACGACTGTCCAATATCGAGATATTTGGGATGTTAAAGGCATGTCATAAAAGATACGCACCGAGCGGGACTCTAACCCGGGACCTTTTGATTGCCGGTCAGCTGCTCTCCCACTTAGCTACCGAGGTATTACTCCTATGACATGGCTATAACATCCCCTATATAAATAAATATATATATATATATATAGGCCTAGAGAGAGAGAGAGAGAGAGAGAGAGAGACTCTCCCCTGTGTGTATATATATATATTATATATGTATATAATTAAAAGTGTAACGTCGGATGTTCCAGGTGTCGTCATAGACGTAAGTGCTGAAGCTTTGGGTCATCCAGATTTCGAGCTTGAAGAAAGGCATGTAACGAGCTTCCTACAGGATCACACACTCCCGGATAAAGTTGTCGTCCTCGTGAAATTCGGATGGTCTCAATTCTATCTGAATCGGACTGCATATTTCGGCACAGACAGTAACGATACGTCAAACCTACATTTTCCTGGTAAGTTCAATGTTTTGCATAAAGGCGGAGATTTAATACATAGATTTGTAACATTTACCCATCATGTATATTCATTTAATTGTTAATCTCGTTTATTTTATTCGTGTTTTTATTCATATATTAATTATCGATTTAATGATTAATTAATTAATCAATCAATCAATTATTTCATCTATTGATGCATTTTTTATTCATTAATCTTTTATTTATTCATGCACTGATTTATTTATACATTCATTCATCGATTTATTTATTTATTCTTGCATCTATTAATTTATTCATTGAAACATTCTTTCCGCCAGGCTTGTCCGGAGGAGCCGCTCGCATGCTCGTCCAAACAGGCAGAGTAGTGGGCGTCGGAGTTGATACACCATCAGTTGACAAGGGACAATTCAACGGCTTACCAATCGCCCATCAAACATTAGCTGCAGCTAATATCTACATGCTAGAGAATATCGCTCTCAACACTACTGAACTGCCAGGTAAAATAACTACAATATATTCAATTGTTAGATCCTTATTCTTTCTACTTCCTCATCATGATGATCATCATCATGTCTGTAGTTTGACCTGTGGAGCGTGAACAAAAAAAACAGAGAAAAAAATGTACTTTTTTTTTCGAGTACGGTGAAATTGAGTCTTCGCTTCGCTCATTCAATTATTTCGGCTTCATCATATGAGATGTTGTGTCTTTATGTATCCTTTATGTATTTGTGTATGTATCCTTCATCCACCAATGTTGCATGATTGTGTTGCTATAGCTGAAAGATGGCGGTGTATTATAGATGTTTGTCTGTGTGTCTGATGGCCATTTGTAACCAATATAATGTGTTTGTATAATGTACCATATATATATATATATATATATATATATATATATATATATATATATATATATATATATATACTATGTGAATTTGAATAAAATATTGGAAGGCTGACGTTTCAGCTGGTCTTCCCAGCCTTTTTCAAAGCTATTTGGATTCATAAATATTCATTTTTTATCATATAGGTATATATATATATATATATATATATGATTCGAAACTCTCTTTTCCATGATGCATATTTGTAAATGAAGCCTGCATCTTTTGGGTTCATTTCATGGATATTATTTAATTAAAAAGACCAACGTTTCGCCGGGATTTGTCCTGGCTTCTTCAGGGTCAAAATTGATATTCATAATCATTTTTTCAAAATGAAGAAAATTCTTCAATTTGAGAAGCCAGGACAAATCCTGGCGAAACGTTGGTCTTTTTAATTAAATAATATCCATGAAATAAACCCAAAAGATGTCTTCATTTACATATACATATATATATATATATATATATATATATATATATATATATATATATATATAATGTGTGAGTATATGCGTGTGTGAATGATGATATTCACCATGACTTCTGTTTTTTTAGCAACTGGTTTCACTCTGTTCGTCATGCCAATGAAAATACTTGAAGGTACGGGCGCTCCTTGTCGAGTTGTGGCCGTTGTCAACGACTTTGCAATATAAGCACATCATTCAAGTGTTCAAATAAAAATAAACATGAAAGGAGAATCATCCAATTGTTGCACATCATTCAAGTGTTCAAATAAAAATAAACATGAAAGGAGAATCATCCAATTGTTGAACAAAGCGTATGGAAGGACATGGAATGGTGATAAAAAAAAGTTATTGTGAGATTTGATTCAACTTCATTTTTTTTACTCGTGTTATTTTATTGCCTAATTCATCGATTAGAGCTTGGACTATTGTATTGTATTGTATTTGTATTTTATTGTATTGTAAGTCTTTATTTGGTCAATATTTGTATTAATAAAATAAAATATAATATAATATTTAAGTATTAATAAATAAACAGCTATCGTATATATCGATCGATCGGTATGTATCCTTCTCTATGGTTTGATCGATCTGGATTGTCACTATGTGTATGGATTCCAGAACTGTGTAATCAGTCAAAAATGTGCTGTTACCACGTTATAAAATACACTGGTATCTCTATATTGTACTACTACGCGTCTAATTTTTAGTTCCAATTATTCATTATTCATTATTCAATTTCAAATACTACTTTTGATTCCTGTGAACAGTCTCCCGCATACATTCCTTTATTCCACCTACACCAATAGCGTGTGGGTGGTTCGCTACAACACCTCTCAGTAGGTGTATTCAAATTTCAAATGTAAATTAAATGTACATTACAGGGACCTCCAGAATACATTTTTACAAGTTTTATACAAAGTTTTTTCAATAATATATGAGCAGTATTCTAGTTATGGGGTTACTCTCGTAGTACGTTTCTTCTGTATAGTATTTTCATCGTGTTTGGTTTAATTATATTTTCATTTGAAAACACCTTGCCTTACGTCATTTTTCATTAAAGTCTTTGCTACCAATACAAATACTAAGGTCTTTGTTTTCCTTCGTTTCAAATGCTGTCAGCTGATTGGTGCGAACAAATGGCAGCAATGCTATTGGTTAGTTCAAACCGGAGAAGAAACCGAAGCGCTAATGTCGCTAACCGTCAAACCAAAATTCCCTACTCCAAGGAAGTTCGCTCAAGTCTAGGCACAAGTATACAAAACACTTGTTATTCATTACCTTTTGATTATTGGATTAAAATAGTCGTAGAAGAATGTCTGATTTAACGTGAGTATACTGACAAGACAGAGCCTGTTGAATGAATGTGAGGGTTCAAAGGCGCGTCAACAGTGTGGATATTTTGCTCAGTACCAAAGCTTGTTCTGTCAAATCTTGAGATGTAGGCCCTAGACCGTAGGCCTAACGTTGATAGGCCCAGGTTTAGTCATGGCCTAGGCTATCGAGTTTATACATATAGTAAACTATACGCCTGGGCCTAGATGCTGAATACCTGTTGAAAACATATCTAGGCCTATAGATGCCTAGGCCTAGTCATTGGCTCCCAGTAAATTTGAAGGGTAGATGCAGAACATTTGGTAGGCCTAAGGCATTGAACACTACAATCTCAATGGCCTAGGCCTAGACCATTTCAATGCCTAGACTTACCTAGGCCTATAATTTGTTAATAACGCCCAGGGCTAGGCACTGCTGTAGGCATTAACCTCTGCTATTGTATTCGGCACAACATCTATGGTTGATGACCCTAAATAATCCCTAAATAGCAACAATGGTTTTACTAAGAAACAAATAAGATAGGCCTAGTGTTCTGTATGTACTGGTACTAAATTGCACTTGGCACAACATATTTTCACTGATAGTGTTTTTATTTTTATCTTCAGGACATTTATTCTCAACGCAATACCATCATCCGGGTATTTGGTTCAATTGAGCCAAATATGGGAAGATTTAGGTTACCGTGACGAAGACGTTACACAAATGCAAGAAACTGCTTGGGGACACATAAGCGTAAGTTGGGAGGCTGGAATTGAGTGCTGATTGATACATATTAGTTGTAACCAGTGGTGAACATGAACATTATTTAAAATATGTTTATTCTACGGTAGCCTCGTTGAAATACATATTTTCCATTTGTATTTCAAATACTTGACTTCACTTGGACGATCTTTTCATAACTAATGATTGTGTGCATTCATAATAATACTAGACAGAAGAGCAACCTTCATCCGGCTAAGTTGAAACGTAAAATTACTGAATATGACCCAGTTCATGCAGGGACGACACTTTATAACAAACTCCCAGAAAAATTGAAAAGTTTTGCTAGCAATAGATTGTCTTTTAAGCTTAATGTCAAGAGTTTCTGATACGCCATAGTTTTTATAATGTGAATGAGTATTTATCGAACAAAAGAGAGTAGTTGTAGATATGTAGTCAATTATTGAAATTTTATTTGAATATTAAATTTGAAAGCTTCTATCTATATTATATAAATTCATAGTATATAAATACTGTTATTTTTATATTTGATAGCTATTAAAAGCACTTACATGTTTTATTGTCAATTTAACTTATACTTGTGATGGACCTATATAGGTGTCAATTTTATCATTTTAATAGTTATTCTATCATTCATATTCACTAAATAATTTACTATTTCGATATTTGATATTTTATCTCATACATTGTTGATTTTAGTTACTTATTATTATTGTTACTTTTATCCAGACAACTTTTAAGACCTGCTTGTTATGTTAATTATATTAATTATAACTTGTATACAATGGTATTAACAAAAGGCTAATAAATGAAATGAAAATAAAATGAGTGATCGAGTGACAGTCACACTGAACCTTCATGTGACAGTGGTTCCATTCCTGCCATGGTCAACCATCCTGACATGGATTTGCATGGTTTCCTTCTGATGTCATACAGGTTCAGTACTAGAATGGTTTCTTGAAAAAAAAAAGAAAAAAAGAGGTAGGCCTAACGATTTTTTTCCATCAGTAACCTATTTTTATTTGGCGTTTTTTGTTTAGGAGTTCATATTGGCTATTAATCTGTCTCATCTAAGGTCGACATTCCATCTTCCTGCCATCACTTTCATTGCTGCAATTTAATAATCATTCTAATTGAATACTGGTACCATTGTTGATAATGAGCAAGGTACCAAAGCAATCTGACCAATATTTTGAATGAAATGTGAATTGTGAAAGCTAATTAATGTTTCCAGGATCTGCTGAAACAAATGGTTGAAGAGGTACAAGAACAAAAGGATAGAGTCATTGAGAATATTGAGTCACACTTGAAAGAGCGCGCCACATTGTGCCGGAATCTAAATCTGGAAGTTCCGTCAGATGATGACCACGGATTGGGACTTGTTGAGATCGAATCTGACCTGAAGAACAAGCTCGTCCAGTACCAAACTATTAAGAATGAAAGAATGACAGTACTGGAAGAGCTAAAGTCTCGTGTAAGTTACATACATTTCACATATTTTAGTATACATTTTCACGTACATACATTTCAAGTTTAAACCAATTTGGGGAATGAACATCGGAACTGTTGTGATTGATTCAGTATTGGCTCAATTTTTGTGTACATTCTACATTTTCCACGGCACATCCACATGGAAACTAATATAATTGGGAATCCTAGTGAGGAAAAAATGAACTTGGTGAACATGATTGGATGAAGCAATTCGAAGACTCAATTTCACCGTACTTGGAAAAAATGTACTCTGTTCCCTGGTTGACGAAAGTAGGCTTACAAATTCAGTTGAAACTTGGCATGCACACGTGTTCTCATCTAATTTGATACTGTGTAGTTTTGAGGTTCAATCGGTTGCACCACTTCTGAGAAAACCCATTTCGAAGTTTTTTAAAACCTCGTAAAAAGTAAGAACAATCCAGGAGAAAATTTGGAAAAATATTTCTTCCAAATAAATTCAAACTTTCATGAAATTTTAATAGGTAGGCCTAATAATGATTCACATTTTTCCGAATTTTCATATGAATCGTATTGGCCGTTTTGGTGGGGGGAAAATCAGTGTATTTTTTTACATCAGTCAAAGCTATTATTAACCCTTTTGATGCCAAAGCCGATTTATCGGCTTTTAATACTTGCGTGAGGAATGCCAAAGTCAAAATGTCGGCCTGGCTATTTCTCGTTGTGTGCTGTTTATGTATCTGACGTCTCTCGTTAATTTGAGTTATACTACTGGAATGCTTATTTTTCTCTGAAGTGGAAGTAAATATGTTTATATCGATTGTAATTTTGTACATTTTTTATATTGCATGTATTAATCAATGTGATGAAGGCCTATTCGTGTCGAATGAATTAGATTTAGGTCCTCGTATTTCTGTAATACCTATTTTGTATAATTTGTAGGAAAAACTTCTAATGATAGCAATGGGCATTTCTCGGCGCGCTGCGATTCCGTCAAGCATTCCATCAGAAGAACAGTTGGAACAGTTCAAAGAATACCTCGATGCTAAACAAGAAGAGAAGGTAAGTTCTTGTTACTCATAAATCACGGAGAATAGACAAACAAATGTTGAATTTTTCATTGTTAATCAAGTCCTCCTATTTCTGAAGCTTGTGCCAAATTGAAATAATCTTCATAGCTCTACATATTCAGTATTCACAATCTGATCTGATGTTGAATATTAACTACACATGACATTTAATATAGACCTAGGGTAGCCATATTGAAAAGAAGAGAATCCGGGACAATGCTAAGAAGTTCGAAGTCAAAATCATTACATGCCAAATTGTGAAGGGGAGGACCAGGAGATTTGTAGTCTTCTAGTCATGGTTTGGTTAATTTTTTAGTGATATAAAATAATGAATTTATTTTTCCTAGTATTTATGTAGGGGGCCTATATATTTTTATACTCTGTTCATTATTGTAATAAGTGAATAAAATTTTGTTCTCTAATCAAAGCCACTGTACTGTGGTATTGAGGTAGTTTTTTGTCATCAACTTTTGTACTAGGCCTAAATATTGAAATCTGACAACATGCTACCTCCATATTCTTTCCAAATATTATCAAGAGAGTAGACCCCATTTATTCTGTCATTTCATATTTCTATTCAATTGATTGATTGCTAATAAATAGGCCTTATAACAGACTTAAATATTACAGTATCGTCTCGAGGAGATCTTCCACTCTACACGTTCGGCCATCAAGGAAATCATGGACGGAATGGATATCAAGCCTGAGCTTGACTTCGAAGCACAAGTTATTGCAGGCATCGATGATTTCCAACTGTCTCAGGAAAACATGAGTCAGCTTAAGGTTGGTACAATGTTTGATGCTGTAGCCATCATTGGGACTAATCGTTACTTATCACACTACAATGGAACTTCTTAAGTACATTTTTCAGGGGACCAGATAGAAAAAACTTACTAAAGTGAAAAACTTACTAAGGAAACTATTTAACATGTGGGAGCAAATGGATGGGATCCAAAACTAAAACTTACCAAAGTGAAAAATGTACCAAAAAGAAACTTACTAAACTTACTAACGTAGCGAGGTCGTTAAAAGAGTGAACAGGCGTTTAAGGCAAACATAATTGATCTAGTGGTCACTCATGCTCCAAGTTGTGCACATGTATTTTTTCAACATTGGCATAAACTACTTTTCCTTAATAACAGAAGGACTCAACAAATCAAGTTGATGTTGTAATAACAATGATAGTGAGAGTTCACGACGTGAAAGCTTGTAGCTTCTATTACTAAAGCGAGCATGCAAATGAAACGAAATCAATTGCTTGCACCTAGTTCAGAATGTGTATTTGATTGAAATTCTGTTTGGCTGTGAACTCAAATTTTTTCTTTAGTAACAAAATGAAAATAGAATTGATAATTTAAAAACTATATTGGCGAGTTTTCACGGCGTGAAAGCTTACATGCTTAGCTGACACCTGCTGCTTCTTTAGCAAACACGTAATCATCATCGAACAACTGTGTGAAAAATAAAAATTGATAATTGAAAATAATTTGTCTGGTTTAATACATTCAGAGCTTCATGTGATCTGGAAGGCAAGGGGAAGTTCGAACCCAGGTCGATCCCCGCCGCCGTCCATCTTTACAGGGGTTTTTCGTAGATTCCCTCTGTAGTCCAGGCCAATGCCAGGATGGTTCCCACAATATAGGCTATGACCGCTTCCTTCCCACTATCCTTCCCATTACCCAAGAAATCTTCATCTCATCATCTCACTAATCATCCATCCAACGCCATTAAATATGCGCTATCGTAACAGTGCGTCGTTAAACCCAATATTAGAAAAAATAGATGTTGGCGTACGTACTGTACGACTGTATTGCTTAATGCTTATTGATTGATCAATAGCCCCTACAGTATACATAATTTAGTGATATTTATTTGAACTCTTTGTTGATGGTAATTATTTGGTTAGTTTCTGTAACCAATCAAGTTTGTTCACCTTTAAACTTCATCAATCTTTTATATCCTATATTATCGGTATTGTTATCGTGGGTAGTTACAGAATTGGGTTGGATCAATAGGCGTAATGTGTGCTTTGTTTGTCTTACCTAAGGCATTGCACCAGTCGTTGGACCGGCGTCTGCAAGAGGCGAAAGACCTCAGTGCCCAGCTGCGTGAGAACCTGCGAATACTCTGGGACCGCTTGAACGAACCCCCAGAGGTGCAACTGGCATTTGTCGAGAAATATGTCGGACACACTTCGGAAACCATCAAGGCTGTGAGTTTGGACTTATTTAATATAGTAGGCTATTGTTTGTTGATGTTTAAGTGGATTTGTTAGGAAATATTGAATACTGTCTAGTAGGTAGGGATCAGAGTTTGTGGTTTTATAAATCATATCATTTTATTTTTTAAATCTATGATTTTGTTTTGCGGTGGTTTTATAAATCGATGGCTTTGCGGAGGTATCAGAAATCAATCACATACCTTCCCAAGTTATACTGGTTTATATAACGAGTGAATGAGATGCTAAAGAAAATATTTTTCCAACATTTTCTTCTTTTATATATTTTTTTATTTTTTTTATTTCATAACATTTGGTTATTCTCGAAAGTTATTATGCAACCGATTGCGCCTCAAAACTGTAGGCTTACAGTATCGAGTTAGATCTGACACAAGTTTCAACAAAATGTCTGGTTTCATTTGACCTGTGAAGCAACATCAAAAAACCAAATGAAACCTATTGTTTTTCCTACAGAAGTACAGTTAAATAAGGTCAGCTTTGCAAAAAGCCGATTTACAAAAAGAGATATTTCTGAAAACATTCTACATTACAGTTAGGCTTATATAACTATTTTTTATTCAGGCCTATTGTTCATTGTTTTCATCCAGTCATTCAAGTTTGCGGTGTATCGCCATCACATAACGAAATAACCATACTCGGTGACATCATGAATTGCAGTAATAATAAGTCATAACAATTTATCTAAGCCATATACATATTTTTTCCAGCTCAAAACAGAGATTAAACGATGCGAGAAGAAGAAACGTGAGAATATCAAGACGTTTGTCGAGACGGTTCGTGCTGAACTGGCGGATTGGTGGGAGAAGTGTCGCTACAGTGACTCGCAGCGAGCAGAGTTCAAGCATTTCACCTCGACCATGTTCAACGAAGACCTGTTAGACCTTCACGAGCAGGAGGTGGCAAGACTCCGGCAATACTATACCGATAACCGGTAAGAGAAATTTTTGTAGCTAGTTTACATTTTGAAGAAGTCCTATTCTCCAACAGGGTCTACACAGTAATTATTTCCGAACGACGTCAACTAGTTATCAGGAAAAGCTTGGATCTCTAAAATACTTTGTAAAATCCTAAAAACAGTCGATTTGTGTCCAAACGTCATTGCATTGTTGTTGGACATTAGCCTATTTTGAAAATGCGGTCACCTTGAATTCTTTTCAGGCCTATCCGAAATTTAAAGATACGGTAATCTACGCCTGCACATTTTACCACTTATTTTTCCGTAAAATGTACATGCAGTAGGCCTACATTTTTTTAATGTCATAATATATCATTTTGGTTGATTTTCTTCAGTACTGGTATGCATTTTAATGTGACTTTCAATCAACCAATTTATATGACTTCAATCGTACGTTCTATGAACCTTCTGATATTATTTGGAATTCTTACAAGTTTCATCTATTATTTATTATGTGCAATATTTGATTTGTGTTTCAGGGATGTGTTTCAGTTGGTGGAGCAGTTCCAGGAAATGTGGGATCGAATGATTGTCCTGGAGGATAAGGCTCAGCAGCCCAACCGGTTTGATAATAGGGGAGGGCAGCTGCTGATCGAAGAGAAGGAGCGCAAAACCATTCGCCGGGTCAGTAACAATTCTACGAAATAAACTTTAATTCCAACTTGATCCATAGAATGAAGTTACCGGCATATATATATCCACTATTACTAGGGTTATGCTTACTTGTTGGTTGAGCTCAAGGGTTGAACTCAAGCCATTGATCGAAACATTGACCGTGTTTATTAGGCTTAAGAATATAACCAATATCCTGCATCTTATCATTTATAATGTTGAATTTTCCTGGATAGTTTTTTTTTATGGTCCCTTGAAAAAACAATAGATGACAGTTCCACTGTACAGGTATTAATGAGGATAAACCCTCGTTAACTCTATGCAAGCTCGGTTCCCAACCTCAGGCATAGAGAATACAATGTTGAATATTTTAATAATTCGTCATTCGAACTCCATTTGCCCCCAATCACTAATTAGTTACTGTAAAATCATTGTTTGATTGAACTTGAACAAAATGAATGCAGTGTTTACTTTTGTGGTGATACTAATTAATGGTGTTATTCACAATTTCAGACCTTACCCAAGATTGAGAATCAATTGAAGCGTTACATTAAAAAATACGAAGAAACAACTGGAAAACCGTTTTTAATTGATGGTGAACAGGTCAGCAACTTTTTGGAAAACAAATGGGAAACCCAGAAGGAGAATAAGGAACGAGAGAAAATGGCAAGGGTGAGATTTCTTCAATTAAATCATCTTTTCTACCCTGCTTTTACAGTACACGTCTGTATGATTGAGTCCAATGCACGAGCGTAAGTTGATAATTCGAATATAAAAAAGTCACGTCAAAAGGGCATTAAAGAAATAGGTTTACATGTAAATATTCAGTATCAGTAGGCCTACTGTATTTACTCTTAGGTGTAGGTGTTGTGATTGCGTACCATACAAAAAGGCCACGTACAAAATAACATAGTCTAATTTATTAGTCCTACTTACCATTTTTTTTTTTTAAATTATTGAAAGAACAATAATTGTTTCAGATTATTGCATTGAGATCTGGAGTGTGACATTAATTCAAGTTGGTAAAAAAATCATGTGTACAGTTTGTGTAATTACTCGTGCGTCCATGTTTAGAAAATGCGTAACCAGTCGACGGTGGACGGACACTCGGCTACCAAGGCACCTGCCAGCAGCGTTAGTATGAAACGTAAGTTTTGTACTCCAGGGCAAACAGAAAGCACCAAACGCAGCAAGTTGGCTCCGAGCTCTACCGCAGTTTCGTCTGCGCCGCTTGTGCGTCCTCTTATCAGCAGTGTCCAGAAGAAGGAGGTACAGATACGAGTAAAGAAGGTAAGCGTAATCAATGTTGAATTACTATAGTATACAGTACCCAGTTGACCCATTTTTCTCAGAATTGTCCTTGTGTTGAGCTTCCCGAGAAGAGCATCCCAAGAAATCCTCTCGGGACCATCATATGTCCCGTTATTTTTAAATTGGAATAAATATAGGCCTATAGCCATTGGATAACTTTTGTGGGCATTGTTTAAACAGATAACATTCTCGTTATACGTAGTGTATTTTTATTCGAAATTTTAAAAACTGCTATTGAAACCACACAAGATTTTTGGGAAATTGAAGTTGAGGAAATTATTGATGATTACTGATAATCCTCCACTTCAGAATGTAGCCTTTTGTTGCCTCTATGTATCGTTCCCGGATCCATCATTTTCCTGCATCTTATCATTTATTTTACCATATGTATGCCTACCATACTCCCATATGACCAATGTTGAATTTTCCTGGACGGATGGTTTTATTTTCATGATCCCTTTATAAATGAGAGAGAGGTTGCACTGTAAAGGTCTAAAAAAGATCTACGGTACTGTTGCAGGTATCGCGCAAGATCTTCAACAGATCAAAGACCATCATCAACGTCCAGTCTGAAGAAACCGCCGTCTCGTCTACAACTCAGAGCGCTGCCAACGTCACATCCTACTCAGACTTCCAGGTTGGTCACTAGGCAGTGAGTTTTCTATAACAATAAATTACTGTGTGCACTTAGGAGTAAAAAGTTCATTACAGTACCAGAAGACACTTTTTGGATACTTATATTGTCTAGTCTAGTGTATCTATATGTTATACCTAGGTGGGAGGCATTGACAAACAACAACTACTGCGGGGTACGAATTTTTCTTAACTATGTTATGATAATTGTAACGTACACCAGTCCCCCCAACGTTTTTTTTATCTGCATATTTCACAGCCTTTTTATCTCTCACAAGCTTCTTTGCTTTTTGAGCCTGTTCTGCTGATTTCACATGATCCTTAAATTGTATTTTTAGGAACATAACTCATAAATTAGCTTTGTACTGTAAACCCTCCTTAGCCTGAACTCGGTTAATTCGAAATTTTGTATATTTCGGACTAGAAATCGGTTCCCGGCTGAAATTATAGGCTAATTAATTAATATAATAGGCTATGTCAATGTTGTTATCCAATGTTAATTAATATGGTTAACCGGTATTCAGTTTTCAGTTGAACCGTAATTCAAACTGATATTTTGGGGGTTTGCTGTAGTCAGCAGTCAGTATCTATAGGGCAGAATATTTTGTTCTGAACAGTATCGATTTCGTATGTAGCTGTTTTGTAACACAATTGCAGCTTTTTACTCAAATTCTTGAGCAACTCTAATAATCAATATTAATGGAGTGTTGTTGAAATCCTTTTCAGGACTACGTACACAAAGCCACATCGTGCCGCAGCTCTGGTCGGCACCGTACTCTGCGCGATCAAAATGTGCCGGCAGCTATTTCCGTGGCCCGGAACACTCCCACAGTCTTCCCTGCTTCTTCTGGTCGACCCGCCACCAATATACCTCGGCTCCACACAGCCAACAATATCACTCGGCTACGCACAGCCACTCCGGTGTCTAGTCCAGCGGTAAAGACTCCTCGGTTCACCCCTGCTCGGGGCAACTTACCATTCATTATCTAGCTCCATCTCTATCTCTTGTCTAGCTTGTGAAATGTCGTTACTTGCAGCTTTACCAACTTCAGACAACTTTTAATTGTATTACAATTTACAGGTATTTTAATATGTCATATTAGATATTAATGAAATATACCGTATATTCATTCTAAGAATTTGATAGTGTGTCGTCCATGGTTTTACGTTTTGACATTTCGTTTTCAAGATTTCATCAGGCCCACTTCTTTTATAATTAAAAGTGATTGATTTGAGACAGTATAACTCGTAGATTTACCATCTAGTGCTTATGCTAAACTCACATGATATATTTGATGGCATTAGCAAAGGCATTTTGCAATAACCCCCAATTAGTTATGGATCAAACTTTACATATTGACCTAAACGTGTTGAGCTGTACTACATGTGGTCAAACAGAAACATGTCAATGTTAGCTCTTTGTATGTATCTCATATCCAATAGTATTAGTTTTATACAATAGTTTTACTTTTATGCCACTCGCACTATGGTATTATGCTTCAGTAAGTCCTCTCATTCAAAATTCAGTGGATCCAAAAGCATTCATTTTGAATCGATGTATTTTTTATTCACAACAAATTTAACGCAACAAAATTTGAATTATGAGGGTTCTACTAAACTAGTGTATTCAATATTCTAAACATTCAAAACGTTTGGCCATACGGTACATCGAAACCTCTTTCAGAAAAAGAAAAATGGGCTGGACTGAAATAAGTGGCTTGCCGTAATAGTAAACAACCCCCAAAAAGAGTTACCAGATAACATGTAGGCCTACAGTAGGCCTATTGTTTTCGTGTTTCAGTGTACAGGTATCTTAATTCCTTGTTTGGATTATGAACACTTTTTGAACTTAATTTTTACTGTAAAACGGACAACCAAGTCAGTGTATGTACATAATATTATATAATTATATTTACACGTAATTACCTAAATTGTGTTTGTTCTTCAATTTCGTATCTTCACGATTTTATCAGTATTTTAAATTTTCTACTATTTAATATTTAGGCCTACCTAGTACCTATCACAGTACAGTTAAACCTCTATCCATTGTTTTTCAAGGGACTATGAAAATAAAACCATCCGTGCAGGAGAATGATCCATCCAGGAAAATGTAGCATTGATTATACGTGGGAGTGGGGTTGGAAAAAATGAATGATACAAGCAGGAAAACGATGGATCCGAGAACAATGCATAGAGGTTTCACTGTAATTGTTTTATTTTCTTCTATATCTAGTAGGCTACTAGTAAGTAGTAACTAAAAGTATCAAAAGTTATATTCAGCTTTCTAACATATATAACAAATGAGATTTTTAACTATCATCTGTTATGACTAGCAGTACCGGTAGTAGGGCGCTATTAAACAACAATTATTTTGTCTGTATAGTTTTGATTGTTTAATATTTATTTCTAAGTAGATCTACTTGCTATTTGTGGCCCTATTATTATGTAATTTCATTGCAGTGTAGTCGCACTTATGCTTCTAGTTATTTCTAATGTATTGATAATGCTTGTGATTTCCAACCTTTGATTATTATTAATTGAGCCACCTATATAAAATTAAAAATATATGTAGCCTATACTGTATCTTGATATCTTGGCATCAAAATAAAATTCAGATTTTTCTATCGTATTCAAAATAATGTTTTCATTGCGTTTATTCAACATTTACTGCAGATTATCATTATGATGATATTTTAAATATGTGTTGGACTGTATTTAATAGTACCGTCAAGTTGGGAAATAAATTAATCGTAAAATAATCGTGATGACTCACGATGCCTGACACTAGTCGTTCATTGCGACTTCAGGCCGTACTTGTGAACTTGACAATCAAACTCACGCCTACTTGATACCAGTAGACGGATATTGTTTATCCTTCGGCGGCACTCATATGGAGCCACATTTCCTCATTTTTTTCTCACCTTTGTTCCTTTTCAACCTATTGTATATATTGTACTAGATACTAGATAGTACCCTAACCGGTACTGTATATTATAAATACGTTTAGTACAGATACAGAGCTATTTACAAAAAATGGACCTGACTTGAATAAATGTAGGTCTATGCTATATCAAATTATTTAACACTGCTGTAACTTGTTGTACACTACTCTGTCACTAATATCTTTTATTTTGTACATTTTTGAAAAAGAGAAAATATATTTTATGCACCAAAACAAACTACACTTTCAAACTGACTTTGGTCATTGGACACAACCAAATACAGTTATCTATTGTTTCTCAAAGGATCCACAAAAATATAAACCATCTATGCAAATTTGAGAAAGGGAAAAGAACCTTTTTTTTTATTTGGCTTACATTTTGTAGGAGGACAAAGGTCTTTTTAAAAACCCAGTTCCATTGAAAGATTTATATATTATTATTTTTTAGTGATTTCAAGGATTCTAAAATTATATATAGTTGCTCTATGACAAATAGGCCTATATCAAGTTGATTTGATTCTAAAATCTCGAAATTAAATTTAAAAACAGACTGGATCTTTGTCTTAATCTATCACTCATTGAATTGAACTGAAGTACACGGCAAACATAATGATGTGGGAAGGTAGCTAGCTAGCTATACGCCCTGGCGGGCAGCGTTTAAATTGTGCAAATTAATTCAAATAAGTTTGCGGCAAACCAAGGTAGTACAAGGGTAGGTAGGTCTTATCATAGGCGCCGACTTCTGAAAATTCCGACGTGTGCTCAAATTTACTAGCAAAACATGTCAGAGCCCAATGGGGGTGTGGGGGGTACGCCCCCCACCCTGCCCCGCAGGGAAGATTTTGAAAATTCGTGTTTTTTGTACATATTTTATTAGTTCAAGAAGACTTTCATAATAACAAAGACATTATAATGGACTTTTTAAAAATTGATTTTGCTACTCCTTCCCTAAGCCCCGCAGGTATTTTCTTGAAATATGGACATTTTCTAAGTAATTGTTGCGATCTATATACAGTTTTGAAGTCCAATAATTGAACCTTCATGGACATTCTCGAAGTCATTTTTTCGATCTCCACCAGCAAAGCCCCGCAGGGAATTTTTTGAAATATGTTCCTTTAAAAAAAAATTGCGATTTACAAGTAGTTTAGGAGTCTGGTGAACCTTTAGGAACCTTCATGGACATTCTCGAATTCTCGAACCTTCCAACAGGTTAGGTAATAATTCAAATATCATTTCAAGTAACTCAATAACTTTACAAATGTTCCATGTCTAGGTAGCTTAGCTGCTAGCGTTGGCGGTTTTGGATCCCGATGCGAAAGGTCCTGGTATCGAATACCATTGGGGACTGCTTTTTTCTGCCGTATTTTGTTTAATATACCCATATGCAATTGTACAAATCCTCAATGGACAGTAGCTCAGCGATAATTCCTTTCTTCCCTGGATAAATTTATCACCCTGTAATAACTCTCATTACTGAATTAATCTAATTAAATGTTGAGTGAAATATAACAAAAAAGCAACTCTGTATGGGGTTCGATAGCGAGCCACTCTGGACCACTATTCGAAGTCGTCTACGCTAGCCACTCGGCTACCTGGACATATGAATTTGCAAAGTTGTCGAGATACTTGAAGAAGATATTCTAAATAAAACTCGACCTGTCGATTGCTCTGCTACCCTGGTACGAATACTGGACTGTAACTAATTTGCTCGAATACTTTTGTTCGTGGAAAATTGACTCAAGTACCAGGGAAGCAGAATGCCGCAACAGGTATTCCACAAGACTCAAATTAATTCAAATAATCTTTCAAACCTCAGCTCTCCTACCAGAGGAGCAGAATATACCAACAGGTTAAGTACTAATTCAAATATCATTTCAAGTATCTCAATAACTTTGCAAATGTTCCATGTCTAGGTAGCTCAGTTGCTAGCGTTGGTGGATTCGGATCCCGAAGCGAAAGGTCCTGGGATCGAATACCATTGGAGACTTCTTTTTTTCTGTCATATTTTGTTTAATATACCCATATGCAATTGTACGAATCCTCAATGGACATTAGCTCAGAGATAATTCTTCTCTTCACTGGATAAATTATTCACACTGTAATAACTCTCATTACTGAATTAATCTAATTAAATGTTGAGTGAAATATAACAAAAAAGCAGCTCTGTATGGGATTCGATACCGAGCCACTCCGGACCACTATCCGAAATCGTCTACGTTAACCACTCAGCTACCTGGACATATGAATCTTGCGAAGTTGTCGAGATACTTGAAGAAGATATTCTAAATAAAACTCGACCTGTCGATTGCTCTGCTATCCTGGTACGAATACTGGACTGTAACTAATTTGCTCGAATACTTTTGTTCGTGGAAAATTGACTCAAGTACCAGGGAAGCAGAATGCCGCAACAGGTATTCCACAAGACTCAAATTAATTCAAATAATCTTTCAAACCTCAGCTCTCCTACCAGAGGAGCAGAATATACCAACAGGTTAAGTAATAATTCAAATATCATTTCAAGTATCTCAATAACTTTGCAAATGTTCCATGTCTAGGTAGCTCAGTTGCTAGCGTTGGTGGATTCGGATCCCGAAGCGAAAGGTCCTGGGATCGAATACCATTGGAGACTTCTTTTTTTCTGTCATATTTTGTTTAATATACCCATATGCAATTGTACGAATCCTCAATGGACATTAGCTCAGAGATAATTCTTCTCTTCACTGGATAAATTATTCACACTGTAATAACTCTCATTACTGAATTAATCTAATTAAATGTTGAGTGAAATATAACAAAAAAGCAGCTCTGTATGGGATTCGATACCGAGCCACTCCGGACCACTATCCGAAATCGTCTACGTTAACCACTCAGCTACCTGGACATATGAATCTTGCGAAGTTGTCGAGATACTTGAAGAAGATATTCTAAATAAAACTCGACCTGTCGATTGCTCTGCTATCCTGGTACGAATACTGGACTGTAACTAATTTGCTCGAATACTTTTGTTTGTGGAAAATTGACTCAAGTACCAGGGAAGCAGAATGCCGCAACAGGTATTCCACAAGACTCAAATTAATTCAAATAATCTTTCAAACCTCAGCTCTCCTACCAGAGGAGCAGAATATACCAACAGGTTAAGTAATAATTCAAATATCATTTCAAGTATCTCAATAACTTTGCAAATGTTCCATGTCTAGGTAGCTCAGTTGCTAGCGTTGGTGGATTCGGATCCCGAAGCGAAAGGTCCAGGGATCGAATACCATTGGAGACTTCTTTTTTTCTGTCATATTTTGTTTAATATACCCATATGCAATTGTACGAATCCTCAATGGACATTAGCTCAGAGATAATTCTTCTCTTCACTGGATAAATTATTCACACTGTAATAACTCTCATTACTGAATTAATCTAATTAAATGTTGAGTGAAATATAACAAAAAAGCAGCTCTGTATGGGATTCGATACCGAGCCACTCCGGACCACTATCCGAAATCGTCTACGTTAACCACTCAGCTACCTGGACATATGAATCTTGCGAAGTTGTCGAGATACTTGAAGAAGATATTCTAAATAAAACTCGACCTGTCGATTGCTCTGCTACCCTGGTAC
Source organism: Brachyptera putata (assembly GCA_907164805.1). Lineage (NCBI taxonomy): Eukaryota > Metazoa > Arthropoda > Insecta > Plecoptera > Taeniopterygidae > Brachyptera > Brachyptera putata. The sequence continues at coordinate 16,660,485 of OU015468.1, read as the reverse complement.
GAATACTGGACTGTAACTAATTTGCTCGAATACTTTTGTTCGTGGAAAATTGACTCAAGTACCAGGGAAGCAGAATGCCGCAACAGGTATTCCACAAGACTCAAATTAATTCAAATAATCTTTCAAACCTCAGCTCTCCTACCAGAGGAGCAGAATATACCAACAGGTTAAGTAATAATTCAAATATCATTTCAAGTATCTCAATAACTTTGCAAATGTTCCATGTCTAGGTAGCTTAGTTGCTAGCGTTGGTGGATTCGGATCACGATGCGAAAGGTCCTGGTATCGAATACCATTGGGGACTGCTTTTTTTCTGTCATTTTTTTTAATATACCCATATGCAATGGTACAAGAGGAATAAGGATGATAATAAACGGGAAAAGTAAGAGAACAATTAAGCTCATTGAAGATCTGTATTTCAAATTTTTATAATATCACTTATTTTTTAAAATTCAAAGTTATAAGTGATAAATATCTACATTGTTGAAATAATAATTTTAAATAAATCTCAAATACATAGGTAGACGATTTACATCAACGATAAATTGAAATGCAAATGGATTTTCATCTCGAAAGCCTGGTTTTATCCACAAATTCATGTCTAAGAGTCAAAATTCATCTTCCAGTTACACTTTTGGCCAATTATGACAGTTAAGTGGGCCTTAATTGATATTTTGATATGTCAAAAGTGCAACGAAATGTTACTACAACAATTACATCATCAATCATCACATGTGATCATGTGATCACATCACAATCATGTGATGAGTTTCAATCATCACACACATTAAAAGTTACAATAAAGATCTTATAATCTATCTTGTGAAATAAGCAAAAATGACCAAATTCAATTCGCTTCAAAATTCATCAATCACTAATTTAATTCAACCAACTTAGTATTTTAATTTTCAACTAGTATTTAGTCTGGTAAACTATAATCTTGAAAATAAATATTATTCAATGTGCATAGGCCATGACTGCTTCCTACATAGCCTATTATCCGAAAACACTAGATAAAATAATCCTTTGTCATTCGCCGACGCCAATAGATCGTAGTCATCATTACAGTGCGTCGTTAAACTCAATAAGAATAAATGAATATGGCTAAATGAGTATCATTTCTGATGGTAATCAACTAAACATGTTCAACGATATGAGATAAAATCTAATACGTGACAAACCGTTTTTTTTTTGTTGATAGAACTAAATATGTTTAATTTGATATGAAATTTATAATTTATAGAGGCTTAATACTTCTTCATATTGTATTCGAATTTGAATATATATGAATACAATTATATGCACAAATATAGGCCTAATATAGTACCGGTATAATATATGATACAATACAAATATATGAATACAATTTTGTTAAATATAAATCATTCCACTATTTACTTTGACAACAGAGGGAATTACCACGCTGTACCTCGCGATGATTGACCATGGCTGGAATCGAACCCCGGTCTTCTTAATTGAGCACACTACACATCACACACATATACAGATATTGTTCATACCTGACAAATAGTAGGAGTTTACAGTTCATTTCTAATAATAATGATATAAAACTTTTCAAAGACATAGTTGTGTTTCTAATAGTAAATCTCATCTGAACATGCAGTCATCGCCGCTAAAAAAAACACTGCTTTACAAAATTAATATAGCCGTGATATATTTTGTGTTTGATATGTTGGTATAGGCAATCTTGTTCTATCGTTCAACAAGTTGCATGCAGGCATACTGGAATATTTACATTGTACAATATATTGACAAGTTAACTGTCACAAATGAGCGTTGCCAGTCGATATATTCTATAACTTACATATAATATACATCAAATTCGATATTCATCCAGTTGGTAGTATTTCTTTGTGCTAGAATTTGAAAAAATTTGAATGTAATTCTACTTTGGGGAAGAAATTCTTATACGAATTATTTTATCAACCCACGAAATCATACAAATGATTATTGTGGCGCTTTTCTCTCTCCTGTTTCCCTGGTACAAACCACATGATACAATAGATACAAAATGGTAACCAAGGCAGTTTTCACTCTATTTTTTTCTAATGAGGAACTGTAATGGCCACTAAAATATAGACATATTGGCGCTAAATACATGATTAAGTGACATGACGAGCTGAAGGTTTCTGAAGTAATGAGAAGAATAGTGGGCTGGAAGCAGTCGTGGACTATATTGCATATCGAAGACCCAATTCCACTTTTCTCTGCCCATTATCACGCCCACATCCACAAGACATACGCATTATGTCATTTTTTATATCAAAACGACTGATCGGATTTCAGTGAAAGTTCGGAATAATGCGTTTCATTATTATATTGAAATTCGATGAAAATTTGAATTTTTTCGAAGGACATTTTTTTTTACGAAAATTCTTCTCTGGCTTATTCTTATGGGTAACTTGGAAAATTAGTTTCCTCATAAGTGGTGCAACCGATTGTGCATAAAAAACAATGGGATTCAATCCAGATGATGACATCATCCAATTATAGCTTGACAAATATATTAGGCCATTTGATGCTGATATCCGGTCGATAGGCGAGGAAATCAATTAGAAGACTGTACCTCTTTGTAGGAAAATTTGATACCACAAATATGAAATGTATTTTTATGCTATTGTAAACAAGCAATGCCTCTACAAAAATTACTGAAACCCACCTAAAACCCTGCCAGGTAAAAACTTGAAGCAAAGACCTAAAATATTTTAGCAACTACAAAAACTTCTTTATACAAACAGTATGAAATCAAAACTATATGCCAAGTGAAACTTACAAATTATTCATCAATACAGCCTGGAAAATGACATGAAACACTTGGCTCATTGACTCCCAGTCCATATCTCTAGATTCCATTTTATTGGTTTTCATATTGATAGAGAATATTTTGTAGGCCTAATATTTCATTTCATTATCTGTACGAAAAAATCTTGACAATTTGTTCTCGATTTCTGTGGGATTAGTCTACTGTAACAAATATCGATTGCCACTATATAGCAAGATATTATGCTCTAGGCCTACCCATTTGTGAGAAATTATTAAATGAATAAGACGAATAATTTTAACTCTACCAAGTTTCCATGTTAGTATAGAAAATAAATGAAAATGATGTCAATACAGGATTTCCTACTGGAATTCAAGTACGGAATGGGAAATTGAAGTTGCTGATTTAGTGCTGGAATGAATGGTGGTTGTTATTTATCAAGTACTCAGACAAATATATTTCAATTATTTCTTATTGGATCATTGCCTCATTAGCAACTAGACATACAATCATGATAATATTCTATCGGCTCCACACTGATTATATCACGAGTTAGATAAATTACAAATCTTTATAGTTTCTAGATCCGTAGGCACTACCAGTGGCGGCTCGTGTGTCATTACTACAGAATGTCAGCAACCGTTGTTTTGTTGTATTCACGAGCATTATTATCTTCTATCTATGTATTACCGTGATTGATTTAAAACAGGTCACCAACCGCCACTGGGTACTACTAAAAAATATGACACGATGCAGCTTAAAAACAGTTGAAATATAATTCTAAATTAGCCTTGGACTACGGTACATTTATACACCTTCATATTAATATATATTTACATTGACAGTCCACACAGAAACACTTCAGTCCCAACTCTCATTCACCTTCAGATGTCCTAATCGTTGTGCTAATGTCACAGGTTCTTTAAATTTAAGATTAACATCTTGCCACTTGGAGCGCCATTGGTCTGCTTTACCCAGTGCCTGAGAATGACCATGAGATTGTTCCTAGACAGGAGAGAAGAGCTATATTAATGATTAGTGTTCATTGTGAATTATTTAATTGTGAAGCAAGACTCGGAGAAAATTAATTTGGTTATCTTGAAGTAACCAAGGTTTTCCCCGTTTTTTTTTTTTTTTTAATAAATACATTATACAGTACATATTGTGCATGTAGTGTGTACAGCGTCTCACCGAGAGGAGTGGTCAGTGGCTAGCACACGGGACAGTCATTTAGGAGACCGGAGTTCGATTCACGCCATGGTCGACAATCCCGATAGGGATTTTTCGTGATTTCACTGTCGTTCAGGTCAATACTGGGACGGTTCCTTAACAACAGACCATGACCGACTCCTTCCTACTACCCAGAAACACACAGGCCTCCGGTAATAACATGACCTTTCACCACACCATCCCATCATCTTATATCATTCCCCGACGCCAATAGATCATAGTCACTCATCAGTACAGTGTGTCATTAAACCCAATATTAAAAGAAAAAAAGCAGTCATCTTGTGTGTCTATAACTAATACGTGGATTGTGCTACCAGTTCAAGGATCAAGGCAAGTGTGAATTAAAGGTGGCGTCATACCTCTGTAATCGGTGAAATGTATCCAATATACATTACAATACGCGTACAACTTTTGTAGCAAATTACTACATAAGTTCATGGTTTTTGTCGTCGCTGAATTGTTATATCAATCAATCTATTAAAAGACACCATTATTTGAATATATTATTAATATTTTATTGGATACATTTCACCGATTATTTCACGATTTACAGACATATGAAATAATGGAGATGAATAGGATACCCAGAGTAGGCCTAGAGTACAAGAAGTTACAGGTGTACGAAGATAAAACAAGAGTGGGGAGACTGGGAGAGAAATGGAAGATGTGAGTGAGAAAAGCCATGGAAGAGAAGGTTTGAAGTAGAGAGCAGTGAATGGCGAGACATTTGACGACAGAAAGAAAAGTAGGAAAGTGGTGAAAAGAGTTGAGATGAAACTTAGGGCTGGCGAACCCAAGTTGATGTGTTTGCCGTAGCATACACACACTTACCTAGAAATAATCTGGCCTACTGACTTTAATTATTGCAGCTCAATGTAGCTCATGGTAGGCCTATCCTAATATTTTCATAAAGAAAATGTCTTTTATACACTTTTAACAATTGAAATGTAAATAGTGAAATAAGCTTACGGTAATAAACGTAGTCCTATAGGCAACCATTTATTCTTGGATAGCTATACGCATTTCTTTTTAATGCTGCTTAACGACCACCCCACCAACAGCTAGGTTATACGGGGGTACGAATGAGCGGGTGATAATGAAACGATGAAGTGATGATAGGTGAAAGGACATTTACAAAAACCCAAATGTGCCTTATGCGGGACTCGAACCCACGCCCAACGGTAACTTCAGTTACTACCGCTAGCGGTAATTGACTTAGCCACTGGGGCGGCAGGCATTATGTTTATTGCTACTAGTTCTATTACCGTAAAATTATTGATTATTAATCATACACACCACAGATAAATAAGGATGGCGCAAGAACATCATATTTGCGTCTTCAATTGCAAATCGTTCCCGGGTACCTTGCTTTGCATTTTCCGAAACGGTCTTATAAAGACGATGTTTTCTGTAAAGGAAACAAAAATTACATGCAGCAGCTATAGCAGCTCGACTAGTTTGCTGAAAATAGTAACCCAAGCCCAGCTAACGCTACATTTTCTACATGCTGCTGAACGACCCCACCAAATTATATGGGGGTGAGAATGAGCTGGTAATAATGAAACGATAGAGTGATAAAAGAAAGAACGTTGACAAATATCTGTTCATTAAGTGACACTTGGCGCAGTCATTGAATGGCACAGTGTCTGTGAGCCAGGGCATTGAGTCTACAACCTCAACGGCCAGAGAGCACTGCAGCTTGAAGCACAGCCATTGCTAGCCCACAGCCTCGACACTTCAAAGTAGACCTAGTACTCTTTAGTAGTAGGCCTACTAATACCCTAACACTTTTGGCCGAGACATACAGAAACAGAGTTTTTAGGTTATGTTGATAACTAGGCATAGACCATTGTGTGCCATTGAATTTATAGTAAATTCAATGTTGATTCCCATGAGTTTGTAGTGTTACAAACTCCATGGTAAACTGTAACAAACTCTAGTTGGCCTGTAACTATGGTAGGCCTAGCCTTCAATGGCCTAATCATTAAGTATATAGTGTATATACTTAATGGCCTAATTGTGGTAGGGCATTGAATTTGTAGGTTTACTACAAAATCAATGGGTAGGGTATCTATGCCTCATTGATTAGGATATTTATTACACACTGACATACACTTACCCTCTCCATATATGACCGTTTGGCATTTTTTTACGCCACAAAAATGATGTAAGTTTCATAATGATTAATGAATAGGCCTACAGCAAATAGCAACGATACTAGGCTTATAATGCAAATAGAGTGGAGCAAAGAGGCAAAAGCAAAAATGCAACCAACCACGGTCCTAGAGAGATTTGGCACAGATCTACAACTACCCTATTCCCACGAACTTTCGTGCGGGTCGTGCCTACAAATTCAATGCTACGCCACTTTACTTAATGCCACTATTATTCCCACGAACCGGCACGAACGGGTCAATCTTTCAGGACTTGGGTCGTGGCAATAGCCGACCAGCGCGGTATTTGTCTCACGAACCACCTCCCCGGTCAAGGAAAAATAGTTACAGCAACAGGATTTTCCTCCTAATAGGGACGTCCATAAATTATGTCACACCTTTTAAGGCCACTTTGAACCCCCCTCACACCCATGTTGGTCGCCAAATCCAATACTCTCCCCCCTTTAAAAACGTCACAAATTTTCATACCCTCCACCCCTTCTAACAAAAAATTGAAATTAACAGGCAGCAAAGGTACAATAAAGTAATGCAATTTACATATTATTTTTTTAATGTTTACTTTACCAAAATTATTCGTGTAATGTAATTATGCATAGGTAATGATAATAAGTTTCCATATAATTGGCCAGTATGATCTCCGTTGGATGATTTTGAGTACTATTAGTCAAACTTACTAATTATTTGATATGTTCCTGCTGTTTCTAGGGTGGGTATAAATATAAGAATCTATAAGAATGGCACCAAATACATAGAACCAAAAAATAGTATGATTGCCTCCCCCCCTTGTCACAAATATTGACACCCCCCCCCCCAAGCTGAGATGCAATTATGGACGACCCCTATATCATCTATTTAAAAAACAACCCTGTTAGTCACCGTTTCATAGTTCAACTGGTAATTTGAGTGTGAGGTTGGTTAGATCGGGTAATATTTCCTCAATTTAAATTATTCGTGACAGCACCCGCCACAGGTTACGACTTTGGTCGTACCAAAGTCCACTACACCAAATTGAATTGATGGTTGCATTATACAGTACAATCCTTGGTTGTGTTGGTTTGCCGGTCTAGATCCATCTTGGTCTACATTTACAACTTCATTCAGTTTAGAATCCAAAACACAGAATATATTTAATAAATAGATATGAAAGAATACATTTCCATTTTAAACAATTTAATTTTTCCTACTTTCTCCAAGTTGGTAGAACTTACTCAAGAATTCTCAATCAAAATTTTTTGTTTAAAATTCATTTAATGTTATCTCATATTCACTTTATTCAAGTTTTTTGTTGCCGTTGTTCAATTATTAACATCAAAGTCAATAAATAGTTTATTATATAAACAAAATTTAATAGTGTAATCAAGTCAATCCATATAATTACGAATTATTTGATGAAAATATGACTTTGGAATATAAAAAATATTTTCTGATATTACCATGACATTGGTTGACCAACCTGTATTAAATACAGTGTAGTATAATGGATTAATGGGGTAGCCCTGCATCCAATATCAAAGCTGCAGCAGGGCGCCGATCTTTGGTGATCTGTTATTTTACATATCTAACATGTGACAAAGTACATATTAAAATACAAATCTAGTAATGATGGTAATAATTAACTTGGGCAGTCCTAGTCGGCCAGCCACGTGCTGGAATTACAAGTACCAAAACTTACTGAATATAATTGTACACGCAAACAATTTTTAAATTTTTCCCTCGCGGGGCGTTGTGGGGGGCTAACCCACCACAAATTAGGAATCGCATTGACTGCTATTCAAATTACATATCGATCTTTGTGCGAAATTTTGGGGTATACCTTGTTATTTTTACGACAACACCACTGCCGGGGCACGTCGTGACGCCACCGCCCCAGCACTTTATTTTCTACGACTACACCACTGTCAACATTGAAGGATAGACACAACAAAGAGGATGGGAGTCTTGTGGAGTTCCTATGTCACTACAACCATTGCTACAACCGTACACAGAGGCTCAACTAGTATAAGAAAAATGAATGACAATCGAGGCTATAAATCATTCACAGTTTTTTAATATAGAACTTAATTTATTTGTTCCAATATTAATAATAAAGTAGATACATGTACATGTCCTTTATTTAGGTTGTGTTTGCGTCTTCCTCATCTGTGTGAGGATTTGGCTGAGCTCTTCACGCTTCCTTTTTGCACGGATATGCGTTCCCAACTGAAAAAAAGACCAAAAGTGCTGAAGTCAACATTGAATGGTTATAAAACATATATTTGAATATAATATAGGCCTAAATAGGACGTACTAATGGAATAAATATGCTTATCAAATCAACAGTACGTATGTAACACGACGATCCCATCTCCCCGAGCAAACGTTCTCGTTAGGCTGATTAAACAGCCTAACGTACATTTTATGAGTGATTTTATGCTCATAAGACGTCAACTGGTGCATGATATGAGAAATGAATAAATACAACTTGATATTATGCAAATAATAATTGGGAATAGGCCCAAATTTCATCAAACACGAGGAAGATTGCAGGTTTTAAGGCATGTTAACGAGTTTAATTGCGCCGGAATAACTTGCGTGGGTCATTCCACAAGAAATCTCCAACTTGAATTAAATTTGTAACTGTCAAAATTTAAATCATTTTCATAATTAACATACGACATATGCATATGTGTTCAAGCTACAAATCTACAGCAAACCTTTTTTGTCATTTTTAAACATAGAAAGGTTTGCTTTAGATTTGTAGCTTGAATAGTTTATAAGTTATGGTCTTTTGAACGACGGCCAATGCAAGGATTTTGGTACATTTTCATACATTTCTGAGGGTTGGCAGTAAATAATGCCGTCAAGCTAAGAGCAAATCAAGTGTCATGAAATTCAACTTTTCCAGACCCAAAACATATGATCTTTATGAATATACACTCAGTTTTCATATATTTAAAAGGTGCAACGTCTTCAAGTCATTTGTCAGATTGGGATTTTTCAGTTCTTAGGGTGCAATAAGTCCAAGAGGGTTCAAAATATCATTACTATCGTCTTACTCCAGGTGCATATGCATATGTCCAGGTGCATATGTATTATTAAAATTGCCTTGATATTCATTGCCCTTAAAACAAAAATTAGCCCCAAAAGAATCCAAATTCAATTTTTGGCATTTCCACCTCTCGTAAGACAAAAGGGGGAAAACATTTTAAAAGGCTGTATCTTCTAATCTACATTGATCAACAACTTGGGGATTTCTACATACAGGAAAAAACTTGCATAACTGCAAAATTGAATTCCATTTCCCGAAACTCCTTCCGTGTTATAACTTACGAGATGCGGAAAAGGGCAAAATTTGAACTTTCCACTTCAAATTTCGGATCTCCACTTTCAGAGTTATTGTTTGGTAATAAAGGTGATCCATATTAAGATGACCTTTTTTAGTGATATGCATGCAGCATGCGCTGCAAGTACTTGAATAATAATAATTATTGCCAACCCTCTTGGGAGTTATTGCCCCTTAAAACTAGGTAAATCCTGATCCAGTAATCAACTTGACCTTCAATGTTGCATCAAGTATGACCTTCAAGTATCCTTAAATATACCAATATTAAACTTTGAATGCATAGGCCTACTCTCCAAGTTGATGAATTACGAGTCTAGAAAAGTGGAATTTCATTGCAATTGATTGATAGTATCATTGACCGTGAGGTGCTAAGCCTTAAATTTACCAGAATCCTTGTAAGGCCTGACTTTCGATAGACCACAACTACGCCGTTCAAACTGGAAATCTACAACTTTTTTCATCATTTTAAAACCTGGAACATTCAATGTGCAAATTTGGCCGAAAGAATTGTAAACCTACAATAGTTCTTCATCGATTTTTTGGGAAAATTCAAGATTTACAGATGGACTCCAATATCAATCAGTATGCCTACCAACCAAAAAGTATCAGCATAAATAATAATTTGAATTACAGATGCGTAAAATACTCGACAATTCAAGTTGAGCCAAATGGTTCAAGCATCATTTTAATATCGGATCATTCCATGTCAAATCAACACAGCCGAGTACAAAAAAAAACTCACCGTCACCGATTTTAACAAAATTTGGTACAGCTATTAGGTTTTATACTCAAACTATTCATACAAAATTTTAGCTCCTATGTCATATGGTTTTCGAGTTACGGGATCCCAAAGTTGACCCAAAAAGCCAAATTTGGGCGCAAACGCATTTGCGGTAATAACCATAACTTCCCCCCTATTTGTCCTAGAGTGTTGAGAACTATATTGTTTTAAAGCTCTTGAAAGGGGCTTTCAAATGATACCAAAACAGATCTTTTATGAAACTTTCAAATATCAAATTTTGGGGTTAAAATGTGTTACCCCTTCCAAAATCCAAAACAGTATTTTGAAAAAAAACCTATACCTTAGTCAATGTGTTTTATATAATCTTACCAAATCTTAAGTTGGGATCTCTTTGGGATCAGAAGTTATACACTTTCAAGTAATGTAATGTGTATTATTTGAGCACTCGCACCAGTGCAATATGAACATTCACAATATAAATAAGGTATTAGGTACATGTAATTACTTGCACCTAGATAATATTCTATTTCGAAGTCCATGTTTGTAACTTGCGTGTCGCAGTCAATGATTCTGTTGGAGACTAAGTATGGTCATCCTGTTGCAGTTCTTTGAAATCACACCGCCTGGGCCATCTTCTTCAAGACGGTGTGATTTCAAAGAACTGCAAGTCTCCAAAATTGAAGAAGATGGCCCAGAAAATACACAATTCAGCGAACACGATCTAGTGCCAGAAGACCTACATGGTTTTGTTACATGTGTCTACGATGAAAAGTGGTGGCCAACATCTATATTGGCAGTGGACGAACAAAATGAAATCTCGAGTAGAAGTAAGCTTCCTTCATGCTGATCCTTCTTCATCAACAATTACTTTCAAATTCCCAGACAAATTTGACGTATTAAGTACATTCCTATGATGGATGTGTTGACAAAAATTGATGCAAGAACTGCAACAGGATGACCATACACTTTGTCTCCAACAGAATCATTGACTGCGACACGCAAGTTACAAACATGGACTTCGAAATAGAATATTATCTAGGTGCAAGTGACATGAAATAGGCCTACCTTATTCATATTGTGACTTCATATTGCACTGGTCGAGTGCTCAAATAATACACATTACATTACTTGAAAGTGTATAACTTCTGATCCCAAAGAGATCCCAACTTGAGATTAGCCAAGATTATATAAAACACATTGACTAAGGTATAGGATTTTTTTCAAAATTTTCAAAATACTGTTTCTGATTTTGGAATGGGTAACACATTTTAACCCCAAAATTTAATATTTGAAAGTTTCATAAAAGATCTGCTATTGGTATCATTTGAAACGCCCTTTCAAGAGCTTTAGAAAAATATAGTTCTCAACACTCTAGGACAAATAGTGGGGAAGTTATGGTGATTATCGCAAATGCGTACGCGCCCAAATTTGGCTTTTTGGACAAACTTGAAATGCCCATAAATCCCAAACAGGACGTCTCATTGGAAAAAGAAAAAACACGGGTCAAATATTTTGGTTCAAGTAACATATGTACAAATTTTAATCAAAATCCATGAGATGGAAAAATATGGCCATGTTGATTTGACCTGGAATTACCCTATAGTACTGCAATAATTACATAGTTGAATTGATGCATAAGTAAATGACGTTTGTGCTTTAATTCGACACCTGTCCGTCTTGTTGTGTAATTAAATTATGAACATGATGTAGCTACTATTGTACCGGTACTCCATAATATTAATCCGATATAATTGAATCAAGATTTAATATACTACATGTCGAGTATGTAAGGCATGCTGCGCCATTCTCTATTGTCGTTGAAATTAAGTCGATAGCGATCGCGATCGAGACTTTGAACGATCGACATCTCACTCGAGGTTAACCATCTATTCTCTACAGGCATACAATCTCGGTTGTTAGCGCATGTCGATAAGTCTTGGGTCGGCAAATACGTCATAATATGATGTACGTTCTTGACCAACAGGATGCCTTTGTAATTCAACTCTTTCAAGAACTGCCAGTGCAACATGTCAGGCTGCGCACGCCAATGCAAAAACATTGCAAACATAACCTTACATTTTAGCTGTCAAATTGATGATAAAACATGCACAATACAATGACTGGGACTAAAAAAGACGTTTGAAATGAGTACCTGTTGAAAACCTATTTTACCGCCACCCTCAAGCATTATTTTGCTTCTAGAGTTCGAGTTTCAGTGGCGGTGACACAATAACAGCGGTCAGAACAACAATTGATTTGTACTCTCACCGAAAATGGGTTATCATAATCAAGACTTAGAAGACATAGCTCCTTACGTCTACTGTATTTTCAATTTCAAAATCAACGACAGCGTTAAGAATACGGTACATTCTTCAATGTTGATAAAAAGTAAGTGCAGTTTACGATTCGACTTTTCAAGTAAAATAAAATAATCGAGTCACACAGCACGAGCGGGTCAAGAAAGGAATTTCAGTTTGCATTCACAGATGGCCGTGTCTTAGTAGGCATGCGATTCGTTATAAAGAATAATTCCAATATTGGCAGATTAAAAAAATCTTTCTGACCCATAACCTGAAGCCAGGAACGTTTGTAGGCCTATAATACTGCACTTGAAAAACTTGATAAAAAGCCCAGACACATCAAAGTATTGCTGATTATAAGAATATATGAACGATATTGTTTTGAGGGCACCATGAAATTCCCGTCTTCACACGCTCTTCACGTAGCCAGTAAGCTTATTCATTTGACTACAGTACCAGTGGTAGGCCCTACACATATTGTGCTTGGCCAGAATTGGGCTTGCCATAATAGTTTCAAGTCATGAGAAATCGACATTTTCAAACAATATAGGCCTACCCACCAGTCACTGGGCCTACCACAATTTCTGTATGTGAATGGATGTGTTATGCACAAAAACCATAGGCCTAGCATAATCACTAATCAATACTTCAATTGTGAACCAGCCAAACAAAATACAATGATCTACATGACAGCCTTGACTTACACTGCAATACACTACACTATACGTACAGTGTACGTACACTATACGAATATTACAAATTTTCTGCGCCGTAGGCTAGGCCTATGTACTGAACCAACCCTTACTATTGCAAGGCTTCAAACGTATTAAATGATGAATGATTAAAATAGGTCCTAGGTCTTGGTCCTAGGTCTTGGAAAAAGTAGGCCTAGTCTACTTACCCTTTTCTTCAAGAACTTCAGAGCCCTTTTATCTTTGGACACTTTCAACAACTCCATAGCCCTCTTCTCATAGGGTGCATGGCCGCAGACTTCACGGATCAAGTCTCGCACAAACTTGCTATGTTTCGTTTGGATCTAAACATAAAATGTTACCAGTATCAGTAAATGAAGCACTTTTGCATTACAACGCCTTTCCGTCCAGATTTCATGTGACTTACGCCTTTCGAACGAGCTGGCCGGACAACATTAAGACGACCTGGCTTGGTGTTGTGCTTAGCAACACGAATTTTGGTTGTTTTCACTCCTTTCTTCAGTCCGATAGCTATTTCGTATCGAGGAGCCATTCTAGAATTTACAGAGGATTAATAATTAGAAGAGTTCACTACAACAATTACTATAACTTCAAATATTAGTGAGATACAAACATTTCAACACGTGTTGAGGAATCCTGGCTGAAACTGAAAGGTAAAATGGATACTGCACAAACAGGAAGTGACAATTTTGAACGGGTGGATTAAAGCAATAAGTATTTTACTTGACTTCAATACCAAATTCCAGCGGGCTGTGAACCTGCGGTTCGGTTTCCTCGAAATTCGGATTTCAGAATCGGATATCCGAGTTAGTTGAAATAAAAGTGAAAGTTTATGCGTTCAGTTTATGCATTCAACATTATTTCATGTTCATTCACTCGTGCGCTCTTGTACACGTATGTATTCTATTTGATATTTTGTAGCAGTCGTTAGTTTAATAAGAAATAGGCCTACTTGATAAATTTTGTCAATGGGGCTTAGGCTAAATTTTTCCCAAGTGCGTGGTGGGGACCGTGATGTCCGACAAACTCAGTGATGTCAATGTCAAATAGTAATCAACATTGGCTTTTACTATTCAGGCCTAGGCCTCTAATAGGGCCAATGACACCTCGTCCAGAACTAAACCAGGCTCAGCCCTAGCCCTGCTGCATTGTTGATGACTTGAGACAAATTCAATGCTTAGGATAATAAGTGTATTCAACTGCATTATGTATGCAACTAAGCTTACTAAGCCTAGGCCATCCTAGGCCTATCTATCTTATCCTAGTCATTGTCCTAATCTCCTGGGTGGGCCTTAACTAAAAAGTAAAAGTAGAGCCTATAAGCGTGTGTTTTTATTCCAACCTTGGGGCTAGATTTGAGTGAATAATGATACTATTTTCCCCCTAATTTTAAAGGATACTAGAAATAATCTCAATTTCAGAAATGATAATTAATTTATGGCACACCTTCGTGCAACCTAGGACAATGGCTATCTACGATGGATACGCAACTTCGCTGTTGTTGGTCCCCATGGTCTCCCAGCTGACAGTTATCTCCAGTACTAAGAAACTTTTCAACGCCATGTAGATATGCCACCTAGATTGCCTATATATGCTAGCTACAGGCTCTACAGGGCTCTGATGACCTGCAATGTAAAATTGAAACATCGCCGCCTAGACCCGGTACAAATCAGCTGAATGCCTGAGTAGTTGATCTTGGTGGCTTATGTAATCGGTTTAGTAGATCCAAAACAACTTTTAGCTAAGTTGCGTGTCCACCTTAGATAGCCATTGTTCTAGGTGCAACGGACCGTGATGTCAACAGCTTGACTTATATGAACCATACTCCATGGCACGTACAGCGGCCTATTCCTACAGCTCTCTTATGTAAAAGATGACCTAGACTCACTCCGTGGCACTGTCACACCCCCATGTATGTTAACCTAATCTAACCTAACGTAAACGTAACCAAAGCAAACCTACTCTACTCATTGACATCAAGGGGAGGGGGGAGGGTCGCCTATTTGTGCCACTCAGTACGTGGGCAGCCATCTTTTTTAAGGGGGTGTGGTAGGAACAGGGTGATATACATACCACATGGTGTTTTATTTATGCTGCTACAAAGGCCGTTTACAAAACCCCCGGGACTCGAACCCACATCCAACGGTGACCTTTGTTTCTACCGCTAGCGTTAGTTGACTTGAGTCATCGAGGCGGCTATGTGGTGTATTTCTTACAGGCTGTTTGGTAGATATATGTTGAGCCGCTCCTACATAATTTAGGGTTACTTATAATATGTTGACTTTCTTAGATTTTTAGGGGATGTTCATGATGTTTAGGTTCGGGTTAGGTAGGGTAAGATTGGATTGGATGCATATCAAAACTTTAATTTGAAGGTTTTTAAGTAAGCCTACTCCATTCATTTATTTGTTCTCCAACGACCTGCCACCTTTACCGAGTCATTTTATAGGCTTTCAGTATGAAAATCACAAACGACACTGAAACTTGAATATCAAATATCAATCAAAATCTTCAATGGATATCGATTGAAGATATAGGCCTAATAATTAGTACAGAACTGAAGGTGTAAGCCTATTGGCCACTTACATCCTTCAAATGTCCGTAACTTGAAATTATTATGTATTTTATTTATGTGTGGTCACAGACAGCGTAGACCTGGTGTCAAAGTTCATTGCTTTAATTTAAAATAATAATAAAATGGGGTGGTAAGATTGCCCTTGTGGTGCCCCGTCCAAACGATCCTACTCTCATCCTAGCCTTGATAGGGGAACAATGATTTTGTATCAAGTTTCGATGTTATTAAAAAAAAATATATATATATATTTACGCAACGATATGAATGTATGAAATGAGGTGCCACACTAGGTCAACTGGTCAGTTTCTTATGTGAGACTTATATGCTACGTGCAGGCTTGCATACAACTTTGCTAGGCTAACGTTTGCACGTGCAACCATGACCGTTTTAAAATAACCATTTTTTTTCTCTGATAGGACTTGCTACTGTAGTCAACCGTAACCAAAGAAAATCAGCATCCATCATGGGCTCATCCAACACCAAAAGACAGAAAAGCACTTTGGCTACTAGCCCTACTCTTCCTAAGTGTACTGGTAAGCACTCACTGAGTAAATTATAATTTTAGCTTTCTCAAAATCTGCTAGATTGACTATACTGTACCGTTTGTGTGTGTGATAGAAGTAAAATAATAGGACACGGATCACAAGATGTTTCACAACTCTTAAAGTGTAGAACATTTTTTTTTGATAATAATGTGTTAGAAAAACAAATTGGTAGTAAATGAGATACCGGTAGGATAAATGATAATTCTTTATTCAACTTGTAATTTTCAAACTTTTTTGAGTGTGAATAGAAACTACATTGTATTGGTTTTTGAATTACGGTAGAGCTATGGTATTTCAAGTACTGTAGACCTAATATATTATACAACAAATAATTGTTACCAGTATGCTTCACTTACTGGTAGTCTATGTTTCTAATCTTGTTCACTATTGTGTGTGTAGAGATTTCATTTTACATGCCTACATTAATTAGAATGATGAAAACAATTTAACAAGATGGCCTACTCTGCCAATATTTTTTCCGACACGAAAGTCAACACATGAATGCCGTACCGTAAACAATGCATGTTCCATCATTTTTGGCCGACTTGCGATCATACCAGTTTTTTTTTATTTCTCGGATTACACGTTTAATTTCAGCTTATAGCATGTTTTTATTCAAAATAAAAACTAGCAAAGTAGTTGAGTACCGTAATTGTAAGTGCGGTATGAGTTGTGATCTAAGTTGATTATTGATTGTCTGTACAGCACCATGTAGTACGAGCACAAATACCGTCAGCGGCGACTACGAGGAGAGCGTTGTGTGTCAAGAGTCCGACCTTGGCGATAACCAGTAAGTGGAGCATACCCTCCGATAATGGTATTTATTTTGGATCTTGTCTTATATTCTTACATTTCTTTGTGCAAGCATGTTACCGTATAGATTAATTTCCTTATCTAAGGCATATAATA
Organism: Brachyptera putata; assembly: GCA_907164805.1. Taxonomy (NCBI): domain Eukaryota; kingdom Metazoa; phylum Arthropoda; class Insecta; order Plecoptera; family Taeniopterygidae; genus Brachyptera; species Brachyptera putata. The sequence continues at coordinate 16,643,193 of OU015468.1, read as the reverse complement.
GGTTAAAGAATGTGTTTGCTGTGTTTGGTGACGCAGAACTATTGATACTAACTTTTACGTTTCAATGTAATGCATATTTATTTGCTCTACTTTGGAATCCTCGATACCGGTAAAAATGAATGATAGATGCAGGAAAACGCTGATCATTCATTTGTACCACCCTACTCGCATATAGCCAATATTACATCTTCCTGCATGTATGTTTTTTTCTGTGCCTTTGAAGAACGATAGATAAAGGTTTAACTGTGTATTAGTATTTACTAGGCAAACGCAGGATGTGCGTTGTACGATGAGCGAGATGTCTATATTAAGTATAATCGAAAACTCTACAACCTTGATCATTTGAAATGAACTTCATCCGATGTCAATGAATCTAGAAAGCCGTGACTTCGACAATGCAATATTTTTCAACTAATATTTCTATCTTTCCGATGAATAAAATACATTTATTATATTATTTTCTCCAAAAGGCTGGTCCGAATATCAAACCAAATTTTTATTCATGTACATTATTCTTGTGTTCACATTTGTGGAAAATTTGAATCATATTGAAGAGATTTAATTTTTCAATTTTTTCTGCTCAGCCAAATCTTATGGGGTTTTTAGAAACTTCTAAATGATGTTTCTCAAAAATGGTCCAACCAGTTAGACCTCAAAACTATACACTTCTAAGTTGGATAAGTTTGCATATAAAAAAAGTTTCATGTCGATCGGTCAAACCCTGCGACCTGTGCAGTGTTTACAAAAAAAAAAAAAAACGCACGAACAAAGTCCCGTAAGAGTTCAGTGAAAATCTTCGCTACGCTCATCTAATAATTTAGGATGTATTTTTTATTTAAAACAATGGTAAAATGCAAGTAGTAATTACTATATTATAAAAAAAGCCCGAGTTATATGTGAATACATATTTACTCTTACATTAATTGAAAAATTACGTGAAATTGAAGAATTCACTATAAAATAAGAGAATTGGTATCTCTTATTCATGTGTCTTCAAAAAAAATCAAACATTCTTCAAAAACATTGTAGGCCCCTACAACGATGAATTTGAGGGTGGCCTGGATAACTCTAGTTATCATCAAACACTGGTATTTTGCTACATCTATTTCGATGCATTATTTTTAACATAAACATAGACTATGTCAATCATTACCATGCTATGTATACATCAACTGATTCCTATTTATGTATGGTAGGTTAGTTACACATCTAAGAAAGTCACTCACGTACTCGGCTTGTTGATGTAATGGTCCGTGAATCCGTGAATTATCTTCGTTCAGTTGCGCTGTTGGTGGAGTCGTTTAAGAATGCATCTTTATTCTACAGGATGCGCGAGTTCGACTTGAATGGCAAAGGCAAAGTTCTCTTGGTCAAGCAAGGGGGCAAGCTGTCGGCAATTGGTACCAAATGTTCTCACTACGGAGCGCCACTCGTTTCCGGGGCACTTGGCGATGGTCGTGTCCGATGCCCTTGGCACGGAGCATGTTTCAATGTTAATACTGGTAATAAACTAATGGACAATAATTGTATAGGTCCTAAAGATCAACAAATTCAGTAAACATGTAAACCATCGATTGATTAGAAAACTTTCATTTTTCTTTGTAATCCAAGAGATCATAAATTGAATGATTACTGATTAGTGACCAACATTTTTGTGGAGGGGGTAGCCATTAGACTTTCCAAATATCACTCCAGGCTACAATGTTTTTTCAAATTTATCCAATTGAGTTTCATGTGCTTCAGATATACCGGTAACTAATTTTTACTGCCCTCTACGCTAGGGTGACCATATTCAATAAAGGAAAATCCGGGACAACGCCAAGACATGGGTATAGTCAATATCATTTGTTCCAAATTTTATTAGGGGCGAGAGGGGTCGAGGGCTCAACAGCCCCGCAGGGGAATTTTTGTGAATTTGTAGTCTTCTAGTCATTTTCTGGATGTATTTTCTAGTCATATAAAATCAAGAATATATTTTTTTCTATTGTAATTGCATACAACTTTATACTCTGAGGATGTAGCAGACACATGTTAATGATAGAAAGAAAGGTATTTGAATTTGATCTGCAATTTAAAAATTGATTCAACAAATATCACAGTTTTTTAAATTTAAAACGAAAATAAATTATAACTAGATGAGTTTTACCGAAATGAAAAATACACAGTTAGGCCTATTTATATTTCTTCCGTTTTTGAAAATCAGGGATAATTATTCACCCAACGATTGGGAAGTCTGTTCTTTTGAAACCGGGAACTGAAACCGGGACAAATACGTGTCCCGAAATAAATTTTCGGGACACCGGGACAAAAGATGGAAATCCGGGACAGTCCCGGTTTTCCGGGACGAATGGTCACCCTACTCTACGCTATCTTTCTATTTTCTAGATCATATTTTTAAATTCAATTAATATAACTTTGTTTCTATAGGGGATATTGAGGACTTTCCTGGACTGGACAGTGTTCCTTGTTACCAAGTCAAAGTCGAGGCGGACGGCGGCGTCCGAGTCAGAGCTCACCGTGATCTACTTGCAAGCAATAAACGCGTTAAAACAATGTCGAAACGCGATCCGGAAGACAAATCGACATTCCTCGTAATCGGGATGGGTGCAGCTGGCGCGTGTTGTGTCGAAACGTTGCGTCAAGAGGGCTATCGCGGACGTCTCGTCTTCATTGGTCGCGAGCAGTTCATCCCGTACGATCGCATCAAGCTCAGTAAGGCTTTAGATGCCGACGCCGAGAAACTTCAGCTTCGTACGCCTCAGTTTTATAAGGATAATGATATCGAGATTATGGTTGGCACTTCTGTGACGTCTCTCGACCCAAAGAAGAAAACTGTTATGTTGAGTTCAGGAGATGAGATGCAGTATAATGCCATTTTCCTTGCAACCGGATCGCAGTAAGTGTACACCATTAGTAGATTAATGTAATCATTAAAACATGTAATGAAAGTTGAAAAAGATGGCTCAGATGTAAATTAATGGAACTAAACGTAAATTGATATAGTGCTATAGTGGACGCTAGGCGTGGATCAATAATTGAAATGAAGAGATCAATATTTTATCCATGCCTACTTTCAATAGCACAATTTCACCAATCTATCACAAGCCAATAATTTATATTCTTAGTCGAGATTATATTAGGCCTAAATCTGTAGATTCAGTTTATTCATTAGGCTGCAAAATATAAACTGATAATATGGAATTTATGTTTCAATTCATGATATGCTTCCATAGGCCACGGCGTGGTAGTATTCCCGGCTCTGATTTGACCAATGTTTGCGTACTCCGTTCAGTAGATCAAGCGAACTACATTGCATCTCGACTGTCGGCAGAGACCGACGTCGTAATATTGGGAGCTTCTTTCATAGGTATGTTACCAAAATTACGTACTCGACTACGAGAATGTCTGTGACACTAAAGGCACTAACTAGTATTGAGTTCACTACCAGTCGACCATCACCTTGTTTACCATCACGTGGAAAATAGCTTCTGTTATATAGCCTTTGTCTTTACCTCCACAAATACCACAATATCATTGTTCAGCGTCTTCCGGCACGTCTCCTCAAAATACCTTCCATATCCGTTATTGTGCGTTCACTTAAATCACTTCTCAATCTCAGCTGACGTTGAGTTTTTTCGGCAGAAGAACAAAATAATGGGCGCCAATAGTAGTTCAAGTTTTTGTCGCTAGATGTACTCTCGAATCGCCAAGCGACTTTCAAAATGTACGCCACTCGCGATTTTGACGTGCGACATTGTATCGAACGATATGAGAATTGCGGGCATGGAAATCCAGCTCAAGAACTGAAAATTGATAATATAAACATAAAGTCAATATCTATTTCTAGGGATGGAGGTGGCCACATTCTGCGTTGGTAAAGCCAAGTCGGTCACTGTGCTAGTCCGGGATACTGTACCATTCAAGAATGTTCTCGGAGAAGAAGTCGGGACACGCATCATGGAGCTTTTCAAGGAAAAGGTTAGCAGCATAGTTAATTTTGTACAAGGCAATAAATTTCGTGTTGAAAAAGTGACAAGATAATATTTGTTTGTTTTTTAGGGTGTGACATTTGAGTTGCAATGTGGTGTGGCAAGTTTTGTTGGTGACGGAGGCAAGGTGAAAGAGACTGAACTCAACGATGGACGTAAATTACCTTCTGACGTCGTCGTGCTAGGGATAGGTTCCGACCTCTGCACTGAATACCTAAAAGATTCTGGAATACAACTGGATAAAAGTGGAGCAGTTGTTGTGGACCAATATTTACAGGTTGGTTAGTTTGTTCGTGGTTCATCATATTAAATAGTCTATAGTGAGTCCTTGGACCTAAAGCTAGCGTATTGGTGTAGGACTACATTAATTCAGGATGGAGGGATGGATGGGATTCAATACACATAGTAATATGATTTTGAAGAATATTAAATACAGGAAAAATTAACATTGTTCAAATTGGTAGTGCGACCTTGAAACTAACTACACAACACGGTAGATATTGAGTGAGGTTCACTGTGACATTAGAGATACAGATAAAATGTTCTTTTCTACATAACATATATAGACTTGCTCACATTAGATAGGCCTAATATTGAATGATAAATGTTAATAGTTGACTCTTGACAAAAGTTGAAGAATTCAATATTTACAGTTTTACATTTTTGGACTGGGCCAAATAACGTAGGAAAATAATTATAATATAGTTTTTTTTTTTAGATCAATTTGAAAGCTATTTAGAAGATCAAAAAGTAGAAATGAGCAAATCATTGAACAATTTACAAAATGAAGAACAAGTAGAACAGGGAGGCCATTCATTAATGATTTTAAAATCAAGATGCTTTCTATTACATTTCACATAAATAGGCCTATATTATGTATCTTAAAAAGCATGCTGCTTTTTCCTAGTCATAATAAATATATGTAGGGAAATATATTTAGATTTTTTCTGCCAAGAAATTTTGACAAACTTTGTATACTACTGAAATGCGGTTCTCTTTTAGGGCACCGAAGCTGGAGTATTTGCCGGTGGAGATATTGCTTTCGCCCCTGTCTTGGGCAAAACTGCCAGCATCGGGCACTGGCAGTTAGCTCATTATCACGGACGTATGGCTGCGCTCAACATGTTGGGTCAGAATCAGCCGCTCAAAACTATTCCCTACTTCTGGACAGTACTGTTTGGTAAGCGACTATTGTAGTTATAATATTATGAACAGGTTTTTAACAAGAATATATGGATTCACGGCTTATCAATCATCTTTTACTGATAGGCTTGCCTCATATTCATTACAAAGTCAATTAAAATGGCAGTGAAATTATCACCCTGACTTACCTACAACTTTGTCTGTGTTTTCTCCAACCTGTAGTCACCTCATTGTTCTTATACATGTATCACTTGTTTCTCTTACTCTATATCACCTTCTATGATTCATCTCTCATATCGTCCATGTCCATCACCAATGGATATTCTCTGACTTGCTGTAGCTACAATTAATGTATAAAAAATTATCAATTTATAAAATCAACGTTATTTAATGTTTTCCAACAGTTATAGGCCTAAGCAGTATAATATAGGCCTACGCAGAGCTTTGGGCTGCCTCTCCTGGAAACAAATCATTCTACTTGCATACAAATATTTAGTTGATATATTACAGTACTTGTAAATAATCCTTTTCATATTAATATCCAAGGTTTACTTATATTTCAAACTGCATATTCCTGTGACATTGGAGCTGTAAAGGAAAATAACCACCTGAATAAGTATATAGCCTAAAAATAAGAATTGCGGTAACATTGTTTTATATAATTCAGATAAATCTCCACCATTCTACAATTACCAGGAGTGTGAGATTCAACTAATTGCTTACTTTCAAGACTTTCCGTATGTTACTTATTATTATTACTCTATATTGTTACAGTCCAAAGTTGTAAATAAAATATTCGTTCATTCATTCACAATGCAATGCACTGTTAGTACACTGCAATAATAATACACTTGTTTCTAGGTAAGAGCATACGATATGCCGGTTACGCACCTGGTTTCGATTCCGTCACCGTGATCGGGGACTTGCCGCAGTTCAAGTTTGTAGCGTACTATTGCATCGGGGAACAAGTGGTTGCAGTTGCAACTGCCAATAGCGACCCAACAGCGTCCAAGTTTGCCGAGTTGATTGCTCAAGGACGTCAACTGACCAAGAGTGAGATTGAAGCAGACCCTACCGCGTGGACCAAGTGAATACGTAACGTAAAAGTATTCAAGTTACCGTATTGTGCCGAATATAAACCAAGTGTTCCTCCTAAACTTTAGGATTCAAAGTCTCCTTTGTTTTCCTTCAAAATTCTGCCTATAACTGAAAATGAACCTATTTTTATGTTTGTAATTGGAGGCGCATGTTACACTCACAAAGTGTTGGAAGTTACTGCTCTTTTGTAATTAGGCGTTCTGTTCGTTCAATACGTTGGGAGGGTAACATGTACAACACATTCGATGTGAAGATCTGAAGAATGGTGAAGATGAGTACCGTAGTAAAATATCAAGGACTCAAATAGTAATTAAGATATTTTAGAAATAATTAATAATGATTCAGTGCCCAATACAATGTCAGTTATAACTTCATAATGTCATATTCTAGATTACTTAGACCCCATATTACCAATAATGAAAATGTGTTAATTCAGCTCATTATTAATTGGGTTACAAAAATACCATTGATAACCACTTGGGTAATAACAAGTTAATCCACTAATTATCGCTTAATCAACTAATTTATTATTCGTAAAACGGGACCTTGGTATTTTAAATAGCCTCAATTCTCCTAGAAATCGTTTTTTCTTTTCTTCACCAGACACCCTTTGTTGGTTGGTCTATATTTGGCACAATGCGCTATCGACGAATATTTTTAAGCCTTAAAGTTAGTGGTGAATGATAAGCAGGGGTGGGCGGTGCAATTGAGACGCGTTGTTTTGTCTTGATAAAAGAAGAGTACTGATCATGTTACAGTATTTGTATCAAGTATCAATAATATGCCTATTAAGTATTAACACGTTGTCTATGCTTATAATCCACGAGTAACACCCAACAGTATGTATTATTAATTACTCGGTACATTATTCTTTGCACTGATATATTTATTCTACGATTATTTTATAAACTGTTATTTTTTCAAGAATATACCTATACATATATATAAATATAACGAATCACTAATGAAGGCAATGAAACTTTATGAAGATTATTTACCCAATTTCATAAATTCCTTCTTCCCACAGCCCATTCAATAGACAACGTTATTGTTCATCTCAATGTTTACATACAATGTGTTCTAGTATTCTGGACCACTATATTAGGGGCCACAATATTGGGCTTCAAAATGTCCAACTAGTTTTGGGGTACAGTATATCAACTTTGTGGTCCACTATATCCACAAGACATTCGGATACAGTTTTGTGGGCCACAATATCGGGGTCCAGTCTACGGGGTCCCTTTTCATTTGCGTCTCTGTGATGAGCTGTAATGGGACTTGCAGTAGAATCAGATAAATACTAGTGAAATAATATCATAAATGAACTTTGAAGTTTATTACTTTGTAAACATTTACTATACGTACCACATAATGGTACGTAACAAACAGTACACTTTTAAGACAATTTTTAATGCTACAAAAGTCAGCATTAGTTTTTATATTCTAGTGTAGTATAAAAATAACTTATTTGCTTATTTCTATTTTCTCTTCAAATGCTAATGTTCCTAATTAATGGATGGAATCCTTAAGCTTGACAATATAAGTATAAATATTGTCGCATGTCTATGGGTACTAGTTTGACAAATTAACATTTTATAAATCAACACACTAGGTCCTATATGCATATGCCAGTCACTGCATAAATTGTGAGATTCAACATATTTTCTGATCAGCTACAAACAGAACAATGTAACATACTCGTCTTAATCTGCCTGAAGTACAGGTACATTGAGATGCATTTTATTATACTCAATTGTACGAGTGTTGGCAGTCCTGGTAGACCAGCTGCCAGTACCTACCAGTAATACTAACGGTGGGGTTCAACCCACCGTCATGTGCAGAATGAAATATATTAGCATTGAAGATCTTTTTGATCAAAAGTATAATAAAATGACATTGACATTTTTTTCTATAATATAATTATATCTTGTAAGCATAAAAAGCAGAACATACATGTAAGTCAACACATGAGAAGTGTGCGGTCTACGCCTGGTAAACTATAATCACTTCAGTCGGCTTGCGTTCTTTCTCACTTGTTGAATAATGTTTGTTTGCTTTGTGGTAACTTTTGTAACCTTGGAAAAGTCTATGTATTACAAGCAGCTAGTTCTTTTCACTTGCATTTACTGGTAGGTATACTTGTTTTCATGAGAGGTGATGATGGTCTACTACCTAAATAAACTTATAAATACGTTATTTTGATAATTACCAAACTGTTCTGCAACTTAAAACCCCCCCTGACCTGAAAAAACATAGAACCTTCAAGTTACTACAGCTATACAAGTACAGCAGTGGTCAGTTATCTTCTTCTTTTTGTTATGATGCTCAATAACCCCACCAACTGCTAGGTTATATGGGGGTGCAAATGAGCCAACTGGTTATAATAAAATTATGAAGGTGAAGACATATACAAAAACCATCCATGTATTCATAGATAACCATCAACTCTAGTGAATGCAAGTATATATTATTATCTAAGCAGTTGTCAACAATAACCGATATATCGATTACGATCAATAATTTTTCAAACGATGCGACAATCGATTCAACTTCTACAATACAATATTTTCGATCATCAAAAATATCTTTTATAGGCCTACCGGTACTTTGCAAAGCGTCCCTGCTTCTGCTTGCATGATTCCTCCAATCGGTGACATGGGCGTGAAAGTATTGGGTCTTCTATTGAACACTCTCTAAAGCTAATGAGGAACGCTTTTGTAAGGATAAATATAAATTCAAAATTCCAATATGATTGAATATTTGGACATTCAATAGGGTTATCATCAAATAGGACAAAAAATATCAATTAATTATTGATGTGATGTTGACGATAATAGGTATAAATTTCTACAGCGAGGAACAACCCTAGTAGTTATTCACATTTTTTGTCTGTTATAGTTGTAGTCACTAAGGGACAGTGTTGGGGAAGTTCCTTTTCAAAAAGAACTTCTTAAAAGTTCAGTTTATTACTGTGAGAATGAACTTTTCAAAAGTTCAAGTTCACTTTCTATATTTTATTCTGAAAAGTTCAAGTTCGTGTAAAAAGTACACAAGTTCACGTGAAAGTTCATTTCGCGATTTTTTTTTGCTTTTAACGTCAATTTAGACCACCGGACAGTATTATATAGCTAATATTGGTAGGGCTTACTGTGAGGAGAAGGATAAATGAGAGGGGATTTTTTAAAAATTATCAACAATTTAAGTTGTTTGAACTCAACTTTCTACTTCAATCCAATTCAATCAAAATTTTCAATCCAGCGTTTCGGATTGGTCAGAAAACTGCGTCTATCTCCTTCCCTCTCACTCAAGTACAATCGTCATGGAAAAATGTACTACTCGTTTGAAAAAAACGTTTCACCGGCGAACTTTTGAACTTTTGAAAAGTTCGTGACCGAAAAAGGATCTTTTACCAAGTTCACGTTCATTTTGTAAAAAACGAACGCGTTCATATAAAAGTTCATCAAAAAATGAACGCGTTCCCGTGAACGTGTTCATTTGGCAAGTTCACTCCCCAACACTGCTAAGGGAAAGGGCAAAACCCATTTATACCATCTGATTTCTTCAATTGACAAATCAATCACTTCACGAGTTTCAGAATAGTAAATTGTGCATGTCGGAAAAATCAACTTTCTCAAATGATCCAGTAGTGATCCAGTAGTACTGAATATAATGAAATGCATAATATAATGAAGTGATTCATATATGAAACGAACATATATAACGAAACATAACAGAGGGGTATATATAATTAATCAAATGATAAGTGCACAAAAGCAGTGAAAATGAGATTCGTTTCAAGGATCTATTGAACTCAATTATTGTCCTACATTTACCTTCATAATATTTTTGATATATAATTGACACACTATATAATCAACTTATTACTGTTCAAACTATTAACCAACGTAGAACATTAGTTATGCTGTATATACTAGATTACGTTAGATGTAGGCATTCGCATTCTGCTAGCGTGGGTGTGAATTTCGAAGCTTTATAAATTGTTTGGTTAAATCAGATCATGCCCATATATTGGTGATGACGGTTATTGTGCTCACGGTTTGACCACGGTTATTATCCTAACTACAGCTAGGTTACTTGGAGTACAAGAAGCAGATAGATGAATGGATGTTTACAAAAACACGTTTTATGCGAAACTCAAACTCATGCTCGACCTGAATTCAGTATCCAATGCAGAGCCTTGACCGAGTCAGCCAGATGGGCAGTTCGTTCTTGATTGATCAATGCAATAAAGATTAGTAGAACGTAATACCAGTACGTTATTCTATAATGCTGTACAGCGTGATATGAACATGAACCAAGACTTGACACAAATCACCAAAACCTACACCAACTTGAAGATCGGTCTGGGTTGAAGTTAATGTAAAATCATGTCAATCGGAAGTAAAGCATATTACCTAACGAATGCTTTGCATAAAAACTGTTACACTGATCCTTTGTAATTCTGATATGATACAATTTTAAATAATTGAATTATACTGATTTTTACCTAGATATAACTCGGTTATTGTTTGCTCTTGAGCATAATTCACAATTGAAATCGAAAGAACTTGCACTTTTTTCAATTGTTAATTATGTAGACCTTGTATGGATACTGTGTCACATACATATTGTAGGCGGTTATAAGGGGTAAATATAATAGCGAAGATTTACGTTACAAAAGGTCACGTGTCATGTCATGGTACAAAATGTTTCTCTCAAAAACATCCTTCCTCACTTCTGATTAAGCCCAGGTAGGCATCTCCCACCAACGAGAGATGACAAGGAATGAGAGATATACAATACGCAACATTATTTTGAACGAAAATAATTTTGTGTAATAATTATAATAACTGTTAATTAATACTTGATACTAATACAATGCTATCAAAGCTAGCTGTACCAACTGATAATTAGTTAATTAAGCAATAAACATAGACTCCCAAATTCATTGATCAGGAGTATTTTGTAACAGACTAAAGTTGAAGGAGATTCGTGCAATTTCGTAAAAACCATTTGATATTAGTAAGCACTTATATTCTTCAGGTTTGTTTGTTCTTTTTCTTACTTACGTTACGTATTTTATGGTGGTGTTTGAATTAGTAATGTTCAATTTTTTCTATTAATTATTTCTTTGTTACTTTCAAATGACTGTAGTTTATCGTTGATTTAATTATTATTATTCCTTTCTTTCATCTTCAATTGTTATCTACTATTTTGTTTCATTTTCAACCATTCATGACTTTTTATTGTCACGTTATTCTGTGTCGTTCGGCAACCCAAAATATGGGCGGAGATCTCAATAAATAGAAGACATACACAGATGCTACTACAGTATATATTGGCAAATCCACTTGTTACCACCCATAGTTACGCATGTTATTCTCCTACTAATGGGTAATCAATTAATTATGCGGGGGGGATGCCTAATACAGACTACTTAACGATCAGGTAGCACAACTGGTCCTTATTCATATAAGTGAATTTTTACAAATAAAAGCATTCAATTGTTGGGAATTCATCCCATTATATGCTATATATCCACTTGTCGACTAATGGTACTGTAATGTTTACAAAAAAAGGACCAACACACACGAAAGAAGTTCTTAAAAATGTCATCAAACTTTCCCAACCTCATGCATCAACAAATAAAAGGAGATAGGCCTATAGGAATTTCCTATATAATATAAATACTGTTCATATAAAAGAATAAAAAGTAGTTCACAATTACCAGCCAAAAGATGAGTACTATACTGCAACTAACCAAGCTAAGCAACCAAAGCTTTATATCACTGGCAAGTACATGCTTATTAATGATCCCATCAACAATATTCTAAATTATTTCACGATTAGTCATTAGAATACTACGTAATGTCTAACTGCCTAATTGGATACGAGTAGCATTGGATATTTTTGTTCCCATCGTTTTATTGTAATTACGTGTATCATGACGACGGTTGTATTTATGAGTAAAATGTTAGTACGGACGTTTGGTTCCCTCGAACGAGTAAGAACGGTGGCATGTCTTTGGTTAGAGTCTCTAACCAAGCCATGTACAGAGTGGCCGACACAATGTTCTTCCTCGGCATCGGTAATGTCCTGAAATGACAAGGAAAGAATGGAAACGTCGTGGAAAAGTTGAAACGTGATTGAAAACTTGAAAAAAATTCACTGTTTGTATAAAATAGGTTTCAATATAATGAGGCTAAGATTAATTACGTGTAAAAAAAAAATGAAAGATTCCGAAGTTTAATGACCTTCAGATTGAAAATAACGGTCAGCTGAAGTGAGTGTAATATTCCTACTATTTTTTTTCTTTATATCGAAACTTGATACAAAGTCATTCTTCCCCAATTAAGGCTATGGATGAATGACGAGATCGTTTGGACGCGGCACCACAAAGGCGATCTTACCAACCATATTGAACATTATGTATTCAAATATATTCAAATATACAATTAGAATACATAATTACTACTATTGGGCATCCTACTTACATGACAACCAGATTGGCATCCATCGAATTCTCCATAATCAGTTCTCTCAGCCGAAGATGTCGATTGGTTTTGTCTCTCATGGCCAACAGTTCTGCCTCGGTAATTGCGGCTAAAAAGAATGAAGGAAATGCGTGAAACCATATAATTACACACCACACTTAGCTACGCTGAGTACCGCTTGGGCTGTTTTTTAGCTGTTTCTTGTGTATCAACCATTGAATATACCGGTATTTCATTTATACTTGTCCAAGTGATACCACAATAACTTGTTAAAAATAGTGTATAAAATGTTATTCATATGGAAAGTCAGATAGAATATTAAATAAAATATAGAATATGTTAGATGTATAAAATACTTTGAGCCAACCTCCGTAGCTCAGTCAACTAAGTAAGGCACCTCTTTAGAAACTGAAGTAAATGTAAGTAAATGTCCTGAAGTAAATGTCCTTTCACTTATCAATTATTATCACTCATAGTTAAATTATCCCCTACTCATTCATTCCCCCAAATAACCTAGCTGTTGGTGGGGTTGTTAACCAAATGACAATCATCATTCATTATATCACAAGTCATTGTTTTTCACATATCACATTTGTCACAACAGGGAATGGAGGTAGAGATAGTAAGAATAGTTTACAGACAGTGTGTGCATTTTGCACTCCTAAAGATCACAATGGAGGATCACCACACCAATGATGTGTAAAATCAAGTAGGCCTAGGTAGATGTATAATTTAATTTAATACGCCAAAATGAAAAAGTCATAGTTTTAGGGAATTCTTACTCTTTTCTATAAGAGACATAACAACATATTAAAATGTAGAGTAGGTTCACTGGTACATATGGTATATGTGTCAGTATTAATTTCATTTTCATCACATCACTGGGAACTTGAATGCAATACACAATAAAATTGCTCAATATACGTACCATTTTCATCCTCAGTTCCATCGGAGTTGCTGTCTTTTGACATAAAATCGCTGATGAGATTATCAAAGAATGTTTGTGATGCTTCTTGAGGTTTCTTGGTAATATCAGGAATAACTTTCAGATCTGAGTAATCGATACGAAACTTGGCTAACAAACTTGCCATGCTGCAACAAAAATATTTCTTTTAGTACACACAGAATTGATAAAAAAGTCTGCAATTTTATATCTCTATTTTCCATCACTTCAATTAACAAGGTATGTACATTTTTCAAAACAATAATTTCAAACAATTCAAAACAAATCATAATTAATTTTTTCCACCAATTAAAAATATGTGTTTTTCACCACACTTGGTAAAAAAATCTTGCTACTTGCGGAAGCAAATCTCGGCGTTGTGATGCCCTTTAATAAATCACCTCAGATTTTAGATTGTACCACCGTTAAGAATAATAATACTAGTAGGCCTACTGTATGTAGAGCTGTTGATAGAAGTGCTATGATAAAAAGTTGCATATTACCTCCGCTGCTCAAACTCTAGCTCATCCTTCTTATTTGCCAGTGCAAATACTCTCAGCTTACATCCTGACCAACTCCTCTTCGTGCTTATAATATATGGCAATAACAACGTCAATCCTCCGTCATCATACAACCACCACACGTCGATAGTCCCCTTCTTTTGTTTACGGTGGAATTGCGTTAGAGTGTTGATAATTTCTTTAGGTAATTCACTACCACCTGGCCCTTTGTACAAATTGGCTTTCGATTCCGTCTTCTTTTTCTCCTTCTTGCTTAGCGTTACTTTCGATACGTCTGGCTCGACAATTGTCACAGCCGTTGTGTCTACATCCTCTGCGTTGGGACTTGCACTAATTCGACTCTTGTTGACGTTCGGTGTAGCAGGAGCAGACAAATCACTTGCACTGCTAGCTGTAAAACAAATCTCTGGTTTGAAACTTGTAGGCCCTAATTGATTTTTAATAAATACCGGTAACTGATACAGGTAAACTTCATTTCATATAATTTTCAATTCTCAATAATATTGTTCTGATGTGTGTTCACTGTTCTCATTTTACGCAAATTTACTATATGAAATTATTGGTGAATAACAAATAAGTTACAAACAAGAAACAAGTGATGGCAATGATTTATGGCTTATAATAAGTTTGCCACAGGCTAGTAAAACTAGGTACCCTTGCGTTCACATAAAGTAGTGGATCAAGCTATATTAAAGAGCATTCTGAAGAAATGGACTAATATTATACTGTACACACTAAATCCAGAAGACATAGACAATGTGCACACGCAGTCATCATGAAGCAATCAACGATTAAATGTGCGTAGATTTCATTAATATCAAGATTTTGGATCAAATCATTTTATGTGACCGCAAAAGTACCTACCTGAAACCATTGAGTTAGTAATTTGGAGTAGCTACGAAAAATATTACTACATGAAAGTTAAATCAACTGATTTAACAATGGAATTAATATTAATAGAAATTTCAACAAGATTATCAATCAAGAATTTCAAGAATATAACATTCAATCTCAATTCAATTCAATCAAGAATACCCCTTTGTATGAACACAATCTTCATTTTACTCAATTCTAATAAAAAATTAAGAACCATTATTATTTGTTAGTTACAAGGTTAGTATACTTATCTAAAAGCGTCAGTAAACATTTAGGACGGACAAGGCACAGAAACAGTCGAGTACAAAGTACAAACACGAACATTTATAACAACTCACCAGCCCTTGTTACCGGACGTATCCCTACACCAAGAAACTTGACCAACATTTCTGCCGCAACCAATTATAGGGAAAAAACATTCACGCAAATTAGAATTCAGAGTTTATTTTAAATCATCAGCGATTCATGTGAAGAGATTTAATTGAATTATATAATTCAGTACAGTATAGCAATATACTCCCTAATCTGTTTGGTGTACAATAATGTAGCTACAGGGCCTAGAGTATTGATGTAATGTATGCTTGCCTTCTAAACCAAGCTATTTTAACTAAGCACCAATGTCCATTGAAAATTGAAGATGAAAATTACAAGTCTCACCCAATGGACAATTGTGAATATTAATTATTCTTAATGAATAAAGAACAATATGGTTTGGTAATCCATGTAGTGGACCCAAAGACTACCAAGAGAACTCCAAATTAATGATATTTTCAATTTAATTTTCATCCATAAAACTACGTTACAGATGTATTTTCAATTGTTATCTTCACTCAAAAGTCAGAATATTTTCAAGACGTCATGGATAAATGGCATGAAAAAGGTAGGCTTACAATTTAACAAATCAACAAGAGAAACAAGATAAAAAGGAAGACATGGCTAGTGCAGTTCAAAGCTCGTTGTTTGTGTATCAAGCTGCTAAGCTTATCAACAGTTAGTTTGCATCCCTTACCTTGAGACATTTGTGAGAATGATTGATTCCTAGGTAATGAGTCTTGAGAGTTTTGTCGGGTACGAACAAATGATCCCTTATCTCCTGCGAATCCGTTTGAAATCTCCTCATCGTCTGCAATAACCTTGGAATAATCGAGACCTTCTTGGCAGCGTAGGATGGCTACACCCATGTACATGTCCAACGCCTTACTGAAATAAGAAAGACACACATAACGTGTGAAATGCATACCGAAACATTTTTCAAAAACTTTTAAATATCATTTGAGTGGGAATTGTTATATGTGCAATGAAGGCCAACCTTAGAAATATCTATTGAAATATCTATTTCCACCCCCCCCCCCCTCCCTCCTAGTGGTTGTCTCGGCTTCACCGCTGCCTGCGCTACGGGATAGCACTAGTGCAGTCTATACACAAAGTATATTATAAATGGTCCAAGAGGCCAACATATGAAACTATCACCAGTTTGATCCATCTTGCATCTTGGACTGATGTTATTTTATCAAAATACGCCTACGATGAAGTAAAATCTTGAAGTAAGGTAACCTTCGTATTAGTCGAACTAGCTGGTAATTCAGGCCATTTCTTCCTACTTACTGCATAACTTCGAAATACATATTCAGATCATCACGGTCGCATTCCCTCCAATCTCCTTTGAAGCCCATAAGTAGAATGTTTGGTTTCAATTTGCCGACACCCGATGTCTGCAACAACGCTTTAGCCCCCTCCTCGAAGTTGACCTCGTCAACGTGCGTGTAGAATGCCTTGATCTTGTGCATGTGAAGCCAGCTGTTAGCCTTGTACGTCAGCAAGTTACGTACTCGTTGAGGGACAGAACCCTGCAGACAACATTCAATTCGTATAAGTGTATAACGTATCATAGAGAATTACTTTGTGTGTATAGGAAAATAGCCCAAGGCTGGATATATGAATTGGGTAAAAGGTAAAAAAAGAACAGCAGCTCATTGAGGTTTAACTTTATAAGTAGAGATACTCATAGTGGAGAGCCCATTGATAGAACACAGAGATTGATTACATACAAACACACTACTGTTTGTATATAATCAACTCTGTTTTCTATAAACGAGCTCTCCACTATGAGTATTTCTACTAATTAACCTCAATAAGCTGCTGTTCTTTCTTTACCTTTCACCCAATTCATATATGATGAACAATATGTGTAATAGGTACATAAAACCGGCATTACAATGGGCAGTGTGTCACACATCAATGGCAGTCTTTCACAGTGTGTGAAAGTATATTTTTATATTTCAATTTAAATATAAATAAGTATAGTAATGTACTATTTTGGTGTATAAACTGGATGATTTGAGCCATAAAATATGTGTGGTACCATATTGAACTTTTACTCATAATATACAGTAATTTTATTATTCGATTATGAATAAAGTGAATCATCATTTTTTCATTTGTATACTACCATAGCAGTATATTAGTATAACCTAACATTAACATTGACTCTAGATACTAGACAGCAATACGGTAGTGCAATCAACTCGTAATGGTTGCATTTCTTTTCTGGAATCCGTTCCCTGTAGAGCATACACGTACTATACTGTAATACTCAAGAGCCATAATATAAAAATAAACATAAACTACCATATGTAATATAAATAATGTATCAGTTATGAATAAACATACCTTTAAAATATGACCACACATCATAAGCGATAGATTTTTTGTTATGAGATATGCAAAGTCAATAAGTGGTGGACGGAAACTTGGCATTCCCGAGAGAACGAGAATCTGTGGACGATAATTCTTCACATGATCCTCGACATTGTTGAGTTGTTGTACTGCTAACAATGCATTTGTGTACGTCTGCGCTTGGGTTGAAGAGCCCCAGTTCACATCTATGATAGAAAGAGACTCCATTAACCACCCGCAGCATTTACTACTTCCTGTACAAAACATCTTTTTCATTCTTCGAGGATTGAGTTCTGTATGCTTCTGGTCAAGCGTTAAGAGACACTCAATAATTGATATAAGTGGTAAATATGGTTTGTTTACTATGCTTATAATAGGCCTACTATGCTTTTGATTGCAGCAACCAACCACAGTTGAATGAAAATCAGATTGGATTTTTTTTTAAATCATCAGTTAGTGAGTGGTTATACCACTTCAACCATTTGTTGAACCAAAGCATCTTTGAAATCAACAAAAATGATATATTATATACCTATTTAGAGGATGGAGACAAAAGGAGGCAAGGAGAAAAAAATAGAAAGCGTAAATAATTAGAGGGATTTTTTTATAACTTTCCTTGTAGAAAACAAAGTAGGCTAACAAATTACTGGATACTTTTTTACTTCGAAAAAACTGGACCTGAATTTAAGGAAAAATAGAGAACCACGCAGGAAGAAAAAACTTCTTTTAACAATCATTACATATATTTTTTTACTGGTTTCAATGATGCTATAAATTATTGTTGAGAATTTTGTGAAATTGAAATTGAAACTATTGAGGAATTTTTGATACATTTTCCACTAAATTGTAGTTCTTCTAGTACACTTTCAGCCTATCTCTTCCATATCTAAATGTCAATGACGCCTTGTTTATATTTTTGCGTACCTGGTTTTCTGTATGCTACGATGAGATACAGAGCTAGAACGCAAGAAAGCGTGAGTAGAGCTGTCCACCAACTGATGAGGAACATGACACCGACGCAAAGAATAGAACCAGCTAAACTCAACCACATGTTGAAGAACTGGAAAAGAAGATAGCAAAGCATTCATCACTATTAGTTACCAACTACAAAAACATAACATGTGTTCGGAATAGAATATGAATAAAAATCTATGAATATTGTATGAAATGAAGAGACAAAATATGAATTAGAACAATGTCTAATGTCTGAAAACTTGGAATGCTAATTACCTATTTACCTGTTGATGATTTTAATTGAATTTAAACTAAGATAAATACATACACATTTCATTTCCTCGACAATGGCTGGATATTCATAAGGTTTTTCAAAATTACACTCGGACATAGGGAACTGTAGTAGGCCTACCCGCGCATATTTGGGTTCTTTCGCTTGAAACACGCCCATTGGATTAACATGGGGGCACATCTTTAAAACGCCACAGTTTCTTTACTACTGCAGCTACACGAAAAAAAATTACATCGGCATGTTCGCTGGCCTTTTCTTATCGTCAAGAGAGCCATACACCAATTCAAAACGTTAACAAATTTAAACTATTTAATGAACAAAAACACCTTGTAATTGCAACGTTGCCAAGCGAACGTATGAGAGAGATAGACGAAAAGCAGTTCCGTTTCCTGTTTCTTCGTTGATGTTCGCAAAGTTCAGTTTTGAAAATGGCGGTTCAAATGCCATTCAAAAAATATAGGTTAGAGGTCGATAAGAATAGTACGAAATATATCTGATTAAAGCTATTTACGAGAAAAAAAGTGCAAGTGAGCGCTTACCTTATAAGTTATATCCATTTCGTACACTCTTTTTGATCCGTAGGAAATCTGTAAAAGCTCTGTGTTGAATTTGAGCTTGATAATGAGCACTCGGGAACACAACAACACACCATTTTGAAATAAGATCTATTAATGCCTCCTTGAACGTGTGATGCGCATGTCGAGGCAAAAATATCGTATGGGCCGTGACACACCGTAGAAGCAGTCGGGACGCTTGGCATCACCGTCATTTGAGCGTTGCAATATTTCGAGTTTACAGTCACTTACGTGCGCGGAACGGAGCGGTTGAGTACAAGTTTTCGACGTTGCAATTACAAGGTGTTTTTGTTCATTAAATAGTTTAAATTTGTTAACGTTTTGAATTGGTGTATGGCTCTCTTGACGATAAGAAAAGGCCAGCGAACATGCCGATGTGATTTTTTTTCGTGTAGCTGCAGTAGTAAAGAAACTGTGGCGTTTTAAAGATGTGCCCCCATGTTAATCCAATGGGCGTGTTTCAAGCGAAAGAACCCGAATATGCGCGGGTAGGCCTACTACAGTTCCCTATTTGCAATGACTTACCCTGAACTTTGGTCTCCATCCAATGGGTTTTGCTAATGAAGCATGGAATGTGCTGAAGTTAATAAGTGCGTAAGCAGCCAGGAAAAAGTTTGAAATTAGCGGAGCGATTGCATTCAATTCACCTGGAATATGTTAACAAACATGATAATTATATTCAGTATGAAAATGTATTATTTGGTCTACCAATACAAAACTGTAGTATAGAATACATTGTGTTCTCTTAATAATTGAGTGTTTCAAGTTGCAATAGAAAGGCTCTACTATTTCTTCATCACAATATCAAACTTGACCCTAATTGTTATATTTTTCATGTTAGCCTATTATAGGTACTGAATTTGCTCAACTTCACTTTGAAAAATAGAAAGTCAACAAATATTGTCATGAAACAATTACACTTGAAGTCTAAAGTACGATAACGATTTTATTAATAGCTGCGGTTTCAGTAATGCAGTTTCAGTAATAGTAGCAGTTTCAGTAATCAAAGGTTCAAGTTCGAGGCCTGAATACATGTCTTTTTAGAAACCAATTTAGAAATATAATATTTATATAAAACAACATAATGAACCCTATATAACCTAGCTTTTGAGAGAATAAGATATAAAGTTGACATTACAAACATGATCAATTGAAAATAATGAATAATAAATACCAAATCGAAAAACATTACGTAAATCTAGAAATGTCACTAACCAATGAGAATGAAGCCAATAGCAATAAAGAAGGTAAGAACGTAGCCTCGGACAGGCTCGTTGTTCTTGCCGTAGCCGCGGGCGAACCACGTGATGTAAGGATAGAGCTCATCTTTACATAAGGCTTGGAATATCTTCGGAGCCGAGACGAGGCTAGCGAGAGCTGAAGAAAGAGTAGCTGCAAAGCAGCCTGCGTAGATCAACGGGCCAAATGCAGACACTAACTCCATTACCTAGAAATATTCAAACAATGAATATAAGGCCTATTTTTCCATTAATTTCAGTTTGGACTTTTTATTTGTTGCACACTCCAGAGGTCAAACGGTTCAACTGATTAACTTGAAATTATTACCTATAGTTTCAAAGTTCGTGGGAAAAATTGGTTTCAAAACTTTCGAGAGAATATTTTCGTTAGGGTTGCAGTGTGGTTAATAATATTTAAAAAGTATTGAATTCAAACAACGTCAAAAACACGACTTTAGATACAAAGGCTAAAAGCATAAATAATGCATAAAGACATGCCTACATAAAAATTATTTAAATTTCATTCATATGCAAAACTATTTAAATGTCACTGAAGATTGAAATCAGACTCGACTGCTTTAGTACTAAAGTAAGTGACAAAGAAGTATAGATACCTGGAAACTATTGTGTAGACCCCAACTACATTCTCGGTCACCACAGTCAGTATTGGTGCCGTTGAGAAACTCGGTCACATTTCCACTGGCCTGCCTTTCTGTTGTGCCTCCTGCCATAAATGCCATGATTAAATATGAGATAGTTGTCAACAGAATAGACAATAGAGTACCTTTAGGGATGGCTTTCTGGGGGTCCTGAAATGAGAAAATGAAAATGTATATAGTATGATAATTTCCTTTATACGTGTTACCTAGAACTTCAGATCTATGGATAAAGAATATCTCATATGACTATCATAGCTAGCTGTAGTCGTTTATTAGCAACAAGTATTAGCAACAAGATTCAATAATAATATTTTCCTTCACAATCAAAATGATATAATTATACATGAATTAGTCAGTAGTCTTTATAGTAGGCCTACATAATATTAATTACTAATGTGTTCCCCTGCCATTCTTCTGTTAGGCAATTCGAGTATAGAAATGTAATTTGGTTGCGTCTTTGGTTGCGTCATACTTATTCAGATATGACCCGCAGTTCTTATGAAATGACTCTGAATAACTAGAATTGTATAACTCTAGAATAACTTCTTGATTTTAGAAATGGATAGTTTATAAAAAGAACACTACATAAGTAAAACATAACGGCAATTTAAAAATTAATAACAGAGCTGATAATTTTACTCTATAAATACCACAACCTTGGAGTCTGAAGATACAACGTTATAAACTTGATATATAAAGGAGAAGAAAAAAGAAGTATACTCATACAAAACATTACAATGCTATGAATAAGAAAAATTATAATCACCCGCAGATCCCCGGAAATATTGGCTCCGGCTAAAATTCCGGTCGCAGCCGGAAAAAAAATTGAAAATACTGAGAAGAAATCGTGTTGTACCCCTTCACTGAAACGGTAATCCGGGAAGAAATTATCTGTGATCAGTCTCTCTGAAAGAAAACATAAATATCAAGAAACACTTCATAGACAAAAGTTTGAAATTCATATTTTATTATTATCCTTATCTCGACTATTGCGTGTAGGACTATGTAAATGAATGGCAAAATACGACCTGTATTAACATTAAAATACATTGCGGAATATAGTCACGAATCATTTTTGCATCTCATCTCGCGATTCGTTGAATTAATTTTGAGTACCGTACCGTGTTGAGTGGATTATTGATTGGGTAAATGTTCATGATCTTGACTTGTTCAAGTTTTACTCACTGTCATAGCCGATGAAACCCTTTGCTTTTGCTTCATCACTTTGAGGCCCGATTGCAGTTCCGATCATAAAGTCGGCGATTGCAACCAAAAGTATGACAAGTAGACCCATTTGAGCCTGAAAACAAATCATTACAAATGTCTAATGAATTCTGGGCCTATGTTATGACTTGGACATGGACAAATTAACAAAATTTTGTAACACATTCATAGGGACAGTTAATTAATAGTAAATTTACTCAATCTGCAAAGAATCAATGTAACCCCGCCTCGATTTAATGCACACTCTCATCTCGTGGGATATTATAGAACATATTTTATATAAATATTAGAAAAAAAAAGAGAATGCAAAAAGTAAATAGAATAGAAATTGATAGAATAATGAATAAGAAAGTAGATACATATTGCTACCTATTATTGGGAAAAAAATACTTTGAAAAATTAATTCTATTGTGAAAATCAAAACTACATTGGAAACGCCAAAAATCAAAGTATATTGATCGCTAATTTGTTAAATTATTTGTAATTTGATTCTATGCATATTTTTGAGTATTTTCTGAAGTTGCAACATACAGTAGAAAGGAATGTCTTTAATGTGTTTTCTAGAGGACCAGTGTAGAACACTGACAACTTCTTCAATTGAAAAACTCACTTGATAAACGATTTAACTTAAGAAGGGATTCAACTTTACCAAGGGTTATAAACATACAAACAAGAAACTTAATGAAGAAACTTCTAAGCAGTAGTGGAGTTTCCAGACAGGGATTGGGAGATGAGTCAAAACATGACTATTTACCTTGGCTTCCCACTCCATGCCCACGACAACTATACACGTTAACAGCATGATCGTCACAGTGCCTATGATTCGCATATCGTTGACCCCACCGTCGACAATCGCCACGTCAAACGAGGTAAGTACGGACATCATAGACTCGCAGAACCCAACGACATACATAGCGCACGCGACGGCATTGGCAAGCGAGAAGATAAGTCCGATTGACCCGCCAAACTCGGGGCCCAATGACCGTGATATCATGTAATATGTACCACCTATGACAAATAACAGTTATCTTCAAGCCATTTAATCATATTGGCGGGTGTTGCCCGCATTTAATAACTTTTCATTGAATTATTGTATTATATTCTCAATTCGACATAGATTAGTACATAGTAATAATATTGGGTTATATAAGCGAGGGCTAAATATTTACTCTGGAGTACTTTAATATTTAATAATTAGTTTGGAGGGTGCTACCCACATATCCCACCGGGCATTCAAACGGACGTAGTTCCACCATCTAGTTGCCACATGAACACATGTTTACGAATGTTGGCAACACTTGCCAAAATAGAGACATCCTGGAGCTCTAAAAAACATGTACTTCATTTGGCGAATATGGAGAATCCACTGCACAGATCGATATGATACTGCTTATCATATTTGAATTATTTTATAAATTTGTAAAAAATACCAAGAGTAAAATTAGAACTGAAAAAGAAGTTACTCAGTACTCCGTATTCAAATCTCAAAAATGAACTAATAATTGTGGATACCAGTGCTTCTTACCGCCTTTGATGACACCGTTGGTACTGATTGCCGCCATTGATAATGCCGTGATGGTCGTGACAACGCTTGTTGACAGGATCAACAGGCATCCTTGACCGACCCCTGCTTGGCCAACGACCCACGAGAGCCGCAAGAAGAGCATTACCCCCCATATGTTGAGGAGATTCCTCACGAGAACCCCTTGAATCCATCCAAACTTTACTAATCCTTCGGGATCTGCTTGACCAGTGGCCTGCGGTGCTGTGGGCTGGAAACAAAAACATGTTTGTTTATTACCTCCTCTGATACATCTAATTCTTTTTCAAGGGTTTGATAAAAACTTGCATCACAAGATAACTGTTCTGATATTATAGCACTAGAAAAGTTATAACAAATTTTTCTACAATACACATGTTCTACATGGATAATTATAAGTTGATATTATTTAAATTCATGTAGGCTTGTCCTGCGGAGAATGCTACATACATATGAGTTGTTACAGAAACAGATCAATTAGAAATTAGATTAACAAAATTGTGAATGTGGTAACAAACAAAGCTGTACTTTAAAAAAATTCAGGGTGTAATTTTGTCACATGAAAACAATCAATGAAGGTTGCAATAAGTATGGATTTTAGTAAGTGGTAAAGACTTCCAGCACATTTCATAATGATTATTTCAGTTTGGACAAATCAAGTGACAGTTCATGAGATCAGTGGGCAGTAATAATGTTTGATCAGTCGGCTTCAGCTCCAGTAATTGAAGCTTTTAGTTGACACGATGCACGGGAATCTAACCTCTGACCTCTTGGGTTAACTTGCGGTATATCGTGTTATATCAATTTATTAGTAGGCTAGTACTTGTCACTCATCAACTGCTCGATAGGCCAGATAACACAGTAATTCACACACTCCATGAATTAATGTTGAAATTGGCTCGTTGTTTATTCTAATGGACTAGTCTACGTGTGCAGAAGAGCAGTAATAATTCCAATTTCACTCCTTCACTGCATTTTCAATTCATAAAAACGTATGCATTGCGATTTGTGGAACATGAATCAACTTGAGAATGTGAAGCCATCGTAGGCACCTTATCAAGTTGACTTGCAGGGCGCTGGCTACACAATATGTAAATATGCAGCAGTTATCGAAACACCATGGTATCGTAATGACTTATCCAAGTAGAAGTTGAAATACCTGTGAAGTTACTAGTTACTAGACGACATGTTTCGTAGGAAGAAGAGTCAAATGCAATGTCTCGGAAAAATATTTTTGTAGCGATCAGTAACTAACAGAAAATTGAAATAGTCAGTCCTCAAGAGAATTGAACGAGTTTTCACAAAAAAGTGTATCAATTTATCCAATTGATTTTTGTTTGAGCTACGGTCAGAACAAATTGATACAAATTACTATACTGTACTACCAAAAATCGTGAATCGTGTATGTTACTGGTAACGCGCTTTCCCCATGTGACCAGAAGATGAGGGTAGATTGGGCCTCAGTTCGATCCCCGCCACCGTTCATCTTTACGGAAGTTCTCCGTGGTTTCCCTATGTAGCCTCGATAAATGCCGGCATGCCCCCCCCCCCTACAGTATAAGCCACGACCGCTTCCTTCCCATTACCTAAGGACCTTCCCTCTTGTCATCTCATGAATTAATAATACCAAATACTTTAATATATAACCTTGGTTATATATTAAAGTATTTGATAATACTATCCGACGCCAACATATCATTCATTAATATTCAGTTATCATTACATTATAAAGTAATATAAAGTAATAAAGTAATTACATGAAAATATAATGAAATAATAATAATGTATGAATGAAAATGAAGTAGGCAAAATAAGCATTGAGTAAAATTAATTTTAAAAGAGTACTTTCAGACGTTACTAAAATTGAGGATTGTTGAAAAAAAAAATTGTGTGTGTGTATCAAGGGTTCACGGTGGTGGGGTTCGGGAAAACACTCGATTTCCGCATCACTACCACGCACCGAACCATGTTCGTGATACTAAATAGTAGCTACAATAACCCACCTAAACAAGATCGGTTTTCTAGGGCAACATTTGTTCTATGAACACTTGTTAGCTTTCTCGCTCTTCACTTTTAGAAGACAATCATCATTCACATTTCTTGAACACACCCTCCGCAAACACAGGTCTCCAACTTCACCGAATTCCACCATTATTATTGGATATTATTGGCATGTCTTCAATAATAGGTTATCATTTCACTTTCACGTACAGTTAGTTGTGACTTGTCGTAGGTTGTGTTTGACATGTTCAACCACGTGTATTTAAATACATATTGTCTCAATTGTTATAGAAAATTGGCACCTGTATTGAAACATGTAGGTATTTATTGGGTGACTGCAATAATTAATGTAGGCTGCGTATAGAATAACGAAGCGGTTACTTGACATTTTACTGTATCTACAATATGATCAGATAGGGGAACATTAAACCATAACAAAAAGGGGTCATATCAGGCCTTTTGGTGAAATACACTTGGTTGAACCAATATCAGCTAAATAAATCATTTTCCAAGTGAAATTACAATAAATGCATGTATGCTTTTGAGTATAATTCAAGTACCGGTATAATATATTTAATATTCTAAAAAGATCGCGTAATATTTTTTAATACAAATATGATACATTCTGTCAGTTATTTTGATAGGAACATTGAAGATTATTGGACTGAAAATGTATTTGTTGTAACAAGATTAATTTTCCGTTACAAATTACAATACGTTGCGTCAAACGTCTCATGTCTGGAAATATGATCACGGGCCAACACTGATTGTTGAATCGGTGCTTGTTGAATGAATTGTTGATTGTTGCTGGTACCAAATACTGCACATTTGTAGGGCCTACATCACTGCACATAACGCACACACATCCTATGTGGAAAGATAATAACCGATAGTAGGACACAGTACTGAATGTTGCGTATTGGTCACAAACATTTTGAACGGAAAGGGACAAAATATATATAGACTGCATGTAAACAATCCCAGACATGATTTATTTTTATTTTCAAGATTGTCTCTGTCAAATAATTATATACAACTAGATTTACTAAAGGCATTTTCTATGGTTTAATAACATGACCGTGTTAGCAAGAAGGGGGGGGGGGAGGGGGGTTGAGTTGTTACAAAATCATACTATTCGAAGACTACATATACATATATATATATAAGTTTTGGTGTGTCGTATCACTATCTGACGATATGTCACGATATGTTTTCTGACGATATTCTGACGGTACTTTTGGTTCAGCTACGAAATAAAAAATGGAATTAAAAAACTTAGCCTACAAGAATATTGCATATAGACGTACTCACTCACACTTAAAAGAATTGAAGTGATGAATGATTAATTAGGTACTGAATGGACTTTTCGCTTCGACTTGATTCAGACAGTCATGTAGGAATGTCGCTATGTACTATTGACAAGAGTGTAGTGCAGTGAAAGAAAATACTATAACATGTGCATGTACCAACAGATAGTACGTATACTTTTTTTTAATGCTGCTTAACGACCCCACCAACAGCTAGGTTATACGGGAGTACGAATACTGTACCAATACTTGTAAACACAAAAGATGAAGGCGCGAGTGTGGTTTGGATGGGCGAGACGTTAAATTGGAACCTTCATCTCTCGTGGATGAAGGTCTGTCTGCAAGTTCTCTTTGACCGAAAAGGGTTCTATTCCGTCGTTTTACAAGATCTATTTGTGTACATGCCCGCGGTACGTGCACACTATTCCTTTTCCAATTATTTTCTTTTATACAGATAATAAAAGGGTTCATATATTTAAGAGGGCTTCTTATTTCGCTTTGTTAGAAATGTTGAGACCTTTTCGGTTTATGATAGTATCAAGTCATACAGAATTATTAGTACGGCAAGGTACTGTTGTTCTTCACAATTTGAAAGACAAGCTTGTAAGTTGTAACCCTTTTTAGTATTTGTAAAAAAAAAAATACACTGCAACATAATAAAATTAAAATATGAGTTAGCAATATAGCATTGAGAAATGAGCACCAGTGACACTATAAATCAGGAATTCTGCTTTGCCAGGTTCTCCTTGGACACTATATAGAAAGATAATGGTGTAGGCCTATATAGGATACAAGCCCAGTAACCCTTATTTTGTGGTAGGGCCTACATTTTTTTCTTTGTGTTACCATGGTACCTAGCTTTGGCGGAATGGAGGTATCAAAATTAAATTAGAATACAATCTGTGTACAGATTTCTTCCGATGACACAAAGATACGACACAGTATAGTTGTTATTGTACGACATGTATATGTGTGATTTGTGACCCAACCCCACACAGTTGCACTATAGCGCACAGTATCCATAATAGTGCACACATAATTTTTTTCAAAATCTTATCTAGGTTATATGGAGGAACGAATGAGTGACTGAAAATAAAACGATGGAGCGATGATGTGAAATGACGTTGGTAACCCAAGTCTACAGCGGGACTCGAGCTCGTGCCTGTCTGACTAGAATTCAAGTAGTGTCTCAACTGTGTGAGCCATACGGAAGGTTGGCTTTTGAGATTGCAATGATATGCAATTGCATTATTGAAATCTTACGTAATTTGTGACTTCAGTGCCTGTAATTAGTTTTCTCTGTAAAACTCCGAAATTAGTATCTGAATTGCAAATAATAACTAAGTACCGTAGTGGTGAACATTCTCTGTTCTATTTTTACATTCTATTTTGTTACAAGAGTTGGCTATTGATAATTAGGGCCTACTTGACTGAATGAAACACGCAGACTAAGTGGACATCATTACCGGTATACGCCAAAACAATGTAACACTTACTGAGTTTGCAAATATCTTTATTGTAGAAAAATATCACAAAAACACTGCAATTGCATGCACCTTATTTACCAAACCCATCCGCCTATTACCTCCGTACAGTATAGTCTAGCTGACATTGCCCTCAATTGCGGTGTTAAATCAAGAAGTCGTCGAATCGTCATCGACCACATTAATGACAAAATTAATGACAAATATAATTGTATTGATGAAAGAAGAAGCTGTTGTTTATACCATCATAAATACACAAATATTACCGTTTGTATATATAGCTGTATTTTTTATAGCTGTAGTTGTCTAGTTTGTATTTGTATAGCTGTTATATTTTGACGGTCAACAATTTGTAATGTAGGTAGAAGAAACACAACTACATCTTTCAAAAGCATTACGCAGCTAGTTTATCTACACGACCTTCTTCTGCTGCAAAACGCTTTGGTAAACGCTGAATAATACAAAATGTGGGCGCGAGCCAGCACGATGCAATTGTAACGCAACACAGCGTTCTTGTTTTATTCGTATAATAGCAATAACTTCCTCCGAGCACCTAACCGTAGGTTATATAATAAGGTCTTTGACTCGGAGGATTCATTTCATGCTGTCAACAGAGAATAGAATAAGGGATAAATGAAGTATTTGATTAAATAAGTTGTGAAACAGGTGACATATTGGACACGACCGCTCCTTCCCACTGTACCAAAAACCTAATGAAATAACCTTTTATCTCATTGCATCTAATTCATCATTTACCGTTGCAAATAGATCTTAGTCATCTTAATCCAATATATATAAAAAACACTTACCCATTTAAAATCTCATTGCTGAAAAATACTCATCAGTGATCAGAGTTCATTGTGTATATCTGAGACGTGTGGCCGAGTGGTGAATACACTGACTTGACCGTCATTCATGAGACCGGGGTTCGATTCCCGCCATGGTCGACCATTCTGACAGGGGTTTTTCGTGCCAGGTCAATACTGGGATGGTTCCCTAACAACAGGCCACGACCGACTCCTTCCCGCTATCCAAAAACACCTACTAAAATAACCTTTCATCTCATCATCCCATCATCTCAAATACACGCCAATAGATCGTAGTAATCAGTAGGGTGCATTGTTAAACCCGAAACAAACAAAAAATACATTGTGTGAGACATTATTTCGGCTTGAACTTACATAGTGAGCATATCCGGTCGATCACCATAGCTAATCTACGTCTTTACAGGTTAGAAATTATTTGGGTTTTTGGTATATTGGGTTTGGAGAAAACACTAGTATACTTGCATCCTTACGATCAGGCCACGACCGATTCCTTCTCAGGTCAGGACGATAAGTTCACAATGAACTTGTGTATTCATCCCAAGAGAAGTGAAAAAAGTTTTTGTTGTACGTCACTTCTAGCAAACAAACTCGAGCCATGAGTTGATGCCATCGAAGCCGGGCCAGATGCGTAATTATTACAAAGTCTCAACGCTTTTATATTGCCTTAACTATTCTTCACCGGATATAAATTATGCTTCATGTAAACAAAAAACGCAAAGAATTACAACCAGTCTATTTTACATCCTCCGTCATCGAAACTTCCCTCTATGTTGGAAGGATTTAAATAATTCAACAACCTAACAATTTGTCATGCAACCTTTTAGTTTTTATCACTATAATTTGATACAATTTTTACAGCAATCTTGCAGGATGACTCAAACGATCAATGATTGATAGTAAATCATTACACGATCTAGTTTGAGTTTCACGTTCTAATTAGCATTTATAATAACCAACGACAGCTGAGATGAAAATATACATACACATTATTAATAGGCTTATACATTATTGTGTACGACTCGTCGAATTTGTTAGATATTTTATTTATATTTTCTAACTCATTAATAAACTTCATTATAAGGGTGGTGAGATCGCCCTTGTGGTGCCCCGTTCAAACGATCTCATGTTTCATCCATAGCCTTAATTAGGGAACAATAATTTTGTATCAAGTTTCCATATTGAGAAAAAAAAGAAAAAAAACACAAGAGAAGTGATGAAGGTTCCGACCGAGTCTCTCTTATGCCAAACCACCAGCGTAGGAGGGTTAGCGACTCCATCTTTCGACATATTCTTCTATCCACAAGAGAAAAAAAGTCGTTTAGTGACTAAATAATTGTACAAACTTACATACAACCCCACTGCAACTTCGAGGATTTTATCAATTAACGCTATTGAAAGATGCCGCAGTAGCGTTTCTTACCTCAAACTTCGTCATTAAAAATCATAATATACTCGCATTTATTCTTGGATACCTACAATTGTAGGTCTATACCACGGGCAATTTACTTTTGAAAGTCATTATACTCGTTCGCAAGAGAGTTGATTGACTGTTCGTATACAGATCTATACGTGACAATGGCATATTAATTCGAGATAAACGGCCTTTTCAACAAATTGTGGCGATCAATCGATGTTGAATAAGTAAGTTCAAACGAATCATTTATGACTCACGAAACACGAATCCATATATACTGCCAAGTGTCGGTACTAAGGTCAAACGTCAGAATAGTCAGTACTACGGTTATAGTATAACAAACTCCACGTGGCGAGAGAAGTTCAATTTAAGAGCAATATATTTTTTATATTCAACGTTACACACATTCAAACTGACGCAAAATTCAGTGTTTCGAACTTTCTATAATTCATGTTATTTATATGTGTGTGTGTGTGTGTGTATGTGTGATTTTATGAACGGTCTTGTCCAGAGACAGAATATGTGACAATATGTACCAGGTTTTTACAGGTTTGACGTTGATGGATGTCGAACGAAACGTGAAACGTCTCTCAATTGTGTTGTTACTCTTCTATTGACGCGAAAGATGAATGGAGATACCCGCGAGCTAGTGGCGTGAGATAAGGAAGACGGTCGATTGTAGCCATCGTCTCTCACGAGACATGTAGTCAAACCTGGATTGACAGTGGTCGTCGTTTGCGAGAGGAAAGAAAGGTTACTGAGTCTTCGCATCCTCCGAGGGGTTTAGAACTCGAAAATTTTGTGTACACCTGATCTCAGATTTCAGGGATTTCAAGAGATTTCAAATCAGGAATTTCAAGGAATTTCAAGTGATTTTAGGGATTTCAAGAGATTTCTGGGATTTCAAGTGATTTCAGGGATTTCAATGATTTCAAGGATTTCAAGAGATTTGAGGGATTTCAAGAGATTCCAGGGATTTCTAGAGATTTCAAGAGATATCAGGATTTCAGGGATTTCAAGTGATTATAAGAAATTCACAAGAATAAGAAATGATAAGAAAGAATAATAAGAATACAAATTTCACAAATTTCAGGGATTTCAAGGGGATTTCATGGCAAGTGTACACCGGATTTCAGGAGTTGTTAACCCCTAGGTATCCCCATCTAGAACAGTGTGCTCTAGAAACTGAGGCGAGCGAGCGACTTTCAACAACACGCATCTTGTCAAACGTTTCACTGCACTTGCACCTACAATTATCTGCATGAATCGGTTTGTGAATTGTGAACAACTCTAGGCCTATCGCATCCAGTATTGACAATAGTCGTCACTTGTCAGGCCAAACCCTCGTTACAACTCGCCTTTGTGATCTACGTTTTGAGTATTTCATGTATACGTACTCATTTTCAACGAACAAATGCAATTTTGTTAACATACATTACACACAAAGATCCACAACAATCCTTCGTGCACAAAATTTCAACTTATTTTCAATTTTGTATTCATAATTATATTTTTGTTCCCCCATTCCTCTATTGTCCATCCGATCCATGTCTACTGTCCACCATTCACTCAACGCCACTAGATCTTAGTCATCATTGTAATGCGTCGTTAAACCCCAAAATATAAACATTTAAACATTCAACTGAAAGTCATACTACAGTACTGTGTCTGTGATTGTACACACGTCACGCGTCTGAATAAAACATTGAATTGAAAATTGCATCTTTTCTTATTTTCTATCGTTTTTTGCTTATATATCCATCTAGTCAATTACAATATTGTAGACCCTAAAAGGTTCGTAGGCCTTGGGCACTGTGCCTATAGTCGGTCTTTGAATGAATACAGCGGTACTGCATCCGTCGTAGCACCGAAGCCACACCTTTGCTAACCAGAGGCTCCGAAGACCTCGTTCATTAGAACTGAACTCAATTATATTTTAGTGTTTTATTTTTATATATAATAAACTGGGAGCCTAAACTCCTCAAAGTATGCAGGAAACTCGATATATTGAGACAAACATAATTAA
Source organism: Brachyptera putata (assembly GCA_907164805.1). Taxonomy (NCBI): domain Eukaryota; kingdom Metazoa; phylum Arthropoda; class Insecta; order Plecoptera; family Taeniopterygidae; genus Brachyptera; species Brachyptera putata. The sequence continues at coordinate 16,609,912 of OU015468.1, read as the reverse complement.
CCTATCAGTTTTTAATCCGACTAGTATTATTTTTATATAGTTCGTATATTTAATTTTATAACATTATTTCCTACTTGTTGGTGATTAATATCGCCTTATATGACTTGAATTATAAATAAATAATTTATAAATAGCTACAGGCTAAAGACGGGTTCTATTATAAAATATTTGTTGTGTAAGATTTTGTGTTTGTAGCGCATCTTGAAAATATACAATAGATTATTTAGGTATGCTTACTGAGTTACTGTATATATAAAAGATACATAAAAGAGTGTAATGAGGCCGACTGACCATTTTCAGCCCAGTGTCGAACGCATAGCTACAGACGAACGTACATTTCGAAACTTGAAAGACATGAAAAACAGCACTTTATATTCGTTTATTCAAATTCAAGTAAAACGAAAGTAGGGCACTTGGGTCTCAAAATATTTTTCTAGTTCACTGAAAAAAAGTTTCATATTCATGTTGTATTGCCAATTATGACAATCAAAAATCAAAATTAAGTGTAACAAATCAACGAATTGGACATATCCTGCTGCTTTTATGCTACAAAAACACCACTATATCCTACAGTTATGATGAGCTATATATAGGCCCTACCGGGTTCGAGACCGTAGTACGCCCATCCTGCCGCAACAACGCAGCTTTTATCCTAATTGATCCGCCGAGTTCGTACCGGTATTTAATTTCTGAAAGCCATCATGCAGAATTGCCAATCACGAGAATTCCGTGTTTGATGATGTTTTTTCTACCAAGAATAACTGGTGACGTACGAAGTTGGGTATACGGGGATAGTACGGTAATTGTACACATTCAGTTAGTAAAAAACAATCTAATAAACAACGATAATAAGCCTGACTATAATAATAGTACCGTTGCTTGGTGTAATGTTTGTTCTAGTTGTTAGATTAAGATTTAACTGAGCTTATTTGAGTTTGACGTGCAATACCGGTACTAAATACTGATATGATATGCTATTTGTAGATATACTTGTACAGAAGAGGAGCGAACTACTCGAGCGCTAGTGGTATGGAATACGGGGGACGGTCGCTCGGAACCCTTAATATAAATATAAGTGTAATATAGCGCTATATGCTATGACTGCTATGCACAGCAAGCAGTCTTGCACCTCGGGTATGAGTTTTAATTAGCCCGTATAGGCCTACTTGGTGAACTTTTTATCCGTATTTTTGGATAATTATTTCAATTCAATTCAAATCATTTCATTTCAAAGGAAACGTGTTACAGTGCAGTTTTTCAAATGCACTAACGTTATTTATAAATTATATATTTTCTAATATATAATTATATGGGAAAACCATAAACTCACAACACAGTTGGGCCAACACCCCAACAGAATATACTGATGTCGAGACCAAACTTAATTGCATAGCTTGTGAAATAAGAGACTAGGAAAAGTCAATGTAAGTCATGCCTCCTCAGATCTACCACCTTACGAATCTCAATATTTACAAAATCGCCTTTGCCGACCTGTAATAGTTCAATTTCTGTGACATATAATTTATAATACCAGTCGATTTAAAAGCTTCAGTTTCATACTTATCCAGTTTACGTATGGGAATACTATTTTTATATTAGAATGCAAATGCAATTGCAATTGTGAATGCAATTGTGAATCTATAACGTATACGTGCATATTTACAGAAAAAGAAGGATCTCACCCCTATACCACACCACTAACGCGCGGGTGGTTCGTTCCCTCATTTTTCGTGATCCAAGTATAATAATCGAAAAAGTCTTCATACATTACATAGCAAATGCCCATTTTTTTTAATAACATCGTAACTTAATACAAAATCATTATTCCCCAATCACGACTATGGATGGAAGGTAGTATCGTTTCGACGGGGCACCACCACAAGGGCGATCTTACACCCCTGCATAATATAGCCCAACAGACTAGAAAATGCATAATACAGCCTACAATAATACACTATAAAGTGTTAAATGTACGCTGCAATATGCAATACCAAAGAATCATGGAAAATGATGACTGCATGGCGTAATAGACACGTAGGCTAATTAAACTTATTTTGATTTGCACCAATTTAGATCTGACATCACATGCACGAAGCATTGTAGGCCTATATGTACAATATTATAAATATAATATATCTCTCGAATTGACATTTGAAATATAATATTTTTATAAATCGTATTTACTATTTTGAGGTTTGAAGTCTGTATAGTCAATCGATTCATTTGCTATGAAATAGTAGGCCTATGAAGTATATTTGTATTGAAAATTACGGTGATGCTAAGAATGTTAGTCCATAGACTACATTACTGAGTCAGCTCGTATATTTACGAGAAAATTGTCATTTTTTCACTAGGAGATGATTGACCAAAATGTCTTTAATGGGGATTTTTTTTGTAAAGATTCAAGTGGTTGTAAGCGACAATCTCTTTGCCCCCCCCCCCCCCCCTCCCCTCCAACGATCCGACCACTGCGTCAACATATTATAGAATACACACGAGTCTGGCTTCCATTCTGACCGGATATGTCTTATTTATTACACACATTGATGTGATGGTTTTCTATGATATACGGTTATATATAGAAAAGTATCACCTTGTCCTCGAAACTTCTCAACACAATCAAAAACAGAAAAAATTCCTTCGCAATACTGAGACTATCTTTGAGTGATAACCAACCTGGCGGTTCTTTTATGTACTTGTATTCACGAAAGATGAAGGTGCTAACCACCTGTGAGCTAGTGGTTCGATCGGTAACTTTTTCAGCAGTGGACACAAGGATACAAGACGTAGGTTATATACTAAAACTGAATATGTTGGTTTAAAATTGTGAATGAAATATTGTTGATAGATTTTTTTATAACATCAAAAAATTGTACAAATTCATTATTGCCCAATTGAGGATATCAATTTAGGCCAATTAATCAATCTAATATAATTCAATTTTTCAAAAAACCTCCCCTCAATTCTCAAAGCCATCTCCTTCAGAAATAGGACCCATCTTCATTTTCTCCACCCATTTTTTTTTCAACATTGGAAAATACGTCCAGAACCCAAAGCTTATTCCTGAGCTAGGCTGAGCAAATACATCCATCGCACACTAACGAATTATTATGGTAGGCTAGAGAAATAATAAATATAAATTATGTTTTTCTTCGAAATCTCGAACTACGATATTGAATCATGACGCGGGTTGTGTTAATATAAATGAGATGAGTTAGATACTAAGATATATCGTTATTCACATATTAGAATCAATAGAATTGCTAATTCCAGCTCTCCATTATAGGCTGTCTTGTGCCCATAACACAGACTATCAATAGTAATTGATCTATGCAAGGTCCTATGAATAGTTCTGAATTATTTGAGGATTGTATTGGCCATCAGGTATATATATCTTATGTTGACAAAATTACATAACAATGAATGATCAGAAACCAACGAACTTTTTACACAACTCTCTCTAGATCTTTCAGTCACTATTGCTTCCCTATACCTACACGCTCGATGGGAAGTGTTCTTGATCGTGATTAATATACACTCAAAGACTCCACCAACAACTAGGTTATTAGGGAGTAGGCCTACGTATAAGCGAAGTGTGTAAAATGTTATAAGTTTCTGTCAAGAGACGTCACTCATTGTGTGAAAATACATAAAACAACGTCCCCAGACCAAACATAATCAAATAGTTTACCAATTCATAACATTGTCAGTAAATTTCTATGATCCGACAGATGATATGATGCTATGATCCGACAGATGACTATACAAGAAACGGTCAACCATAACCTCCAACCATAGAGTAATGAAGATTTCGAAAAGAAAAACAGTGAGTAAAGTTTGCATTGTTTTTCAGCCCCTGCCTTCATCTGTGACCCAGCACTCAGTTCATACCTGATTCTTCTCTGAGCGTATTATAATTCATCATGTCTGTGGTACTCGGCATGCCGATCATGTTAGCCTTGACGTAGCTTTTTTATATGTTTATTTTTACTTCTAGTTATCTTTTTGATTTCATAAAATTACATTCCTATCTAAAGCATTGCACACACACACAGATATATATATATATATATATATATATATATATATATATATATATATATATATATATATATATATATATATATATATAGGCTATATGATCGATGGTCGGCCATGGCGGGAATCGAACAACGGTCTCCTAAATGACGGATCAGTGTGCTATAGCCACTCGACTACCAATTATTACAACAATGTGTGCTATTGCAGAGATCATTTGTATAAGAAATTTATATATACAGAAGAAAAACGTAGCACTTGGTCATTGTTGACTATTCAGTGAATAGTGATTAGTGATAAGCGGGTGTGGAGGGGGGAGGGGTGGAAGGCAAGGACACTATACATTGTGCATGCTTTGTGCACGATCATGACAAAACGACAACTGAAATTACATTCAATTCAACTAACCTGTTGCCGTAAAGTGCTTACAATGTGCACTGTGTAACATCCGTTCTCTTGCATTACTAATTTAGAGAATTGAATTGATCATTATTTATTAATTGCTTGTATACCGTTCTTACCGCAGCATTAACATTGTACTAATAGGCAAGGTGGAAAATATATATATATATATATTATGACTATTCTTTTAAAATTGATCTAACCGATTTGGCCCCAAAACTAGACAGTTCCAAGTTGGATAGGTCAGCCACCTGACGTTTGTGTGGAAAGTTGTGAAAACGTTCCAATTTAGAATCATGAAGTATTAATTGGTACATCGATCGATCGTCTCATCTCACTCAAGTACGCATGCGTTTACAAGGAAGATTCGAGGATTGGCCATTTATTTGTTTAATACATGTTCTATATTTTTAAGGAATTATCCAGTGAATCAATTTGTAGTGTTGTTCCGTTGTATTATAAGGTTTAAAAATATAGAACACATTTGGTTATTTTAGAAGGTTTATATCACAGCCTTCTTTATTAGAGAAGAAGTCTCTATCAGAGAAGAATGATCTGAATAAAGAAGGCTGTGGTTTATATAATAGAACAAATTGGTTATTTAAGAAAGTTTAAAAATATGGAACACATTTGGTTATTCTAGGTTTAAAAATATAGAACACATTTGTTTTTTTAGGTTTAAAAACATAGAACATATGTAGAAAACAACACACGTGCGCTATTGGTTTGGGATAGGGGGGACGGTCGATCGGAACCTTCTTCTGTCGTGGATTCAAGTATCCAGTAGACTCGAATTCGCCGTCATCCAAGTTCTGTGTGTTAGTCGAGACCACTTCCGAGAGGTTACTCTTGGACACAATGCTACACTAGTGTCCACGGGAGAAGAAGGGGCGAACCACATGCGCGCTAGTAGTGTGGAATAGTGAGAACGGTCAATCGAAACCTTCTTTCGCGGATAAAAGTATAGCTGTGTATTCCACCATTCAGCCGGAGGCAGTTCGGTTTTAATCTCGTTGCTAAAATAGAAGATCACTGGCGAAGAACTAGATAGATATACTCGCCTAGGGCAGCTTTACTTTTATCCACAGATATTGTCTCCCAAAATGAATAATTGTGAACTTTCACTGCATTTCAATTCTTTTGAAAGACGCAGTGGCGTTTCTCATCGTATGAGAATCGATCGTTTTAAAATATCAGAACGTCCTAAAAAAGCACTGGCTATCCCGAGCTATTTACAAATATAACGGTGATATTAGGCCTATACTTGTGTTTGTTATGTTGGTAGACAACCTTCTTCTTTCACGAGGATACAAGATATCAAATATTGACATTCATCGATGGTAATCTAAAATGACCTAACCTAATAAAACCAACCACATCCTGACAATTCAAATAAACCAGAGTTGGCGCTATTCACAACACGGGTTTGATATGCATAGAGGCAATCATTATGTGCCGTGAACGTTCATCCAGTGATATTGTGTATTATACGAACCACGATGTTCTATCTCTCTCACTCTCGAACACGCATGCGCACGATGGCTTTATAATAGCCGCTTCGGAGGCTAGCCTCACATTGCAATCCCTAATGCCGGACGCCGAACCGACACGCGTAATCACACGTTTTACGTTCGGTTCTTTGATGTTGTTATGACGATTATTTTTATTTATTCATCATTATTATTAGAATTATTATTTTTATTACTATAATAATCATTATTATAATTGATATTATATATTTTTCACCCCACAGTTGGAAGAGCGTGCTAATTATTCTTGCATATGCATTATTTAAATATTATAATAAAAAATGATAATAATAATAATATTTTTTTTTTTTTTTTTATTTTTTTTTTATCATTATTATTATTATTGATTGCTACTAGTTGTTTGGTTTGTACTTCCTATTAATGAGTGTTTCAAATTTTTACTCTGTTTTTATTCGAGTTTTGACCAAAGGAAATTTGTGAAAACTACGAAATTCATTTATATGATGTCACAATGGTCAATTATTAGGCCTACTGTTATTTCACCTTGTCTATTCATTTCGTTGATATCAGTCAATCAGCAGTCAACTAATCAGCAACTATAGCACTACTATAATCAGCAGTCAACTATAGCTTTAATATTCGTATTAGTTACCTAACCACTAATTCAATCGGCATTCGGATTTATCCCTCATAGATAAATCTAAATTGCAGTGTGCACAAATAAAAATCACTCTGTAAATACTGTAGATTACTTTGTCAACTTCAGATAATTGAACACGTAGGCTACTGTGTCCAGTGTATATCATTTTGTTTATAAGTGGGGTATCTTCAATTCTTGCTTCGTATCAGTGACTGAGAATATCACACAAATTTCTGAGAATTTATTCCGGCTTAGTGTTAGTTTCTTTATAATTCAGTTCAGTCGTGGACAAGAGTAGTAGCCCTAATTGTTGTACAATGCTGTAGTGTCAAATTTCGATGTTTGTGACAGTGATATTGTGAAAGAATTAGGGTGGAAAAAATTAGAAGAAAGGAGGAAAAAAGACAGACCATTGAACTTTTTTAGGGCAGGGAATGGTTTTACGGGATGGGAAGAAGTGAGAGAGAGGGTAAGAATGAGATTTCAGAGGAGTGGGAGAGGGGGAACAGCTTACTGTGGAGAGGGCTAAAACAGAATTGGGAAGGAGTGGGAAGAAGCTGGGCAAAGAAGCAAGGGAGCTGAAAGCCTTGAACAGTTCAGGAGGAGGCTAGGGAAGGAAACCAATTACTCCCACGCAAACATGCGCAATTATAGTGATCCAACCGAATACCACACCCTGACATCACTCATAGTTACGAGTAACAGACAACAATGTCCACCAAATGGAATTAACCACTCAGCATGTGTGGTACTGGTATAGTCCACCAGTTCCCTGTATTGCTATGGTAACGATTGTTGGGCACTTGCTACTTGACAGAGGTTCATGACTCCCGCAATGCAAGAGTAAGTCCTCCCCCCCTCTCTCCCCTAATGCATCTACAGTCATCAAGTTATAGATACTACTACTTCACAGTTCACAACAATGCACTAAGTGAACTTGGAACACCAACTGTGAACACCTAACAGCTTTAGAAGATGTCTGGATTGGCGCGATTCGAGGCGACGAGAGAGGTGAAGGCGCGAGCCACATGTGCGCTAGTTGTGTGGGATAGGGAAGACGGTCGATCGGAACGTACTTCTCTCGTGGATACACGTTTAGAAGAGCATTTTTTCTGTAACTTGTTGCAGTGATTGTTTTTGTACTTCGGGGATGGACTTCACAACATGTGTTGGGACTTGACCCTGCGGGCTGTATAATTAGTTTTGTATAAGTTATTTGAAAGTCGTGCCCTGTTGAGTTGGATTAAAACTACATAGATCGAAATCGATTTAAAAAAATCAGTGCCCCTACATGCATCCCAGAGATGAATAATTTTCAGTGGATCTTGACCAATGATCTCTATACACAGAGATCAGTGATCTTAACCACACTACAAAAAGCTAGGTTGTATGGGGGTACGAATGAGTAGGTATAATACTGAAACAATAAAGCGAGTATTCCGGGAATGGATACGTTTATAAAAAGTAAAAACCTATACCACAACCATACCCAAGAACCTGCACCTATGGTTTCAGATTTCAAACCAATGCAACCATTTGATCAAGTTATGAAGGGTATCAGATCAGGGGTCGACAACCTTTCTTGGTAAGGATGCCAAAATACAACTACCGGTAGTCACTTTTATCTCAGAAGCATCCCGTGCCACTACCACTTTGTACTGAATTATAGATAGAAATTATAAATAATGCTGAATAATGAAAGGTAGGGTCCCCCCAAAAAAATGTAAAAACCTAAAATATTGACACAGTATCAAGGTTTAAAATCCATTCATAAAAATTGTTTAGAAATGTTCATGCAGCCATGGACATAAATAAAAACATAAAATAGTCATAAAATGTGACACTAAAAAAACAAAATATTCAATATATAGGAAGGCGCGTCTGTTTTGCAGTGTGTCATCATCAATTTAGGGCCATACTAAGTTCACCGATTTATCCAGATTTAATCGGTACAAGATGATTTCTATGTGCGGAAACACACGTTCACACAATATGTAGCACGATCCAATGTTGACAAAACAGCGAACGCAACTTTTGGTGCAACGAAAGTGAATTTGTGCGCTTAGTGCGCATAGTACACACTAAACCAATTTATCTGTTAGGCCTTGATAATACCGATAATAATTTTCATAAGTTCTAGATATCAAACTCTGCAACTGGGTACTTGTTCTTAATTTCGTTATATTTCCATCCGAGCTGAACAGTGGCGCGTGCCATCGAAAAAATCTCGGCGTGCCATGCAGCTGTATAGCTCGCGTGCCTATACAGGGTTATATACACACACACACACACACACACATATATATATATATATATATATAATATAGGGACTATAATGAATAATATATAAAATCATAACATTGTTTTCTGATCAATTAACGGCATCTAAAGAGCAACAAGCCAGCAAGTAAAATGCTCTTCCTCCTCCTCGTGCATTTCAACTGTTCTAACCACCTCCCTTCATTTCTTTCTATTCTTCCACCAATTTACCGCTCTCAACTGACGCCAAACTGACAAATTTACACTGACGCCAATAGATCCAAAAATTAAGTTATCACTTTGATTCTTTGAACCTGACATATAAATGAACAAATAAACAAAATCTTTCAAAAAAACTGCTCGCTGAAAGATGGTAATATTCAGATATATTCCACCAATAATACAACGTGATTCGAAATTAAATTTTTACGAGTAAATTTAGTGATTTTAATATTTTTTCAATATACAAATTTGCCATTAAAACATCAAAAACTGAAATAATTATACCAATAATAATCGGATTTCTTACATTTCAATCAGGCTTGAAAAGCATCTGTTTGAGGTGTGTAGGCCTCAAGGATTTTCATTTAATTCGATTTATATTAATTCTCAAAAATTCTTAAAATGATTGATCACTTCCCTATCTATTGGCAGGAATATTCAACAGATACAATACTCATGTCTATACAGAAATGTAAATAGCACCTTGGTTGTGTTAAATTTAATTAACATTCATAATACGTTATCATAATTCTCCTGAGTTTAAAGACCTTTCGAGTAGTTCGTCTAACATTAATATTCATGCCCAGACTTTCGCCCCATTGAGAACTGTTAAATATGATTTACATTGATTGAAGATGAACTGAAATAATATTCTCACGTACGAATAAATTGATATTAGATGATTTTAATCGATGTTGTTATTAACTTCATTTTAGATACCATTATTGAAATTGAAAATCACTACCAGTTCATATGTTTACGATTTCAAGGTTTTATATATATAGGCATAGGCCTACCACATGTCCAGCAAGAAGAAGGTCGTCTACCAACTCAAGATAGGTGATAACATAATCTTACTGCAACTTTAGGTATTTAACGCTTTTGAAAGATGTAGTTACGTTTCTTAAGAATACAAGTAGCACAAACATAATGGTGATATTTGCATTTGTTATGTTGTTAGAAGTCCATGGGAGTCGATTTAGCGGAATATCAGTTTTTTGGTAATAACTTTTGAACGGTAAAAGATATCGAAATTCTAATAAAGAGGAAAAACAACTATCTTCAATACCTTCAAAGTAGTGTAATTAATAATTATTTATCCTATATCACATAAGTGTCAGGCGTATACGGTTAAAAAAAAAATTCAGCTGTATATATACGCTTGACAATTATGAGATATGAGATTAATAGTTATTACACAACACAATCTTAAAGGTATTTAAAATTTCTTGGTTTCCTTTTTATTAGAATTTCGATATATTATACCGTTCAAAAGTTATTACCAACAAAACTGACATTTCGCTATACCGACTCCCATGGACTCAATGGATACAGGTGGGACTAGGTAGGCATAGGCCTATAATAGTTTATAATACTTGATAACTAAGCTCATCATGATTCTATGAATAGAGAAAACACACCGTGTCCTATTTCGAATGACTGACTGAATTATTTCGCGGTATTCCTTTCTTGCCTTTAATTCAAGATGACTCACCTGATAATCATGAAAGGTAGTTGGGTGTTCGAAGCCCTGTCTTGAGCAATATTTTCTCTATATCGTCAAAATCCCTGAACCAAAAGACGAGCTCGTCTCATAGTGCTACGGCTATCACTTGAAACTCGGTTGAGAAATGAAATAAGTTGTCAAAATCAATAATAACATGTAAATGACAAATTTACAAAATAAGTTAAAAGAACTCCTTTACGAACAGTTTGCTAAGCGTCTTGTCTTTGAGAATATCTAATGGCAACTGGCTTGTCGTTTACAACTTACAAGACACAAACTGAGAACTAAAGACACAATATCCTATCCCAAAAATGGTCATTCTTGAATTTATCGTTAACACATGTGCAATATGCATCCGCTTTTCTATTCTTTACAGAAGATCGCGGTCAGTCCCGTTACTTATTTTTATTACGAGTGCGAGTACCATAAATTTGGGTCTTTCGTTCACTTCAAGTCGTCTTTCCAATGTCGAACTGTGAAAGGTTTGTTATGACTTATGAATTCATGATTATGAATGCGTTCAAATTGAACGAATATAACACTTCACGGGACCTGCGTATACTTTTAATTCATATTATAATTATTTTAAATATACCAACCACCTATGCTTAGTACAATCAATAGAACTTCATGCTATGTACTGTATTATGTTTGATTGCTTTACTTTACGCGATCAGGCCCAGGGGACCACTTTTATATTTTATTAATAATACATTTAATATGCTCATGCCAAGGAAAAAATAATCAAATAGGAATATAGAAATAATAAATCATAGACAATGTCCGTGGCTCATCATGAAATAAACCATCTTCTCTTTATAACTTGTCAATTCAATGTTGACATTTGGTGGTCAAATATTGCGGGCCGACTTTAAATTGTGAATGAGAAAGTTTCTACAATATACCCAGGAGCCCCGAACCACCCGCTCGTTAGTGGTGTGGAATAGGGGGGTCTTCCGCTCGACACATTCTTTCATAAATGCGTCGAACCCTTGCATGCAATAGAGGTTGTAGCTTAAACGTTACTTTTAACAAGCCATTTAACCATTTAAAAAAAATGTCCCTTCTACCCACCCACCCTGCACCCCCAACAGTCCGGGCCAGCATACAGTGTTGAGTATCATGTCGAGAAAAAGCTGTCCATTTTTGTACTGCCTGGCACATCGAAAAAATAGCATCCAGCAAATAGCAAAATAGGATACAAGGAAAACAAACTAGTACTGTGCTGTGCATAAAATATATAGATTATGTGGGGTGATCTTGAAAATTCGAGTCACTTTTAACCACTTATGCACACATCTTTCACGGAAATATTGAATGTCTCTGATTTTTTATTAAATAAAATATAAAGTAGATGATCTCGTGTAAGTGGCATTACTGAAAGAAATTACTAGGCATGCACTGCATGCCTTGCATGCCCTGACGCCTCGCCACTGGTTCACTATGCAAATAATCGAAACCGTCATTTTCGTTAACAGCCAATACAAAGCGGACAAAAAACAACTGTAGTCCCATGGAGGAAAAAGATGATTATTGATTTTATAATGAAACTAAATTATCGGGAATATGAATGAGAACTGTATTTATAACCAATGAAAGATGAAGATCCGATTGACCGTCTCATCTATCCCACATAATAAGCGCTCGGGTGGTTCGAGCCTTCACCTCTAGTGGACACTGCTCGTATCCACGAAAGTAGGCGTGAACCACCGGCTCTTTAGTGGTGTGGGATGTGGGTACAAAAAACGTACTGCTGTTATTCATTCTTCAATATGACCAAGAGCAAAAAATCAAATGAAAGATCAAACGCGATTTTATAGCATACTTTTCACAGTTGATATTTTATTTCGAACCACATAGGACCTTACGTTCATTACCTGTTGCATAATCAAATCTCGGTTTAATCAAAATTGTGCAAGATACAGAGACTCAGAGGAATAGAAACAGAGAGCGACAGGGACGAAGCTCAAATTAGAGAAAACTTTTCGCGGAAAAAAAGATGATCCATCCTATTGCGAAAACGACACACTTTGCATACTAAAGTTGTCTTCAAATTATACTAAACGAAAAAAAAATTACATTCACAATCGGTATCGGTTGATAGAATCTTGTGTAAACTTACACTCAGTTATAGTCCGGTCCCTATCATTGAAATTCGTTGAAAAAGTTATGTGTCTTGTCGAGTTCAAGATACAAAATAAAAAAACAAATAGTAATTAATTGATACGGTTGCAAGTTGCAATAGTAAACCACAATAATTTACAGATAATTTAGTACAATTATAGTATAATTATAATACAATCATTTCAAATTGAAACGTTTTTAAAATTGCTTTTCTATTTTAATTTTGAATACAACAGAATACATAGTTTGCCCTACACTTTGCAGGTCTACTAGTAAGGCCTAGACTTACGTTTTATTCAACGCGTTTATTTTTTACGAATTGTTCGAGTTTTCAATTGGGCCTATCCGCGGGATCCGCCTATGTGGTTTAAAGTTTTTATATAAACCAATAATAAAACAATAAGCATTATTCGCTGTAGAAAAGGTAAATGTGTCAGTCACATCTTCTTGGCTGTGAATCCGATCCCGACTAGTATACATTTTAATATACGGTATACATTGTTAATTTGATACGTTACAAAAACCATCGATCATTGTCCGTAGTACAATGGTCAATGGTAATTGGTAATAGCCTTGATTCCGGAAAACAAATAATGAATAAATAAACTAAATACAGCAATTCATAACTTCAAGTATCAAACGAGTATAGTTCGTGTTATCACATCTACTTGCCACCGATAAATATTTATATTTTGAAACCAGTATTATTATATAAGTGTTATCAAGTGTTTTTCTACAGATGCACGATTTAATTAAACGTTGTGTATACATTTTGATTTTGTCATCGCAGCCGCTGCATTTGTTATTAGATGACGTACATGTGCCAAGAGTAGAAGACACGTGACACAATGCACCCCTCAGTCCTCACACCCTACGCATTATTAGGCTGGGAAAGAGAACGTTTCATAGCAACGGTTTTACGCACAAGCCCCAAACGATATTTCCGTAGCATTACACGTTATAGGAAGTCAAGTAGGCTAACACAAGTTGTTGGGAATGTCACTTACCTTTCCTCTCATGGTAGCATTATGTAGTTCATCTAATGTGGGTCTATAAGCAGCTTGAATCGACATGATATTCCTGTAGTTATCCAGGCGTGGCAAAGCCTCCCTTGTGAAATGCCGGAAGCTTTTAGCATATCTCGTGTCATACGCCGAATGATCGGAAGGGTCTGATAAGAGCATTGTAGGTGATGCCGCACGTTCCAGAGAACCTTTTGCAGATCCAGAACCATTTTTCAACAATTCTTCACCTTCTTCGCCTTCTTGACCGGTCGCGGCATCGACGCGATTCACTTGAAAACGCGTGCGACGATCCAATGGACCGAGTTCGACACCCCATGAGTTACGCCGATTTTCAGGGTCGTCAGGGTTCTTTTCTGTCATTTTATTTGAATTTGATTATCCACTTTACAATGCAAAATAAGGTTTTAACTGTATCGGGATCGCGCTGTGTAGCATCGAGCCTCCTTCCTTCAAATACCGTCGCGCGACTGAACGACTGAACTCGAGTACGGACTGAAAACTGTGAAACGTGTTTCAAGCACCGAGCACGCTGTCGCCGGCTCACGGACGTCCCCTTTAACTTCTGCAACCAATGCTTCAACTACGCGCGGTTTCGAGTCTAACCAGCTGTTGCGTTGTTTATTTGTTTATACTCAGTTATCACCAGTCATCTCGTGGATCTCGTCTGTGTCTCAACAGAGTGAGTATTATAACAGCTGTACGTCATTTCCACATTCAATATTAAAATTTATTTTCGTATTTGATTCAACATCACGTATATGATTAGTGAATAAAAAAAAGTACAACTTCACTTTTATTTTGTGTTTGTGACAAAACTTATTGTTGAATTTCTATTGATCATAATAATTAACAATTCAACTAATTTAAACAATACAATTTCATCCACTTGTGTAATTAACGTATTGTAGGCCTGCTCTCTAATCCTGAAGCCAATAAAATCTTGTTATACGAGCGCGGGGATGTTCAACCAAAAACTGCAGGAATACAATGTTTTGGTGGTTGTTTTTTAATTCGACACATTGAACTTCGTACAGTCAATAAGGTCAATCTGGTATTGATATTGATAAGAAAGTCAAGTTTACAGTATTGTAGCAGCTAGGCCTTGAGTTCATGTTCTTTATTAAATTGCAATTAAATTTAAAGGTAACATATCCATTTACCATTTTTACATAGTGTAGAATTCAATACCAGTATATATCAATATGGATCTATTTAATTGTATCATCATTGAACTACCCTTTAATAATTGTTCCATTTGTAATGTTTTTAGATGGCCAAATTAGTAGGAATTCAAGATGTAAATAACTTGGAATATAATACATTTGTAGAGATATTTGGTAATATTGTTGAATGCTGTCCCGAAACTGCCGCAGAGATATGGGCTCAGAAACCGTTCGCTGACGTAAATGCAATGTCTAATGCTGCAAATTGCTACCTGGATCAACTGCCAGCAAATGGTAATTTAATATGCACAAATATGCATTTAGTTCACTATTTAGTGGTTTTAGCATTAATTAGAACAAACATAGTATAGTACATGATTCCAGCTTGGAATCAGTTGGAACACCTGAATAACGCCACAATGGAAAGCGGTAGTTACAATGAACCTTCTGTAGAAAGACGTGCAGATTATCATATATTATCATTATCATACATAGAAATATACAAATATAGGCCTATACATTAAAAGCTTGCATTGGTTTGTATTATATTTGTATTACTATTCCTCCGGTGTCAGGTGCCTCTATTGTGGAGCCAATGGTGGAGCCTTAGTACTTATCCGGACCAGAACAAATATACTTACTAGCTTATTTGCGCCACATACAACAATCTTACACTGAATCACTCGTAGATAGCACTGTACCAAGTTAGCCTGTTGAAGAAGTCAAAGCACTTCAAAAATATTGCTCGCTACATTATTTGTGCTATTTTTAATTGTTTGACGATCACCAGGGTGAATGTTGTAAATAGTTTCCTCACTTTAAAAGCTGTCCCAAGTATGTAACAATTTTGTCATTTCTTGGAGAAGGTTATATTATGTGGGTACACACCTACATTAGGAGATGGTCATCACACAAAGATCACCATTATATATGTATATAGCTGTCGAAGGTATTTTGTTGGTTAATATTTTTCAGGACGAGGTTCACAATAAGAAATGCAACTACGTCTTCATAAAGTATTAAATCCTCATTGTTGCAACAAGATTATGTACTCACCAAATCTTTCACAATTATTTAGAATGTAGCCTGCATTATAATTATACCGACAGGTGCATTATTAATTTATTATACTAAATCAAAACCATAAATTGAATAATAATGATAATAATAGTAGGTATATATTATTTTATTTATTATTCCACAAAGTTATACTAATAGCATCTCACACCAATTAAGGATTGGTACCCAACTGTTTCAGGGTATAAAAATCAACATATATGAAACAATTATTAATGATTCAATTATTATTACTGGTACCTACCTAGTTTTATATTTCCACTTATAGCAGCACTAATATACCAATGAACTTTGTTTGAAAAATATGTAAATGGTTCAGCAAAAGAGCGTATCCTGCAACTTCATCCGGACTTGGCAGGTCGTTTGGCTGATGAAGGAAAGCTAACAGATGAGTCTGCCAAGGAACAGAAAGCAGCCAAATTGGACAAACTATCCTCTTCTGATAAACTCACAATGAATCAACTAAATGCAAGGTAGTTCAACAATCATCTAAAACCCAAAAATTAATCACTCGTTGACTTATTGAGTATTGATTAAAATACTATTAAAGTATCAAATACTAACCAGGACACAGCTAGGTTCACATTCATAAAGCTTACTTATCAAACGCAATACTCAAACAAATGATTTCTTCTTTGTAGGTACAGAGAAAAGTACGGATTTCCTTTCGTGATTTGTGCCAGAGAGAACAAGGCTACTGCCATATTGGAGGGGTTATCAAATCGACTCAAAAATACAAAAGACCAAGAACTGGAGATTGGTTTAGGTGAAGTTAAGAAAATCTGTCGACTGAGAATTATGGCACTTGTTGGAAACATAGACAAGAACTAAGAAGAAATATTCACTTTAACCAACACATAATTTTTATTGTAAGATGATTTTTAATGTCAACGCATAATGTTTTACATACAATATGGTATTGATAATTTTTTTAAGGGAAATACAAAAAGAATAAACATTTAAGATCAAAAAAGAATCGTAACATTATTCACTCAAAGTATTCCTAACTGTTTTTCAATCATAGCATGAGGTTGACCCATCTGTTCCCTAAATTCTGCAGTATTTAGAATATCCTCAAATCCTATCTCGTCGTCACGTCCGGTCAAGACATCGGTCATCAGATTTGAGCTTGGCAAGAACGAAAGACGTCCAACTTGCTTGGCAGCTTTCAGTTCCATAGCCAGACGGAGCGGTGCGTGTAGTCCTTGTGTGTTGCGAAGAACCATCATATTCATCTTGTGCTTGTTAGCTACATACTGAAAACCAAAACATTACCTATGTTCAGTTTCACTTGCATTTACTTCTTCGGTTGTGGATAATTCATTTAATTACAGTTGCACCAGGCTGTGCAAGTTCTGTACGATTAGAGACAAACCTTTTTTTTTTCAAGTTCAAATTCATTGAAAATTTTCAACATTTGTTCTCATTTTCTTTACAAATAGAACAGAACAAAGGAGAACTGGCCACACTTACAGTTATGATAATTGCCAAGAAGTGTACACATTTAGTGAAGATGTATCAATATTCAAAAACTTGGGCTAAACCCAGTTATCATCTGCTGCAAAGAAAGCACTGTTGTAGGCCTAGACATTATCATTTATGTCATTTTTACAATAATGTGTTTACTGTTTAGTCCTCGTTTTATTAATAAATAAAACTAAGAATATAAGTTTTACCAGCTGCAGTCAATGTAATTTCTCAAGCCTTTACCATTTTGTAAGCAAATCCACAATTATACCGTCAATGTGATGGTTCAGCAAATCATGTTACTATCGCTAAGAGTGAATCCAAACTCCAATTTCTTCTACAACAACTCACATACGATAAAAAAAAGAAAAATACATTGAAAATTTACATCACTATGTACAAGTGCTGCTCCATAACCCACGATGTCTACTTCCAAATATGAACAATTTTAGAATGGCAAACAGAAGATTAAACCAATCGGACAACCAAAAACAAAACATCACAACCCACTCACAATTATAGTTGAATATTGTTGAGAGTTGTATAATACCACGATTATACAAGACTGTTTGGTCCAGCTATGAAGTTACTAGAGTAGGTCTAAAATAATGTTGAACAACTTGAAGTGAAGCATTTCTTGCCAACTGAAATTTCTTCATTTTCTAATATGAATCAAATCACAATGAAAATTTTCTACTCTTCGAAGTGCATGAAATATGCTTGCAGTTCAAGAAATATGCACATGCTTCAACCTCTGTCTACAGACACGGAATGCGGCTTTTTTTCGATCATGATCTTACTTTACAATTTGAACTTTATTTTTACATTTGCCCGTGATACGTTCATCCTATATCGGTAGCTATAATCCACGGTTCAATGAAATTCTGTATTTTTAGGTAGTGCCATTTTCATTGGAGTATTGTAGAAAATGTTTTCTTTGTTCAACAATGAAACTCATTGAACAAAGAAGGTATATGGTAGATTATGGTAAAAATACCATTAGCTTTTATACGTAAAACTTATATTAGCTTTTTGTGTACAGGCTGCCAATAGTAAAAGTATTCTCGTACCATATTTTCAGACATCTCAAGAGGGTGACATGACCCAAGTTTTCCATTTGCACTGGTGATTCTGAAAAAGGAGAAAAATCAATAATAAGAACTATCAATAAGTAGGTCTACATCTACATCTCCTCTCCTTAATTCACAATTACACAAAATCAACGTAGTTTTGGTAATCATCAATTAACTCGCATGACACAGGTACTATCAGCTAGAAACAAAATGAACTTGAATTGTGAAATTGTTATTAAATATAAATTGAATTAATATCCATTGAAGCTTCATTTACGAATTTTGGTACCAATCAAGAGTTGAGTTGCAAAGAACATGCGAATCAATTTATTCAGGGTCGAAGTTCCTATTATTTTTTATCACTAGCAGCAGATTCGAAGTAACATAATTGCTAGCTGTTGGATAGAAATAACGTATATTGAACCTGGTTACAACTTAGAATGCATTAACACTAAGTACTAGAAAGAGCAGTTTAGGCCTACAAGTCATGTTTAACTTCACAAAATATTTGCCGATTGCGAGCTACTAATACCACTGAGTTTATACCCAGGCAGGCCTTGGCCTATTCACCTACCCATGGGTCATAACATTTGGAAGGCTGCTGTTCTCTTGGCTGACATCAAACCTGGCGGGCATCAACGGCTGAGGCTTCACAGAAGGTAACCCAAAACTCTGAAAGGGTTAAATCGCGTTCTGATTATAAATTGCAAATTTAGTCCATGAAATTTCTTCACATGGTACGCCTACAAATTGATTAGGCAAGTGGATCACTGAAATGCATAAGCTCGGACTGGGGATAGGCCTATCACGCATTTGTTGTAACAAGCATGATAATACTGTAAGGAAATGATTCTACCGGAAGATTAAAATTGTTCAACTCTGTATGATAGGGGTTTCAATGCCCTGAGTGAACAAGTCATTAGACATATATACTAGGCCCTAATACAAGTCTATGGTCGGATGAATAGCCTAGCGGGTGCCAATTGCAAGTCACTGGAACCCTAACCTAACATTGGATATTTAAAGGTAACGCTGGAGGCCTACAATAACCGTTTCTTGAAAAATCAAAGCATTCTGGCACAGTTTCTTGCTTATGGTTTTGTAATAGTAAGCAGACTTACCATCTTGATTTTGATTGAATATACGCAACTGACAATAATAAAACCCAACAACCGAAGACAGCAACTCAACAATGTCAGAATTCCAAGTTGCGAGCAGTCGAGCACAGCCGAGCTTGCGGCCGAAAACGCCCGAATGCCGCGCAGTAGGCCTCGTTTATAAGCTCTTTGCATCTGCCGGGTTGCCCGTGCCTATTTGCAGTTGCCACTTGCCAGTTGCAGCCAGTTGCACCTCTTTGGCCAGTGTTGTAAACACTTTGTGTAAACACGAGGGCATCGTTGACGCGGACGTCGTTGACGCGGACGTCGCGGAGTTGATGGAGTTGATCCGTTCGTCAACAATCGGTATTCGGTAGGCATAAGATTTTATTCTGTAATACCCGAGTAATACCTGCCTATCGAAAATGAACGAACTAGATAATGTTTGGGAAGATCTTTCCGGTTTGCCATTGGATCCACCAAAAAAGCGACCTCTTTGCCGTCGATGCAGGTAATAATAATTGTAACAAGGCCTTCGAGTCAATGCAATGAACCTCAGAGGCATTATTGTAGGCTAGGCCTAGATGGCCCTACCATGGCCCTACCATTGAATTTGTAGGTCTACAAATTCAATGGCCCTACTACAGTCTCAATAACCTAGTAGGCCTAATAGGCACCTAGGCCACAGAGTGAATGTAATGAACATAGGCATTGAGATTGTACTGCGATCTCAATGACCTAGGCATTGAGTTTGTAGTTACTACAAACTCAATGACCTAGGGCTTGGCCCCAGTGAATTTACATGTGTCTATTCCCACAACCCAAGTTGTGGGTTAAGCCTATTTGCACGGGCACTTCTATTCCCACAATCAGCGTTTGGGTCTTGCCAATAGCCGACCGCACGAAACGGTTCTGGGTATTCCTAGGAACGAACTCACAAAACACGCCGCGGTAGCGCGTAGTTCATTGCAAGTCCCATGCAAAACCCATGCCTAATGCGGGACTCAAACCCACGCCCGACCTGACTTCAGCTTCCATCGTAGTGCGACAGCCACTTTCGTTGGTAAACATTGATACAAATTAATGTGGGTACACTTAGGTGACAAAATTTTACAATGATGCTCAATATGGAGGGTTGTAGCAGTTGTAGTTAACTAGAGTATAATTATCTAGTAATAGTATTATTGCCCCAGTGGTAATGAAAGAATATTGTTCCCGTAACAAGTTAACGACCTCACTGACAGCTGACGTTTGGTAGCAATAAGCAAGTGATAAGTACATAGGGAAGCATATGGAACAGAATTAGGCCTAGATATAAAATATATATTGCATAGATAGGGAAGCAGGTTACTCTTAGGTGTAATGAATCTATAATGTGATGATAAAGATGTGGCCACAATAGATGGTTGTTCAATTTAATTCCTCGACTGCCTTCTTCCGTAGCCAGACCTCTCTGTGGAATCAAATGAACTACGTGATAACGTTTGGTGTGCCTGTTCTTGCGAA
This sequence comes from Brachyptera putata, assembly GCA_907164805.1. NCBI lineage: Eukaryota > Metazoa > Arthropoda > Insecta > Plecoptera > Taeniopterygidae > Brachyptera > Brachyptera putata. Next base: position 16,588,822 of record OU015468.1, on the reverse strand, counting down.
TAGACATGGCCGTGTTGGTCGGCTATTCACAAGACCCACACAACCGACTGTGGGAATAGAGATTACACGTCTTGCTGTCACGAACGGTTCGTGGGAATAGTTTATGTGCGTCTTGCCGGCACGATTGGTTAGGCCTACTAGTATTTTCCTTTTTGGATCGATTAACGGGAATTGGAACTAGTTCCTTCATTCGAGCTCCTTTTATTTGATCTTTATTATACATCTTAACATCTTTGTTCTCACATTTCAGAGATGTTTTGATTACTTTCTGTTTCATGAGCTTACCAATAAGAAAAAATACTTATTATATATTCTTTCTAAAATTCCAGACGACCTGAAGTTGTCTGCTGGTGTCCTTATCTGCCTGTTGTACCACTAAATCCAAAATGCCGTATCATCCTGCTTCAACACCCCGCAGAGGAAAAGAGATCTCTTCGGACTGCTCCGATGCTACTTCACAGTCTTGCATCGGGCCGTTGTTTCATTTTTAAAGGAAAGAAATTTCCTCAACCAAGGTATCTAAGAATCAAAAATGTATATGCTTCAAATTTATTTTGTGATTAGATGAAGTAGGCCTAGCCTATTATGTATGTATGTGAATAAAGCCGAGTAAAAGGGTTTAACTTATAAATTACCATAGTGAGCCTACCAGACATAAACAACCCAAAACTTGTATAAACTATGGAACCTTAGGCATATATGAATAAATAAATAACTCAGTCATATGTTTTCTTTATTTGCCAAAAAAAGTAGCAATATACATTGGTCCGATGAGTCCAGATTAGATTGTCATAAGGAAGCAACATTCAATATATTATATCACCATATTTATACAAAGTTGGTGAAAATAATATTTGGTGTTCAATTTTCAAACTAAACTCAGTTTCTATAATTGTTTTGACAGACATGCCGGTTTGGAAGAAATTCTTTGCGACACCAATTCTGTTCTTCTCTACCCTTCTAAGGAAGCCATCGAGATTCAGCATTTACCATCACTGAGTGACGATGATGCAGCTTACAATCTAATCCTGCTGGATGGTACTTGGCCTCAAGCAAAAGCCATTTATCATAGTTCTCCTCTTCTTCACAAACTACGTCAGGTAATATTTTGTGGCTGAAATGCTGACTTTTGTTCCTCAATTACTTCAACCTGTACCACCACTTCACAATAAGGTCTCCTTCCCAAGAAGGTCACTTTTAGTGTCATTCAAGTGATTTGCTTGGTTTTATTACAGTATACAGTATATACATTTTGGTTGGCCTATCAAGATATTATAAGTAGGTCCTACATTTTATTTTATTTCTCAATTCTGAAGTGAGTAGTGTGGATTTTGTAATACCCGGTAGGCCTACTATATTATGAGTTCCGGTATATAAGAGATTTCAACACACCTTTCATAAGTGTATGAATTACCATTGACGCTGTAGAAATATTTTATTCACAACATTGGTGGGTGTATTAGAAAATAGAGGTTTGGATGTGTAGGCCTTATAGTTATATCCAATGAGGCAGTGACTAATCGTTCCATTTTGAATCAAGTATTCTCAACTTATACCTACTGGTAAATCTGAGTAAATTTCACCTTGCATTGGATTAAGGTAAGAATAATTCTCCTGTGGGCTATGATGATACAAGAATAATTCATAGTTGATATCTTAAATGATGATCAACTTTGATGACTAATTAATCTTCTCGCTGAGCTCATAATTTGCCTTGCTGAAAAAGAAAAGTTTTGGCTCTATTGACTAAGAAATCAGACGTTTTGTCGGATGTGGGTTTGAGTCCCGGATAAGGCATCCGCATGAATTTTCAGTAACTTCTTGTCAATTTTTGAAGCTTCAGCTGTTGAATGCATGTCAAGGCCTTTGCATTCAGTTTTAAACGGGATGTCATTAGATACGCTTCGAACACAGTTAGATACTTGCAAGTACGGTTTATTTTAAAATATTTTACTTCTACTTGTGCGCGGCCACCGGTGGGCACCCTCGGATGGAAATTTTTGGGAATTTGATTCGTTTTAATTATTATTTTAGGTACCTTCCAGTATAATCTTGATTCTAGAATTTGCATTTCTACACAACTCCAAATGATATAATATTGACTTTTTTAAGTGCTAAAATTCTTGGTTCAGTGTCATACCAGAACAGATCCCTATTGTTTTCGGGTCATCATCTTTTCGGAAAGTTTGGTTTGGTAAAATAAGAACAGCGTTGTTAAATTTTCAATTTTATCTGGTAATAAACTAATAATAATGGGCCTACACATACAGTATTTATATAATATTTATTTAACTAGTATTTTTGTTCATAATTCTAGGTGAAGCTAGTTGTTGATGGAACAAGTGAATATATTATTCGAACACAGCCTACCGACGGCTGCCTTTCTACACTGGAGACTGCTGCACATGCTTTAGCTATTTTCGAAGGAGCTGCAGACATCAGAGACATTTTAGTTCAACCCATGAAAGCTCTTTGTTCATTTCAAATTAGTCATGGTGCTGTCACACATCAGAGCATAGAGTTCCGCACAAAACACAACCTGAATCCTAAGCTTATTGGCAGACGACTAGCGAAGCTACTTAATAGAGAAGATACGGAAAATAATATTTCAAATTGTATTTCTAGCAATAAATGTAATATAAATATGGACAATACGAGTTGACAGTATTGTGATGCTCATATAAATATATATCAAATTGTTAATGTTAATTGTGACTGTTATTTCAATATATAAGAGGCACCAACCTACTTATTTGTTCCTCTAGAATCTAGTGTACCGGTAGGGTGTACTTGTATTTCTACAAAGAAAGCACAGTTTATATAAAATGCGTTTATCACACTGTTGAGAAATAGTTTGGCTGGATCCATTCAACCTGAAATGGTGTAAACATGCAGAAACATATAGAATAATGTGCTGATTTGGCCGAGTCGAATAGCATCTGAAATATGTGATGAACAGGATGAACAGTTATTACGGTATATTGTTCTATTGAACAACATATAATTCTAAAACATATTTGCAGGTGTCTATTTTGAAATATGTAAAATATTGACTGTCATATGTTTTTGATCAAAAAAGACGAAATAAATTATTATTATTATCATTACAAATTATTACAATAATATGACTAGCTATACAAGAGAAAAATATGTGAAAAAATATGAAAAAAGACGAAATAAATTATTATCATTCATTGTAAATTATTATTATCATTACAAATTATTACAATAATATGACTTGCTAACCTACAAGAGAAAAATATGTAACTCATTTTTGCAATCAAAAATCTATAAGATCAATGAGTGAAATTAATAGGTGAACTTAGCGAAGACTTTCATTTTACTAGACCCAAATAAATCGGGCATGTATGTTCGAGTATGTTTGAAATTTTTTGTATGGCATGCAGGTCGGGCAAAGTAACCAATTGTCTTGCAACTTTTTCTGAACATAGGTATCATACCAGAATAGGCTGGGATTGTTTTTCGAAAAATTTTATAAACTGTGGCAAATCCCCACAAGAATAGCACTAAGTAGAATTTAAAAAATTTACTGGAATTTTCACAGAGTGTGGGTATTGTTACTTTTAATACATATTTCTGTGAAGTTCGAAGAAATTTGGGTTGATCTTTCTTTAAGAAATGAATTATTATATTCAAAAAATGACTATTATTGAGAATAAGAGTTAGTCAATGAAAATCTTTAAGTATATTCCAGTTATTATCATGAGCCCAACAGCCTGATCCATTGTAACACTTTTCCACCCCGTTAGGTCATGTGAATTACATCGAAAACTTGTCGAAATATTTATGTACCATACTCGATGATCTGAATGGAAAGAAACCCAGTTACTTATTGTATGGTGTAGCTATAATTGAATCCTGGGCATTAAAGTTACAACAATCAAATGACCAGGTTTCAGGTCCAGGTGAAAAGGTTGTTGCCACTGACCATGGTATGTCATATGTGAGTCACATACAGAATCGAATGAAGATTTATTGTTGTAATATATTAGTACTCAATGGTAAAACTGTATTCTACGGGTAGCGTCGTAGAGTAATGAAGTTGCTGTGCTAGCGCCTAGCACCCAAGACCTAGATAGATGGATAAATTTATTTATTTAGCATCAATGCAACCCTCAATACATCTTGATAGTACCCAAAGAGGACAAAATATATTATATATTCATTATTACTTGGGTTAAGGTCAGCTTTCATGCATTCATTTGATTCAAATTATATACTGCAGTGTTATACTCTTTATATACTTTTAAATATATATATATATATATATACTTTTTGACAGAATGTTTTAACAAATAAAAATTGTATTTCCCCATATATTTCATGGTTGGCCACACTGGAAATACCTTTTATGACAGAAGTTAGTGACAGGTGACAAGTGGACATCGTTGACCTTTAGAAATTATGATAGTAGATCATTCCTACAAGAGGCCGATGAGTAAATTGACTTGATCTATAGATTTGAGAGTGATTCATAATTATGTGGGTAATACAGTTTCAGTTCAAGAAGGATGTGAATGATGTGTGTTATTAACAATAAAATCAGTGAAAGGTTGAGAGCAATTCTTACCGCATACACCCAGTCATACATTTTTAGAGGTTAAGGTGGACAATTGAGTCGACACCATTAAGTATGATTCCTACTAATCAATCGGACGTGTTTTTAACAAGAAAACAACATATTAAGTACATGCTCCGATTTTTAAATATTCTGCCAGCACACCTTGCATCACAGGATACAATTAGATTGACCATAGCATTTTTTGCCATTTCTGGGCTTGATGTCTTGAATGCATTGGATGAATTAAGTGAGGACAGAAAAAAGGAAATCATTGACTGGATATACAGTCTACAAGTCGTTCCTCATGCTTCTGGTAATTATTATTGTAGTAATGCCTAGACTTAGAAACAGTCATTAGAAACAGTAACTGGTGTTGATTTTGATTTGATCGATCTTATTGATTTGTTGTTCATTGGCTCAGCCAATTACTGTAATTTATTTACGAATGTTTTTATATTTTCAGAACCAATCAAAAGTTGGGGGCGGTGTGGTTTCCAAGGTTCTAGCACATTGAACTTGAACCAAGATAGACCAGATGACTTACTTGGTTATAAATGTGGTCATCTAGCCATGACGTATACAGCTCTGGCCTCGCTGGTCATCCTTGGCGATAATTTAAGCAGAGTTAATAAGCCAGCTGTTGTAGAAGGCATAAAAGCTTTACAACAAACAGATGGCAGGTTAGGATCATAACTAGAGTATATCCCAAACCTTACGTAAGGAGCCTAGTTTTAAACAACAGGCCCAAATTTACTCAGAATTTAATTTTTCGTCAATGAACGTTTGTTATTTGGCATTGTATAAGGAATAATATATTACCTCGGTTTTGGGTATTGTTACTTCATGTATCCATATAATTTGTTATCTTGCAGTTTTCTTCTCCAGTAGCTTGACTGCTGATGGAACAAAATTGTGTCGGTACTATTTAGTATCATGTGTCCGTATTCAAAAATAAAAAGTTTGCTTGGCAACCTTCTCATCTTTGGTATGCAAAAAACAAGAAAACTCTATTTTTGATAATGACCAACCAAAAGTTCACTTCTTGAGATTAATATAGGGAGTTACGTATCTTTTGTCTTTGAAGCTTTCGACACAGTTATTGCTATTTTTTCCTCTAGTAGTTAAGAGCTATTTATATAAGCTAAGGTTTGTGTCAACATTAAATATTACATAGACCTAAGTATTAATTATATAAACTTGATTACCTTTAGTTTCCGTGCCACCCTTGCTGGAAGTGAAAATGACATGCGTTTTGTCTATTGTGCTGCCTGCATCAGTTATATCCTCAATGATTGGTCTGGAATGAATATTGACAATTGTATACGTTACATTACTAAGTCAATGGCAAGTATCTCCTCAAGTATCTAGGTCGATTATGTACATTGCAAGTACGGTACTTGTATAACGCAGTATCGGCCTTTGTAATACAATTAAAATTGCCAGTCTAAACGTGCGGTTGAATTACATATCTTTATTCGGAATCACAACGCTCAAGTACGCAATCTGGTAATGGTAAAGTTTGGTCTAGTTGATAATGAAAATTGACCATTGGTTGTTTTCTGATTATCACTATGGCCACCAGAGATTGGAAAATAGGGATAACCAGTATTGATTTTTTGGGTTTGAATTTTTTTCGGGATCAATTTTTTTGGGACTCTAGGCCTAATCTAACTATACGATACACGTATAAAACTTGGAAGTGTGTGATACCTGAAAAATGTATAAAACTAAAATGTGTTAGGCCCCTATTACCAGCAGAAGGTTTTGATAAAAATTATGAACTTGGTCTTCCCAAGTATTACAAAATTTGATTCAATTCTTGAGTGTGGTATACCATAGTAATTGAGAATTGGATGAACAAGATCCAAACAAACAAACTGTTTCAAAACAGTTTTGATGATATTTGTTGTTGAGCCAGTCTCTCATAGGAGCAAAAATGAATTCTCACATAACAAAATTACATGAACTTTGATGTAATAGGTAGATACTTGATTTATACTACAGACCAACTTGAAAAATGTCCTCTTACACGTGCTTAGGCCAATCCGTTAATTTTAATCTTTAGCATGGCACAATTGAAACAGTTAAATTTAAGAAGAAGATTATATTAAAATTGTTTAGAAATTAGAATACATTACAAGGAAATATAATTTTTTGCCAAAGGTATAAAATGTATAAGACCAAGACATAATACAATATTATTATACCTACCCCACCCTAACAGCCCCCAAGCCTAGGCTATAATAACCAAACTTTATGATTCACTGTCACCTAGATATTTATTATGCTTCATAAATAATACTTCATACCATATAATCAGGCATGTTGTCTAGTGGCATTTTAACCAACATACCATAGATATTGTGAGTTCTAAAAGTGTTGTTCTAAAACCATTCTGTTTTTGTTAACACAAAATGATTACTCTAAAGTGCAAGTAGGTTCCTAGCATTGCTTTTTTATAAATATCATCTGTTGTCCATAGCTATTGTTTCTAATTTTGATAACACATAGTAAGTAATAATCCGTCTCTTGTTTCAGTCATATGATTACGGTATAGCCCAGGGTCCTGAACTCGAGTCGCATGGTGGCACTACATACTGTGCTGTTGCGACTCTCTCGCTGATGAACCAACTCGATATCAGTCTGTCTCCTAAACAGGTGAATAGACCATAGTACCGCATTTATTATTTGGGTGCTTGTCTTTTCAACGATCCCATCAACAGCTAGCTTATTTGGGAATATAGATAAAACCCTGTAATAAATTACTAATGAATAATGTTTTAGTAGAATAAATGATATATTTTTTTATTTTTCATTTCATTTTATTGTATTAGTATCATTCTCAATACTGTACATATAAATGATTACATAATATAATGATGGTAGTTTACATATTAATAATACACAAGTTTCATTAATAGTATGCAAAGAAATTACAAGTCAATGACCTTACATTATTTATATGTGAAAGTATTGAAAATAATAAAACCCACATAAGCCAAGGCTTGTGTGTGGGAAAGGAGCTATCGAAAAAATACATAAATTATCGCAAGATGGGGTGAATGGTACATATAGTGATACAAATATAAATATAATGAATAATACAGATACAATTATTTTTCAAGATTAACTGAATAATAATGAAAGTGACACTTAGAAAATATTTAATAATGATACTAATTAATGAAGAAATGAACATGTACAATTATGACTGCAAGCAATTTATTAGACAAAAACAAAAAAGTAGAATAAGATCAATACCTATAAATTTGATATGAATAGAAAAAAAGATTATAAATGAACTGAAATGGATAAGTATGGCTATTACTGAATACAATATGAAATGTAGCTATTGGTATAATATAATGAACTAAACAGTAGCCAAGTACACAGATCAGATTTGATATTATTATCATTACACTGATTACAGTATTACTATTACCGGTATTATTGTAATTATTTTGAGGTTTCAATGAAATCCTTCATGATTAATATAATATTATGTTCAACAGTTGGCAGGACTAAAAAAATGGGGGATTATGCGACAGATATCTGGATTCCAGGGACGTCCAAATAAACCTGTTGATACTTGTTATTCATTCTGGGTTGGCTCTACTCTAAAAGTAAGTTTACGTGTTCAATCTACTTGAGCATGTGTTAGTGAATAAAAAATGTGGTATGAGTTGTAGGCTAATATAAGCGAGAGTAGGACCTATTGTATGAAGTGTAGAACACAGTGATTATACACTCATACAATCAACATATGTATTGATTATATGTTTTGAACATTTGAAGTTATATTTTTCATTTAGTTTTTCAAAGTGACTAGGTAGTCTAATTTATGACAAAATTTGTAATTAATAATGCTTGTGTTTAATTCAGTTGAAACTGAAATATTTTCGAAGATTTTTCTTCGCCGTAGTGTTGAGCTATGTAGACACTCTACAGACTAAATTATCCAGACTAATGTGAGTACATACAACTTTATAAATTACAGATGCTTGGAACGTTTGACATGATAGATTACAGCAAAAACAAGGATTATATACTGTCAACACAAGATCCAATAGTTGGTGGTTTTTCAAAGTGGGTTGATACATCGCCAGATCCTCTGCATACGTACTTAGGTAAATACTGTACTGTGATAATGTTACATACATAGGCCCACTTGTACATGCTAAAACTATAAAATTCCTTTGAGTGAGATATAGTGTAGGGATATTTCTCAAGTCGAAACATAATATGTTTCGACATATAATGTAGAGTCTCCAAAATGGCTGTAGATAACATAATTCATACTTGACAGCTTACAATTGACAACTCAGCAAAGCATCCAGTAGGATGATAATGTAAATCTCTCATTTAATTAGTCTGACACAAGACTTAACCAAACATTTCAGTGTATTCTGAGTTCTGACTGTCTGATTTGTTTAGTCAATCAGATTCAAATAGCCTCTTAGAGCCTCATATATTTGCCATGTACTTCACCCAAAGAGTCGATTAAAACTCTGGTGTCATGAAGTGATAAACCAGCAGCTTACCTTGTTAGTTTCTCAATTTCTATGTTGTAATTATTGGATATAACAAAGAGTGTTTATCAAAGAGTGACTAGAAAATCACTGTTTCAGAAGTGAAGACTTTAGTAGTACAATTAACCACCACTCAGTTTTTAGATACGGGCCAAAAATGTCCGAAAATGACCTACTTGATTATAATATTTCATTATAATTAAGAAAACTTGAATGTGGCTGTGGTGCACAATATCAACATGTAGCTAATACTGGTTTAAGCTATTATTTTCCGTCTCTTTTACAGGTCTGTGTGGACTGAGTTTAATGAAGGAACCAGACTTATTACCAATTGCACCTGATCTTAATATTAGCAAACGTGCATTTGATTACCTACACCAACTTCACCATGTATGGAAAGAAAATTAATTTGTTATTATTCAGTAAATAATAACAAATTAATCTCTATGATACTTAGTATTTTTGTATACCGTTACTAAAGATAGTGGTTTTTAGAAAAAATATGATGTGTGTGTAATAGGACTACATATTAATATCTTGCTCATCTTACAACGAACACGCTGCATTTGCGTAGTATTTGAATATTCTCATATTCTTGAAATCATGATACAATGCTAATCGTAGAATTTAAACTGAATATAGGAAGGCTTTGATATACAAGAACAAACTCAACTGAACTCACCGTTGGACGTGGGTTCGAGTCCTGCATAAAGCATGAGTTTTTGTAAACGTCCTTACACTTATAATCACTCCATAGTTTCATAATCACCTGCTAACCTAGCTGTTGGTGGGAAAAGTGTGTACACATTATTATTGTACTTGTGTAGAAGCATGCACAGTTCCAAGATATCAAAATGTTGATCAAGCACAACTGATGTGAAACTGATGTTTTCATTTGAAGTCATTCGGCATTAATAGTTTTAATTTGCAGACATATTGAAGAATTAGTTCAGGACCTTTTCGTAAATGTATTGTTACACCACATAACATATATTTATCAAAAGGACTATATCAGTAGGCCTATGCTACGTAATATTCTAAACTATTAATATGTTGTAAATAATGTTTTAAAAGATGTACTATGTTATGAAGCAGGGAAAAAATAGATTTCATTTTTGTGGAGCACAGTTGCAAACAAAATTTTTAATTGAATCCCTTTTGAAAATCGAACATCTTATTTCAAACTTCAATAGGAATACCCTTTTAATTTAATTGTTCGGAGTTGTTTCGCACAGTTCGGCGTAAGTCAAGGGAGTAGGGTGTGTATGGAAGTAATTTGTCGGAAGGCAGCCAGAGAACAGATGTAGCCACGATAGAAGTTTTGTGATCGAACATGTCATTGTGTGACATGTTGGTGGTAAAATTAAGGCTCAAATTGTAGATCAAAATGTTCATTTTGCAGTAGCAATATAACAAAACATCTTCACAATTTGAAGTAACACAGATGAAAATGTACAGATTTGGCCCCAAAACTAGTTTCATGTTGATCACCGGTGAAGTGCGTAACAATAAACATACATACAAAAAAACGCAGACAAAGCTCCATAAAAGTGGGATGAACGTCTCTGCTATCGCTCATATAATTAGGTTGCAAATGTTGAATCAAGTAGCATAAAGACTGAGACTGAAAAGAAATTATACTAATAATCAGAGATGTTATTTTTATTATGTGCATTTGCTAGACAAATACTTTTGTCTTTTCCCTATTTACTTTCACTGTATATAACACAGAATTATAGTATTTTATCAGTATGCAATAGGTTAATAGCCCACAAATAGCTGTTGAAAATGAGTACTGTAGTACATATTGTGAAAACTACATAAAATAGAATCAATATTTAATTTTTATTACTAGGAAAACGCGTTATGTGTTTCCGCGTTGATGGATAAGCTAATAAGAATGGAATTGAATTCTTTCAAAAAGTTATATCAAGTTGATGTTTTGACGGCATTCAAGCTGAAAATCAATCTTTCCATTCGTTTGGTTTATTTCGTAGACTATTCCAATGAAGGAAATATTAGATGCAATTTAATATTATATGTAATGACTACTATATGAAACGTAATGACAGCTGTATTCATATATACACCTTGAGATCCAAACAATTATGTCATTACCCTCCTTTTATATTTATGACTCATTCTCAATCATTTCTTTGATATTAAAGAAGGCCTTGTTTTAATTGTTCAATTAATTGGTGACACTTGTTGCTTGGATTTAATTGGTTTTCTTAATTGCTTTGAACGATGTATAAAAATGTCATTATATAATTTTTTATATCAAAACGACTGATTGGATTTCAGTGAAAGTTTGGAATAATGTGTATCATTATTATATGAAATTCGTTGAAAATTTGAATTTTTTCGAAAGACATTTTTTGTACGAAAATTCTTCTCTGGCTTATTCTTGTGGAAAATGTTGTGGAAGTGTTGTGGAAATTATTCTTTTTGAAAATGGAAAAATAGTTTTCTCAGAAGTGGTGCAACCGATTGCGCATAAAAAACAATGGGATTCAAATCAGATGATGACACTTGGGCATGCCAAGTTTCAATTGAATTTGAATTTTCGTTTGACCTGTAGAGCGCGAACAAAAAAAAAAAAAAATGTGATCTCAATATTTTTCATCGGAAATATTACCAAACTTATTTTTATTATAAAGTAGGCTATAATAATATATTGCTATAAAGTTTGTTATACAGATTTTTTGACCTGGGTTAGGTTTAAAATAGACGTCTTTGTACAAAACATTGATCAATATGAAAAAATGTAGATTAATTTTCATTGAGGGTGTATCAACCATATTACGTTATACCACCCAAAACAAGATTGTTACTTGCAGAAGTACAATTCATTTTTGAAAAAATAACGTGAAAACTATACCTTAAACAGTTTGCTTCTTCATTCAAAAAATGTAATTTTAAAAATTTACATATTAATGATATTATACTTGCTTCTTATAAATGCTTGAATAGTGGGACATATTCTTGCAACTATTTTTGTACTCTTCAGAGTTTTCGTGATAGTGAACCGTCATGATTTGCTTTTTGATAAAATATAGGTTTTCTGCGTAAGAAAGCACACCCAATTAATGTATCAATACATTATGTACAGAGTTTATATAGTCATATTAACAAACAAAATTCTGATGTAATAACTGATGTTTATTTCTTTGAGTGCACACCTATCACAGTAGCTACTTTTTCCCGGTCCTTCTTTGGTTTATGTATAGCGCATGATGCAAGGGATATGAACGAATAAATATACCTATGGTACGACTAGCGCACGGGTGATTTGCGTATTGTTCTGTCATGGATACAACCCTTACTAAGAGAAACCACAAAAATAGTGCTGAACTATGTCACCAAATTTTCTTCTCTAAAAGTCCTTTAACTTTCTATTTTTGTATATTTTTTTATAATCTCAAAAAATTGATATTTTATAATCAATTAAGTCTTGGAATTTAATTAAAATTCCAATTAGATATTAGAATTTGATTAAAATTTTACTTATTTAACCACTTTTTGAAAATGTCTGTATTTAAAAGTGCTAGGTTTGTTTCTAGTGAATTATAAATGAATGGATTGAAGATGTAAATGACTTGGGCATATATTCTATAATATCATTTTTTTTTTTTTTCATTCTCAAGTTCTTACAGTTTATAAATTATGTCACATGAAATGAAACCAACATATTTGTTCTATCACACTCCTTCGACCAACGACGACACAAATATACTTGTGGTCACATAAAATGTTTTTTTTTTCCCGAAATTTAAATAGAATTGTCACATATTCTTTCATAGTTCATAGTTTCAATCTATATATTCTCTGCTAGTTCAGCACGTATAGACGGTATAATGTCAGTAAATTTTAGTCTGGGTGCATTTCGGTGTGGTTTGCTCGACCACTTTATGTGACGGCAACTATACGCGTATGAAGTTCGTATTTTTGCCGTACATAAGGAATACCGTCGACGTTCAAGTTAACACAGTGGCATGTAGGTAGCATAGCTAACTGGTTTTTTACGCTCATCTCGATATCCTTGAACTCGAAGCGAACGGTTTTCCGAGTACCAACCAACCCACTTCAAGCATACAGTCTGGCCAAATAACAACACCGTAACCAATACGAAAATAGTCTCTGTACAAGATTTTATTTTTTTTGAATACGTTTAAATGAAAGAAACGATTTTTGAAAAATTATCAAGATACTTATCGTCCACGTATTTGAAGGTGAGCTAATTTTATCTAGTATCAACATTATTAATCAGTTTTAATTATATACCATGCAGTTTCCTATTCACGTAAATTGAATTTATCTTATACGGTCGTCATATTTAACTGTTTTAGACGTTAATTGTTTTCTATAATTATATATATGGTACATAACATAATTGTTATTTTTTTAAATCGTACCATATAGCCCATTAAGGTCAGGTTGCGTTTCTAGAACCGAATCTTGTTACACAAATCGATATAAATTGCATTAGATCGAATCTACCGGTAATCGATTTGCGTGATTTCTTCGAAAAATGTTTAGTAATTGGCTGCGATGTAGGTGAAAGTATAATTGACTATAGAGCATTGTGTATGCTGAGCATAAGAACAATCACAGACTTCACAGTTACATTGCACAGAGACGCGGTTGACTTGTTTCTTGATAATGCAGGATTATTGACGAAGTGTGAATCGATTGGTATATTATTTTATAGCGAACATTCTGCTCGAGATAATCAAGGAACTTTATAATGACTCGTGATTTTTATACAACTAGAACACGTCGAAATCATTTTTATCTAGGACAGAATTGTTTATAATTAATCAACCTTTGAGTCACTAACGTTCGTGCAAATGGTCTTATGTAATTTCATAGTGGTGTTTATTATAGTCTGCCAAATTTCTGGAATAATGAGAAAACACATGGACTAACCTGGTTTTACAAGGTTGAACATTTATCCAATGCTTTGAGAAAATCTTAAATGCTACAAATATGATTGTCAACTTCGCCGCGATATTTTTTACTACGAGAGGATTTTGAATGTCAATTATTATTTATTATTAATACATTCCTGAATTGAGTTTATAATTAGCCATAAGGGTAATCGGCAGCTCAATAAGGCTTGCTATAGACTGAGAAACAATAAAATTTGCTTTCCTCTTTTATTTCTTGGAATAATCCTATACCATGCTCAACTCGTTGACAGATAATGCAGGTGTTGAAAATATATATTTTATTTGATTATTACATCTTCAAATTGTGTAAATTTACAAAAAAAATCCCCTTCAATAATACTCAATTGTTTCTGATGAATATAATATCTCACTTAAATTCCCTGACATATTAGCTTCTTTCGTATAAAATGTACACAGTAAAGATACAATTTGTATTTAGCCCAAGTACTTGTTTTATTATTAATTTTCTAATAGTTAGAAAATAGGAGATATTACATTTACATTATCCTCCAACTATTATGGTCGATTGTTAGTCCATCCCCAAACCTTGATCCATCCTTAGCTTCCATCAGTTTTCCCCATACACGTAAACATTTCTTGTATATCACCCTATATGTAACGTATAGTACTCCGTCTTGTTAATCTCGCTCTCCTAGGCTAACCATACCTATAAGGCTGTATGAATGATCAACGGTTTCCCGTCTTCGACAAAAGACAGGTGTGCAAATCGTAGACCCTCCATATAAGACATCTGCCCCTCTGCTAACGGAATTTTAATTTCATCGCATCACTTATACGATTAGGCAATCATTATTATAGTTGTTATCCGAATTGTCTGAAAACGCATGCAAAACTACACACACGTATAAATATATCTATATAAAATATATATATTGAGACGGGTGGTCGGGTGGCTATCACACAAAATTGAATTTTTAATCAATAGGAATTTATTGTTAAACCTGTAAAAAGAGGGTATCATTGAATGAACTGTCATTTACAAGAGATCAGGGCTCGATTTCGGCCATGGTCGACCATCCTGACAGGGTTTTTCGTGGCTTCCCTCTGTCAATCCAGGTCAATATTGCCTAGGACAGTCCGCGACCGACTCCTGCTCACTATCCAAAAGCACCAACCTTTCATCTCATCCCACCATCTCATATATCATTTACCGACGCCGATAGATCTCAGTCATCAGTACAGTGTGTCGTTAAACGCAATATGAAGAAATTAAGAAAAATATATGTATATTTAAATGTATGTGTGTGTGTGTGTAATATATGAATAAGTCTCACCATTTATAAGATTTATGTTTTTAATGAACTTATAAGTACCGGTACTGTTGCAAGGTTGGTGTTCAATTTTTTCAGTACAAATGTTTTCTCTCAAATTCTGTTCTATTTTTCTCTGAATTCCACAGACTTTTTTTTCAAATCGGTAATTTTTCCTCTGGGTGCGCATCCGAAACAAATGGAAAATATATTTAATATCTATGTTGAATAACCATCCACAGACGCAGGAGTAGATTCTCAACGTATACAAATAAACTCAAAATATACTTGAAAGACCAGAATTCAGCAGAAGTCACTCGCATTATAATGAAGTTGAACGGAATCATTACTGTTAACTTTTTCTGAAATACGGAAATATTTTCATAAGATACATTTTTGAAGACGACGTCCACCTATAAATACGACGAGTCATGCCACAGTTCAAGTGCAAATTATTATTATTATTTTCTCTGTGTGTGTTGGTATCTCCTCAGGCGCGTAGGAAAGAGGGGGGTGATGGGGGAAATGACCCCCCACTAATGTACCTGACCCTTGACCCCCCCCCCCTCCCGATCCATATGACTTGACACCCTCAAAGTGCACTTATACTTTCGTTAGAATTTGCACGCTATTTCATGTAATTACATGTTTCTAAGGTGGTCAAAGAGGTTTTTGTAAATGTCCTTTGACCCACCATCACTTCATCTTTTCATTTTCACTCGCTCATTCGTACTCCCATATAAGCTGGCTGTTGCAGCATTAAAATAAGTATATAATAAAAGGGCTTGAAAATTTACGCCTCCGGTGGCTGGGACGACCCCGTATGTGAAAGAAACTCTGGATACATTTTGCATTTTGATTTACAATTAAGCTCCCCCCCCCCCCCCCCCACTCCCACCCAAATTAAAGTTCCAACGCGTCTGTATTTTCTTGAATACCTTGGTTTTTGTGACAGGCCTAATCAGCTGGAGGCAACAATGTTAATTGTATGTATAGGGAGGGTAATGGCCGGTGGTCATTGGTGTAGGGAGGTTGACGATCGAGCCACACTTTCCTTTGAGCAACTTTTGTTTCTCAATGTCAAAGTCAAATCAGTCCAACCTACGTATACCAACCAATCCAGCACTACAATACCTATCAATTGTAATTTATTTTGATTGGTAACATTAAAATTATATTACCACTACCTAATAAAATGAATGTAAGTTACAAATTATTGTTTTAATCATTTTTCGTGTTTTATACGATTAATTAAAAAAGTTATGATATTTCCGATAGGAAATGATTATATTTCTGAGATAGATTAAATAATTCATGCTAATCCTAGCATGCCTCTATAAAGTTCGAGGTCTCCGATCGACCGTCTCTTCATACCTTAACTATAACGATCGAGGCGGCCGATCCGTCAAGTTTGGCAACACTCGTGGAATATAATAATTATTCAGCTATGGAACGGATACTGTCTGTATCTAAGGAATTTACAGATACGGGTATGAGTCAGGCCAAGATCTTTTCCTCTTACCACCGTTCCGAAAACAACTAATGCAATTTCATTTCATCATCCCATGATCCCATCATAATCATTCATAGAACCAATCAATAGATCTTGATTGATCGTTACCACATTGCATATATTATATATATATATATATATATATATATCTTATATATATATATATATATATATATATATATATATATATATATATATATATATATATATATATATATATATATATATATATATATATATATATATATATATATATATATATATATATATATATATATATATATATATATATAAATTCAACATTGAAATGCGCTCTCTCTCAGTAATAATAAGAAAATAATAAGTAGTTATATATGTATATATATATGCACACACATGGACATATTTTATATTTAAATTTATTTACAAAATCTTATTCTAAAACACTTTGCTCTGATTTCTGAATAGATCTGAGTTTACATCGAAAATATAATGTATTGTCACTCACTTTTATTGCATTATTTGCATGTACATTTGGCATTGCATTACTCAGTAAATACTATTATACAATATTATTTATGAATTATGATGATGCTGATAAGATGCATTGCATACGAGACAATGAAATAGTGTAGTCAGTTACCACAGTCCTGCGCTTATTCATTTTTTTCACTGTATTTTGTCGTTTATTGTCACCCTATCCGCATATAAATAAAGTAAATAGTCTGATAAGAATTTCAGTATTTTAAAACATTCCGCTCTGGATAGATCTGAGTTCTGTGTTTGAAATCTTTAGTGGAATCTTCGCTGTGATTGTACTGAATGAAGGTGACTGAAATTCGGTTGTATGACAGCTCTAGTCGTCGATTAGAGGCGAGACTCTGTCAATTGATGACAATTGTTCGTGAACCATGTTACGTGGTGTCAAAGGACAAGTAGGTTATAGCACGTACTAAAAGTCGCTTAGGTTTAGTTTTTCTTATAGAATCTTTGCAATTCCAAGACACTTCCAATGACGAAGATATCGCTGACACCATCTATTTATAGAATGGAGTTAACGACCATTGACAGGCCCACTTTATTTGGTATCTGATAACACATGTGACAATCTCTGATGTGCCTGCATTCTCTTCTCTCGCTAAATGTGTAGACAGAATTCAAGATTGTATCTACTCTCATATTATATTCTCATTTCTCATATTAGATAATATCTATATTTCATTGCAGATATCTATTTTTTCTTCAATCTTATCTTCTTCGTCTCCTTTTTCTTCTTCTTATATATTCATTTATTTTTGTGTGACACCGGCAGAGTAGTCATTTCGCACCTTGCTTCATTTTTATAATGAAACATGGAGAAATATCAATCATTTATTATTCAATTTATCAGTTAAATTGATAAATTTTAAAACTCCTATACGATTAGGTTATTAATGTTAATTCTTCTTACCCAATATTATTATTTTTTTACTATACTCATATGAAATTATTTACATTTTAAAATAGCATGTAAGTTGTCACAAAGTTATTGTTCTTCAAAACCCAAATAATACTACTTGAAACTATAGGGATGCTCAAATAGGATTGTTAGGATGGGGAACTACATGGACGATCTTATTTTACATTTCCAATTGATTCCAACTGGTGTAACTTGAGTTATTCTTCAGGTGATCCATGATGGTTAGAAATCATTGGCAATCATTGACGTAGACATGGGCCATACCAAGTAGGCCTATTTATTTATTTATATCGGGTTTTAACGACGCACTGTACCGTTGACTGCGATCTATTGGCGTCAGTAACTGATGTGCCAGATGATGGGATGATGGAATGAAAAATTGTTTATTTATTTTGTGTTTTTGGATGGTGGGAACGAGTCGGTCGTGGCCTGTAGTTAAGAAACCATCCTGAACGACAGTGAATCCACGAAAATACCTGTCAGGTGGTAATCGAACCCCGGTCTCCTGAATGACGGTTCAGTGTTCTATCCCCTCGACCTCTCGTATCAGTATACTAAGTTTTGAATGTATTTATTTCTTCCGTTGATATTGATATATTCTCTCCATACAGAACTACTAGTTTCCATGATGTAAATTGATTTTTCTATATTTATACGCAAATATATATACTTGAGCCGCAAACGGATCGATTATCGATTAGGAACCACAGCACAACATCGTTAAAGGCACATAAAAAGATATCAAGCATAATGTATACCGATATCACTAAATTAGAATCAGGTCATTTTCTTCAGAAGTAGGTGCAAATTCCTGCCAGACGAATCGAAAATTATTTTTCATATAAGAACTCCTCAAATAACTAGGCCATGCATTAAGTTACGAATAGTCACCGTTTCTTTATCGTGTAGGCCTACATCATAGAACATAGTGCACTATCAAGTTGACATTTATGGTCTATATAGTAGACTTATAAGTCATAGTGAGTGATAGCTAACTAATGTCAAATAACCTTATTTGACTAATTTTGCATTCTTTCGTCATACAAATTTCTTATGAGTAATCAATTTAAAAAAGTTATATCATTTAAATAGAAACTGTAGTCAGGTTCAGGGCAGTCGTGGGTCCGAGAGTCCCCCATAAAGCGCGAGTTTATGTAAACATCATTGATGACTATTCGTACCCCCATATATTCTACCTTTGGAAGGTCGTTAAGCAACCATTAAACAAGTCGAGCGAGGGTTTGGGTACCTCATAAGACATGGGTTTATGTAGACATCATACGTAATTATCCGTGTCCCCATATTACCCTAAAAAATTGGAAAAACCAAGCCACAAACAAAAATACAAATAAGCGTCAAGTAGGTCTATAGTCGACATGTTGACAGCTACTAACGTGACTTCAACTCGACTTCTCCAAGAGCAAGAAAATAAATAGCTAAATAAATCGAGTATATACCATGGTGGACCATGGAGTAACCATGGTCAGTAACCATGGTTACTCTCACGTTGGTAATTCCTGCACTAACTGTCAATTCGTAAAAGTGAGCCTCAGTCCAATGAAAATAAGCTAATGCCATTTGTGTAACGACTAAATAATCTATAATGTTGAAGTTCCCAAGGATTTTTCATCTTGTTTTACCTGTAACATTAGCCTTCCCTTCCTTATACTTAAGTAGGCATATGCCCTTGTCTTATTGCATTTCAGCATGTTTGAGAGTAGAGCAAAGAATAAATAGAAGCGATTTTCCTTGGCAAATCTACTGTCGTTAAGCTGTATCAGGAACTGGAGGTTATTGGATTGGTCTGATTTGATTTATTCTAGCTGCGTCCCTTAAATCGTAAAACCCAATAAGAATGAAAGTAGCTTGAACAATGTCCCAAAAAACCTCCCAGTGGCTAACTCATTGAATAGGTTGTTGGAAATTTCAGGGAATCACAGTGGTATTTGTTCCTTACGAATACGACTTAGAAAGTAATCTTCTTAGCTGTTCAATAGGCAACGATTCAATGATACACCGATACAGTGGTGTAGCAGAATTCTACAAATTTACTGTAAACTTTGGCGCGTAGGAACTTTGATTTGAGTGTGAGGTAGAGGGGGGGGGGGGGGGAGTGAAATTGTAAATCAAAATTAATATATACGTCGGGTTTCTCGCACATAAGGAGTCTATAGCTCCGCTAAATTGGAAGCCCTTTTATTGTCCTTTGACCATCTTAGAAGCATTTTTTTTACATAAGTTGAAGCGTGTATTTTCACCGCAAGTAAGTATGATATGCTCTACTTTTGTTTTTTAGTATGCTTTATGTCAAGTTAATGTGATAATTTTTTTTTTATCGACCTCCCCTTACGACCTCTATCTGGAGACGTAACGAGCGTATACTATAACTAGTTTATTCCGTATACTGTATAATACATACGGCGTGTATCGCGTGTAGCCTATGTTGCGTTACATTTGTGTATAGGGCAAGAAACGTTTACCTGATCAATATGCCCGCCTGTCTGCCCGTCTGTCTACTGGGCTTTACGGACACTGTTGGCTTCAGCACGCGAAACAATACAACAATAACGTCATTCGAACCTTTCTACGATTTTTAATGAGTATATATTATTTTTTAATGTAAATTTTCATGTAAATTAAGCCCTATACATTGTAAAAAATACGAAGTGAATTATCATATTGCGATTGTATTTTTTGTATTGGTCAAATTATTCATATTTTCTATTCGTGCTCTGGTCTACAGGTTAGTGCATATTGAACATGAACTCTTGCTCATGACGCACAAATCTTACCGAATAAAATAACTCTAAAAATATAGGCTAATATAGAGAAGTGAACCGAAATAATTTACGTGTTAACGACAATTGACGATATAATTTAATAAAAGTGCGTAACTATATTAATAATGTAACAATAATTAAATACACTGTAATAAAGAAGCACGTTTCAATTTTTGTAAGGCTGATATCATTCGAATGTATTAATTTACCTTCTAATCTAGCAATAATGAGATAATCGAAGTAAACCATAATAGTGGTTCCACACCTTCAGCTAAGAAACTAAGAACTGGGTCTAACGTTTTCCGTAAAATACTTTTCTCATTATAGTTATTAGGTCTAATGATATGAATCTTCAGTATCGTGAACAGTTGGTTATTCGTCAGTTACGTTGTCGATAAGTTCATTAGCGTATCGTAGGTATAGAGGCATTTATCTCATTAGTTGAGACAGTTTATAATTATTTTCAATGTGAAATTATCTTCAAGTCTAAATGTTGGATTGGTCCCCTCCAATAATAAATCCAGTTGTAGCGGTTGATTGATTTATAATTGTTTCTGTAAATCATTGAAGAGTATAAACATTGTGAAATGTATTGAATATTAATTACCGAGGATTTGAAAAGAGTGTAGAAATAATAATGCATATGACAGTAGTTATTTCCATCAAAATTTGAAATATCGAAAAAATCATCGAACAACACAAATTGGTCCCCTACCTCTTGTGGTATTTGTGGATGGAGTGTGCATGGAGTAAACTAGTGCGCTGACTCTTCAACAAAATGCTGGATTTATGTAGAATGTAATTTTTCAATACGTTAACATTTTATATTTTGTCAATTCAAAGAATACATAGGCTCATTATACCGGTACCGTTAATATGAGCTCATATTTTAATTAGAAATAGTATAAAGGTATACTTTACGTCAAAACGATATTTTGTCGGTGGATGGATATATTCATTCTCTTGAATGAAGGTAGAAATGTTATCTTGTTTAATATGAAGCTAATTGATATTTAATAGCGATTATTTTATGATTTACGACACTCTCATGATATAATATGAACGTGAAATATATCGTCTAATTACAGACGGTAAATATTCGGATATTTTTCAAGTCCTCAATCTCACGTATAGGATCTTTGTTGACAATTTGATGATCAATAGATTGTGTCGAGTATGAGAATTATTAATTAAATTATTAATTAATTGTGATTTTTTGATACCAAGCAAGAATTGAAGTGCTTTGCGTTATATGTAATAGGCCTAATTACATTCTACATTAAATTATTAATTTTATACCTAATTGAACGGGTTGAATAAAAAGTGCTTCTTCAAAACGGTCTTACTAAATTATCCTTAGCCTTAATTGGAAAACAATGATTGTACATCAAGCTTTCTATGTTAATATTTTTTTAGTACCTGTACTTGTTATTAAGTTATTATATACCATGCTAGATTTATAAACTGGTCATTCTATAAATTATTATGCGTTCATTCTCAATTATCATCTTTTTGTAATTTGTATACAATACATGAAGTGTCAGGAGCGAAAAGGGTTTCCATTATTACAAGAGTAGAATATAAAACTATAAGTTTTGAGTTGTGAATATAGCTAAGAAAACCATGTAATTGGAATTGTTGATTGAGATTTACTGTGTTATCAGAATGATCTCATGTTTTTTACAAGTCTATTCAAATAACTTACCCATGAATTGTTGCAATACACATGCAATATTTCACATAGCTATGCTAATAAAATATTGACCCGTAACATTTGAGAAAATTTTCTCGTTATATGAATATCCCCATTTCTTCTTTTTCAGGTAGCACCAGTGATAGTGTAATACCTATCCTAAAACAATACCTATAAACAATATAATTATCGCTTAGTATAAAATAATGACATCATTAATTGCTTATGGCCGGTCAGCAATGATGGAAGCGGAAAGCTGGATCATCTACAATTGGTTGGCCCCTGACTGTAGCTCTTGTAAGTACCGGTATACAAATATCATATTGTATGCTATTATATTTGTGTATATTAATCATCCCCTTTGACCTCCTCTATACTTTTGTAGCACACATGTCACAATTTACTTTATTAATGCCATTACTTAAATTAATTAATAAGTTACTCCTGTTCGTTGTTGTATAAATGTACCCTTGCGGTCACTGAAAGTGATCGATCAAGCCAGATCAAAATGAATCAGCTGGAGGGAATTACTGACATCATACACATACTTGGAATACAAATAATTGTTCACGTATTTATCCCCACTCCATAAATATACTATAAAAAATATTAGCAGTAAAATATGAGCAGATTTTATTTTGAACTATAATTGTATTTACAAAAGAAAACAATGGTTATTTAATTTAATGTACATGTTTTAAAGTATATTAAAAAACAATTAAATGTACATTATGTATTTATTGACTCACAATTATTGTAACCACGTGAAACACGGATAAAAATATGATAAATAAAATAATTAAAACAAGTGATATCATTTTGGACGATAAGAATAGGGATAGCAATATGACCTAGGTTTGAAGCACGTCAACAAATTGCTACTTATTTTTGTTTGTCGTATTATTATCAACAATATTTTGTGCTAGCAGCAATTCTGGTTTGAGTTTTATGCAAAGCGAACGTGTTTATTCATACAAATATGAGTGGGTAAGGTATAGTTTGAGGAGTTTTCCGTTGGATATTCTTTTGTTTCATTCAATTTAATGTATGTTTATTACACAAAACCACATTATTTTGTTCTGGTTATTTACTTTTTTTATGTATGCATTTATTTATTTATTCATTTATATATTTATTTTTCTATTCATTTTGTATTTATTCGTTCTTTTTATTTATTTACGCCTTGTTTATCCATTTCCTATCGTCATAGGTTGATGTCTATAGAAGAATACATCTTAGAAACTGCTGGCAACTTACCGGAGATACCACCAATGGTAGCGGGTAAGTTAAAATTTATCTTCAATGATTTAGAAAATTAGAGTAATTTATATCCTTTCAAATGTATGAACTATCAACTTTTTGATCACCGATTACGGCTCGATTGTTTGCATTGTGAACATTTGGGTACCTATATATAATTCTTCATATATTTTCATATTCTCTTTTGTGGTAAAATATAGCATTGCGATCTGTGCAAAAAAGTGCTATTAATAAGAACGTTAAGAAACACCAATACGATGGCGTAGATAAACGTAGTTACGCAAAAAATGACAGCTGCGTAAAATTTAAAATATACAATTTTACATACAGGTATTGATTAAAATTTCAACTTGATTGCCAGATTTCGATGAAATAAAATGGAACTATATTATATTATAGGTTATAGTTGATCTTTTTTGAGAAAAATCAAATTGACTCTTTCGCTCATCGATCACCTTAGGGTAAATTGACAAATTGAAAATGTAATTATATTGATATCATGAACGAAAGACCCTGGAGTTATACGAAGATGTTCAAAACGTACCTTCTGCAGTTAAGCTTGCTTTTTATTTAAAAGTAGGTACTAAAAATTAACCAATAATACTAAAATACTTTTTTCGTATATTTTTATATACTCCCATATGACCCCCCAAATAACCTGTTGATGGGGTCATTAAACAATCAATAATAATCACTAATCACTAATTTAATACAATGCTGTTTTAGAAAAAATCTAGAAATGAGTAGTTAATGAAAAAGAACATCCTGGCGTCGCCTGTTCAACGTAGAGCATCATACGAAAGTTTTTACTTTGTTGAGTAAAAATAAAATGAATAACAATTTTGATGTATTTTGTATTATAACGTATTGTGTGTGGGTCATATCAGCAAACAATAATAAAATTAACCATGCATTGCATACACATTTGTTTCTATAGTAATGTCAAACATATGACTTATAAATTGAATATGTTCTCGATTGTATACAATATTATATATATATATTGTATATATTGTAATACATATATATATATATATATATATATATACAAATAATAAATGTAATATATTATAAATTAATGAAATATTAACAATTGAAGAAATGAATAAAGTGGTATGAAGCTAATTTAGTAATGATAATGTGATAATGAAGGAAACCACATGGAAAGCGGAAGTCTGAAACCACTTCACCTACGTCCTTGTAATGCTTTGCATAGTAGGGTATATATAGAGCAAGATTGTGCGACTGCTACGCAATGGATAGAAAAGAATGGGAGTTGATTTAGCTAAATATCAGTGTTTTATCAGTGAAAAGTAGAGGCCTACATTCCTCTATCAGTATTATGTCGACACATTATATGTGGGCCTACAAATCTAAGGGAAAAAAATTGTGGGTGTTGTATAGTAAAATCACGCCACCCCTTTGCGAGGGGGTAATTTCAATTAGCAGGGAGGGAGGTAGATCTTCATAATCGCGCTATCACGGATTGTGACGCAATAGGTTTAATTTGTGGGGAAAGGCTATTTTTATCATCAATTAACAATTCATTTGAAAAACATAAATTGACCTCCCAATTATTTTCTAGATGTATACACCTTTGCTTGATACACATTAGTCAATTTTGTTATATATTTTTAATATATTTCTTCCATGTGTCCAGATCATCTTATTTGGATTAAATTAAACTCGGGGGGGATATGGATTGTGATGTAATTTCAAGGCAGGGATTATCCTAACATGTCAAAGTATCAAAGTGAGGGAAATGGTAGTAAATATAACTATTTAAAAATGTGAGGTACGGCCGTATACGAAGTTATATGATCCTAGCCTGGGTACGACCCCTTGGCCTTGGGATAATTTGATAACTCTCTTAGGCCTAACTGTATTTTGATGAAGTAAATCTGTTGTGTCTAAACTTGATTCTCGAGTCTGTCTCGTCTGTTCAATTACAACTGATTACTTTGTGCATTCATTGTGGATGGAACATGTGTAACAGACCAGTTTTTATACAGAACATTATATCATAAGGGTTTCTGTATTAATTTTGCAGTATATCTTCTAAACTTTTTTTTATCCCAATCTATTCCTAACCTCTTTTCATTCACGAAAGATGAAGTTGTAAATCACCAGTTCGTGAGTCGTGTGGGATAGGGGAGACGGTCGATCAAGTACCATAGGAACCGTCATTTCTCGCGCTCAATGTATTCTAATAAGGGAATTAAGTAATTGCTCAAAGTGACCCTTTTAAATTAATGTAAACTAATGTGTGTTTTCATTCGCTTATATATATGGTTGTAATAATCCATGTGACTCACATTGCATAGCTGTAATTTTACTATTTTATGAGAGTTTAGACTTTCAATGTTTGTTTTTTGATGTAAGAAAGTTGATAAGAATCTTAAAAAATCAACTATTATAGCTTATTAAGGTATTCAAATATGGTTATAAAAAATTAACAAATAGAAGTATTTATTAAAGGTTGTCTCAAAACTGTATTCATGCTATAAAATTATAATATCAATAAAATAAATTTAATAACTGTAATACCTTCAATATATTAGCATTTTACAATGAAATTGATTATTAGGGCCTACATAGTTTGCAGTTTTTTTAGGTTGCATAGTTAATATTTTGCAGTTTTCTCTTTCTGTAATAAAAGTGAATTGATTTTTCAAGTGGTCTTGAACCTAAAATATCAGAATATTTTTCCAATCATTCACGCTCTATGTAGATCAACTATACTTGTAGTATTATCCTAGATTCAATTCAAGATCGTTATAAATATTATTTAATTTTTCTATCAATCTTATTTTAATGAAATCCTTCCAGGAATTCCATGATTTTCAATGTAGGCCTACACAAAATTTATCATATTCACAGTCTTTATCACAGTGATCCATTTTTTGTACGTTCATTCCACAAAGATACCAAAACACAATTGAAATCAGTCTTTTGACCAGCAATATTAAATAATGCGACTATTTGTACATAATTTTGTTCAGGTGAAGTTGGTGATGCACCAATGGCGGAAGGATTTAAAGCAGGTGATATCGGGCTGCGGGCTCAGAAGAAGATCCTTAGTCGCATGTCGAACAAAAGTATTGCTAAAGTCTTCATTGATGATACAACAGCCAGCCTACTCGACAATGTTTACAGACTAGCCAAGAATTATGTAAGTATTTTATTAGATTGTAGCTTGCAAGCATATTATTTTGTACTCATTTAAAGTATTTTCATGGTTTATTCATTTCTTGGTTTAAAAATCATGAATTACAAGTGTATTTGCTTTTTTATAAATTTTGATTCTATCAGTGTGCATAGCCTGATATATAGCCTGATTAGTACATTCATGGTTTCATCATATGATTTCTATTTAAATCATATCATTATTAAATAAAGTAATATGCTTTAATCAAAGCATAGGGAATATCTGGTTTCCACTCCCAATTTTGTATTGTCGGCCAAAAATTTTTTTGGATCGCAAGTCTCTTTAGTCTAATCACAATTCAGAACACCACTGAAATTTGTATTTATATTTTTATGCTATTTTTGATTTTTTTTTCTAATGCTATTTTTAATGCTAAATCCCATGTAACCAAATTTTGGTCCGAAATCTTTTCGGGCGACAAAAAAATAATTGCAGTGGTACGAGGCTTTGTAAAAGAAGATGGAATAAAAATGGTCTTAAAAATGAAAATAATCCGTTGTAAGATCAACCTTTTTGTTAGATGGCACTAACTTACATTCTCATTCTGTAATATTCTAGGTATTTTACAAAAATTGTGCTTCATTATTTTTAGACAGGTAACAAGAAGGAAGCAGAAAAGCTGGTGAAAAATATAATAAAAATTGTTATCAAGATTGGCGTGCTATACCGCAATAATCAGTTCTCAAATGAAGAATTGAAACAAGCGGAACTTTTCCGTGTTCGCTTCCGTACGGCAGCAATGTCAGTGATAAGTTTTTACGAGGTAATTATTTTCTCTTTATCTAATATTTTCGTAATGATTCAGTGAATATATATAGGCCTGTAATTTTTTATTCTCATATGTGTGTATTTTTTTTAAGGTTGATTTCAGCTACGACCGACATTACATGGTTACCATCATCGCCGAGTGCCGAGCTGCGATTCGACATTTAGTTCAAAATCATCTATCCGAGAAATCACTCAATCGAATCGATTCTGTTTTCAACTTCTTTGGTGATCCAATGTTTTTGGATGAGATATTTAAAAAGACGTCTGAACACCGTGAACTTATGGGCCGTATTGTTTGTGACATGAATCGTGCTCTAGATGAAGGTGGCATGTAATGAGAGACATGAATACATCGTAGACTGTAGCTGAACATGCCAAAAACGCAAACTTATTGATGGTCGAACAGTTATTATTTATCCTGTGGATGACTTATATAAGAATTGCAACTAACTTGTGGTATTTTCAATCAAGTGTTGAATTGATTCTTTATAATACAAATAATTTCTGTTGAAACAATTAGCTATGAAATAACTTGCCATCTTGAGCGTTGTTTTTTTTAACACAATTTGTATTATATGAGAATTACTTACAAGAGGAATTTCAAGAGCTCACTTTTATCATATTACAACTCACCGATTCATGTGGTAGACATTTTGTAGATAATAATTACATCTGGGAGAGAGATATCTGTTAATAATAAAATATGTTCAAATTCACGTTCATGAACATTTTATGATATGAGTGTGTTAAAGATCCTGGTCATTTTAGATATCTGTATTTGAGAGATTATTATAATGTAGTGGCACATTTGGATTGTAGTGGTGTTATTCATAAGTAGGCCTAAGCCTCCCACTGTCATTTTGTAATTTATTCGTCAGTCATTCGGCCCACAACGCTTCCTAATATATAGGTCCTTATCTATTTGTTGCAATCATACCAAAGTATAACTTAAATGCTGGATGAATAGAAGGCATTGTTGTATCTCAATTTCAACTCTTTACTAGTTGTTGGAAATTGGAAATTTAATGGCCTTTTATAATTATTATGAGTTGAATAACATAGGGAACAACACAGTAACACTCATAGACTTTTGGAAAAACTGACCACTGAAAATGAGAATTCATTGAAATCACTGACCAATATTATTAAATATCAAGTACAAGTACTGTAGATAATGGTAGTTATCTATAAAGGTGTAAATATAACAAATAAGATTATGACGATATTTCTCAGTCTCAGTGATATTAAATTATTAATCTCTTTAGGCTAGGCATGTACTGTCGATGTTGATAGTTTACAAATATTATGATAGTGCCTTGGTCACAAATACATAATAATGATGTAATATGTGTATTTTGATTGTGGTGATTGCGATTTATAAAATAAACTTTAATTTTTGTTCATGATGTAACTAAGCATTGTTCAAGCATCCTGTTCATTTGCTTTTGGCCTGTTGTATTTTTTGTGTCGACATTTCAGTAAAGCATTCATTTAATTTTGTTTTTAATCATAAAATTCATGAATATAAAGTACTTGCTTGTATTGATTAGCCTACTTCTAAGTTGCAACTCCCTCAGTGAATGCAGCTCAAAAGGGAGTATTTTCAAATTTTCAAGTTTCAAGAAGCAGAGGAAAATGAAATTATTCAAGATAGATAGTTTTTGTATCGAAGATTTTAATCCTTCACTTATAATATAAAAAAAGCTTTGTAACTAGGAAAACGCCATATATGCGTTGTAAGACGAGCAGATAGTAATAGTATTGGTAAAAATGGGTAAAAACTGCTTTGAGTGGTACCAATTTAGTACATTTTATGTTTTTTCTTGAAAATGGCTGACCCTATCAAGCTGAAATTTTTTAGAAATGTGTACCAAAATGTAATTCAACTTCACGCGAAATTTCATTCTTTTGGAAAATAAAAATATTTTATTTTTATTTTCGCCATAATGGGAATTTTTGAAATTTCTTAAATTCATAAAAAAAAGTTACTCCCCGATAATGCCACAAAACTATACAGATCTAAGTTAGATGAGGAACCATATTGAAAAAAAGTTTGAGGTTGATAGATGCAGCCGTTTGACCTGTGGAGAACCAAAAAAAACAACATAAAAACAAGAAAAAAAAAAAAAAAAAAAAAAACATAAAAACGAACACCAATTTTTTTCAGTATGTCAAATTGAATCCTCGCTAAAGCTCGTCTAATAATATATATAAATATGCCTTCTACGAGGTCTTCATGTTCAATCATTGTTAACTAAGAAACAATTAATCGATTATTTGTCTGAATAAAAATAATATTTTGATATTGTCCTTCTAGCTGGGTCAACTAAAGCTCTGCCTTGAAATTGTAGTCAAATTGTGCACTGATTTAGATCCCACATCAGGCATCATCTAGCATAAGCTCATTCGTACCCCTAACCTTTGATTTTGCAAGTTGCCCTAACATAGCTGTTGGTTGGGTCTACTCTATTAATGTTTTGATATAGACAGGTCATTTGTATCATATAAATTATATCTAAGATTATACCTATCTACACTAGCTCTAGCTATTATGGGGCTGTCCATAAATGATGTCACTCAATTTTAGGGTAGATTGAACCCCCCCCCCCTTGTCGGAGTTGGTCACAGAGATGATGCCCCCCCCCCCTTTAATGTTGTCACAATCCAGACAATATTTCCCCCCCCCCCCATGAAATTATTCATGCGAATTTGGAAAAACTGGGATCGGGATATTGAAAAAAGTTTTCCTCGATTTTGCATTATCGTACCCTAAATCCCCTAAAAACCACCTAACCACCTAAATTCTGCATTGAAATATAATTTCATACAAATTATATGGCGCCAATTTATTTTCCTGAAAAATGAAAGATGCGAATAATATGTAGTGTAAATGTGGATGTCACATTAGTGTTGCATTGCCCTCCCCCCTTGTAACACATTAATGTCACATGGTTGATGACCCTCCCCCCCTCCCCCAAATGTGGACGTCATTTATGGATAGCCCCTATCCTAGATTATAATGTAATAAATCCAATCAACAGTTATTTACTAGTGATTTTTTACCACGATATTAACATTCAATCGTATTATTAAAGTGAATTGAAATCAAAACTATGTCAAGGATATTAAAAATTAAAAGCATAATATGCTTATAAATAACTTCTGAGTGACAAAATGTAGGATGTCATGCGTCATTTTTGTATTAGCGCGCAAACTTCATCCACAGGCCTCTATTATTTCCTGACGGAGGCTGTCACGGCAGTTGTGCTCGCAAGTAGTTGTGCTACTTTATCGGCTAAACCAAATAGTTCAAAATACAAGATTCTGGTCATATTTTATTCTGGTGCATCTGTGCTGTTTTCATTAAACCCTCATAAATTACCTGGTGTTAATTGTCATTGATTTTATCACAGAGTGCAGAAATCCTATGATTTCATGACCATATAATATCAGTGGTCCAGGTAAATATGCTTGTAGCGTTTTCCACATAAAGCTAGGCTATGTTAGACCTAGGCCTAAGCATTGAATTGCCTAACCCACATACCAAAATCCCATGTAGAAAAAAGGGCCATATTTTGTAGGATCTATCATTGAGTTTTAAACCCAATGTAGGCCTAGCTACCTATGAAGTTGAAGAAGGTTATAATTACTAAGTTTATCACACAGCTGGGAAACAGTGTGTACAACATCAAATATTTGCCATTTATCCATTTACTCACACTTGTTGAAATCATAAAATGTCAGCCACATTTGTTTGTTTGCATTGCCATTGAGTTGGTTATACCTTCTTTCAACTTCTTACTCCGTCAATGTTAATGTAACTTCATGGTAGGCCTATTCCCTAAGAATAAACACAATGCCAAAATCAGTCAAAACCTACACTCGCATAGGCCTTGTTCATTGAGTTTGTATATGCCTACTTCAAACTCGATCTGTAGGCTTACACTGGATGTCTGCCTACAGCTCCAAAATGGAAGTTCAAGTTCTCTTGGGCCATACAGCTATACTGCACGTAGTGTGTTGTCGATCTGGCCATAAGTGGTTCATCATTAGAAGGATCGGTGGGATGCTACGACTGATAGAAGAATTGGTGGGAAGCTATACTGATGATTTTATTGTTTCCTGTTGGGCCACCAGTAGTAGTAGTAGTAGTAGTAGTAGGGAAATTCAATGCATTCAATGGTAGTACTGTAACTAGTGTTTATTCCTTTAACCCTCTTTCGAGGATATCGGTACACAAATGACATATTTTCAATATAACTTATGGATAATATTAAAAGCTTGTATTAGTAGACAATAGGTTTAGTTGATTTCTGTTACTATGTACCGGTAGCTAAGTTTGTCATTCATTGTAGGCTGACAAAGAACACATTTATGTTGCGGTGGGCTCTGGGAATTGTTTTGATCTATATTTGGCATTGTTAGCTTGATATTCTACACATTTTATAAACAAATAATAATATTAATTCAATGAATGCAGTCTGGATTCAATATCCTGGACAATGTTTTTCATCAACGTAGTAACTAGACTTGAATGTCATGCAACAGCTATATAGACAAGGTGACCGGCACATGCAGCGCAATGGTTAACGCGCTCGCTTCATGTGATCCGGTAGGCGAGGGGAATTTCGAACCCAGTTTGATTCCTGCCTTCGATCATCTTTACAGGGGTTTTTCATGGTTTCCCTCTGTAGTCTAGGCTAATGCCGCGATGGTTCCTACAATAAGTCGGCCATGACCGCTTTCTTCCCTCTAGGCCTATCCTTCCCATTACCCGAGAACCTTCATCCCATCATCTCATTAATCATCCATCCGACGCCGTTAGATCTGCGCTATCATAACAGTACGTCGTTGAAAACCCAATATATAAAAAAACAAACAAGATAAAGTGATTGAGTAGGTCGAGGCATAGTGATAGAACGCTCTGATAATAGCTAATACTTGCTTTATTCTTGCTATGTCATTAGCCAGTCTTGGTTACAAAGTCATCCCATCAATGTCGCCATTGTAAAGTTCTCTAATAAATACATGAACAGTAGGCCTATATATATATATATATATATATATATATATACCGGTATATAGGGCCTATATATATATATATCATTAACGTATTAATTATTCACTTCGTTTACACAATTATCTACACTCTCTGTTCTCCATCTTTTCACTGCTATCAACCTCAGAACACTACACACACGTCCTATCTAAGCTTGCAATGTACGTCAACTAACTCTCAAGAGACATCTATCCTCATACCAAATTCAGACAGCTCACTCTCCCTCCACTTCGTTCAGGCCCCACCCTAAAGCTGTATGGATGGATGCGCACACAAGTCATGCTGATACAGCTAAACACATTACATGTTTGGCGTGGCACGCGTGCATAGGTTGCCGACCCCTGGCCTATATTAAGACAAATATAAATAAGCCTAGTATGGTTTTTAATTCAGCAATGTGAGAAATCATTTACCGTATGTAATTTGTCTATTACAGTAAACTGTCATTGTGTTGACCTGCAAAAATGGACGACTTTGTATTAGTGGACTATGAAGAAAATGATAACAGCATGGCAACTAAGTATGGTAGCGGAATGGAAGCAATGTCACCATCTCAACCTGGATCTAGTTATGAAAGAACATACTTTGAATTAAATGATTTTGATGGTTCATTTGATTCGGTATTTGCGATGGATAGTGTTACATCGTCACAAAATGATTATAGTGTATCTACAACTCCTATACAGTCTAAACTGCCTCCTCAGCGAAGAATAGTTGCTTTAAAGAATGAAAAGTTGACCTTGTGCTGTGAGTGGAGTGACTGTAAATACGTTGTTGATCGTATGGAAGAGTTCGTGAAACATGTTGCTTATCATGTCCCTGACCTAGAAATTCGTGAAAATATTCATGGAGAAGGTAAGAAATCATTGACAGGCCAAGTTCCATAAAAATTTATGCTTTCATTCGACCTGTAAAATGCAAACAAAAAAGAAATACTTTTGTTTTTTCAAGTAGCCCTAGGCCTACGGTAAAATTTGCTTTGCTCATCCAAAAAAAAAACAGTGAAGCGAAGGCGAATTCTATGCAATGGGTCTTGGGTGGGATACTAGCTATTTACCTGAAGCCTTTGTGTATTACATTTGTGTTTACTTGCAGAGTGCTACGGATGTTTGTGGTCTACTTGTGGCTTTGAGACCGATGATCCTGAAGAAGTGAAGAGACATGTTAATTTCCACTCCTACCACACCAAGATAAAATGCATTGGACAAAATATTCTCGATCGTATACCAAATATAAATGTTGGTGATTTACTGTTTTTAGTCATTTCAAATAACTCCAGATTTAGACAACTCTGACATTGAGATGACCTTTAAATGAGATTATGAGACCTTAAACAAAATGTTTATATTGTATACTGTAAATCCAATCCAGTTTTTCATATCTGGTCGAAACTTCAAAGCATTTATTTTTGCTACTTTCGTTGAGTGTCTGGGTATAGTCGGGAGATATAGTTAATAGTTTTAGTTGATAGTTTAATTTATTTGTCCGTTGAAAATTGCAATACATAATTGACATATAATACACTTGATCATAGAATGTTGGAATTAAAGTAGATACAATAATAATAATGGCCAAATACATAGTGACCATACAGATGAAATAAATCTCGAAGTGTTTTTGGGGTCGTTGAGCAAACAATAATCAATCAATCAACCAGTGTTTTTATTTTCCAGGCCTGCACGTTTGATAGCAGTGCTCAGAACGAGATTCCTGATTTGCCAGATCCATTTGTTTGTGGTTGGGAGAAATGTAATTCTCTCTTTACTAATCCTCAGCTGTATTTCTACCATGTTGCAACCCATACAAACAACAAGACAAACAATAAGAACAAAAATAATGTTCAATCCAGTATTTCATGTCAGTGGACTCGTAAGTCTTATATTATAGTAATTACTTATTGTTTATAACTGGACCTTCTTTTGGTTTCTCCATTTTGGTTCGGTTTGAATTGGATTCATTAGGCCCTAAAGTTATTTCATTCTTACCATTGAATTTGACTCAAACTATCAAGAAGTGGTTTAAACAATGTAGACCCTAAAAATCGCATTTTACTCTGGCAATACCTATGTTACAAATCAGTTACAAAAACATTTACAAAACACTTTGTCAATTTGAATAGTTTGAAGTTTCCTACATGTAAATGCATAATGAGGGATAAGTTCCCAAAAGAAAATCGTCATTTTAGTGCTCATTAAAAGAAATGCATTTTGTTTTTAGATTGTTCGTCATCTTTTCGCACGGTCCAACGGCTGAATGACCATATACGCACGCACACGCAGGAAAAGTATGCGGCTTGTCCCACTTGCGGATCATTTTTTGCTTCTAGTACGAAACTTGTTGACCATGTAAGACGCCAAACCTTAGCTGGTACGATTGATTATTAATTATCTATCATTTTCTCTAAATATTGTTCTAGGCTTACATTCTTGTTTGTTCCGTAATTAGTTTCATTAGGCCTACTCGTTTTATAACGATGATCATATACAATCCTCAGATCGAAAGATGAGCCAGTAATATTATTTTCAATCATTCTTATTGAGCCTATTACATGTAGCATGTAAGCATTAGTAATTATTGAATATTAAATCAAGAGTAGTCATTTTTTACGTAGATATCTCTACTATACTAATGTAGGCCGATTTCGTAACGTTCTAGTTGTATAATCTAGTTCCTTAGTCTAAATTGGGAAACAATGACTTTATGTCAAGTTTTTGAAGTAACAAACTAAATAATAATAATGAAAAAAGGCCTGGTAATAATACTACTAATAATAATACACTAATGTAGTTGTAGACTTCCTGCAAAATTCATCAGGCAAACACTTCTAGTAGCCTACATTACATTTTATTGTTTCGAGTGATTGGCAGTTGAACGTCGTAAGCAATTTTAACTATTACTGAACAAAAGTAAATCCAAAAAATATCCAGTAAATAAAGTATAAGACATTATTATTGTAATCGATTATTGGTGGCTATTCCTTTGTTATTCTTATGATGAATTACAGGTCAAACATACCAATGTTCCCACTGTTCCAAGTACTTCTCATCTGAGCGATTGCTACGCGATCATATGCGACATCACGTCAATCATTATAAGTGCACATTTTGTGATATGACGTGCCCCACACCTTCCGCATTGAGTCTACATATCAGATTCAAACATCTTACAGAGAAACCATTCAAGTGCCACAATTGTGCTTATAGGTAAGTCCAAACTGAATGAATAAAGACCGAGGAATCATCTTCATGTCAAGCTCACATTCATTCAACTTCAAGGGATATTGTGTACAATCTACCTATCACATCAGGGACTTCCAACCTGAGTTCATAAAATGGGTTATAAAAAAAAGTTCATAAAATAAGTTAACTTGACTTGAAGTTAACAGAAGTTAAAAACTTTATAAAATAGATGAACCCAACTCAATCTAACCTAACCAAAAAATCATACACCGTGAAGAACGATATTTTCATACATGATAGTGTACTATTTTGGCAAGAGGGGAATTGTTTATTATTATTATTATTATTATTATTATTATTTTATTATAGGCTAATTTATTGTTCATTAT
The DNA here is from genome assembly GCA_907164805.1 of Brachyptera putata. Classification (NCBI taxonomy): domain Eukaryota; kingdom Metazoa; phylum Arthropoda; class Insecta; order Plecoptera; family Taeniopterygidae; genus Brachyptera; species Brachyptera putata. The sequence goes on along the minus strand of OU015468.1, from coordinate 16,552,201 downwards.
TAGGCCTTATTATTATTTTATGATTATTATTATATATTACCCCCTATTTAAATACAGTATAACATCGTAACTCCACCCTGAATTGTCTTTCTACTCAGTTCTTGCCTCCCAGTAAAATAACGTTTTTGATTTTCGTTATTTTCGGTGCACGTTATTTTCGATGTACAATTTACGTTTTTTTTTGTGTATGTTATATTCAGTGTATAAGACAACCCCAAATTTTTTGACGAGACGAATATTTATAGCCACAGCTTAATATATTAGTGTTATTTCATTACAGGGCAAAAACCAAATATGATTTAAGTGTACACATGACTAGTCATATAGCTGGTGCACAATACGCCTGTGAGGAAAAGGGCTGTGACTTCAAGTGTCGAAGCTTATACGGCTTGAATAAACATATTCGCAAGATACACGGAGACGATGAGCCAACATACTGCTGTCATATGTGTGATAGTCGATTCCTCAGAGGATCGTACTTAACTAATCACCTATTAAAGGTGCATGATATTCATTGGCCCAGTGGCCATTGTAGATTCAGGTAGGTCTAATGATCCTAATTTGTCTCTACTTTCTAGATTTACGTAGAATGGAAACTTATAATTGCACATTAGCAATGGCTCGATAAACTGTCGGGTAGATGCTAAGCCTATGATAATCAATTGTGGTTATAAAAACCATCATAAATTGTGTTGGTCAGATAGTTATGGTAGGGTGTATTAGGTATGTTGGCAGATTGTAGGCTTACTAACACCTAGTGGACCCACTCAAACTGATAATGGAAAGTTACGCTAATACACAAAGTCCATGTCAAGGAGAGATGAGGCTGACGTCAGAGTTTCTTCCTCGCTACGTTACCCCCACTACCGGTACTCGCTTTGTCGGAGATGCGGAATGGCATGCGAGATGCGGAGATGCGGAATGGCGAGTGGAAAATTAACTCGCAGTCTTATTTCTTAATCATGAGTAGAGAACCTTTGTTGAACACAACTTACAAATGTCCAGTTTGTTTTGGATTTTTCAACTAAACTGAACCAGTGTTATTAGTTATTACATGCTAGAATTACAGTTGGAAATACTCGATAAAATATGTATTATCTAACCTTTTCTCTCTTGTAGGTACAAAGTGGATGAAAGTGGTTTGTATCATCTGGAAACTGTGAGGTACGAAAGTCTTGAAGTTACGCAAGAAATGTTACGTGCCGAAAGTCAGCTACCCGAAGGCACTGCGCATGAAAGTCAATCAAAATCGAAGAGCGTTCACATAACTATTACACAATTGGATGAAATGGGCAACGTAGTTGATGCAAATGAAGTTGAAAGTGATTTGCTTTCAACTCTACCTGTAGGAGAGAGTACAATTCTTCAGGAAGGAACACAATTTCTACTTTGAGTCTTTAATTCTGGTACTGGTGGTGACATTAGTTAGGCCCTAATTGTAGATATAATAAGCAAAGAATAAAAAGTTGCATGTATACGGCCAGATTAGGCCTTGCTGGGTTGATCTCAAATAAATAATTTCTCATTGTAATTGTTCACCACTAGCACATGGAAGGTCCGTGTATTCATCTCTCAAGAACACAAAATCAGGAATAGCCACTGGTATACAAATGATGAATTACTAGAGATTTTCTATGTGTTACAATTTTCAATAGAATCGTGCATAACATTTAAATGATCAAAAATGTATGTAAACATTTCGGAACGTAGGGCTTCATTTAGAAACTATCAATTTGTGATGGATGATATGAGAGATAAATAATAGGTGATGATACATTGTAAACGAAACCAAGTGATATGAGTGATAAGAAGGTAACACATTGATGGATAGGGCACAAAAGTGACTAGACATGAGCTGGGAGGCTGTTTCCACAAGAATTAGCATCTCGAGTTTCCCGCTACTTTTCCACGAACTCTGAAGGAAATGTCGATGGGATCATTACGCAAACAATAATAATAATAATCGGTCACTTATGATTCATAACTTACATGTGCAATTAGAATCGATCTGGATTGTTACATTTTGATACTCTCTATTTTTTTTTATACTTGAAAAGACGATGCTTTTGTTGATACCGGTATACAAATGTTTTTTTTTTTTGTAAATGCATAGTATGGTTTACATAATGATGAATAACATCCTTTTACAGTATTTTGTGTTATTCCATTGTATTATATTTTCCTACCCTGAACCTGAACTGAGGAGTGGCCTATGTAGTGGTAATGGTACATATGATGATGTGCAGAGGCAAGCATTTTGGGGTGAATTAAAAACACAATTTTCGTTTTTAAATAGCTAACAGAGGTAAATTGGTGTTGACTATTGGTTTTCAGTGGTGGAATAGCATTTGCGGAGCTTTTTCACCTTTTTTTTTGTGAATTTTCACGCATTGTGGGTGAAGATTTTTATCTGCGGCGAAGAAGTGTGGTCACGGACAGTTTAGAACTGGTGTCAAAGTTCATTGCTTTTAATTTAAAATAATAACAAAATGGGGTGGTAAGATCACCCTATGGTGCCCCGTCCAAACGATCCTACTTTCATCCTTGGCCTTGATAGGGGAACAATGATTTTGTATCAAGTTTCGATGTTATTAAAAAGTGATAAAAAATTTGTATACGGACTTTTTTTATTATTTCATGTGGATAAGATTTGATGGTAATTATTGGAACTATTATTTTGAATTATTCATTGAAGGGCAAAGGCAAAAAATACAAAGGTAACTTTAAAAAAAATTACACGTCTTTATTCAGCTCTGGAAAAAAAATTGCATCTCGTTGGTTTAAAACGGTGTGGTCGAGTTATCGAAATATCTCGCATAATTCGCACTGGCGTGAGTGATGAGAAAGATTGACCTAAATTTCGCTCAATGACGTTACAAAATTCAAAAAGGCTGTGCATGGAATTCTCCAGTTTTGATTGCGCTGCTTAGATTATTGCTGAAGATAATGCGTTAATGTCTATCTGACTTCCAAGTTTTTATGTACAGAATAGTGAAGTTCGACAAATATATTAAAAGTTATAATTAATTGTGAATATTTAGTTATTTCGTGCTAAGGTTTGTTCTCTTGGGACATTATTGATGGTTCAGTTATGTCATCTGTCAAGAACGATATTTTAGGTTAAGTTGGACCAACTTGACTGAGGGTCGAATATTTTGTCAGTAGGGCTAGGCCTTCTAGTCCTCGGTCTTATAGTAGGTGTAGCATAGGCTATGCATAAAACATAAGCCTGTACTGGGAGGGCTTCATATTTCAGGCATAGGTGGACTTGGTGGTAAGCCGATCTTCAGAGAAGGTCTTGGACCTACTTCAAAAAAGTGACAGCCAGAAGCACTAGACCTATTCTGGTCAGGTTACCACTGTCGCATAGACTTGGGCAAAAACCTTGCTTTATAAGCATAGTCCTAGGCTAATATGTCCTTCTTTGGTCGTGAGTCGGAAAAACAAGGTGAGACGGAATGAGACTAAGGCGTAGGCCTATGCTCTGTATGTCGTGATGATAGTAAAAGTGCAGTGTAAGCCTAGCATTACATAGGCCTACATAAACCATTTTTTTAACCTGAGATCAGTATTTTTGTACCGACCTTAGTCTCTCTTTTGATTGAAGCCACTGCCCGTAAGTATTTGTCGTGTTCTGTTGTCACTTTAACGTCAAAATTTTTTTTTTTTGGTATTGCCATGTCCGGTTTTGAACTGCAGAACTTTATGATATGGACCTAAGGCTGACTCTACACAGCCTTAACCACAGCATATAAATTGATTTAAAAATGAATAAAACACAATAAATGCAAGCAGTGGCTATATTCAATAACTAGAGGGAACCATGATAAACAGGAAGATACTAATTTCAGGCTGAGAAATTTGATTTATTATTGTGCACTTTTACCGCAATGAATTATGATAAGTTTTGTTTCAAAGATCCAGAAGTCAAGCCTACACTAGGCCTATTATAGTAGAGGCACTAGATTTTTCATGAATATGCATATATAGGCCCGTTTTCATGGGTCGCGGCAGGCGGTGGCGTTTAAAAATATCGCCTGCCGCCTGTGCTGTTCACTAACTCGCGTTTCTTCACATCCAGTTCGAGATTTCATTCATTTATTTAAATATATAATTTGAGTTCAATTCAGGCGTTAAAGAGATTCTCAGCATTGTACTAGGGCCTATGTGGCACGCAAATACAATAATAATGAATATTTGAAATGTACTAATTTAGATGCTATATTTCTACATAACCTTACTTCTAGTATGTGTGAGGTAATTAAACCGCGACGTTTTATTTCCAAAGTTAATTCCATCTCTCGCGGCAGCGAGCAACAGGTTCAAGCGGCAGAATTCACGGCTTTCTGGTTGGCCAGAAAAAAAACGCCTGCCGTTAACCATGAAAACGGGCCTTTAGGCTCTAGGCTATCATCAGTGTCACGGTGATCTACCCTCAAATAACCTAGCCGTTTATGGAGTCACAGGCCCAAGCTTTTATGCTAGATTTAATAAAATTGCAATACAATACCGGTACCGTTATTTGTTATTTGTCACATGATGTTCAAAGAATTTTTTAGAAAAATAGAAATTGTCATAACCCACCCAAGATGAAGAGGATTGCTGTATAATTATAACTACATATTAAATCTATGTAGACACACTGTTAGATGACATCGGAATCGGTATTTCAATGAAAAATGTAGGCCAAATAAAAATAAAATTGTGATACAACAAATTGGAGTGTAAATCGAAATTACTGTATCGAAAATTGAAATCAAAATTGAAATGAGTAGTTTTAAGAAATCGGAATCAAAATCCATATGAATATTTAATAAAAAAAAGGTAAAATCGGAATTGAAATTTTTACAAACTCGAAGTTGAAAGTGAAACCGAAATCAAAAAACATTTCGCTTCGAATCCTCAATTATAACTCTGTAGGCCTACAGTAGGATATTATATATTATAGTTCCATTGTTTTTTTTTGTTATGAATTTTAAATTTGGGGGATTTAAAAAAAATGAAATTGAAATTTTGAAATTGAAATGTCATTCTTTGGGTTTTTAAATATGTATATGGTATAATACTGTCGCATGATAATTTGAATCCATTTTTTCAATTCCTCCCCATATTTACACGTCTCTAAAGTACTCCGATTTACGTGAAATTATGTGACTCAAATTATTTTTATAGCTTGGAATTGTTTAGTTAGGTCCTACATTAAAGAGCCATGAATTTTTCATGTTGAATTTTCAGTTTTTTCATTGATGGATGGTGTTCCCGTGAAAATCAGTGAACAGTTCAAACCCCCACGTAAGGTACGATTACCTGCTGGCTATCAACAACGCTTGTTAGCTGAAACTGCAATTGAAGAGGTGAGTCTTGCACTGGTATACATATCTGTCAGAATAACATGGTAGCCTCATATAGTGGGGGCTGTCTTTTGATTACCCAGGCCTATTGTTATACAGCTTTGGACTCACGTAAACGTCTGTTTTTTTTTTTTTTTTTTTTTTTAAATAAGAATTAGGAATTAGAGAATTATTGATTAATGAATGGATGAATAAGAAATACAAGATCATGAAGTATGAAACAATTTATTGTGAAGTCATTTATCATAGCAACCAAACTGCTGAGCTAGTGTGCCAAAAAGTTTAGATAAGATCAACTATACTATAGTAACGTTTGTAATGTATAATAATTGAATGAGTCTACTCATTGGCTGCAAAGTAATAAGTGAAATGAATTATTACATTTTCAGTATGAATTTACGCTGGAACGTAACGTTATACAGAAAATGGGGGAATGGCGAAGAGTGCGCAAAGTGGCTGAAGAAAAAAGAAAAGAGCGTATCAGATTGAATGATGTGGTGCGAAAGTCTGATAAAACATCTCCAGATAAACAATCCCAACCCTTAGCAGGATCCTCCAAGAACCTCTCCAATTCCGTGAGTCCAGTACCTATTAGTATTTCCGCTCCTAACACTGTAATTTCATCTAGCAACACGATCACTAAAGGCGTTACCAGTTTTAACATACACAATGATTCCATATTAACACCAATGCAAATAGTTCAGCCTACCGGTACTATAGAAGTCGAAACTTCTCAAATATCTTATTTCAATTTCTCCGATTTTGAAGCAGACACTTCAAGTCCGTTTGATAATATGGAGCTTAAAACTATTAATGAAATGGAAGTTTTAGCCCATGTTCTACAACCATTGTCAAGTTCTCCTGATAACAATATCAATTCAAGTTTATCAAATTACATAACAGGCAAGAATGCAAATTCTGGTCCTCCTGTAGGCAAAGAAGGCGATGTGCCAGAGAATAAATCACCAGTGTATGGTGTTTATGATGGATCAGCTCAGAGTAGAGATAATAAATTTGCTCCTCCATGCAACCAAGTGGCATATGATTATGACCCAAACTACAGTTCTCAGAAACATTATGACTTTTACCCGAACCAAGCTTGGCCTGTTAGAGAAGTTAACCCTGGAGGAGATAATAAATCAGTCGATCCTCATAACATTCCAATTCAAAATCTTAATATAAGTTCAATTATTAATGATCCTTCCCAAGTTTCATATTCTGCAAATAAACTTATTCATTCCGAATCAATTCCTATCAAACCATTTACGCAAACTACGACCTATACACAAGATACTGGTAATCACTACTCAAACCAGCTAATCAATTCAAAATTCTCGTCTATGGACGGCTCTCCCGAGTATTACAGTCCATCATTTCCACCGTCCAATCAGGGAACTGAAAAGTCGTCACATTTGAAGAGTGTTCCCGAAATTGTTCAAGATTTGGAGAAAGACCTTAGATGGAAGGCAATGGAAAGAAACAGAGAGTCTCCGGTTCCAAACAGCTATGGATCTCCAGGACGAGAGGTAACATTCGGTATAACACAATACTTTATTTATAATCTTGACCCATTATTGTTTATTATTCATGTAAATTGAAATATTTTTGGTGATATTTCATTAATATCGTTGAAGGCCTACAGTGAAATGAGTACTAGTGACGCAGTAGTCAACCATTCCATCATCTTACATATATAATCTTAAATCTATCTTTTTCAATTATCTCTTTCTGTTTACTCATTTTCATTTCTAGTATTAAGTTGTGATATTTTCTATACCTTTGTACTATTTTCAAATCTCTGAAAAATCAAAATGAGTCAAACCAGTAGGCGTATGTATCGTTTTTCAAGGGAGCATCAAAACCGTCCGTGGTAATGAATGGGTGGGGCAACGCTGTTGTTTGAACGGACTAAATGAATAATACATAAGAAATATGGTACCGGTAGACATATTTGATTTCGGTTATTCGTAGTGCACTTAATAGACATTATATTATCCTAATTTGGTTCAAAATCTGTATTAAACCAATAAATAGATTGATTTCTTCATATCAGTCAAATGATTGAATGTGAAATTATAGATTTTTAACACTCCGAAACGGGGTTTTAGTTGCAAATATTTATTGCATCATTTCTGTTGATGAAGATTCATAACTTGACTACCAAAAACATATAATGTTAAGATAAATACACTATGTTAATCAAATTTAAAAACATTAAATACGTAATAATAGCAGATAATTTTTAGTAAAAGTGGTAACTTTACAGTGTCAGTTACGGTGAAAAATACAGGAGACCTGGGGCATAACATAAACGGACCGAGTTACCGACGCCTTGAATCTGTTAAAGTAATATTGGTATTTTTTTACAGACAAGTAAACCATGGCCGAGCTCAAGTACTAGTCCAGTGAATTTGCGCCCATGCTTGAAGAAACCTTCTACTACAGCTGGTCCTAGCACGCCAAGCCCAGTATCAAAATTACCAAACCCTTACAATGAGCTAAGTACTTCTGCCCAGAAATTGGTTAAGCATATCAGTGATGATATGGGTTTTAACCTTGCTCGCGTGGCGCGGGCATGTTTCTCTGTTGGTCCTGATAATAAGAAGGTACGTACTTTTTTAAAGATGGAAAGTGCGAAACTGGATGATGTATCATGTATTTAATATTTTAATAAACAAAATTCTTTCATTTTAATGCATATTTTAATTGTTTTTATTTTGCAGATAATAGAATATTTACTCCAAGTTCAATCACTGGAAAACGAAATGCATTCTGGTGATGCCGTAGAGCGTGCCTTAGAAGCCAGTCACTTTGACAGATCAAAAACTATTCTTCATTTGGAAGCTATGAAGAAACTATTAAGTCTTGGATTCGAGGAAGAAAATATATTTGATGCTTTAGTACGTTGTGATAATGATCTTGTTAAAGCCCTAGACTATCTTATTTTGTAATTTTATATTAGATTTATTATTTCATCTAGTCTTCATACCATTATTCTGAGTTAAGGTGATAAAAGTTGAGTTATGCAAATAAATTATTCACATATGGGGATATGGCAGACTACATCTATAGGCACACCTAATGGTGTGCTGGATTTTACTTCAGATATTCATCAAATTGACATGCTCTCATTATGCTTAGGTCTACATTACTTGATGCAAGTCTACGAAGATATAGGCTCACTGTCGTCTTTCAAATATCCGACTACTCAAGATATTTTTACTGTCATTTTAAAAAAGCGTAGGTAGTTTGTTCCCACCTGGAAATGGAAAATTATATTTTTTCTTTTTGCAGCTACTGTATACCAGTTTTGTAGATGCTACCTGAAATATAATCATATTCAACATTTTGTGAAGTAAAAAAATTATGAATAAAATAGTTATGTTATTCATTTTGTTACCAATTAATATATTGTGAGGGGCTAGGTTATTAATTTTAGGCCGACCCTATTCCCACAAACAACTGGTTGTTCCCACAGCAACCCAAACTATCCCAACAATCGTTCACGCCGACAAGGTTTACAATTAGGCTTACTATGCCCACAAACCATTCGTGCCTACAAAACTTATACAGGTATATGCACTATTCACATGAACCATCTGTGATGATTAGATAAGTAATCTCTGTCTTACGATCTATCGTTCGGGTTGTAGCTATAGCTGCGCCGCCCAGGCACTTATAAACACTCCACTACTACGATACTAACACTATCGCCTAAAGTATGACAAGAATCTGAAATCCAAACTGTCTTCACAAAACACCAATACTAATGTAGAACACGAAAATATTAGGCAATCAGAATTCAAGGTAATTGCCATTGTCACCGCACCCTCAACCGTCGAACTGGCGACCGAATCCAGTTAGTTTGGTTTACGCACCACGTGTTAAGTTTTACAATAACGTCAACATGAAAGCTTGGAGCTTGTGAGCTTTCATGTTCACGTTTATCTCGGCATTATTATTGGTGGTAGAAGTGAATAGGTCAAGCACAGCCAGTAAACATTTCTCGTGTTAGTTTACATTGTGATTGGGCCTAAACCCAATCCTGCACAACGTGTTTATAAACATGTTCTATGTTTTGTAAAAAGCGTATTCTTAGCATTTTACTTCTCGAAGATTTGAGAGTCGAAAAAGTTTGTTATAATATTTTGTATATATTTACTATTTAGGCTTTTCAGCAAATTGAGCCACATCCATATTTTTCATAAAACTGTGGAACTTACGTTTTGGTAAAAGTGGGATCGTTGAACGAATAAAAAATGAGCAACAAGTAGAACAGGAAGGCCGTAAATTGAGAGGTTTTCAAAATCAAGGTGTGTCCATCATATTTCCCATAAATTATCGTTTAATTTTTTCTCAAATTGCATTCATTGCAGGACTGTGGACATACTTTTGTAATGCCCATCAATTGAATTCTAACACCAGGTTATATTCAAGGTTGTCCTTCGTTATACTCATGGCCATTCATCATGGCCAAAATTAAACAACCAGTGATCATCATATTCTTCCTGCATCTACAAAACAACTATCCCTCAGTGTTTCATGCTATTTTTTTATTTTCTAAAACAAAATTTGCCAAATTTTTAATCCATAACACATGTTTCTTTATTCTCATACTGTCTTTCATATAATTTCCTTGAATAATCCTTGGCTGAATGTTTGCTCTGTGGCCATCCTAATAAAAATTAATAATGTAGGCCTATTTTTCATTTGGGTTTAATGGTCCCAAAGCATAATCAATAATTTACCTATACTCTATGATAAAATTCTATCTGACAATATATATGCTGCGTTTTCCCAGTTGTACCTGAATAATGTTGAAAAATAAAAATATTAAATAAATTAATAAACTTGAAATATTTATTTTACTTGTATGAAATTGATTTAATTATAAAATACAATATAAAGGAAAGTGTGATATATAAATAATTTTCAAGCGAAATAAAAGTATCATTGTGAAACATAGGATTTTATTAATTGATTTTTTTTGACCATGTTTCTGCATTTTGTATAATATGGTGGTCAATGGATTTGAATAAAAAAATTCAAGTTTTTAAAACTTTGGCGCATGTATTGCACAGCCTAGTCGATTGGTGCTTGAAGCAAATGCTACGTCATGACCTTGAACGAAAGTAATGGAAGTTTCTTATAGACATATAGGCTAAGCCTAAGCAAACTGATGAAATATTTGTGCCATGAAGTGATGTGGTGGTTTTTGTTGTCTAGCAGTTGAAATAAATGTGCACATGATTGCTCTCAATTGCCGTACACCGTCGTGTAGGGAAGATGGTGACTTAGTAATGTGTCATTCTGTTTTTGCCTTGGGCCTAGGTAGGGCCTAGGCTAAGGCCCAGGGGCTAGGCCTAGCCTAAGCTTAGGGCCTAGGCTTGGGCTTAGCTTTTGCCTTTGCGTGTGTATGAGACAAAAAAGACAACGTGAATTTGAAGTTAACTGATTAGTGAAAGTAGTGGAGATCAACAAGTTATTTCTACGATGGACGAACGCCGAGTGGCAGATTATTTTGTGGTTGCGGGATTACCAGATAACCCCGAACCACTAAGCGATTTTTCTCGCGATGGCACATATCTCAAGTTAACCCATAACCAAGCCCCTATAACAGATATAAGTGTGATTTTTCCCAGTCTCGGCGAAATTGCTCCAGAGGGCTATAACGTTATTGAAACTACACCAACGGGATATCTTGCTGATCTTAATCATGGCAGTTTACGAAGTCCGGAAGTTTACTTGTGTATTCGACGTGGTTGGGATAAACCGCCGCTGGTGGATATTGGGTAATTTACTTCATCATTGATTTTTAAATATTAGTCAAGTCCAATCCTTCACCCTGAAGTAAAGGATATAACCTGACTTTGTGAAATTGTTATAAGCCTTGAAGGCCGGCTCATAATCTTTTTTTAATTGATTACTGGTACCGTAGTGAATAGTGACTTGGTCATGGAAGCGAAATGGATGATGGCGTTTCCGTGTAACCGTTGCACACAAAAATTGTGATTAGGGCCTATGATATCGTTAAGGTGACCATCCGTCCCGAATTTTTCCAAGTCTGTCTTGTTTTTTCATACTGTTCATACTGTTTTTTCATACCATATTATTTTTAAACTTGAACTGGACGCCAAGTGTCCCGTTTTTGTTGACTTGCGTAATTTAGGAACCAATACATAATCGAATATTTGATGAAGATTATTTTCGATTATTTTACTTCAGCGGCTGAAGTTCTTCCCGGACCCGTATGCACTGGTTTATAAGGATCTGCACTAAACATACCGGTACCATTAAGTATATAGTGTTTACTATATACTCAATGCCGGTACCGTACCGTACGACTTTTTGTTTTCCAAAAATAATTCCAACCCCCAAACAAAAGTGTTTCCCACAACATGATGGGAAATATAAGTAGGCTAGGCCTATGTACAATGAAAAGTTACTAAAAAGTTACAATTCCAGGGTCTCGCAAATCAGTAGCTGCCTCTCACTCGATCAGCTAAGGCACTGCTTTAGAAACTGATGTTAAATGGGGCCAAGATTTGAAAACCACATGACTTTTGTTATCATCCATCAGTCAACTGTTCACTTTATACTAGGGCCTATACAAAAAAAATTGTCTTGTTGATATGTGGTCATTAATCAATCCAATAAATGTACCTAATTGATACATAATATATTTTATATTATGGCTATTATTGTTTAGGGATTGGGATTGTTACATTGTTTAGGGTACAGTATATCAATAGGCATATGTTTTTCTTAATGTGTATTCTGTTGGTAAAATTAATACATTCCTTTAGGTTAAAACATATTATATTTAGGCCTCATTACAGTGGTTCTGGTTTTACAGCGTTATGTACGAAGGCAAGGAGCGAATCATGGCAGATTCGGAAGTCGTTCTAATGACACCAGGAGGCCGCTACGCTAATGTAAACAACTCCGCAGCCAAGACTTATGTTACATATCGCCGAGCTCCAATTACAATGCCGTGCAATGAATTAGTCGTCACGGACGTTTGTGTCGTCTTGACTAGTAAAGGAGAAGTGGCACCACACGCATTCTGCATGATCAACAAAAACCTCAATAAGGGAATAGTAAGTATCTATGATACACTGTCCAGTCCATTCGTTCTATTCTTGTCATGAAGATAATATCACAATATGTTGGTTAGGGTAAGTCAAAGTCCGGACTTGGAGAATACAGTTGGCGGGCGGAACAGGGTTTACGTGGGCGAAGTTGATTTGAGATTGCCGCACAAGTTGGAGTGCGGACTTGGAAATCTCAAATCTCCTTCGCCCACGGAACCCCTGCTCCGCCCGCCAACTCAATTCTCCAAGTCCGGACTTTGACTTGTGCGGCAGTCTCGAGGGCGTGTAGAGGGGCGCCGTGCGCGTCTCTTTTGACCCGTTCGGCCGCGGTTTGTAAGCACATTCACTGTACTGTAATAACCTTTAACGAAATTGCCTGAGTTTAGCTAATGAAACAGGGCATATATGCCTACCTAGTAGGCCTACTAACGAAATCGTATTTACGTGCATTGATCCATTCACTATATTTTCACAAGATTGAGAATATGCACACACTCCTTTTTGGTTCACCAATGTGTCGTATCAACCACTTCTAGAATACTTCTCGCAACAATTCATAGAATAGTTTTTCACGTGCAGTAATATCGGATCAGCATTGTAGGCCTACAGTGAAACCACGATGCAGCGTTCTCGGATCCATTTTTATCCTGCTTCCATCATTTATTTTGTACCATCAGTGATGAATTTTCCTGGATGGATCATTTGCCTGTATAGATGCTTTTCCCCGGGTCCCTGGGAAAACGATTGATCTAGATTTCACTGTACACTGAACGCAGGTAGCAGAAAATAATTTACCGGCTTACGTAATTTCAACAGAGAGAAACGAAATGTAGGCTTTCCATTATATAACAATAAATTTAAACTTATATTTTTTTCTCCTAGGTTGGGGCAAATGTGTTTCTCTGCTACAAAAAGTCGATGAACCGAGCAAACTTGATATCGTATAAACCAGGTATTTACAATTTGTTTACATTACGATGATTCAGACATTGTCAATTTTTACTTTAAACGTTGATTTTTTAATTTTTTCCACTAGGTATTTTGTCACGATACCCACACAGTGATCACGGCTACTTCCCCTTCCCCACTTCAGTGCCTATGTTCTGCTTGCCTATGGGTTCATCAATGGAATGCTGGCCCAAGTCAGCCAAACAGCCCAGACCTGTTTTCTCAACGTTCGTTCTTACAGTGGCTGATGCGTCAGAAAAGGTGCGTACATTACACCTGATTTCCTCCCAGCATGGTAAAATACTAGGAAAATGCCATATATGCGTTGTTAGACGAGCAAATAGTAATAGTATGGGTAAAAATGGGTAAAAACTGCTTCGAGTGGTTCCAATTTAGCACATTTTATGTTTTTTCTTCAAAATAGCCGACCCGATCTAGATGAAATTTTTCAGAAATGTGTATCAAAATGGAATTCAACTTCACGCAAAATTTTATTTTTTTTGAAAATAAAAATGTTTTCTTTTTTTTCCGCTCTGTTATTCTGACGGGTATTTTGGAAATTTCTAAAATTCATAGAAAAGAAAGTGACCCCCTGATAATGCCACAAAACTAGACAGATCTAAGTTAGATGAGGAACCATATTGAAAAAAAGTTTTAAGTTGATAGCTGTAGCCGTTTGAGTTGTAGCCCTGTGGAGAACTGACAAAAAAACATAAACACCAATTTTTTTCAGTACGGTATGTCAAAAAAAACAAAAAAAAACATAAAAACGAACACCAATTTTTTTCAGTATGTCAAATTGAATCCTCACTAAAGCTCGTCTAAAAATATGTGTTGATAAAATTAACGATCATATCTTGTCATTCTTCTTGTTGTCAATTAGGGAAATAATGGCTTCTTTTGTGTCAAGTTTTACTCGCTAATAATAAAAAAGAACAAAAGTTATTCAGAGAAATCTACGAATAATACTGTGACAAAATTTAAAAAAATACAATATAATAATTGGAAATAATTGGAATAATGGAAGGACAGCTTAACTGCGTAGGGCATGCAGAGTGTGCCTCCAGCTGTTGCAAGTGTTGTTAGCAAAGAATAAACTTGCCATTTACATGTTTGCAGGTTTACGGTTCGGCTGTGACATTCTACGAGCAAGTTTCAATAACTACCCTCACTGACGAACAACTCACTGAGCTCAAGCTAACAAATGGAGATAACAGCAAATATACTATCAACGTTAATAAATCAGTTTGCCTGCTATCACATTGGCCTTTCTTTGATACTTTTGAGAAGTTTTTAACTTTTATTTACGAATTGGGTTGTAAAGAACCTGCACAAGCTGTTCCAATCGAGAGGTGAGTCCGAAAGTTGATATTGTCCGAGTTATTTTACTTTCACGTATATGAATATCATATCCTACTGTCAGTATGTAGTTGACTAGGGCAATATGACGTCACAAATCATGAAATTTGTTGTTAATAGGGCTAGAGTTTTTTCGAGCCATTTTCAGCGTGTAAATAGACTACGTTCTCTTTAGCGAGTGTAATACTAATTCTACTTCTAAATCACTTTCCAGAATTGAGAATTGAAACAAAATCATAACTTCACAATTCTCAACAAATCTCATGCCCCCTCCTCCCCCCCAATAAATTGATACGGTATCGAATTATTTTTCAAAATATTTGATATTATTTATGTGTAAGTTTTTACATCGAAGCTCTAGGCTATAAATTTTGGGCTATTGCAATAATTCTGTTGATTCATTTTTGCAATAGGTCTTTTCCTTGAGAAATATAATTAGGACCTATCTTGAAAAATAAATTACAATCTTGCTTTTATCTCATCATGTACAAATATGTTGAAATAGTCCTGGCATACCTACTACCTAGTACCTAGTATAGGCCCATAGGCTTGACTACTACTTATGTGTTGCTAAAGCTCATTACATCATTGAATTGTTGTGATCGATTGTATTTCAGGCATATTTCTCATTTCCTCGAGTGCGTGCCATTTCCGTCACCTCAGAGACCACATATATTGGTTCAACTATCTGCCACGGAGCGTGTTGTGCTGACTCAGCCAGAAGATCTACCGTTACCACGCAGGTAACTGATTTATCTTGTGCTGATCCAAGTAGCAATAACTAAGATAATTGAAAAATATATATATTGTATGACGAGTACTTTAAAGTATTTATTGGACTTTCTTCCCTGGTATTTGTTAGGCCTAGAAATAAAAATGGGAACATTATTTTGGCCATATTTCTCTTGTCTTCATTAGGTAACAATTTAAATATTGTTTCTGTTTTTATTCTTGAATGATGAGCCATAAGAACTAAGAGAGAAAGTTCAATAGTTTGCTTCTGTTTGCGTAAAAAGATATAGCGTAACAACACTTCGTATTTATGAGTTATAATTTGAAATTATCACGTGTGTTGAGTTTTTATAGTGTTTTTGCCGTAGAATATAGATAGAGTGCAGACACATTTCAGATCAATTCTTTTATGAGTGATATATCTCCCATTGCTATTCATGATTCATGCCATTCAGCTATAGCTATAAATGAATAAAATGAAGAAGAATATGAACTCTACTGGTAAAGTACTTTCCGAATCTGATGATTTTCCTTGTTATTTAGCGGAGCAAGTTTTCGAGAACTGCTAATGAATCTCGGCTCGGAGAACTGTTTGATGGTGCTGCTGCTAGCTTTAACAGAACAGAAACTTCTCGTGCACTCTTTGCGACCGAATGTTTTGACTGCTGTGGCTGAAGCAATATCAATGGTAAGTTTTTATGACATACTTTTTTATCTTTTGTATTTCGAAATGATCTTTATAATTCCGACAGAAAATCATGCAAATATACTCTAATCTCTGCCATATTCTCTAATGATATTTTCATAACATTATTCTTTGAAGCAAGACTTGGATAATTAAATAGCATTCAATTATTGCACTGTGAAATCCTGTTGAGCTCGAAACAATCGAGCGGTTCACACGACCGATTGCAAGTTGACTGAGAGCTGAGCTCACATGATCAGTGAGGCCCCTCTACATAGCTTTCTCTCGCGCGCAATAAGAAATTGACTATGAGTAAATTCTAATCGGGAGGAGTGTTGATTTCGTGGAAGAGGAGATATTTTGGTCAATCCAAAATTTTATAAATCAAATAGGCCCCCTACAATTTTTTGGGGTCCCCTCCGTTTCGTATTAACAAGGGTTCACTGTAATAATATTGAATATATTCTCGAGTGATTTGTTTTCATCTGAATGAAATTTTACGACTGCCTCGACCTGTACAATCAGAAACTTTTTTCTTGTACTTGTTCTATAAACAATATAATTCTTTTTCAGATTATGTTTCCGTTGAAATGGCAATGCCCTTACATCCCCCTCTGTCCGCTTGGTTTGGCAGAAGTTCTACATGCACCGTTGCCTTTTTTAATCGGCGTTGACTCGAGATTCTTCGACCTCTATGATCCGCCTCTAGATGTTACTTGTATTGACCTGGACACCAACCACATCACTGTGTAAGCTGTTCTTTGTGTTTTCAAGCTATTTCAACTTTGTCAAAAATACTGTCCTAGAGTTACCGTATCCCATACAATACTTCGAATTTGTCTGTATGAACTGTGCCATTTATCTGTTTGTAATTGATAATTCTGATCTATTCAGTGTCTAGGCTTGAACATTTATTGAGGATATCTATACAAAGTATGGCTTTATGTTATAATTTTTCATATTTTTCTGTTGATACAAACTTATTTCAAGTACCTATTCAGATCTATATATAACACCAATTAATTACCACTCGCTAATTTACGTGTTTTAGAGGATGAGTGCTAATTGACTTGACTGTATTCTGTACAGGTGTGAGGAAAAGCGTAGTCTAAGTTGTAAGCTGCTCCCGAAGAAGCCAGCGCGGAGTCTGCGTAACACTTTGGATCAGCTACATCACAAAGCAGGTGTTCTTGCTCATAATACTCATTATGTGCGCGACGATAGCATTGACAGAGAGTTTCAGATCAAGAGAAAGGAGGTGAGAGTTTACATAATAAATTTTAAATATATGTGGTAGGCCTATTAGTATTTATTACAATAATAATAATTTTTTTAACCTTTTTACCAGAGCTGTTTCAAGCTTTATATTATTATGGGCATTATTATGTCAGAACGGATGTATTAGTTTTACAGTAAAACCTTGTTAACACTCGTTTCGAAATTGATTAAATCAAAATTTTTATAATTTGAACCAAGCCTCAGCCTACCAATACTTTCTAAAACATATTTCCATGTTATTAATATTTAATTAAACTATTTCTACTTTCCAGCAAGCACTTGAGTTGGAAATCCAAGAAGCATTCCTGCGATTCATGGCTTCTGTTTTGAAAGGTTATCGCGTTTATTTACTGCCGATCACAAAAGCACCAACAGCAGGTACTACGGACCCTAATTCACTATTTGACCTGACTTCGTTTATGCGGTCAAGAGATAAAACACACCATAAGTTCTTCACGTTGCTGATGAGGACTCAGATGTTCATCCGATTCATTGAAGAACGATCGTTTGTGTCCGACATGGATGCTGGACTTGCATTCTTTGACGAGTGCACAGAGAAG
Organism: Brachyptera putata; assembly: GCA_907164805.1. NCBI lineage: Eukaryota > Metazoa > Arthropoda > Insecta > Plecoptera > Taeniopterygidae > Brachyptera > Brachyptera putata. The sequence continues at coordinate 16,534,194 of OU015468.1, read as the reverse complement.
GTAAAGTTCTTGAACTCTTCTTATATATGGGAGTAGAATGGATATAAGACGTTTCCGTAGTTGTTTGAAATCCACAACTTATTATTAACTTACTAGTTGAATTGCCAATCACGGTATCTCTATATACCCACATAATGTGTAGGCCTATATATATGTATTTACCTAAGTGGCTGTATAATGCGTCTCCTAGGCCCTCACTTATCGCTGGAGAGCCGCCATCAGAGCGAGCATAAAGAGCGGTAAATGGGCTGCAGTACCATGATTTTCCAATTGAACGTTCCCATTCTCAAGTTATTACTTTGGCTAATAGTCCTTTCTCAATTCAAAATTGAATAAATGAAAATCGGTTTTGCTCGTAAATAACGCCTCCCTGTATAGGACAGAGAATGGACATTAAAGAAGCAACAGCCATGTTTTTGCCAAAAAAGCACTCAATAGCCACTCGTAGGGTCTATACCTATCGGTAGTCGTTGATTGCAGCTTGTGGTGATGGTGTGAACAAGCAAGATGTAACATTATTGATGTTTGTACTTGATAGGTGGATACAGATGAAGGCGACGGTCATCTTCTGGAACTGGATGAGTCACATCGCAGTGAACGCACCGTGTTTATTCTACCGCCTGAGCCGACTGGCCTTCCCCCTGGCGAGACTTACAGTTATAAGGTATAATATTACTCATTACTTATAATATTACTGGCACGTCATCGAGGTTTAATAACTAGAAAGTTCCTGTTCGAGCTAATACTGCACATTCGGCTCACGAAAAGTGAATGGTGCCTTCAAGTTGGTTGGTAATGGAAACGAGAAGTTTCAGCAAGCGCCGGTGTACGAGTGTGTGAAGGCTGCAGAGCTGCATACCTCCTCAGCGATTTTCTTAACAATTCTTAGTCATATATTTACATTTCCGTTAATTCTATAATTTTCTAAGTTGGAGCAGATAAGAATTCAGGGCTATTAAAATGCATTTGAAATATTTCAAAAATCCTACATGTTATAGGCCTCAAATGCTCAAAATAAAAACACCGGTATTTCATAATTAAAATCCGTAATGAATAGGGTACGTTATTTCAGTACAGCAGAATGAGTTGATCATGCTTGGGGGAGGAGATGCACCTGTTACGATCGCCATCACGATGGCATCACATTATGATTGCCGCCACTGAAGTACATTGTATGCAATATGCGGCTTGAGGTTACTAGATATGCTAGATAAGCCTACTCATTATGATTTCAGGGCTTCAACATGGATCCGCAGCTTTTTGGTCGCAAGGAATTGAAACATTTGCCGGGTACAGATACCCGGCTAACATCCGGTAACATGCCTGGCAGCCCAATGGCTCGACGGACCAAGCACGAAATCAAGTCAGCCCAGAAGCTGGCTCGCAAGAATGCCAACACGCCCGAGAATTGGGCAAAATGTCTACTCGGCACGTGCTACAGCTTGTGGTTTATACACTTGCCGAGCTATGCGATGCAAAGTGGCGTGCCGAGAGCTCCAGCTGTGTTGAGGGCTGCATATGATATGCTAGTCAGGATACAGAAACTCAAGCTGCAACCGACTGACGAGGTAAACTGTCTTCTTTTTTATCTTTACATTTTAATTAGTAATGTTGATTACTGTAATCATAGGGTCCTTCCCATAAAATGATGTTATGAATCGAGGATAATTTTCATGTTTACAGTAAATGTACGTTACATTTATAAATTCAAATTCAATATATTTATAAATGCCATGGTATTTTTTCCCTGATATAAGATCTATTGTTTTTCTAGGTATGCTACCGGGTGATGATGCAGCTGTGCGGTGTTTACAGTCAGCCAGTATTGGCCGTTAAATTATTGTTCCATATGAAACGCTCCAACGTGCAACCAAACGCCATTACGTACGGCTTCTACAACCGCGCTGTCCTCGACTCTCAGTGGCCGTCCGACTGCACTAACTCTAGTCAGCTGATGTGGAATAAACTACGGTTAGTTGACAGCAAGATGATCAGTTTGAATGATTGTTTTTATTTGAAAACTTGACGGCCGTGGACCGCTCGTCCATACGTTCACGCGTGGTTTAGGCCGTTTACGCATATGTGCGTTCATACACTTTCCAATACGTTGCATTTAATATCCAGACAGCATTACGTCGTATCGACATGGGATTTGTACTTACATCTAGGAAATGGATTGAGAAATTCGCGAGAATTTTTCTTCGTCGATAGAATACGGCTAACGTGTCTTAAAATGATATAATACAGTCAGCTGCGATTTCAGAACATCGTTTATATGCGAAATTGACGAGGATCTGAGTGTTAAATAATAATGATATCAGCAAATTTATTGTTTCACTTATGAAATACAACAATATATCAATGCAATAAAATCATTCGTTTCTTCTATAAATGTTGTAAAAGGCCATCTAAACATTAGTATTTGTGCAGTAGGTATAACCGTAAAATAACCCGGCCTGAGACGTAGGATAGTGATTTTGTAAACTGGCTGTCAAGTGGTTAACGACCCCCCCAGGAGCTGGATTATTTGGAGATATGAATGAGCAGATAACTGAGACGGGTAGATCAGTCTTAGTTTACTGAATCACAATGCATATTAATATAACTTATGTGACCACAACATTATAATACAATGGTCATTTACCAGTGAAATATATTTCAATAAAATGATAAGTCAGTCTAGTATAAATACGCATGAAGTGTCTTTGCCTAATATCTAATGTTTTTGGAGCACATGCCACGTGGCTTATTTCCATGAGTTATATTCACGTGTATTTGAGTTGAAATGTTACTTTCCAATATTACTTTCTAGTGGTACTTTCAGTTGTGTGTCTAATTCTCAGTCTTTACAATCTGTATACTGTGTTTGTTTTCCCTGTAGAAATGTCATTGTCGGTGTAGCCTTATTTCGTAGAGCGGGATCACGAAAACGAGAAGAAGATCAGAATTCCGCCGCCGACATTATCGACGGTATCTCACGTACCTCGTTGGAAAGCGCTACAAGCCAAGACTCAATATTAGATACGGCAACTGGTGTTAAGATCGCTCATACAGGTACGTAGTATCCGTGGGATATTTTCTATCACTTAATTGTTTGATTTGGCTTTATAAAAAATTGCTTAAAGTGTGAAAGCTTTTAGTTGAAAAGTTTGAGAACTTCTGTAGTAGTCTCGTACATATTTTGTTGATTGTTCAAGTTTGATTTGCTTCACACAAATTAGGCCTTTGTCGATGTAAATCTGTTTGAAATTTTGGAACGTAATTGTTTTTATTGCACAAAGTCTGTGAGCTTCTACTAAGTGAATGAATGAAATTATGCTTGATGAATTTCATTGTTCCAATAATAAATCTATTATGATCATATAAATATGATCATCATTTTAGATCAGTAAATCACTCGGTATATTCCTTTTGTTAGGCCTATCAAAATAACTTTTGAATCCTTGTATCTTGAATATAGGAATTTCATTCAAGTCTCAATTTCTTAGATTTTTATTTCTTAGACCTGTATCACTTAATCGAATGTTCCGTCTTCCAAGCTATCATTAGTTGATACTGTAGTCTTGAACAAAAATATGATCTGAATTTAAGCTGTTAAATAGCCACTTTGAATTTGGATCTCAATCTAAAATGTATTTCTGTTTTTAGTTCAGCTGAAAGTCTAATATAGGCCATCATCAGCTTCTAATTTCTTTTCTTTATTTTTTTATTTTTTATTTTTTTCTACAGTATTTTTTGTAGAAGTAGCCCATTTTATTATTCTTAAAGTTGCTGGTACAGGCAAATTGCTCTATACAGCAGTCAGACTGTCTAAAATATACATTTGCAAGTTTTGTTTGGTAATAGTATAATCTTTATACCTAATGCTTGACTGTAAAAATGCTTTTAGTTGTAGGCCTACATTTGTTTTATCGTATTTTGTTTAGTAGGTGCCGCTTCTGAAAGTGGCGAGTGTGCAGATGCTCCACAGGTTTCCGCCAATGAAAGTAGCACGCTAGATTCTGGTTTGTCGAGCGCATCGGTTGAAAACGCTTTAGGAACACGCTTAGCAACTCAGAGCAATGCACTAGATTCACAATCAGATTCTGATAGTAGTGGTATGTGTTAATAGGCATTCAGTGCTTATTAGTTTTATAGTATTTTATTTTTTAGAAATATCTAACACTTACTTAATTGCCAATAATTGATGATTTGATCAATGCAATGGGTAATGACGAGGGGAAAGAAACGTGAACGGTGGAATGTGGTTTTAAATAATCTGGTGAGTTGTGAGGCTAAATATTATACGAAAACATCAATAGCTAGATAATACATTCAACAAATTTATAAAATATAGGCCAACAGTGTTATAATGGGTGTGAGTAGGCTTACACGTTGATTTAACAACACATCAAGTTTTCCGACGCTGTTCACTGGCTTAGTGAGAACCAGTACCGTAGTTAAATATAACATGAGACTAGAAAACTTCTGCGTGTAACAAGAATTTGCGAGTGATGAAGGTTCAAACTACCTGTGCGATAGTTCTGGGACTGTGTGTACTGCAGAGTCATAGGTCTATCTTTGGGTATTTTACACTCTACACAGAATTTTATGTTTGTGCCTATTTTGTATTCTATCCATATTTTTTTCTGAAATCTTGACTTGCCTTATCTCTCACCATCCACTTTGTTTACGTTTCTGTCTGCGTGTTGTATCAAACCATGAATTTTCATTTAGTAATCGGGTATCAGTCACGCAACTACTCGTATTATTTATAAGTCACATTTTGTTAATTAACAATTAATCTAGTGAGTAGCCTATTTAATTATGTTGGTATACTAAGTAAGTATTAAGTAGGCCTACTAACATTGAGAGATTTTGATATTTTCAAGTTACTGGTATGTGTAATTTTTGTATGACGACACGAAAGTTGTTTTGTTTGCCGTATAGGCCTATGTGAATGACCTGTAAAAAACAAATATAATTACCGGTATGTAAAAAATGTCGACCTTAAATTTACCGAGTTTAGAGATTACGGTATTCTCATTTGTCCATACGTACCAGTGTATGTATGTATGTTCCGAGTGCTGTATATTTGTTTTAAATTCTAACTGTATGTAGCCTATTTATCAAATACCGCTAAAGAGCAGTTGTATTTTATTTTGTTTCAACATTATTTTCAAAAAATATTTGAAAATGTTTTTTATTTATTCAAATCGTTTGTCTGGTAAGTGAAGTTATTTCAAGTCAATTTAATTTTTAACAAACTAATCTATTTTTACTGAGATGGGTGGACCAGTGGATAGTGGGAAGGAGTCGGTCGTGGCCTGTCGGGAACCGTTTTGTCCTGAATGACAGAGGGAAACCACAAAAACCACTCTCAGGATGGTCAACCATGGCAGGAATGGAATCCCCATTTTATTTTTATATATATGTATGTATTTATACATGATACATACATGTACATACATGATACATGTATATTTTGTCTGTCCGAGTTTCTATATATTTTTACTTTTCAGGGATGATGACCCTTGCCCTTGTTGGATTGGTACTCTGTTCAAAACTTAGCGTGCTCCTTTTGTTTTAGGAAATAAATATTATATATCGAGTTTTAAAAAAAACTACAGTATTTCAATAACAGATGAAATGAAATTCAGGTGTAGATCTGAGATCATATCATTGTTGAGATCTTGAAGATCCAAAGAAATTGTCATACAAATGATACTGGTTGTTTGTTTGGCCTAGAATATTTATGTTTCTATTATTTACTTCACATTGTGTTCCGAGTGTAATCGTTGTTGGGCCTGCTTTCAGAGGGTAGGACTACTAACCGAATAGTTACTGCGGCAGCGTCAGAGTCCATGGACTTCAAAAGATTTGACATGTATCGGTCTCGTGTTGGCAGTATTGTGCGACCCTCAGGTCTACCACTACTTTCTCCGAATACCTTGCAGCAACAGTCTTGTAAGTTTTATTATTATTTGAAAGAAAGGATCATTTTAAAGATTGTCTTATTTTTGCCATTTACCCTTGTCAATTGCAATGAAAGTTACCATGTGTAGGCCAATCTCTAATCCACTGAATGGGAATAATGTTATGCTTCTATTTAGTGGTTAATTTAGTGGAAGTAGTCTTATTGCCGCCCTCGATAGCTTAGTCAGCTGAGGCACTGCTCCAGAAACTGAAGTCACCGTTGGGCGTGAGTTCGAATCCCGCATAAGGCATGGGTTTTTGTAGACGTCCTTTCACTTATCATCACTTCATAATTTCATAATCACCTGCCCATTCATACCCCCGTATAACCTAGCTGTTGGTGGTCGTTGATAAAAACAATAATCATCATCAGTAGTTTTATTAATGCTTCAAAACCGCTATTTGCAAACAGCTCAAAGTTTTGTATTACCTATTTTTCTTCATAATGTAGGGGTCCCATACAATGTATTGCTAGGGTAATAGAATCAACATCTACCTATAAGGATTGCCCAAGTTTAATTTCGTTCTTTGTAGCGGTTAGGAATCTGGTACCAGTGTAACTTGTGTAAATGTTTTGATAAATCTGCTTCCAACAGAACAGTATAAGTATCTTTGTATTTCTGCAAGATATTTTGGTTTTAGCTTGTAGCTTTTAGCTCATTACTTGACATTTTTAAATTTGGTTTTTGACAAGTTTTCCTGCCATCATTTTGAAAAAGTATGGCTGCTAACCACAATCGTAGACCCCTATCGTGACGTATCCACGTTTTTGACATGGATACTCATATTTCAATTGGGCCCGATTGATGAAGTTCCTACTGTATTTATTTATTCTGTTTATTTACAATTCAAGTTCCCTTTGAATTTATATCAATGCATTGCTACTGAGAAGTCGTATGTACGGTTTTGTAACTTTTATTTCTACTAATCATCCAACAGTTGAAAGCAGTGCTGGGCTCCTGATGACTGGTTCCAGTTTTCGAGTGAAAGGTGACAACGAAGACGAAGATGTTTTCGATAGCGATATATTATCGGCAGACAGTCCGTTGCTAAAACGTAGGCAAAGGTATCGAACAGGAAGTTTGAGCAACGAATTTCCTGGTTTTGCCGGGCTGCGTCACGCCTCGATTGGCAAATGCCCGACGAGTCCGAAGGATCCAGTCTCGCAAGAGACAAACTGTCCAGATCTGGGGATGTTGATACGGTTAGTTGAACTAGTAGGCAGTATGAGATTGATATTTTACATCAAATTAGGAATAAAGATTGATTAATTATGCCTCCTTCTAGCTATAGGCCCTAATGCGTATGGAAAGCAACAGAAGACAGTGTCAATAAAAACACCCAGTAAGCTATTCAATAAACTTCCGGATCATTCACAGTGAAACCTCTGTCCATCGTTTTTCAAGGGACAAGGAAAATAAAACCATCCATGCAGGAAAACAATCCATCCAGGAAAATTTAATATTGATAATATGGTAGTGCGATGAGAAGAAATGAATGATACAAGCAGGAAAACGATGGATCCGGGAACGATGCATAGAGATTTCACTGTACATGCCGTATTGAATATTTTGGAAATTAAGAAAGATTTGAAAACATGGATTGTTCTTCAGAATATATAATGGTTACTTTCATTATTTTTGTTCAAGTATATATTATTCATTGTTTGTTATTTTTAAAATTATATTGAAATTTGAAAATATCTCTTACTGTTGGTATTGAATAGGTATCAGACTAATCATTGTTTCTTGTCTGATTGAAGGTCGGAGAGTTTTGCCAATGACGCACAGATTCTAGGCAATTTGAAACGTTTGAAGCTGCATCTGAATTCCGAGTCAAACCGAACAATTAACAACGGTCACGCTGTAGTACCAAGGGAAATTGATGGCAAGCGCTTTGTTAAGCAAAGTCTTAGCAGGTGAGTCAATAGTGATACTCACAAATAGATTTAAAGATGGACGTAGGCCTATATGTAGAATCAAGCTTTATGACTCCTATCAAGATGAACAAAGTTCTTTTGAAAAAATGGAGCAAAGATTCTAATTTTATGTGGAATAAGATTACTGCTTTTGTCTTCATTCTCTTGTCTTGTCTCTTGTTATTCTCTTCATTCAGAGAAAATTCCTCTAAATTCTTCACGACAAAGTTTCCTATCTGGAACCTGTCAAAATGTCTACTTCGATAATTCTTCCAACACTATAAAATCACCGACATAATTAAAAATGCGTGTTAAAAGATTAATTAGCCTACGCTTCCAAAGATGTGTGGCTCAACTTTCAAAATACCACATTTTCCCGCAGATGTTATTTCATTTGTTCTCTGTTTCAGATCTCTATTTGGTCGACCGGGCACAACAAACGTCCTCGGCTCGACAGCCAGTTTCGAGTCGTCGACGGAGCACTTGTCGGAGCGCAGCTCACTGGGCAGCACTGACGACTTGGATGCAACGCCACGAGGCTTGCAAGGACGCTTCTTAAGTCGCGTGTGGGACAGAGCAAAGTCTAGTTCGCCCAATCTCAGCAACGATTCGCTCGACGAAATCCAATCGAGCGACGGTGACAATGCGGATGACATCGATAAAGTTCACCGACAAGATGTCCTTGGCAAAGGTGACGGTAGCTCGAGTGGAAAACAGAACACAGAATGTAATGAACTTGATTCGGAAGAACAAAGTATTCACGATGAGATGAGGAGAGGAAATCACGATGTGTATTTAAAATTAACTAGGGATAAAAACAAGTTTAGTGCAGAGAAAAACGTAATGAATATTGATGTGGAAACTTGCGGTGATTCGATAGAAAAAAGCGTAATAGTCGAAAGTTCGGAAGATTTAGTTGTAGAAGGTAATGCATTGAAAGATGCTTCGTTACTAAACAAGCTCAAAACGTTGGAAGATGGATTTAGTGATGAACGTGAAAAACAACGAATAGATAAGTCTGATAATGTATTGTCAGTCAACGAATTACCGAGTCCCAATGCTCCTGATGAAAGTGATAGGTCTCGTACACCAACATCCCCTCTAGGTAAAAGCTCGCCCATTAGAACGCCCGTCACTGAAAATGATCCACTCGGTGCTCTAGATGTCGAAGTGGAAATGGAATCGGAAGAGACATCGAGATCTGCTTCAAGAGATTCAAGTCTAGCGCCTGGCGTTGAAGAAACGGTATGTTGTAACTTGTAACTATAATATGTTATAAGTCTAATTCCAGGTTGATTTTTACTATGGCTGTGCCTATACTAGGCCAGTGCAGCATAATATGTGTTGTAAGATGAGTAATATATTTATACTGTATATATGCTATGTAATAAATTCATGACTTTTTTGTGAATTGAAATTCCCATATCTCATTTTTGAAAGTACCATATTAGGGCTTGTTTTTTTTTTGAAGAGTTTGCTAGGTTAATCCACTGATAAGTCAATGAAGTGACACAGGTACCCAAGGAAGCGATACCATAGGTAACAAGTTGAGCGTTAACAGTCTATTAAGTTTTAACGTACGGTACCGGTACCGCTGAAAGAAAAACGGGAGCCAAGTCTAGTCAGTCATTGCCTTTGTTATATAGCTCTAATTAATTTTCCTGTTGTTGATTTTAATTGATATTTGATCTAGAAAAACTACATTTTCGAATTTTCCTCCAAAGTGATTCACCTGATAGATTTATATTGTGTTCAAATTTGCAGTAATGTTTATTGTCATCAGCTTGAGTATAGCTCAAAAAATATTGTTAAGGTATGGTAGTATCAAGTTGAGTATTTTGACTTGACTTATATACCGTAATAATGTGTTTGTACCATACACAGAAGATAGTGGATGCACCCGGTGGGCCAGTCTTGTTTGGCGGCGCTAAAGGAGTATCCCGCAGCGCTACATTCACACACGATGCCACGCTGACGGCTAACGACAGGGTAAGCACTTTGACAACAATATTAATTTAATATCGATGTCTACTCTATAATATTAATATTATTATTGGTGGTCTCAAAATGGCTAAGCAGCGATAAAAGCAGGGCATACAACAATCTAGTAACCCATGTGAATCGATTTCACGATGATGTACAATGATTGAGGCCCTTACCAACGGTTTCTCACGTGTAGTTTCGGGCCACAACAAAGCTTTCTTTCAGCTGTAATACTAAATTGATTGAATTCTGAATGGAAAAATTGGTGATTTCTGTGCAAAAAAGCAGGTTAAAAACCTGGTTTCAATAATTTGATCTAGTTGATATAAAAAATGCTGATGCCTGGGAACTGGTTTTTGGATGTAATCCTTGGCCTAGGATCGATCTAATCCTCAAAGATATTATGTATCATATAATCTTATAATCGTATATGTATATATATAAACCTTCTAATAGCATTCTAATAACCTCAATATGTTGGCTATGATGCAGATATTGGAGAATAGCAAGCGAGACAGAAGTAAGCCGATGCATAGATCGTCAACAATGCCTGTGGATGTAATGCCACCGACGTCCAATGCTGCGTCTAGTATCGGAAGTCTTGGATCTAGTTTCAAGCTCCCTTTCAGGTGAGCAGTCGTCGAGTGATAGAAAGTATTTCAGTTGCTGCATTCAATGAACATGGCTTGAAATATCTGCACAACACATTTTTGTTACGTACTAAATACTAATAATCATTGTCTGTATGTGTATATTATTTAGGAGGGTATGTGCTAAAAAATGGTGCATATAGTAAAGAGTCACGAGACTGGAAGTTCAACAATTTTTAAGAAAATCAGTATGTTTGTAGTATGATAACAATGACGCTAGACTAGAAGTAGGCCCATCACATAAGCCTTGAACATCTATTTCCAAAATCGTTGGAAAATATATATGTTAGTTTGATTAGCGTGCGTAGTAGTAAGTACCGTAGGTTGTAACAGGTAATTTCCTTGATATGTGCTACACTTACAAATCTGTTGAGCTAGTCAAAAATTGTACCATTAAATCACCAAGTACTGGCATTTATTCTTTGTACTAATAGGTTTATATGTTCTTAGTTATATTTTTATCACACTGTATTTCAACTGTTTATAAAGCACATACTACATACTACATACAATTATGTAAATGTATTTAGGTTTTCCTAAATCACAGAAGTGGTAGGCTAAGTATATAACCCAACATATTTCTCACTTTGGTTTTATTGATTGTTAATTTTGGTTTCTTGTTGCTAGCTACTAATTCCTAGTTGTTTTTTTGTTGATATGATCGCTAATTGCACTGTTTTGGCTTGTTTTTGCATTTCCGTTGCAGTCGTTACTCGCCAGGTAGATTTAGCCTACGTAAAGAAGACCTGAAGATTGGAACGCAAATCATTGAAAATGCTATAAGTAACTTCAGGTGAATTCTTTGCTAATAATTCAGATTATTTGTTTGCTACTTGTTTGAGCCATATTTATTACAGTAATATGAACAATAATTAATATTTTCTTTACACTGATCCTCTTATGACAATTCTGCTTGGCAAGTAATTGAAAGCTCTTACTCTTCTGTTTTTCGTTTCTAGTCGGAGTAAACTAGTGTGTACTATCTAGCAGGCTTGACTCTGAGGCTAAATACTAATAAATAATTATAGCAGGCGTATTTTTCTGTAGTTTCCTAGTTGTACAGTGTAATTCGTCATAGTTCATAACTTTCATCATAATTCATAACATAACTTATTTATGAGATATTATTCAGGGCTTACAAGTTCGAAGTCTTTACAACAAAAAATTGTTGAATACGTATGTATGTAGCGGGGATTACTTGGAAACAAATTATCCTTCAAATGAAGCCAAGTTCCTCCAGTTGTGATGTGTTCAGTATTATACTACCACTATTGAATGGCCCATTTTTAACATTAATAATATACAAACTAATTTTCTGCAGTTTGCTTGTACGACTGTTTTAAACTCAAGTTATGATCTGTTTACAGTCCTAGTAGTTTAACGACAAAGAAGTCCAATGAAATTCTTCTTGGCGGATTGAACAGCTTAAAATCAGCTGCTACATCCGTTGCCAAGAAGTTTGACGAGATTAAAGAGGCAATGAGCACACCCGTCAAAACAAATACAAGGTGAGTTGTGGAATTAATTTTTGTGGAGCTTATATGCAAACCAAATTTTGAGTTACCAATAGTATACATTTTGGTAGTGATGCATCGTAGTGAGACCATTGATATCAATACATTAATTAAATGTAGGCCTATGTGTTCACAATTAAAATGCCTTTGTTTTGAACAATACAACTTTAGGGAGGGAGAAGAAGGGGTTGTGAAAAAAATTGTTTTTCGACAGATCATCAGAGGACTAGAAAGTAGAAATAGACACTTGGTCGGGTTTCCAGAAATCATTTAGTTATTCATGTAGGAAAACTACACATCGATTTTTTTTCCTTATTTCTTCTCAAATAGTTAAATTTGTAGTGGAAATGAATATTTATTTAAAAATTGATCTTATCAGATCTAAATAGGCCCTAACAGTAGCCCTAAGGGATAACTTATTATCTTTTTTCAAATTGTCTATTTTTTTGTAATTGCTATTCCTTATTCGGTTGTGATTGCTCTTGCAGGCATCGGGGCAGTGATGCTCGCACCGAAGGCATTGACGATGATGTAACAGATTCTGTCGGATCTTCGGAGCCGGTTGCCACATCGAACCAACTAGGACCACTTCTAGCAGACTCGTGGCCAGTAAATCTATGGGAATATTTCAACGATGGAAGTCGTAAGGGAAGTTCTTCTAATTTACAACCAATGGGTAAGTTATTTTCTCAATGTTCAGAATCAAAGTACAGTGAAACCTCTATCTATTGCTTCTCAAGGGATCACGAAACAGAACCATTCAAGTTGGTGGATGATCCATCCAGGGAAATTATTCAAATTACACATTATTTATATGGGAGAAGGGTGGGAAAAAAATTGAAGAATGAATGACAGGAGCAGAAACAATAGTTGAATAAATTGAATCTGCCGTCAATAAATGAATAAAGTCTCATAATAATTTGAAAGTAGATATGTAGTTATGTAGCCATAGGTCTATTTTCCTATTTAGTGTGAGAATGTATAAACTGTATGGGTTTAAATCAAACATCAGTTTACACAATACATGCTACCTTGTGGTAGGTGTCTACATAATACCAAATAAACAATCATCAGTTTAATTTTTGAACCTGCAAATATTTACACCTGGCTCTAGTACTATAGTAGTCAGTGGCTCAATAGAAATAAAACCAGCAACATTATTAAAATTGGAAAAAAAATTAACATCACAAAAAATCAACTCGTTTGTGACTTTTTCGCAGGTTCGGTTGCGTTGTCACAGTCGCAGATCATATTCCCCGAGAACTTGTACCCTCGCGAAACTCTGACACGTGCGGCTGGCAGCGTGACGGCCTTGGAGCTGGCGATGACGACGTGCTCCAAGTGTCATCACTGTTCCTGCGTGCTCTACGACGAGGAGATCATGGCAGGATGGGTGCCGGAAGATTCAAACCTGAACACCAAGTAAGAGCCACTTTACACGATCTATTCATTTCTGACATCAATTTCTGGAATTCGTTCCCTTACTTTCATCATAATTCATAACTTATTCAGGGCTTACAAGTTCGAAGTTTTTACAACAAAAAATTGTTGAACCTGTACGTAGGCCTACGTAACGGGGCTTAACCCGCTTGGAAACAAATTGTCCTTCGAATGAAGTCAAGTTCCTTCAGTTGTTTGGTATTGTACTGTTGAATGGCCCATTTATAACATCTAATTTTCTACAGTTTGCTTGTACGACTGTTTTGAACTCAATTTATGATCTGTTTACAGTCCTAGTAGTTTAACGACAAAAAAGTCCAATGAAATTCTTGTTGGTGGATTCTGGAATTCATTGCAGAAAAGTAGAATACCCACGTTTCCTATATTGCCTTCACATGAGAACGGAAATCTTTCAATTGCATGCCAGAATTTCACGAAGTTTAAATACGTCCAACTTTACTGCTATCCTTCACGTAGTCGACCAATGAGCGAGGAGCAATGAGCGAGGAGTCTACGGTCACGTGCATTTCTGTTGACTCCGTAGGATCTACAAACCGTACATTGCCATTTACCATTGAACACACAAAAAAGTGGATAGGCTGTATACGTTCGGTCAACGTAACTATGTTCATCGCCAATTTGACATTAGCTTTATAGGTTATGTTATTGGTGTTTGGTGTCTAGTAACATGATGCATTATTTAATTTCAGGTGCCAGTTTTGCTGTAAGGCAACCGTACCTTTCCTAACCGTAATAGTATTAGACTTCCGGTATCGGCCAATGGAGAAAGCTATGGAGGAGGACAGTATTCTCGGTAAATCTTCTGAACACTTGGAGGCCAAATCTAAGGTAAATAAATGTCATTTTTAACAACTTGAGAGCCAGGTTATAAAATCCCTACCCACCTGTTGGGTTATTTTACGGTTATATCGCTCAGATACTTGTGTTTAGATAGCCTTTACAACATTTATAGCAGAAACAAATTGTTTCATTGTACTGAATTGATAATTGATATAAAGTAGAACCTCTTTAGTAGGTTTCTCTTTAGTACATTCTTCACCTTGGTAAGTTTTAGTGTTTGATCCCATCCATATGCTCCCACATGTTACATTTCTTTAGTAAGTTTTTTCTATCTGGTCCCCTGAAAAACGTACTAAAGAGGTTCCACTGTATTGTTGTACTTGATATCTGGAAGAATGAATTTGGTGATATTAATGTTATTTAGCATTCAGAAACTCGTCAATTTGACAAGTATAGCCTGGATCGAGGTTCTGCGATAACAGCTGACTGTATTATATCATTTGTCAATACATTGGCATACTCTATCAGCGGACAAAAATGATCACTCATTTCTCAATCCATCTCCTAGATGTCAATTAAAGTCCCATGGCGTTATGCTGTTGAGATATTAAATGCAACGTGTTTGAAAGTGTAAGAACGCACAATTGTGTTCACGGTCTGTGCAGCACGATTGTGGTGGACACGTTCGTGGCCATCAAGTGAAGTTGGACATAACTAGGAAAATTTTGGAATATGCCAATGTTTCTGGAAGCATTTATCCACTTCGAAGACTCCAAAAGCGTTGTGTTATTGTAATTATAATATTTTTTAATACTCATATTTTTTTCTTCCAAGATTGATGATGATTCACCGCCATTCGCTAGTTTGGAGCCAATCACTGTTCCGTACTTGAATCCGTTGGTTCTTCGTAAGGAATTCGAGAATATCTTACACTGTGAAGGTGATTCTTGTTTAACACAGCCGAAGTTTGTTGATGAACATCCCATCATTTATTGGAATATGGTAAGGTTAATATAGGCCATATGGTCAACTAAACCCAGTTTATTCAATTTACCCCTTGTCGATACATTAGAACCTCGAAAGAACGAACACGCTTTTAATCAAATTTTGCTGGCTCTGACCGCATGTTTGAGCTATGTTGAAGTCAAATGCTAAATCGAAGCTCTGAATGATTTTGTCATGGTTCCGTTTGAATGCAGTGATATTCATTTCATAGGCCTAGTTGAATTAATTTATTCGAGAATGATTTTGATTTTCACTCAAAATTGCGCCATTGTGTTCTTGCCACTGTGCTACTACTGCAATTAAAGGTGTTATTTTTTATTTATTTTTTCATAAATTTGTTGCTTTATTTTCGTGAGGATAAAATTGTTTTTTCCACTTACTAGAAAAAGGAAGGAGAAATTTTGTAAAACCTCAGTAGAA
The DNA here is from genome assembly GCA_907164805.1 of Brachyptera putata. Taxonomy (NCBI): domain Eukaryota; kingdom Metazoa; phylum Arthropoda; class Insecta; order Plecoptera; family Taeniopterygidae; genus Brachyptera; species Brachyptera putata. Next base: position 16,518,508 of record OU015468.1, on the reverse strand, counting down.
ATTTCAATTGTTACGGTATTGGTCTACATTTTAATAGTTTCAGTTCACTTTGAGCTACTATGATTTAGGCCTAATACAGAAATTTTGAGTGGCGTAGGCCCACTTGCCTTTCTGAGGACTACAATTCTACACCTCAGGGCCCTAGTAAAACGCTAAGAATGGTCTTTATAGGTCGAAATAGCTTACATCCAAGACTAAACTATAAAACATTTGCCAGGTTTGGGTTTTCCAACGAATCAACGTGACGAGCCATTTGCCAGGACTGAGCCTGAACGCAGCGACTGTGAATCGAGACCGCGTCATCGACCCTTCCTGGGCTGCCACTGACCACAACAACGTGGCTGTCCGATGTATGTGGGACAATCCTCGGCTGCATGAGGAAGTGGGTCTACCGATGTACGTGCTTTGGCAGCAGAACGCCAAACAGAGCGCTCTAGTCAGCGCCCTTGTAACTGACAGAACCACCGTATCACGAGGGTAAGTACTAACCATGCTTCGACGGCAAAAGTGGTGAGACGTTTGCTTTTTAAGTTTGATCGTGAATGCTTTGGGGCCTAAATACATTATTTTTTTTATAAAAAGATTATATTCCAGGAATATATATTTAATAGAAACGATTCATCAAACGATTATCCTGGCGAATCTCGAGTATATAAAAATAAATAACTAAAACAATGAAGAAGTTCTGAAGAAGCATCGGTCCTGTTCTGATATAACCATAATGTCCTGCCCTCAACATGGGTTCCACCATCGCATTCTTCTTTCCATGATTGTTTCATAATATTTTGAATTGAAATTTGTCACATTAGCTTCCTTCTACATTCTACAGTCTTATCATTTTACTGATATGTTTGTCCACAGAGTGATGCAGTTGGTCATTCGAAGTGTGCGCTGTAGTGACCTCTATGAACCACTCAGGAAGCTGGCAACAGAACGTCAGAAGATGAAAGGACGAGGCGTAAATCGTACTCACTCAATTTACCGAGACATTCTCTTTTTATCCATGACAGTGATGGGTCGAGAAAACATTGATCAGAGTATGAGCAAGCTTTGTGTAATACAGTAAACTTTAGTCGCCCCCGTGGCTCAGTTAACAATCGCTTACTGCGGTAGTAACTGAAGTTGGGTGAGGCGTGGGTTCGAGTTCTGCATAAGGCATGGGATTTTGTAAACGTCCTTTCACGTATCATCATTTCATTATTTCATGATCACCCGCTCATTCACACCTCTGGATAACCTAGCTGTTGGTGGGGTCGTGTAGCAGCATTGAAATAATAATAATAGGCCTACAGTAAAATCTCGGCAATTCGAAACTTTGAATGTTAATTTAAACTTTTTCATTTCCAGCTGCATTCGATCGAGAATACGTGTCTGCCTATGACCGTTTACCCGAAAGAGACTTAAAGATGTTTCATCGATGCGATCGTCCGTTGGCATTGGCTGCGTTGTGTTGTCGACATTACTTCAGAGAACTGCAGCTGTAAACCGTAATACATGCTCGATTTGTTGGTTATCCAATATAATTTCAAACGGCTGTTTGTTGAATCGAGGTAATTATTTTTATAACGTGAATTATAATTAAAGTACGTATTGTATTTCTCGTCAGAGCGATCACAGAAGAAGCTCTGAGAAACAACATTGTTAGTTGTTCCGATAATCGATTCTCTCCTTCTTTTGAAGAAAAGTGATACTTCTTGATACTTCTTTGTTTCCTATAAATCGAGGGCAAGTCTTCAAGCGTTTTGAAAGTAGAAACACAGTGATGCCTTTTTAAAGTTGGTCCAGTTGACCTACTACATAAGACGAGTATGGTATAGAGTAAATTTTCTGAGGATTGTAAATATTTTGTGCCTCACGGTAATTGTCTTTGTAATCATTACTTATTACTAGCCTAATTCAGTAACAAATATTTACTGGAAAATAATGCGGTTATTGAGTCGGGTGGGAAGATGGCTAGGTTTGGTACTACAGTAAGATTTCATGTACCGGTACGTGAAATGTTGACATCTAATAGATTAGCCGTTTTACTGAAATTGAAGCATATACTCCTAAATTCAGTTGAACAGTTGGACTGTGTTTTTGTTTCCATTCTTGCCTGTGTTTTTGACCTTGCAATGCGGTGTGATTTGATATAGACCCAACTTCAAGTAAATTGCGGATTACTCGGATATACAGGAATGATTTCCTCCGCTGCACTGCTGGTCGGAAATTGCAGTCACCGCGTGTATGGAAGGATTTCTTATGAAATGCTTGTGAAGTATTGCTTTTGAACAGTTTTTCCAAGGATTGTTCATTAAAACCTGTTCTTTGTATTTAAAATTTAACCAAGTTAGTTGATATACAGATACAATAGCTATATTTGCCATTAGCTAGATTAGCGATCCATCTATAAGTAGGCCTACATCATACCTTATATGATAATTTGCAAGTACACCGTAAACGGTACTGACTACCAACTAACAATGTGTCTAATTTCCTTCAAAGAGGTAAGAGGATGTTTGGGAATAAACAAACAAGTTGATACAAAAATACAAACTATGAATTAGTTCTAGTGGTCGGGTACCACGATCTGTTTACCCGTACTTAGCTTATGGCAAATATGTCTCTTAATTCATAATCGATTGGTGAAATACTATTTTTTTATAAAATAATTATCATGTAATACAGTATAATGTTTATACTTTATAGGCCTATATATCCTAGAATATCTATGTGCAGTAGAACATCGTTCATACCATTCACACTTCTGTGATTTTGACATTTATGAGAGTTCTCTTAGAAAGACAATAAGTGATAATGTTGTTATTAACATTTGTGTCAGTAAACTCGTGAAATATCGATAGCTCTATCCCCTAAGATTAGCAGTCTAAGACTTCTGATACTCATGATTTTGGAATGTACCCTTTTGTTGCTGACAGCAACATCTGCTTTATTTTCACACTTCAACACTTGGCATCTTTCTTTCCAAGTCTATTCAGGATCAGGAAAGTTGACTTTGTGAGGGAGAGGATATTTCAAATCAATTGAAAGTCTGATTGATAACATAGAAAAAAATGAAAAATATAATATTTATATTATCAATTTGACCTACATTCTATAAACTTTGTACAATTGAATGTTTGTTTGAATATTTGAATGATCCATGTTGGGAAATTTAATATTAGTTGTATGGGAGTAGGGTGATCAAGAAAGAATGATATAAGCAGGAAAATGATGGATCAAGAACACACTGAGTTTGACTGTATATCTAATAGATTATAGTGTATGTAGGCCTATACTATAGATTAATTATATCGCCTAATTTATACCTATATCAGGTAGGTCTGTACGAGACATACGTTAGACTACATAAACATATCTAGGTTGACTTCCATGAAATGTATGTTAATTCTGTTATCATTATACATGTGTTATCAGGCATATTTAATAATGCAAGTAGGCCCTATAGTACCGTATTAGATCATTCATCAGCCAGGATTATCTTGAAGCCTGTGGAAGTTGATTTAGCAAAATATCAGATTTTTTGTGATAACTTCTAAATGGTTTTTAGATTTAAACATTGTGATAAAGACTAAACAGATATTAATACCTTGGAGATGGTATAAGTGTGTTATATCGCATATCGTTATATCGTGAGAATCCTAATCAGTCTACTTGTATTACTATATATACCTTTGTGATTATCACCGGAATATTGTATGCTGAATGGAAAATGATTCAGGATTTTATTGAGAGCAAAATTAACATATAATTCATGGTGGGCATACTATTAACACTGCAACTCATTTGTATTTTGATTTACAGTAGGCTATATGGTACCAGTAGAATCAATTCCTTACCACTCTTGATTTGCTCTTCTCTAACCTCTCCATTAAATTGAAAGTACGGTAATAGATGTTATTCTGAACTTGATAATTTCATGAAACTTTTTATTTACACCAGAAATTCAGGTCATAACCTGGCTTACTCCTGGTACTGTGGTACTTTTGAGAAAGTAGCCTACTGAATGTAGGCTACTGGTAGCTGTGTCCCCAATTCATTAGTCTATTGTAAAATACGGTATATTATCATTTTAATATTATTATGTAATGTCAAAATAAATAAATTACATGATAATGGATGAAGATATATTTTATTACACTTTTGATCAATAGTGATCCTAATCAATATTGATCCTTTCACTGTTCCTCAGTTTATGAGAATGCTCACAACCTGCCAGAATGCTACACATATACTGCAATAATTCAGGCGTGACCGGACCAAAAATAGGCCTACTTCACATATATATATTTGAATTGAAACATTAAATCTATTTGAAAGACCCTGTGATATTTGTCATCATCTATTGATTGGATGATACGTTGGATGAACAAAGAAAACACAATAAGTATGTACATTTCTTTGAATGCTAGGATCAACAGTTTTTGCAAAGTGAATGTGCGACAGGTTGCACTATAAATATCAACAAGTTCAGGTAAGGCTTTTGAACGTTTAAAGAAATGCCAAGGTCTGTAGATGTAGATTGATTGACAGAATATTTTTCATTCTTGATTTCCTTATAAGCTCATCTCACAATGCATGTACCATGTTGAGTTTTCCTAGTGTTATGATCAATGTCATGGTGTGTAGATCCCCAAAAATTAAAACTGAAAGCATGTTTCAACAACTCGTATGGGAATGGGTTGATTTTCTTAAATGATTGGTCTTTGTACTTATATGAAGAAGGAAATATATACAGTGAAATCTCTATGCATTGTTCCCAGATCCATTGTTTTCCTGCTTGTATCATTCATTTTTTCCTACCCCATTCCCATATAATCAATGTTGAATATTCCTGGATGGATCGTTTTCCTGCACGGATGGTTTTATTAAAAACGTTTTCCTTGAAAAACGATGAATAGAGGCTTCACTGTACACGTACTGCTATCATTTCTATTTCTGTAGTAATAAATTAAAATAACTCATTTAATGTGTTGTGTGACAAGATTTTTGGATGAGCATAAGCGAAGACTTCCACTGTATCGTTCTGTTTTTTTGTATACGCTCCAAAGGTCGGACAGTTTGTTCGATTATTATATATTTTTCTTTACACATATACTTGTCTAACTTAGAACAGTCTAGTTTTGGGGTATTTTCGAGTTTACTACTTAGCCCTATATAGACATTATTTTTTGATCAATTTGAAAGAAACTGAGAAGAAATGCAGTCCACAGGCCAGAAGGTTTTCTTGATCAGCCTGAATTTTTTTGTGGACATGCAGATGCATTCAATTCAAATCTGTATGCGTTTTGGTAGCAATCATTTTAAGCAAACACCGTGAACTTTTTCAAGTTCTTTGGAACTTCTACAAAGTCAATGAAGAGCCATCCATGAAAGAAGCACATTTGAAAGAGTCTCATCACTTGGTTATCGACTCATCTTAATTATGTAAGTAGAAATTTTTCAAGTCAATATAGACGTCAATGATGCATGACACCTAATCAAGCAGCAAGATTCAAGAATAATTTTGAAAGTGTTCATTCCAGGAGTGAGAGTTTTCATTGTAAAGAATACATTATTCCTTTGTGGTATTATTTGCATCTGTTTTGTTATTTCCTCTAGTTGTAGATAATATCTAAATATTAATCACATTTACCACTTTGACTTTTTTCAAGATTGCTGGAGAATGCGGAGTCGGATCGAGGCGCGGTAAGATCTGGGGTATACAGGGTTATCAGTACGTTCTGCCTCGTTCAATGATGGTTGTGTAAACTGAATACTGATGACGATTATTCTTTGCTCAAGATCCACAACAACAGCTAGGTTATTTGGGGGTATGACGATGGTGGATGCATGTTAGCAAAAAAATCAACCCACACCCTACTTGACTTCAGTTTCTTAAGGGGGACCCATACACAGCGTCACGTTTTCACTGTCAAAGTAATTTACATCCGATCATAGTGACTTTCCATTTGTACATATCACTGCTTCATACCATTGAATTTTGGATTGTTGATCCATAATGAGCATTCACATTAGGTTATATGTTATTTGTATGCAACAACGACATGCGTAGAGGTAAAAAAAATTGACGGCAAAAATAATGACTTCTAAATTTTACACATAACTGATATTTTCACCTGTTATTGTAAAATTTGGGTTATTAGCATTTTCGATAAATATTGTCTGAATCTTGTGATGTATTTGTTAATTTTGTATCTGGCTGTTTGTCTCTGTTCAAGTCTGATGATCATTCATATCTGTGAAATCACCCAGGCGGGAACTTTCTGCCCAATGGAGACTGGCGACGCCTGAAGCAGTGCACAACTGAATGAGTCACTATACAGCGATGGTCTGCAATTGGGATTTCAGGTATATACAACTACATACCAATCAAATTGGTTTCAAAATACAGTCAATTCTTTACACAGTTTTAATTTTCATAAACTCTTTAATCAATATATTTTTATTATAATAACTCATTAATACAATGCTGCCAAAAATAGGCCTACTTTACTGAGAAAACTAGGCATTTTAAGCTTGAAACAAAATTTAGCAAAATTTTATTTTATACGATATACATTGCTAGACTTTAAATTTACATAGTTTGCAAGACTGTGTTGGCATACCACTGAGTATTACATTATGGCAATGTGTTAATTAGGCCTATATTACAGTTTGTTAAAATATAGTTCCATTATTACATACAATCTTAAATATTAAAAATGCATAATAAAAACACAATTACGGATAATAATTGAGAACTAATAAGCTATGAATATATGAAATAGTAATGAGTAATGGCATATTAATTGCAGTTGCAGTGGTTTAGTTAATAAGGCATCAGAGAGGTCTACGAGTGGAGAATCCATTACACATCTAGAATATTGAAAGGCATCCACCCTATAATATACCATAATATACGGTACAATATAATATACGGTATACCATAATGATTAGGGTTGAGTACTTTCATTTTATAATGTAACAAGATAAAGAGGTACAGAATACATTTTGCCACCCAGATATAGTAGCCAATATGATATCAATCATCAATACAATTGTATGCAACTATGATATAGTGTTACCAACATATGTTGATTCTTATTGCTTGAGGTTTTACCTATTACCTATTGCTAAGTAATGCAAGTTGATATACAAAAATAGTTCAACATATACGTAGTACAACGCAAGTAGATCAAGAATCTCAATAATCAATATTATGAGGAATCTTTCATTATGGTGATAGCGAGTGTGCCCATCTGGTGTATATATAGGCTTATATATACATATATCATGATAAAATATGTTGGTATCACTAGACCTTAATTGTACCATTCATATGTGTACCGTCATGGTTTGTTCCGTGAAATGCAGCATTTTCCTAACAGCGCTGTAGCTGCATTGAACAATATGTATACATGTGCAGTTGTAACTTTTCATACTTGAATGTTACGGCCTATATTTGAAGTGAGTCGAATTTGAACTGATGCATAGCCTAGAGCTTCGATCTAAAGCGTATGGAAATATTTTGCCAATGGAAACAATTTCAAAACTAGATGAGGCAGTAGACTTTCACTGATTTAATTCCATATATAAAGAGTCCGAAAATGGCATGCACCAGGCATATACCAGAAAGAGATATATTACTCTAAGAGGGTTTGGGCGAGTCAACTAAACGTTGCGAAAGTCGGCCAAGGGATTGTACCTAATTGTGATAACCCAAACTCCGAAGTAAAAAATCTTTCTAGATCTAGAACCTTCTAGTTTGCAGTTATATTGAACTGATCTATATCAAAATAGTACTTTCGAAGTGTACAAAACAATCTCGATAAAGTATAAATGGCTCTTCTGAATTTGGGTAAATCTGTTTCAATTGTCCAATTTCTAAAGAGCTTCTACCAGAAAGAAATATACCATACAGCAGAATATTTAAATCGGATGTAGGGATTGTACGGTACCGATGTATATTGTATATTTCTTATATACTTCCGATGTATATTTCTTTATGGTAAATGCTCTTAGAACCTCATTTAGATGTTTCTCGATGATACATTTATAAGTTTCATTTTTGACAACCGTATTTCAGTACACGCCCAAGCTCAGTTTACACTAGGTAGTACATACTATATACATATCTTTCCAGTATATGCTCTTCAGGCACCCACCAAAAATGATGACAGATACAAATGATGACACTTCAGATTAGCTTTCAAGACACTTTAGACATTCTGGCAATTCACTGGGTGGTACAGTAAGAAACATCATCGCCCAAATTAGAGAAGATAACTAACGAAAACATTTGTTTGTAAAAAAGGAATAAGAGCATCAGATTCTAGATAATAATTGACTTGGATCAAACATTAAGTTTTGAAGAAACAGATTCAAGTATTGAAGTCTAAATATATGTAGCTTGCATTCTTGAGTTGCTACTAGACAATTTCACAAAGACAAAAGTTCTCATATTCCCAGAGATAAAATTATCTATGAAGAAGGTTATGTGTCTTGATTCATGTCATATTCATTATGCTTAAAACTTGGGCATATAATACAAGAATATATGTTCAATCAAAATTAATGTTTCAATGCCCAATTATTCTAAAATATTGATAAACAATTTTACTCTCACATCTTCTCTTACTAGATAGGATGGTTTCAATTATTCTAAACACTATACTCATAGAAGTCGTACTGTTGTAAAATAGGATATATTCGAATTTCAACGATTTTGAAAAAAGATATTTTATAATGAAAAATTTAAACGTATTGATAGACATGAAAAATATAACTGACCATATATCTATTTACTGTACAACATAATTACTTAATCATTTAACGTATGATTTATAATTACAAAGCAATCTTTGCTTTGTATAAACTTGGCACTTGTTGGTTTCTCTTTCTAACAGAGGGAGTCACACACTTGTCATATAACAGGTTACAAATATTCTATGATAAATACAATAAATGTAGCCTACTGGTACTGATATTTAATTAACAAACAACAGATTTTGTCAAAAAGTATGTTCTACAACTATTAGACGAATTGGAATGCCTATGAAAAGACCTGTACCCTACTTGATAAAAATATTACCATATTATATATTTTTTTTATTTGAGTACGGTAAGTAGAGCATGTAGTACCGTATTGAAATGTTACACGCAGTACAGCCGCAATACAAGTTACCAATCAATTTAAAGGCCAAATTATATTCAGTTGGCTAAAATACATTGAGGTAAATTACAATTAGACCTGCATATTGTACCTAAATTGACAGCGATATCTAGGCCTACATTGATATTTTATCCGCAAATATCAAATTTTTCTGAACGTAGTAACGATTTTGTGAATTAATCGGAGATGTATGGAACAATATCCCTTCAATAATATTATTTAAAATTACCATCATTCAATAATTTCTGCAGTGTTTAGTTGGCAGTACGGTTGGTTTTCAGTTTGTCGAGTGACTACCGATTTACAGACGTAAGAATGCCAACAATGTTGGCATATTTACCAACGCAACTAACCTCGTCATTCAAGCGCTGTAAAATGACAATTCAATAATGTGATTGGGATACAAGGATGAGACAGAAGTCATGAGCAACTGATCACCTTCAATATAAAATATATAAGCTACCCATACTATACAATGATCAGTTAGGCTGGCCAACAATAAATTGTAGTAATAAAGACCTTCGAATTAATATTAATGAATTTTCACCAACTGTATTATATTGCAAATTATTATAATTTCATTTTATGACAGTAGGTCCAAAAATTTCGATTGCAGGATAATGGGCAATTCAATTCAATAAACATTTGTCCAAAAGTATAGTATATAGGCCGAAACTACAATTCTACTGAATACTACTAAATTTGGATTCCTTATTATGGTATGATGGTACTTGACTCCATTTTTTACATCATCAATTACAGCCTGTACGCTCTAAGGCCGACCTTGACAAGCATCACTTAAATTGAACTACAATTAACTTTTATACTGTAGTTACAATAATATTTTCCAACAATCAAAGTGACACCAGCAGATATAATGTCAGCTTGTAAAAAGGTGTGGGCTGATGTATACACACACTCGACAGTGATACTAGTAAAATAGTATCGAAACGTTACTGTGATAATAGCAGACGGGTAATACTTAACACATAGTAGACCTATTTTTTTCAAGACATTGACCTTTTCTACTTGTTTCATTCTTGGTATAACATCACAGATTCAAGTAATTGCACGCTTACTTGCTAGGTTTCAAGTTTATTTGTTGATCATTGGTCTGAGTTTGGCAGTATTCATGATGCTACCAGTAACAGAATCGTCAACCTAAGAGCGAACAGTTCATAATCATAGAAAAAGACATATCTGGCACTTAGACTGCACTGGCTCTGGCCTATAATACAGTTTCAAACTGCAAAGTTGATTCTGAAAAATGTACAAGTATAGAACCTTCACAATGTTTGCCCAAATGTTTGATAAGCTTACGTCTAGATATATACGTTATATATATACACAAATAAAATTACGGTACAGCTAAAGGAATATAATACAGGCATGTTGATCAATCTTAAAAGTAAAAATAAACTTGACTAGCCTAATTCTAATCTACAATCATCAAATGATAACGTAGACATATTAATAATTTTATTAACATAATTTGTTCCCATTTAAACATTCATATAATAGAACAGACTTTGGCTATCTACCTAGAACGTAGATGTTTCAAAGTTCAAAATGAGTAGCATCTGGACTTTGATTAGTTAAGGGGGTGCATGCACAGTGTTTCCAAAAATAGAGAAATTCACCTTCACAATTTTTTCCCATGTTCACTAATCAGTGTAATTGAACAAAAAGTTCACATCTCCACGATAATTTCATGCTCTTCAATTATTATGACATTCTATTTTTGTTAATCCATCAGTTTTGAGATATTACGTCAATTAATTTTATCACATTCTTAGTATTCATTGACGTATCATCTTAGAAGTGATTCAAAATACTAAAATATAATGTCATATTAATTAAAGAGCATAACATTATATAGGAGTTGTGAACTTTTCAATCAATTACACTGATTCGTAAACATAGAAAAAAATAGTAAATATTAATTTCTCTATTTGTATAAGCACCATGCATGCACCCCCTTGAGATGAAAAGCAATTCAATAGATGGTAATTATATAGGCCTATCAATCTGATGAAAATATTGCTCAATATTAAATCAACACTTGTGTTCCCTACAATCTAGCACGTAACCTGGTACGAAAGTCGTCAGTTACTTACATAGGCCAGGACTGTTCTATTAATTTTGTTTAAATTGAAACCAATTTTATAATTGCCATAGTATTACTGGCAACTTATAGTTACATATTATAATATTTGTATCTTGTTTCAATCACATTAGATACAAGTACTTGCAAAATAGAAAAGCCTTCATCAACCACAGTTCTTCAATCATAAGTACCAGTAACAAAAGTCCTTAACATTATACCTAATCACCAGACACTAGTTTCGTAGGTTGATAGATATAAGATTAGTTCATAATGGCAAAACGTTATCATACCTAAGCTTATCAGTAAAAACCCAAGAATGCTGTGGCCTACATCACAAAGGGCCGATTTTACAACAATCTTTCAACTGCGGGTATTTTAATAAAAAGTTGTGAAGGTATCATTCTAAAACAAGTTAAGGTCTCTGACCTAAATTGAGGATATTACCCTTTTAATGAAAAAGCAATGATTATATACCAAGTCAATGAAGTTGATAAAAAATATAAAAAGAACAACTGAGAGATAAATTCTATTATCGTTTTATTGAAGTGAGAGTCTACCCAGCCGGCAAAATAATAGAATCTTATTCAATTGGCCATCGCCGCCGCGTTACTACGTAGTATTATAGCAAAAATAATGATATGCTTGGCCTGAATCATTGCAGCGCATGGGTCAGCATAGCTGACTCCCGTCCCGTATCAGGGATCCACAGGAAGATTCCCGCCGGTGACACTTATTTCAACTTTATAAATTGGTGTACCTACCGAGTGAAGGGTTATGGCCTTATGGGCTGTTATGTTTTTACATCGACCGGAAACGAAATTATCCAAATAAAAGGCCAGCAGCGTTCAGGTCGCTGAAGTAGTCCAAGATGGCGGTGGCCGGTTGAATAAATTTGTATCATTTTGCCGGTGAACCTTTTCTTCAAGTTTATACACTGATGTCTCTAGTGCAGGGTTATGGGTACAAGGTTATTTTGTTTTTGTTCTTTACATCGACCAGAAACAAAGATATACCGGTACATAAAAGGTCGGCAGTGTTCTGGTCTATAAAGTAATCCAAGATGATGGTGGCCGGCTGAATAATTTTTCATCATTTTGCTGGTTAGACACAGCGTTTAATGACAGTTCACTTGAAGTATAATGTCAAGGAAAACCGGGCCTACACGATGCACTGTATCAAATCAACTGGTATTCACTAGTTTGGTTTCTATCTAGATATATGTTCTGTTACCGTGGTGATACCATAACTTAATCATAAGAAAATTAGTAGGCCTACCATACACTTCACACAGAACAAATAGTTGCCTGGAAAAAGAATGATGTAAAATATTCCCTCTCTCAGCCTATATAACAGGCTCAAACATAATGTGGTACCGGTAGGTAGCTGGACACAAACCTTCATTCTTCGGATGTTAACATTGGGTCAAGTAACATACCCTACGCAAGGTTCAAAAACAAAATGAATTTGAATGTACCGTAGGTAACATACACTCTTCACATCCTATAAGGTGCGGTATGTATCATTAAGGGCCCTAGACATAGATGAGCCTATATTATAAAGGCAAGGGCTGTAACCCAACATTGTACAGCTTACTCAAGTTCATTTGGAGCTCAAGATTTGAAATTCTAAGTGACCTCAACATTTCTTAGAGGCCTAGTTTGATCTTATTACCACAAAACCTAGACATGCCTATACCAAGTAATATAATATATTTAAGGAAGATGTGCAATTTATTCCATTTACTAGTGTGCGAATTTGATTTTCAACTTCCTACCTTGAGTATATAATATAAGTAGCGGTGTTATATTATATACTTAAGGCCAGCACCTTAGCTATAGCTTTACAATATGCAGCAACGTTTTCTTCTATTTCCTCCTTTCATACGTTTCCTCTTTTCTTTACCTCGTTGTTCTTTATCTTTCCGTATTTCTCGTACAAGTGTGTAAAATGCGTCGTCAACTCCCATGCGAGTTTTAGCGGACGTCTCAACAAAAGGTATTGAATATTGCTTTGCAATTTCCCTTGCTTGATTCATGTTGACAGCCCACGAAGTTAGGTCACATTTGTTGCCAACGAGAACCATGGGCACTTCTTCCGCATCTTTCACTCTCTTGATTTGCTCGCGATACTGTCCGATATCTTCAAATGATTTGGCACTGTTAACAGCAAAAACCAATAAAAACCCTTCACCAGTCCTCATATATTGGTCCCGCATAGCACTATATTCCTCTTGACCTGCTGTATCCAAGATATCAAGCAAGCAAGTCTCCCCATCAATGACAACCTGCTTGCGATAAGAATCTTCAATTGTTGGGTCGTACTCGTCCACAAAATGATTTTGAATCAGCTGTATTGTTAAGGCACTTTTCCCGACGCCCCCTGCACCAACAACAACTAATTTGTATTCAGTCATGCTTCACAAGGATATTTACCAACGTGCGACAATACTTATGTTAAGTTGATAGTGAAATAATCAGTCGCATTTATATTTGCTGATAAGATACACAAATTATAGATAACTAATCAAAATATTTGTTTACAATTACATAGGTGCGAACCACTAATCGACGTCCATTGTAGGCCTACTTTTTGATCTTTTCATTACACTTAAATAGTTACCACTAACACCGTTTCACAGTTGAGCGCTAGTATTTGCGGTCTTTGTCAGCCAATGCCCATTCCGCGTGACCTATAAGCCAATCAGAAACTGGAGTTGCATGAGCATTTAGGCGTGCCCGATTCTGTTGATCTAGAAGACGGTGGAATGACGGTGGTTCGCATTTCTCAGATATTGTAGCATGGCCGCTGTTGAATAGCATACCTAACCTAACATTTTCATTTTTTTTTTGTCAACAAGAGAGAACACTTCACAACGTGCAATTTGAAAAGCCTGGTCTAGGTCTAGTATAAAGCATATGTCTATCTAGATAGTGCAATGAATATCTCTATTAAACTGTCTTGTTCTTGGTTGTACAGCACAACAAATAAGCCCATTTTAGTTTTACGGAGGCATTGCTGCAAACAATTTCAATGTCCGAAACATAAACCCAGTAGGCCTAACCTTATTAGAAATACATCTTTTAATATATATAGTTCTACGTCAAGTCTATTGAGTAATTGTGTATTTAGTAGGGCAACTAGCACTGTTGTTGGTAGAACAACACCCAAAAATCCTGTAGGACCGCAAGGAGACCGTGGGCAACTACGATTTCCATTTCTAGGCCTAGGCTTACGTTCGTCTAAAATACCGTCAAACACAAACAGGTATAGTGCTCAAGGGATACATGAAAACATTGCGACCCTTCAAGTTAAGAAACGGCCACTACGTAGAAAAGTGAAAGCAGATGAGGATACTACAAAACCAGGGGTGAGACATGGATTTATAGAGCCAAGAGCTATATAAATATATATAGTGTTCTTTAGACAGCCATTAGGCCTAGAGACAAGAATTTCCTAGATTCTAGATACCGGTAGGCCTACAATACCAGTAACTAGGCCCAGTGCATATTATGTGCTGGTGCTAGGCAATAATCTAGGGTCAAACTCTGCAAGTTTGACGTAACCTGACCAAACTAATCTAAACTTGTAGGCCTATAGGTAATTGTGGCGTTGAAAAGTTTCTTAGCACTAGAGATGATTGTCAGCTAGGAGAACATGGGAGAAGTGCAAGTTGTGTATACATCGTAGACAGCTATTGTCGTAGGTGTAATATAAGTAGGCCTATTTCTTGAAATTGTAATGTCAGAACATGAACTAAACTACTATAATTCATGGTTTTAATTTCCACGTGCCCCCTATTAAATACCATAATAAGTATGCTTTTTAAATCATAATGTTTTTACAGTTCTGGAACGTAGTGGCATATGCTACTTCTGAGGAATATGATTTAGAAAAGCTAGCAGTTGGACTCCGTGAACAAGACTTATATGAGGTGTTCCCTCTGGAATGTGATTCTAAATCCACGCAAACAGGTATGGTAGGCTATATAGCATTTTGTTGAGAGAGTTGTGGACTTCATTATATATATCATATCATATTTTATAACAGAAAATTAATTGTCTGTAGGGCCCTACATGCTAACTTAATATTCTGATATTCTTTATTATGCATCCATATGACAAAATAAACGGTATTATTATTATTATTATTACCGGTATACATTTTTTGGAGAAGTGAGGACTCAATTTTAAAGTACCGGCAATGGTACCGGTAGGCCTACTCGATTTTTTGTTTTGCTTTCCACAGGTCAAGTGTTAGCATAAAATTAGTTGAATTTGGCATACACATAGAGTGTCATAATCTATTTTGATACTTTATAGTTTTGAAACGCAATCGGTTGCAACACTTTTGAGAAAAAACATTTCAAAATTTTATAAACCCTATCGGAATAACCCAGAGAAGAAAATTCGGTAAAAATATTTTCTTCAATTAGTTTCAAATTTGCAAGCTTTCTTGTCAAAGTTACTGTAAAACGTGAGAATCGGCTTGTCAGGAACCTCCTATGTTGGAACGATGATGACAAATGGCCGATAAACTGGACTTGTCGCCAGGTTTAGTTTGACGATTGAGGGTGCGGTAACAATAGCAATGACATCAAATTCTGATTGAATATTACTTTCGAGTTTTACTTTGATGCTGTCATATATTTTGATGTGAATAGACAGTTGCACTTGCATGTTCTCGTCATACCGTTCAAGTTTGTGTTACTTGTTATCCGTTAAGGTCGTGTCGAGTTTTTAGCATCTCTGTAAACTCTAGAAAATGTGCTGATAGAATTAAAGTTTGAGCTCAATCGGATTTGCGTGTTGATATTGTTCACAGGTTTGACTGATGTTGTGCATGCTATGGCACGTTATCAAGTGGGTTCTGAGCCAAGGGAGATTTTCTTCTTCCGAGAAGGTTCGTTAGTGCTGTGGAATTTCACTGAATTGGAAGTCGATACTGTGCTACAGTTTGTCCGCCAATACGAACACAACAGTTATGATGCAAGGTTAATGTTAGAGGAAAGTGAATCGATGAAATATACGTACAGCCAACCGGGGTAAGCAATTCCTCACAAGTTTAACTACAATAATTGTGTGCTCGTGAAGACGGTATTTTCTATTCACATTTTCCTCTGTTAGAGATTTTTTCTTTGAAACATGTAGGCCTACTGCACAGGTCACATGGTTTGACAGATCAATATGATACTTTTTCTGGATATGCGGACTTATACAGTATACAACTCAGAACTGTCTAGTTTTTGGACCAAGTTGGTTGGATCACCTTCCAGAGAAACAATGACGTAATTTCGAAAGACCCATGATGAGATTAAGATGATTGAGATGAGATTAACCCAGATGAGAAAAATGGAAAAAATTTCTTCAAAATAATTTAAAAAATTACCGTACTGTATCTCATCACATGAAAGATACACATTATTGCAAGTTTTAACCTGGATCCAAGTGGCCAAACGTTATGAAGAAAATAATTTTAGTAAATATAGATATATTTTCAACATCAAGTGGCTAGAAATAGGGTAATAGTTAAATTGCAGAATAATGTCACAGTGATTCAATGCTTTATATATTTGATAGTTTTCAAGTCAAGGTGTTTAAGAGTTATCTTGTATATTTCATATAAGTCAAAGTGTGAAGAGGTTTCAAGTACCGTATATTCTAAATAAATAACTCGTTCGTCTTACAATGCTTAGACTGCGGTTGCCTACTTTATTGTTTTGTGACAATAGCACATCCAAACTTATTTTATTAGAATGTTGTAGTCATGAATGAAAGATATATATAAAAACAAGTGTAGGCCCTACTGTTTATATTCAAAATAAATACAAACAATACAATAACAAATATTCTTGGAATGCATTGTAACCATATTATCAAAATGACTATAGATATGTACTTACTGAAAACATGACATATTCTATAAACTATATAGGCCTAATTCACATTTGTCTAACAACTATGTACCGGTACTACCTTCGGTTCTATTGAAAAAAAAAAAATGTTCTTTCTACACTCTATATTCTTTTCTCATAATTTTTTTGTCGTATTTCATCCAGAGTGCCTATAAATACAAATTTTGTGTATCCTCAGTAAAGTAAAACTATACATATCAATGTTTGTGGGATGTTTAGATCAGGGTGGTTGGGTTATGTTGAGTGGGTTGGTTACGATTAGATTCATTTTGGTTGATTTCGTTTTTTTCTGGCGTTCACGTTTATGCATTAGTGGCACTACTTCACGAAATTCGTGTCTAGAGTGACTGCATATTTGATTGGCATTGTTCATGTTCACATTTCAGACAAACGTGATTCACGGTGGCAAGATGGTCTAAATTTCTTCGTTACAATGATCTATATTGATGAAAAATTTTCTTGAAGTCTTCCATTTTCTTCAATGTTCCATTCTTTTGCTCCAGTTCATTCCAGTCCTCTGAATGAATCCATTCTTTCCCATGTCTACGTGAGATTTCGACTTGAAAATATCTAGGAAAGTTGAAAAGATCGTCAAACACTGTCTACTGATGATTGTTGTCTCAATTTGGATATAAAACTAGCAGCTGTTTATTTTTTATCATTCTATAGTAAGAAGAGTCATCTTGAATCTGGCCATGGAACTATGGTACTGGCTAGTGAAACTGAAGTTGACTTTGATAAATATACCTTCTCAAATGCGATGGCTCTTTCCGTCAAGCTTGGTGTGTGGGAAGCTTCATTAGATCGTTATGTTGACAGTATCGAATTCGTCACAGAGGTAAAAGTTGAATTATTGTTAATTAAATTAAAAACTTTGTGTTTAATATAATTTAAAAAAAAAATTGCTTCAAATAAGTTCAAAACTAATCCAATAACTGTAAATTGAGTTTTTATTGCACTGCTTGTATAACAATTAGAACTATTATTTTATCAAGTATAACTCTCGGATCAGATGCGGACTGGCTACGGATGCCGGAGTGCGATTGCAAGCCGGGCCTCGACTATCCGCGCCTAGATCGAACATTTGAATGTGTGGAGAAAATGTATATATAAAATTAAATAGAGGCACTTTTGTTGATCACCAAAAGTGGACCAAGAGTTGTGTTTCACAGCTAAGTCATGACTACTAAATGGTATTTGGCAGCTTTTTAAAAAATATCGATTGTTCAGTCTTTAGCATTCTCAGTAGTCAATATGAGCCAGCTTTGTTTCGGACCTTCTTAGTAGTGCCGCAGTTCTAAGTGATGAGCAATTCAATGCGTTGGCAAATATTTTTGTTTGGTTTTGATGGCCCACTTTGTTGGTGATTATTTCCATATACTTATTGTGTCTTTACAATTATTATTCCACTTTCAAACCATCAAATTCCCAGTCAATTTCCAAGCTTTGTTTCTTGTGTTGAATTGTCAGTATTTTGCATGTGCATTTTGTCACTGATTCGTAACTATAATTTGTAATTATGTTGTGTGTGTGATCAGTATCTCAGGCTAGTTTGGAGTTCCTATGTATTAATGGCCATTTCTAGGGGCTGGCAAATAGGGCCGCTGCCTGGGCTGCCAAATTTAAGGGGCAGTATTGGCCTTGATCTTATTTTGATTCTAGGTTTGAGAATCTATCTTGATTTAAATGCAATTAATTTTTTTGTATTTTTTAAATATATATATTGTAATTACCGGTAATTAGATGAGCGTAGCGAAGATTTTCATTCCATGTACCGAAAAATTTTGGGCTTGGTTTTTATGTTTTTTTTTTTTTTTTTTTTTTGTGTGTGTAATTTTGTACGCGGCATACAGGTCAGGAAAAAGTTTCAATCAACTCGAAACTTTTTTTACAAATTGGTGTTATACCAGAATAGGTTGGGATTGTTTTTCAGAAAAATCGGTCGGACGGTTTTGCCGGAAAAAAATTGGAAAGTTTGGAAATTCCCCATAAGAATAGGCCCAGGGGAGAAATGCTTGGAATGTTTTTTTTCAAAAGCTCTCAAATTTATACTGAATGTGGAAAGATCTATCATACCTATTTTAAGCGATTTATGGAACAATCGGATGTCAAATGACGAAGAGAACGCATTTACTTTTTTACACATCAATAAAAGCAATGTACTTTTTTCCACATCAATAAAAGCAATTAAGAAAGCAATTAAGAAACTATTAAATGTGAGCAACAAGTGTCACCAATAAATTAAAACGTTTAAAATCTGTGATGGATATGAAGAAGGCACTGGTATAATTGTTTGGAAACCAAGGTCCATATACCAACATACAGCCGCGGTTTTTAAACCTTTGAAGTGATCCACGGCCTATATATGTACATTGAGCTGACCAAATGTTCTTAATTCTACATTTCCATACTTCTAAGCTCATCTCACAACGCATATAAGGCGTTTTCCTAGTTATTTTTATTCAAGTTGAGCACTGATTGTTTATGTTGGTTCTCGAACCAAGTGGACTTTGTCTGTGGATTTTCCACTCGACTGACTGACCCACTCAGGCTATTTGCGTGTTGTTTACAAGCTTTGTTGTTTATCGGTAGTTTGGGACAGCTTTCTTACATGTTTTATTTTGTTTCAGGATTTAAAACAGGGCACGCGAATCAGTATGTCACGTGATGAAGTTCTCCGTAAAACTGGACAACTGTTTGCATTAAGACACCTGATAAATTTAAGCTCAGATCTTTTGGACACCCCTGACTTTTATTGGGATAGAGATCAACTTGAGGCACTTTATTTACAAACTTGTGGCTATTTTAGTATAGCAAGACGTACAAAAGTAAGTGCTGTAGTAATATGAGTTTGTTTGATCAAAAAATACAAATTGTGACAAATTTGTAGCCTTCTGTATTTTTTTTGACGAGCAGTGAGGATTTGCCTTTGTCTCGACACACACACACACACACACTTCAAGCGTCAACAAACGACTGACGACCTGACCTAGGACTTGTAGGGGAACATGGACAGTCAGCTGTTTATTTTTTTGTTATTGAAATAATCGAAATCAATAGGATTCGTTTCCATATCAATAAAAAAAAAACTGATGTTGAGTATCGATCGAAAAATCACAATCGATTGTGACCTTAATAAATAATGCATTTATTCTTCCTCCAGGTAATGAACGAGAAACTAAACCACTGTGTCGAGTTGGTCGAGCTTCTATCGGATCATTTGAGTGACAGACATCACGTACGGCTAGAGTGGATGATCATAATTCTGATTATGGTTGAAGTTGGCTTTGAAGTGCTACATTATGCCCACCAGTGAGACTTTGGAATGCATGCTATTCAAGCATCTATTAGATGATAGGTAGGCTACTAGACGTATTGTTGTATAAATGTTATCGTACTCAATTGGCCATCACCTCATCCCTGCAGCACCTTGAACTTTGAAAAAATATTACCCCCTCATTGATGATATATATGTACCTACTTACACTATCTACGCTGTCTCTTTACACGTTACACATTTATTCATTAGTTAATTTGATTTGACTGTGATGTAAATACTGTTGGGTGTATTGTGGTGCGTGGATCGGCTTCGAAGAGTAATTTTTCCAAAACCGAATGCAAGTGTTCGTTCAAGTACAAGTATGCAACTGAATGGATTTTAATTTTTTTCAAGATGAAGAAAGATTCAAGTACAAAATGGATTGCAAGATATTTTTTACTTGAAAAAAAAAATAATATCAGTTGATAATGATCATATAAAGTAGAAAACTCATGAATCCTGCATGACTCCATTGTGCAGCGTGAATAAATACGTTACTTAGATAAGGGAGAGGGCTCCCCCCTCAATCTCCGTGAGCCAACGGCTTCACAATATCTACCTTATGGTATGATTTGTTTGACCCGAATTTCTTTTTAAAAAATTGTGGTCACCCTAAATTTGGCAGCACTTATTTTGCATATAAAACTACAGATATTTTGCTTTGTGCTCATGAGGGCAGCGAGGATGTTGTGGAAAAATAAAATCTTGGTATTATCTTGTTATAAATATACCAGCTGACTCGGCAAACGTTGTTCTGCCATCGAAGTGATTTGTAGTGAATGTTGGTTGTTAATGTAAAAATAAAGTGCCGGAAGGCGGATTAGGCGCTATCCAGCGTGTAGTGTTGCAAATGCCGGAGAGCGCGGCAGACCTTGTGCCAATGTCATTCAACAACGCCATTACTAGAAAGCTTGGCGAAAGATCTCGTTTACTTTAGGACCTTCTACCACCCCTATCGAATGTGCGTGAGGAATTTCACGGCACTCGGTCGAGCCGTTTCGGAGGAGTTCATCCTCTTACATGTGACACGATTTTATATATAAGATTTCTAGGTTTTTGCTATGGTTGCAGGCAGAAATAACTTCTTTGGAAAAATTTGTCAACAATGGAGGACATTGTGATGAGTGTTCCATTTTTGAATTTTGTAGAATATAATGATGCTGTCTATCCATCATAGAGACTTGGGATCTAGCCCACTACTTTCTTTCTGTTTTTAATTTTAATGCATTGAAAACCTTGATGTAGACAGGGTTAGGTTAGGCTATAAATTAATATTATTGGTCACCTAGCACTAAATTTCAATTTGATTTGAACATAAAATTTAGGTGGAAAAGGATTTGTCTGTCGAGAAAAAGTGAATTATTTGCGTTTCCAATACTAATTAGTTGCCCATTATGGATACCACTGATAATTTGGATAGACCTTTGAGAGAACCGGGAAGCATCAAATTAATGAGGATGATTGAAAACATTTTTCTTGTTCAATTAGATTGTATAATGACAGGAAAACCACTTGTTCTCTATATCCGTGACCAAAAGAGTTGGAACAACATAATATTTACGGATAAAATTAAATTGAAGCCCCTGGAAACTGCATCAACTATTCAAGTTAATTTCAACAGAACGGGTAGCCAACAAAAATATAGCAATATAATACACATTCTTGCAAAAGTATATGAACTACTCGTCAACAGAAGCGTTTGTACTGTTCGCGAATTGTACTACCAAGATGTATCAACTTTCAAGTCTCAGCGTCTTGTTGATTCAGCCATTCGATCTATTTGCTGCATGTTGGATGTGCCGTCCTGGGAGTTGGGTGTCATAGCAACCTCAAAAGGCTTGATTGTTGGGCCTTTGATAATCACTACTGATGGTCAGGAAGTAATTGATTGTAATGGAATTCAAGGGGGTGTTTTGGTACCTCAAACTGTCCAAAATATAGAGTCAGTTACGACGTCTGCCAAACTGATACTTCTTGTAGAAAAAGATGCAACATTTCAAAAACTCGTGGATGAAGGAGCTTTGGAAAGACTGAATTGTTTGCTGATTACAGGAAAAGGTTTGGGTTTTATTTATAGGTAGAAGCTTATTAGTTATTACATTATAGTTCTTCCAAGTTAGGCACATCATAGGCCTAGGACATATCAGGCCTACAGTTAGACCCCAAGATCTTGAGTCGAATGGTGTGCCTATTACAGTTGCAGGACATTTTTTTATGAACATTTTCTCTGTTCTTATTGAATTTTGCAAAAATTTCTTTGAAGGGCGAAGCTATAGCTGTTATTGGGATCATTGAGATAAACAAAAAAATGCATTCATACATACCATGTTATGTAGCTTACCTATAGCTTACTGTATGCTTACATTGTACAATTTTTTCAGGTTACCCTGACACGAGTACTCGATTGTTTGTTCATTACCTTTGGAAAGAGCTACGAGTTCCCATTTGGGCTCTGGTAGACGCTGATCCACATGGGATTGATATAATGTGCGTCTATCGTTTTGGTTCGCTAGCCATGTCCCACCAGGCAGACCTAATGACCACGCCTGCAATTCGCTGGTTGGGAATTCATCCTTCCGATATACAACCTTACACACTCCCTACAGTACCACTTACCAAGTTGGACTACGATAAACTTGCAAATCTCTTAGATAGACCTTATGTGCAATGTAATCCACTGATTAAAAAAGAACTACTTGTTTTGAAACAATTAGGCAAGAAGGCAGAAATTGAAGGTGTTGCATCCATTGCTTCTTCTTATCTCACTGATGGATACTTGCCAGATAAAATCAAATTTAATGATGCTTACTGAGCTAAGGTACATTTTTCATCAACTGCTTGTATTTAATTGTGGCTGTAGCAAATAGGTGCCAGATAATACTGCACAAGTAAAAATGAAAAATAAATGTTATTATAGATTGCTGTCATTCCCTGTTGAATAAAATAAAATATAAAGTAATACCTATGTTTAAACATAATTAGAGGCATGTATGACTTCTGGTATCTTGTGACTAGAGCGATGTGGAAGTCCTATATGAGTTTGTTTTGTAAATTGTCAGGCTAACTCATTTAGCCTCATGCAATAATTGCAGCACACTGAAGTGAGAAACTTAGAGAGAATCATCGGGTTTCTTTGGTCACTTGTCGTCCAAAGACAACCTATAACCCAGCGAGTAGTGTTCGTTTTTCGAGAAATCCTTTACTTTGCCATATTATTAAACAGAAATTGAATAGTTAGTACTTTACGTTATATATTGGACACACAAATATGCATTTGATCCCAAAGAATAAATCCCATCTGCAATTTTTGAAGTAGTTTTTTAAGCTACAGTACTTCTTCAATTGAGTAAGTAACTATAAACTCAACTAGTAACTACAGTGAAACCTCTATCCGTCGTTTTTCTAGGGACCAGGAAAATACAACCATCCATGCAGGAAAAGGATCTGCCCGGGAAAATGTAACATTGATTGTATGGGAGTGGGATTAGAAAAAATGAATGATACATGCAGGAAAACGATAGATCCGGGAACGATGCATCGAGATTTCACTGTACTTCATTTTAATAAGGTACCAAATACTTGAGCATATTTAACCTGAAACTTCAAATGTCACACCATTGAAAAACAATAAAAAATCAGATTTCCAGGCTGCACATTCATATTTTATTGTAGTAGCTACTTGGTCACTATCTGAAATACAACCTCCCTACTACGTATCGTAAAATTAATACATTATGATTTATGTTTGTAGTCAAAAAGAACATTTTACTTAAGCCTATATTTTATAATCTATTGCAAACATATACGTATTGTGATAATAATACAACACAGAATAGATAATTGCCTGGCTTTAATACAAATGAGTAGATAAAACATTTATGCATTACGGATCCCGAGAGCTTGTTCAAGTTCGGCGCGCTTCTGCTGCACCTTTGTGTAGAAGTACCTGCACACAGCTTCTTGTGCCCACGGCTGATAGAAGAAATCAGACCGCCGTTCTTCTTCGGGATTGCCCACGACATCGGTCATTGTCTGAAAGTAAAATTGAACTGAATGCCACAAAACAGAAGTAATGCTTGGGATTTTAATTTATCAAATGTGATTTCCAGTTTGAATGTGAGTAAAATGAGTTCAGAAGTTCTTAAAGCTTAGTAGGCTTCAATATTATAAAGATTTCCCCCCAAAATCTATCGAAGATATCTTCATCTTACATTGATATACGTAAAAACTAAAAACACCTGAATTCTATACTGGTGATCACAGGCTCTTGAACGAGATCTAATACCTACCGTCCAGCACTTTTCTAGAATATAACTTACTTTTAGATCTCGTGTTTGAGATACAATCCACTTGTTGATGAACTGTTGCGGATCCTTGGCAAAACTCAGGAAGAACTCTCGATTAGTCTTGAGCTGGTTTATCGTCTCAACTGTCTCGTGTATCTTGTTGTCAAGGCTCTGGATTTCTTGTTGACTGGCCGTTGACAACAGGAAGTTGTTCATCTGTGTCTTGAGAGTATCGTCAACCTTGAAACAATCCAGTCGATTATTAACGGTACGTACTATGCAATAGTTAGGCCCTAGCGCAAATTCATCAAATTGGGCCTTCTCGGTATTTCAATATTTGGTACAATATTTTTGACTGACATGTTTGATTTCAATCAGTCTCGATGACTTTTGAAAAAATGTCTAACTCAAAACACCAACCATTTTCATTGGATAAGCTGGAGATTTGAAGTTTCAAATACCTACAATAATAAGGACATACCATAATTCATCACATGCGATGAAGAATGAAGAAATATAAGGCCTCGATCAAGATTATTGTTTGCTCAACGACCCATTCAACAGCTAGGTTATTTGGGGGTACGAATGAGTGGTTGATTGAAACTGCTTTTAAAAACCCATGTCTTATGCGACTTGAATTCTGTTTCTAAACTAGTGCTGAATGAGCCACGAGCTGCGACCTAATAATAATTTGAGTACTCACCTCAACGTCAATATCGTAGCATGCAGTTTGTTTTTGCTCTGCTCCTTCAACACTGATTATGTGGTTAATTACAATTGGATCTGGCGGATGAAGAAGGGGATTCAATCGCTGCGGTATCTCGGCAAACTTCATACGCTGGCATGCAAAAATCTGTTCCAAGTACTTGTCACAGTTGATGAATTCACGTTCGTGAGCATCCTGCAATTGAACAAACAAAATAACCATAAACCAATAACAAAGATCAAATAAATACAGATACTACAATATAATCACTTGATTCGATGATCCTAACAAGGTTCGCAGAATCATAATTTGGCATACAGAGTCTACATAGTACATATTATGATTTAAATCAATGCCTGCAAAATTCTTGTAAGGAATGCATACAAAGGACATTCTCAACATGAAAAAGCATCGAGTGGTCAAGATAGTCAAATTTACCAAGGAAATCATTCATTTACCTAGATCAGTTAATGATTGAAGACTTTGAAATATGAGTTTTATGAATGGGAATAAACAACTGAAGAATTATTAATTTGATTTTTTTATTCTATGAGAGGAGGCAGACCCAATCAATGGTCTCCCCTACTAATCAACAGTAACCTACGGATTTGGAGATTTGCCAAAATAATCATTAAGGAAGCACAAGTGTATACAGCAAGTCGTATCATTGCTTCTGCCGTACAGTCATGCTACGATGACTTCACATTTCCCTACAAGTTCCAAAGTACCGGTACTCGAGGCATACTTACTTGCAGTTTGTGTGTCTTGATGTACTGCCACAGTGCGCTGATAATCACTGGTCGAGTTTGCGTATGAACACCAAGAAGACGAGCTAAACGAGGGTCTAGCTTGAACTGCAGCGGCTGATAATCCAGCAACAAGAGAATCGTGCACCGTACGTTCTTGTCTCCCGGACGCTTCACCTAGGTGCATCAATGAAAAAAAATTATACTTAGGCCTAACACAATTTTTCAAAATGTAACCAATTCATTTTATATTTTCATCTTATTGAGTTTGTTCATGCTGCGTAGAATAGGCCAACACACGTTGCACTGGAGACCTGTTCAACTCGAACCAATCGTTCGTTCGTCTCTGGACGGCTGAGTGCCAATAGAAGAGGATCATATGATGATCGCACATCGGCATCTAGCTAGGCTGCTAGTAGACCTACACATAATCAGTGAGTCCCCATTATGATTTCTCAAACATAGTTTCGGTTTATAGCATAGCATGATCTAGCGCGCAATACGAAATCGACTAGTTGGGAAGGGTGGCGATTTTGTGGAAAAGGAGATTTTTGGTTAATCTGAATTTTCACAAATCGAATTCAATTTTTTGGGGTCCCTTCCATTATGGATTAACGAGGGTTTACTGTACAAGGCCTAATAATGAAAGAAACATCAACATATCTAGAAACAAGGCAGGTAATTTGGTTACCTGAAAACCATCCGTTTCCTGTGTAGTTGGAGTTCTGTGCCATTCCACCAGGTGATTATCGGGCCCATACAAGTCTTTATCCAACTCGATGACCAGGCTCTTGAAAAACGAGGAAAACTTGCGTTTCACCTGAGAAAGTAAACGGAACATGAAAAAACTGAGAACTCATGTGAGTGACTCATGAAAAACATGAGTCACTGAAAAATCTTGATCCTATCCAGTGAAAGGCTGGATGATTTGGCTAAAGTGGCAAGAGAGAGATCCGTCCATCAGAAAGACTGATGGATCCAGAACCATCCCACTGGACACCAGGGTTCGATTCCTGCTATGGTCGACCATCCTGATGGATCTTCTCTGGTTTCCCCGTCGTCAAAGGGAAAACTAGAACAGTTCTTTACATGAGCAGTCTACAACCCCTTCCTTCCCACTATCCCAAAAACCTGATAAAATGAATGTACATCTCATTTATTATCATTCAATGCATAATAAGTAATATATCCAAGTCACCATTACAGTGCGTCATTCAACCCAATTTGAATGAATGAATCTATGAGAAAACTTGACGTGTGTGTGTGTGTGTGTTGCACGATGGCACGATTATATTATTGTATTCATGAATAATTACTACAATCGAACATTAGAATATAAAGTTGCAGCATGCCACACCATCCACAAGTAGAGAAGCACACACTAGGCCTATATATATTCTCATTTTCTATGCTGGCCCTACCTTATTTGGATCATTCTTGCTATCCTCCAGTAGTCTGCCTTCTACGCGCAGCTCCCATGATGCAACACTGCCTTCTTCGCCTTCACCACCCTCTTTAGCTGGATAAAATGTGTTTGAGATGAAGATGCGCAGTTTACGTTTTTGTTTCATAGGACGTTTCAAAGCTTCTTGGATGTCAAGCCTGAAATAAAAGTATTGCACACAGTTTAGTCATAGCTCTTACCCTAAGAATGTGAAGATATTTAATTGATAACCTACACTGGAGCAGTTTTTGTACTGGACTGATGAGAGAAAGAATTTAAGAGGAATAAGCAATTGTGAAAGTCTACAAATAGGAACGCTTGGTCGTCAATTACGAAAGCATGCTACCAATGTTTTAATGAATTACCTTTTTCTCATGATGGTTGAGTCCAGCTTGCGTTCAAAGGCAAGAAGATCCATGTAAGCTTGCGATTCAGGGACTAAGTCACGAACTTTTTGGGGTAGAATCTTGTCTGCCAACTTCTTCTTCTTCTTACTAATGATGTGAGAAAAGTTGCTATAACCATACCAATACGTGATAATATATACACATTTTTACAACGGGGAAAGAAGAATGTGGATGAGGCGCCCTAATGCATTAAGAAATGGGGAAATTCATTCGCCAAAAATTGCTAGTGGCCCACCAAAACGGTAGGTACTACAATTGATAATCAATTAATTTCTTTACAGTACATCAAGTTATTCAGGAGTGGGCTTACACATCATTTCAAGAAAGTTGACTGTTATTTTTTCGTTTAAATTGGGTTTAAACTTTAAAGATATACTGTGCCATTGACTGTGCTGATGAATAGGATCTATTGGCATCAGTGAATGATGAATGAGATGAAGGGACGATGAGAATGAGATACAATGTTTTTTATTAGGTATCTTTGGATAGTGGGAATACGTGAACTAGAAAAGCTGATCATCTACGTATAACTTTACTGTAGTGCTATAGGGTACTTGTGTTCACGAGAGATGACTGTTCACGCAAAAATCACTGTCATACTAGTAGGCTTATAGTTGTGGAATTTAGTCACGAGGGGCCTACCAGTATGTTCAGAATAATACAGACAAAACTTGTATCGCAATAATTCAATATCCACAAATATTCACACGCTTTGGAAGTTGTTATGATTTCATCGCAAAGACTTGACGCAATACCGCTCATTTCCCCCCTATATAGGCCTAGAATATGTAGGTATACATTCGATTATAGTTTGTTTAACGATCTCACCAACGGCTGGGTTATACGAGGGTACGAATGATCAGGTGACAATGAAACTATGAAGTGTTGATAAGTGAAAGGACGTTTACAAAAACCTATATCTTATGGATGCGGGACTCGAACCCATGCCCAACGGCGACTTCAGTTTCTTAAGTGGTGCCTTAGCTGACTGAACAATGGAGGGAGGCCATATATATATATAAACTAGGAAAACGCGTTATGTGTTTCCGCGTTGATGGATGAGCTAATGAGAATGAAATTGAATTTTTTCAAAAAGTTACATCAAGTTGATGTTTTGACGGCATTCAAGTTAAAATCTATCTTTCCATTCGGTTGGTTAATTTCGTAGACTATTCTAATGGAGGAAATATCTTATGCAGTTTGATATAATATTATATGTAATATTAGACTACTATATGAAACGTAATTACAGCTGTATTCATATGTACACCTTGAGATCCAAACAATTATGTCATTACCCTCCTTTTTTATTCATTTCTTACTCTCAATAATTTCTCTGATAGTAAAGAACGTCTTGTTTAATCGTTCTTCATTAATTGGTGACACTTGTTGCTTGGATTTGATTGGTTTTCTTAATAGCTTTGAAAGATGTATAAAAATGTCACTACCGTATATAATTTTTTATATCAAAACGACTGATCAGATTTCAGTGAAAGTTCGGAATAATGTGTATCATTATTATATTGAAATTCGGTGAAAATTTGAATTTTTTCGAATGACATTTTTTCAACGAAAATTTTTCTCTGGCTTATTCTTATGGGTAATTTGGAAAATGGAAAATTAGTTTTCTCAGAAGTGGTGCAACCGATTGCGCATAAAAAACAATGGGATTTAATCCAGATGATGACACTTGGGCATGCCAAGTTTCGATTGAATTTGACCTGTAGAGCGGGAACAGAAAAAAAAAAAAAACTTTTTTTTCGAGTCAAGTGAAATTGAGTCTTTGCTTCGCTCATCCAATTATATGAAATGCATATAAAAAAATACCACAGCAACATCAACATTAATATTTTTTATACTTATTGTCCAGGCCTAGATAATTTGAAGAATTATTACCCAAGGTCTAGATACTTCAAACTTACAACTTCTGGGATTATGTAGCGCATTTATATTTTATATTCGGTTACCGGTATTTTAATTTCATTTCAAGTTGCCAGGCATATTATTAATTGTTGAAGGCCTACTGGTAGGCCTATAATTTATATTATTATGCAGGCAGTGAGGCACACGTTATTACTGGGCTTCCGCTCTATTCTCGCTACCGGTACACAGTAAATTATTCCCACTGTACACACACCCTAATGAATAAATAAACAACAGTATGCACCTTTTTTGTTGTTGAGGCGGCACACGGACGTCTGATGGTCGCTTCACTGCTAACTGTGGATTTAATGAGCCTTGTCTCATTGGACCTGCATAAGGGGCTTGCTGAGGTGGTCTCGGCATGAGGTTTCCTCCAGAGCCAGTACCCATATTAGATGGAGGAGTAAAACCAGGCCTCTGCTGCATCTGAGGAAAGAGCAGAGAGACATCAATTACGCACGTAAGTTAATTAGGCCTAAATGAAAAAGTATGAAATACATTACAAGAACTATTTTGAAATCTCATTTTTGCCCTACACCCGATTTCTCAACGTAATAACCAATTATTATTATTATTGGGTCAACTTTTGACGTCGGATGTATTTTTGTGAGTGGACCCTGTAAGAACGTTTCCATCTATGGTTTGGTCATTGGTTGTATGCCTATGGGTATGGTTTTGGGTTGCGTGTGTTTGGTTTGGTGGGTACTGTCGGAAAAAACCACTGCCTCTGTCTGAGCCTTTGAAACATTGAGAGATATAGGCCTAGGCCTTTGGTACGGCTATAGATATTGGTTATGAAAACAATGATAGGGTCTACACTGTGACATGCTGCAGTGCCCTGAGCAATTCCCCATACATCGAGTTTATAATCTCAATGCCCTAGGTCTAGCCTAGGCCTAGCCTATGATTAGACCAGCTACTGTCAATTCACCTATGAATATAAAGCTAGGCCTAAGTGCCATTTAATTTGTTGCAGCTAGCTGGATAATAACTACAATTACACCCAAGTAGGAACCCGATGAAATGTAGGGCTAGGCCTAGCTTAGGGACTGGAGCCCAACCCAATGTTGTAGCCCTAGCTAGGTTTCTGAGCAGGGCCTAGGACCTATGTATATAATTATGCCTGCACAGCTTTGTCTTCTGTAATCTTACCGGAAAGCTTGGGCCAGCATATTGCCGTAACGGCGGAGGATATCGTTGCTGTGGTGGCCCAGGAGTAGGAGGCCCTGAATTTTGAACGGCTGGAAATCGTTGAGCCATATTACTTCTGGCGTCTCTTACACGACGCCCGGCGTCCTGAAGATCCAAAGCGTCGACCTGCAAGTTTCAAGTCAAGTCAACAACACCAACAACTTGGCAGATATGCTAGTGTTGGTAAACCTTGTGCTTCGGCTTGTTGGCATTGTTTCCACTAGGCAGTGGATGCATCAAATGTTTTCGTTTTTCAAAGTTGGTGTCAAGAGCGATTGCCTGGTGCTGACGTAACGAGGCCTTCTGGCAAACTTGAGATATGCGGAACATGGTGTAATCTTCATTGCCGTACGTCGAACTTTTTACAAACTTTTAAGATAGCTCAACGTTACTCTTGTAATTTACATGATATAGTCTGTATTTGTTTCTATTACGTGTAATTTGAAACAACAGACAAACAATGAGTGTTGACGCTTACGGGCCAAGTTCCCAAACGCTCACGTTCCTGGACACAGAAGAAGGTGATTTGATAGGAGGGGACACGCAAGGATCTGAATTTGATTTCACAGATTTTACCGTACCATCACAGAGTCAAACTCAAGCCTCTCAGTTGGAAGTCGGTCAGATTCAGCTGTCAAAAATACAGGTACACCTACTCATTTTATCTTCGTGTGGCAGTGAAGTATTGTGCTGATTAACCATGAGCCTGGGCAGATCTCAAAGGCTTAGGCCTAGGGTGTAGGGCCAAGTCTTACCTATGCCTATACCACAGCATGCCCAGGACCCAACATGTGGGAGGATGACCAGCCCATTGATTTTGATTTTGTAAGATTTATAGGCAGTCAATAATAAATGGGTTCATTAATGTACCAGTGAGCTAGGCGTAGTAATAATGATAGGGTCAGTGCTGCGGTTACCGGCCTGCTTTGGTTATCGGCCACGCCGCCCACGCGGTACACTTCGCTCAACTGTCACCGACAGCTGTTGAAAACTGTCTGTTTTAATTTTGTAACAGCTTCCTTGATCTATTACCTTATTAAAATTATCGTGTGGCCGTGAAAAGCTCGATCTTTTCGGAGATGTATCGATATATATCCGTGTTTATGGACTTAACGCTACCGTAATGAAATGGTGGCCACTTTGTATGCATTAGTATAATTTGCCGCGTTTCAAAGTACTACATCACTATCCTGGAACTCTGATAAAAACTCCTGATTTTTCAGAAGCTCGCTGGCCCTCTATTAAAACCGTGCGTCTTTTTTTAAAGAGCTCTAAACAAACCGGTCACGGTTGCTCATATATAGAGATTAAGCATTGCGTGTTGCATCTTCAAGTTACTAAATCAAGGCCCAAGCCCTGGCATAGCCTAACAGTGTAGGCCTGTTAGTCCCAGGTAGGACTATAGCGTAGACCTATAAGTATAACTCTATTAGGTACGGTACTCTAAATAACGTTTAGTAATTAATAAGTTGTTCAGTAAGATTACTGAGACACTGAGCACACCAATTTTTATTTTCCCAACCTCCCCCACTAACCTGACCGATAGGTCAGTCCCTCCAGCACCCCCCGTCCCCCTCCAGCACCCCCCGTCCCCCCCCCCCCCCCCAACAACGGCATCAACCTCCCCCACTAACCTAACCGGCATCACTATCAGTTTCAAGTGGGTTTAAAAACTCGAAAAACCAACAATTCTTAACGTCCCGCGACTTTTCCGGATATATATAAGTTATAAGCAAGATCTTTCAGAAAACACCTGAAAAGAGAGGCCACCCCCTCCAGCAACCCCCCCTCCCAACAATGGCATCAACCTCCCCCACTAACCTAACCGACATCAGGATCAGTTTCAAGTGGGTTTAAAATCTCGAAAAACCAACAATTCTTAACGTCCCGCGACTTTTCCTGATATATAAGTTATAACCAAGATCTTTCAGAAAACACCAAAATCTCGAAAATCAAACATAAATTGGCGAAGATCAGTGTCACAGTAAAATTTATGACCAGTTGTTCATTAACATATTTGCATAGGCCTATATTTTATATGTTGGCCTAGTCATACTTTTAATTAAACCAATAGGGCCTATTAGGAGTAATGATTTATTCAACATTTTTTTTTGCTATTGAACAAGGTAGGCTACAATACAGCCTGCAGGTACAAGGCTCTCAAATATTGTAGGGTAGGCCTACATATCATTCAATACTAAACCTATTTAAAAAAGTTGTCACCTGTGGCCAATTGACAAATTATTACTTCTGATTTAATCACAAGCAGACCTCTGCCACCAGTAGTTTGACTGCACAATTATTTATATTTGTAAGAAATTGTAAATATAAGCTAAGTCGGTTCTTACATTCTAGGTAAATGGTATTAAACTTGATAATGGGTTGGAATTGGATATTCTGCCTACCACCAAAGCCCTAGGTGAACTGCAGTTTGAAGATGATGATGAAGAAGCGTATTATACCAAGGATTTGCCAGAATTTGCTTGTAAATATTGCGGCATCCACGATCCAAGCTGCGTTGTCATGTGCAACGGTTGTAAGAAGTGGTTTTGTAATGGCCGAGGAAATACTTCTGGCTCGCATATCATCAACCATCTGGTTCGAGCTAAACACAAGGTTGGTCTCCTTCTCTGTCATTTTGTTCAGTTTTTGAATGACTCCAAATTGTTTCATTACCACTACTTCATTTCATTTAGATTTCATTTATTTCTATTGTTTAGAACTCCTCAAAAAAACTTACATGTACTTACTTATTGAGATTTCTAAATGTAAAATCGCTGAACAAGTAGTTGCTGGTCTAATGTTCAATTTGTTAGGTACCTTAACCAGTTTTACAAACCCATATTGAATATGGTAGTTCTATTTATGCCTACGTCACACCACTTGAAACTCTTTGTTTACTGTACGGTAGTTGTAGTGTTCACAACGAGACTCAATTTGGTGTTGATAGTAACGACATTCGGCGTGAATGATGAGGCAATACATAGGCCTATATCTGATGATTGCAGACGAAATACTGCGTGAAGCGTGATTAACTCGGTCTTTGGTACTGTAATGCATATTAAGCTGACGCGCTGCTCGAAACTAAAGTCCAGTCAGGCGTGGGTTCGAGTCCCGCATAAGGTTTATGTAACACCATTCATGAATCTTTTTCTCGTTCGTACGGCCAAACATCCTAGCTGTTGGCGTTGTTTTTGATTAAACAATAATCATTAATCAATCAGGAACACGTAGTCGAGCTTTGTGTACTCCTCTCGTAAGAATTATCTGGGGTTTTAATGGTGCATTTTGCTGTGGTCATGAGTAACACGTCATGATTTGTTGATTTGACTTATAGGAAGTGACGCTGCATAAGGACGGACCTCTCGGAGAAACCGTTCTCGAGTGCTACTCGTGTGGTGTTCGTAACGTCTTTGTGTTGGGATTCATTCCTGCGAAGGCTGATTCTGTTGTTGTTCTACTATGCCGGCAACCTTGTGCAGCACAGAATTCTCTCAAAGATATGAACTGGTGAGAAATGATGAAAATCTGTATTTAGTTTTATACTGCATTCTAAGGCAAGAAACTGCGTGGCACAACGATGGACAAGCAGCTCCTGCTTAGTTGGTAAATTCAATATGATTATACACACCGATCGCCACACAACACCGTTTCATTTCAATCCTCAAGAGGATACTGAATATAAAAACGTGAGTGTAAGTTTATGAAAAGATGCAGAAATATATGCTGATTATCATCAAGTATATTTCTCAGTAGAATTGCAACATCAGTCATAAGTTTATAGCAATCAATGAATAAAGTCATTTATTTGGTCTGACTCGCAGCTCTGCCCTAAAGATAGCATGTAACGAAATATTCCCAGTCAGGCTGGTATCACTGCATCACGTGACTTACTCCCACCCCGCAGATCCCGTACCACCAAGCATGTTGGCATCATCTATGTGCCCTCTACTAGTTTTTTAAGTTATAGCTACATTTTTTCCATACCGGGTAATACATAAATTTTTACTTTTTTTTTTACATATTTTTACTATAGTTTAGAACAATACTCACAGTTCACAGTTGCCTAAATCAACTACATGGACGGTATAATAGTTGCTCTAGTGATTGGTATTATTTTTTAGTCTCAATGTTATTTTTGTAGTAGTAATGCCTCATTGAGTCATTGTGTCAATGCCTCAATAATGGCATTGTAACTCAGTAATGCCTCAATGCCTCATTGTATGACATATTCTATATTAAAAACCGTATGCAACAGGGATCAGGAGCAATGGAAGCCATTGATAGCTGACCGCTGCTTCTTGGCATGGCTGGTGAAAGTACCATCAGAGCAGGATCAACTGCGGTCCAGGCAAATCTCTGCCCAGCAAATCAACAAGTTGGAAGAGTTGTGGAAAGACAACATCGAAGCCACATTTGAGGACCTGGAGAAACCCGGTGTAGATGAGGAACCGCAACAAGTCTTACTTCGGTAACTTTGAAGCCTATTTCCCTCTGAACTCTCTTCCAAATATGTAATACATTATTCTTATGAAAACATGAATGAAGGTATTGTGACAAGCACTGGTAGCACAGCGATAACTCGATTGCTCCAAATTACTGGGAGGTGAGGGTATATATATATAGATGGTTCAACCCAGTCACCAATCATCTTTACTGAGGTTTTTCGTGTCTGTCTCTGTAGACTTTTATTGGATGTCTACAAATTTTGATAACTTACAAGTTCCTTTTTTACCTGAGGAATTAAGAACACATTTTTTTTATTGGCGTACGTAAGGAACTGAACTTATACTTGGTTCCTTATTTTGAGAATTCAGCCAACTCCACTTGTGCCTACTACCTTGATTTACTGATTTAAATTCTTGAGAATAAGTTTCCTATGTATGTTCACAACTTTAGTCCGAGTTTATTTGCCCTTAGCTATGAAGATGGGTATCAATATCAAAATATATTTGGTCCATTGGTAAAACTGGAAGCTGACTACGACAAGAGGCTCAAGGAATCGCAGACCCAAGAGAATATTGAAGTTCGCTGGGATGTTGGTCTAAATAAGAAGTCCATTGCATATTTCACACTTGCAAAGACTGATGGGGGTAAGGATAGTGAGTTTTTATATTTGTTTCTTTTCCTTTATTTTTTAAATAAGAGCTAATGAAAACTTTGATTTATATTCCTAGCTTGGCTTATACATCTCTTATCTGCTATAAATAGTCCAAGACATGAATGTCGTATTATTCTACTCGACTATTGAATTCGTCGGATGATACTAAAAGAACCTGCTCCCCTGAAATAGGGATGTTTTCAGATATGAAGCTCATGCACGGGGACGAACTTCGTCTCCGTTACGTCGGCGAAATGCACAAAGCTTGGTCTGGCGTTGGACACGTCACCAAAATACCAGATAATTTCGGTGAAGAAGTTGGCATCGAGCTGAAAAACAGCAGTGGGGCACCAACCGATTGCACGTCGCACTTTGTCGTTGACTTCATTTGGAAGTCTACATCATTTGACAGGTAAAGCATGAAGGGATATTGTACGTTTGCTGATTAACACTTCTTTTCCAACATTTTTTATTCATTTTATTCACAAAACGAGAGAACAACAACAACAAATATTATAAGAGTGAACAAAATATCGTATATTAACATTGCAAGATCAAAAGAAAATGAATAAGTAAAGATGAATCCCACGTAAGAACTTAATTTTGTGTGTGGGCAATACCACTAAAAGTTGATATTCATGTTTGGTGCCACTGTTGAATTGTATAGGCCTACCTACAATCATTGTTGCAAGAATGAAAGTTGAGGCACCAACTAGCAGCATGATCGACCTTATGGGGGTTTTTCTAGGGCCTTCATTCTATAACTTCAAAACTAAATGAAAGCTACCCATCTACGTTCTGTTCCGACAATTCTGCACACTTTACCGTGGTGTATCTAATGGTCTTGGACACTTTCGTCGCGCTTTTATTTCGTTTGCAGTAGAATACGGGCTGAGCTAGTATACTGGTAGTCAAGTATAGTGTATAGAAGTATAGTCTTTTAAAGTCTTGACCTTTAGAATATAATCGAGACTAAGCTTTACGAATTGTGAGAGGTAGCCTGTTTTTAGAAGACATTTCAGTGTAAGTTCCTCTTACAGGATGCAACTGGCTTTGCGGAAGTTTGCTGTGGATGACACGTCCGTGTCGATCTACATCTACCACCGCCTGTTGGGTCACGAGTCGGACGAGGCTCTGTTCCGCTGCCAACTGCCGAAACATTTCTCGGCACCGAACTTGCCCGACCTGAACAGGTCGCAAGTGTACGCGGTGAAGCATGCCGTGCAGCGGCCACTGTCGCTCATCCAGGGGCCTCCGGGGACTGGGAAAACGGTCACCTCGGCCACCATAGTCTATCACCTTGTCAAGCAGACTGGAGGCAAGTCCAATAGAAACGAAATTATTTACTCTTTGCTAACGATACACTTTATATTTTGGCCGTTTCGATGAATTAACTTGGTGGGTTTATTGGGTACGCATGAAATTTTGATTGTCCCATTTTTAAGTGAAATGTACCTGAAAAAGACTTAACTTGATGTAGGGAGCATTGTCACGTTAGAGTGGCCAAAGATGTAGTAAAAGAAGATTCAAGATGAAGAAAGTAGGCATATTTTAAAAAAAGTGCTGGCTTCTATATTATTTCCACTTATGGTATGAGGTAGGCCCAATGTGTAGCAGTCCTACAATAATTTTTATAATTACATGATACGGTATTTATAATATTTGTTGTTTATTTGTTTAAGGATCTGTCTTGGTGTGCGCCCCGTCAAATATTGCCGTGGATCAGCTGACTGAAAAAATTCATCGTACCGGACTCAAGGTTATTCGTCTATGCGCTAAAAGTCGGGAGGCCATTGACTCGCCAGTTTCGTTCCTGGCTCTACACAACCAGATTCGCAGCCACGATTGGTACTTGATTTACTTTATCAAAGTTGCTTCTAAAAGTAGGAAAATGTGATCTTTTAGCCAGATGACATTGAAAATCAAGTGCTCACAATAAACTAAATCATAATAAGCTACCATAGTAAACAGTAAACCCTCTTGAATTTAACCAGTAAACCCTCTTTAATTCAACCTTTATGTGGTGAGGCAAAAAATGCTGTCCCAAAGGTATCACTACATAATAATGTTAGCCACGTATTTCGTTAGCTGTAACCTAAGAGTGTATTTTGCTTCCTAGTCACTCGGAGCTTCAGAAGCTGCAACAGCTTAAAGACGAGACCGGTGAGCTGTCGTCCGTCGACGAGAAACGTTACCGAATGCTGAAGAAAGCCTCGGAGAAAGAATTGCTGGAGGCCGCAGACGTCATCTGCTGCACGTGTGTCGGTGCCGGGGATCCGCGTCTCCAGAGGCTGAAGTTCCATTCGATCCTCATCGACGAGAGTATGCAAGCCACCGAACCAGAGTGTATGGTTCCAGTTGTGCTAGGTGCCAAGCAGGTACGTTACCAATATTTTTAATAATCACCAAACAGCATTGAATTTGAATCGACCCAAGAATTTCCTCACTCGTAACCCAGTCTCTCCTAGCATTGGAGGTCGTTAGTTCCAACTACGCTGATCGGGAGTTCTGATTCGACATCTGTCTTTCGTCACTTCAGTAAACCCTCGATAATTCGAACTCGGTTAATTCGAATTTCGCGCTTATTCGAGCTAGAGAAATGACCCCAGCCGCTGGTATAGGGACATCAATGTTAATTCATTTCAATAATTCGAATTTTTATCATTTCGAATTTCGAACTGATAATTGGTCCGAACTTCTGTTTTATTATTGTTTTATGTTCGTTTAGTTCGAATTTCAGCAAAATTTAGGTGTCACAATC
Source organism: Brachyptera putata (assembly GCA_907164805.1). Classification (NCBI taxonomy): domain Eukaryota; kingdom Metazoa; phylum Arthropoda; class Insecta; order Plecoptera; family Taeniopterygidae; genus Brachyptera; species Brachyptera putata. The sequence goes on along the minus strand of OU015468.1, from coordinate 16,479,452 downwards.
AAGTATTTTATTACGTGAAATCGTCTGTAATTTGAACTTCCTATCACTAAACATGAGCGGTCCGGCGTCCCGACCGCTCGACACGCACTCGACACGTCACAGCTGACTTGCTGTGTCAGCGGGTGCTAGCAGGATAAGAGGCGCGAGGCGGGTGGGTTTTTCTTACGACACAATGACAACAAAGGACTTCTTATCCCGCCAGGACATTAGTCAAGATATGCTCATGTCCGTTGAAAAGTTAACTACTCTGTGTTGCTGTTTAAGAAAATTACTTTCCCGATAATATATTTGAGGCCCATCTTAATTTTTCAATTAAAATTATTTGATTGACAGAGTGAATATATTGATCGTAAATAAATCAGCCAGCTAGTGCTGCAGAGATCACGATTCCTTCTTTCACTCTAGGCCCCAATATTTATCTATTTTTTCCCTATACACTGCTTTTTACTTTACATTCGGTAATTTGACTTTCAACCTGTGAACTGACTGTGGGAGTCTTTCCTAATGAGTGACATGATACATATAGGATAGGCCTAATATTCGTTCATACTTTGTTGTGCGTAAATCACTTCACACTTCACTTGAAGATAAACACATGGCTGTCAAAAGATCCCCATGTGCGCCTCTTACACGCACACTATATACTATACAAACAAAAAACATTTTCTCATGCACACTATACTATATAAACAAAAAACATTTTTTCATCATTCGAATGTTTTTAATTCGAATTTTGATTTTTGGGGTCCCTTGGAATTTGAATTAACGAGGTTTACTGTAGTAAGGTCTATAAAAGAAAATGAAGATGTGAGTTCATCTCTAAAAAATTGAATAAACATCAATTCAAATGATGAGACTGGTATCAATGTTTTCTAATTGAATTCAGATAATACTTGCTTTGAAATTTGAATTATGATTGATGTGTATTTCGATTTAAAGCATTACTTCAACATTATAAACCCTAGACCTGTGGTTGGGACTTGGAAGACATGTCAATATAGAATTATGTTTGATTCATGCGTGTTCAATCCATCAAGATTCTGCTCTACGTTAAGTGTGTAGTTGTCACATCAAAATATTAACCATTTAGGTAATATTCCATCTTTCATTTCTGCTGTGTGTTATGTAACGGCGACCACATTTGAACAATCTCGTCTCTTGCCTGCAGTTGATCTTGGTAGGCGATCATTGCCAGCTAGGACCGGTGGTGATGTGCAAGAAAGCTGCTCGTGCCGGTCTCTCGCAGTCTCTGTTCGAGCGTTTAGTCGTCCTCGGCATTAGACCGTTCAGGCTCGAAGTGCAGTATCGCATGCATCCCGAGTTGTCGCGATTCCCGTCCAATTTCTTCTACGAGGGTTCGCTTCAGAATGGCGTCAGTGCAGGTAAAATTACTCGTTTACAGTGTCGATAGAAGATGCACGATATTGTCATAATTATTTTATGGTAGGTTTGTAAGTTGAATCTTTTCTCTCAATGCTTTTCCATTTTCACACTTTGTGTCATGTATAATCAACACATCCCTATAAATTAAACAGCACATGGATGGGTTGGCTACTCTAACTACAATTTTTTTTTATTAGGCCCTACAACGTCAATTATGTTCATATCACATATAGACGGATTTAGGTCTAGATGTTATAAAAAACATTAACTCCTACTATAGCATAAATAATTTTTCTAAATAATGTGTGTGCCTAGATATTAGGTTAGAAATAAACTTGATTCTTGAATCGATGTTGGTGTTCAAGAATTGAGTTACATTTCCCTCTTCAAGAATTCTTAGTTCTTACTAAGCTCCTATGTTTCCGACCAGCCGAACGTCGCTTGCCAAAGATCGAGTTCCCGTGGCCGCAGCCCGAGAAACCAATGTTCTTCTACGTGACGCAAGGCCAAGAAGAGATTGCCGGCTCGGGGACGTCTTATCTCAATCGAACGGAGGCTGCCAACGTCGAGAAGATAACCACGCGCTTCTTGAAGTGCGGCGTCAAGTCGGAACAGATCGGCATCATCACCCCTTACGAAGGGCAACGCGCTTACTTGGTATGGCCCTAACTTGACCTAATCAGTAACCATGAATTGTTGAAGACTTTACTTCAGTTGGAGCATAACATAGCTTCAAGGGCAGATGCATAATATGTGTTGAAGGGCATATTTTTTGTTGGTGCGTGGAATTATTTGTGATTTATTTTGAATTGGACACATTCTTTAGTTGGCACGTAGATGACTACAAGCCTTCCGCTGTGCGAATCGCGAGGTAGAACTGAAGGATATACCATATTGTCCCCAAATTCTCCCGAATATAAGCTGAGGGTTTTTCTCGAAATGTAGAGTCCGAAAGTCACCATTAGCATATATGCAAATCTTGGCTTACAATCGGTCAAAAATGAGTTTGTGGCCCATTATAATGGGGGGTAGACCCTAGTACACGTGCACACTCGTAGCAACGGAATGAACTTGAAACCGAATTCGAACTTGAATTGAATGATTTGAATTCAAATGAATTTGAACTCGAAGCTATAGGCCTACATAGGTATATTACATTTTTATTGAAAGACAATCTCATTCTGACTATGTCACATATTAATTCGTTGTTACTGTGTTCCTTGTTAGGTGCAATACATGCAATTTCAAGGGTCGCTAAACTCGGCTTTGTATCAAGAAATAGAGGTAGCCAGCGTAGATGCATTTCAAGGACGCGAGAAGGACATAATCATAATGTCGTGTGTCCGTTCCAACGAGCATCAGGGTATCGGCTTCTTGAACGACCCGAGACGGCTGAACGTGGCATTGACAAGAGCAAAGTATGGTATCATCATTGTCGGAAATCCGAAAGTTCTTTCCAAGGTAAGTTAAAGATATTATGTTTACGTACTACACCCTTATATTGTATCCAGCTGAATATTACTCAGCAGGGGTGTGCGAGTATGTGATTACGAGTCTCCAACAGAATCGGACTCAAACTCGAGTAAAAATGTTCAGAAGATTTCGTATTAACGAATCTTTCACGCCTTTGAATCTAGCGCTATTTTGGCGCTTTCTCATTGAGTGTTGGGTCAACCAACGAGTTCATTTAGATCACACTCCTGGGTTATATTACAAATCAAAATTACAGCCACACTACAGCCATGTTGAAAACACATGGCCTTGCATGCCCCTATTAATTACTGATGCATGCGTACCTAATAAGTAATAACTAACGCAACAAGGAAAATGATTATTCTAGCAACCTCTGTGGAATCACCTGTTGAACTTCTACAAAGAACAGAAGGTGTTGGTGGAAGGGCCGCTAACCAATCTGAAAGAGTCGTGCATCCAATTCTCCAAGCCAAAGAAACTGATAAACGCAGCCAACCCGGGCACGCACTTCATGAGCACGTCGGTATACGACGCGAGAGAGGCGCTAGTTCCCGGAAGCATATATGATAGAACTGGTCAGATGAATGGAAATGCAGGTAAAATTTCACTTAGCTTTTTCTAATGCACTAGTTCGTGTTGATAACTGTAAAAAGTTGGACTTGGTTCACTTCTGCACCTCACTGCTTGTAAAACAAGTTCTTTATTACCAGCCAAATGCTCCATCTGTGCTGTAAGATGGGTAAGATATGTATACATGATAGATATGTATGAATCTTTACGAAAACTCTTACCTTGAACTTAGTGATATTTTTGCGTTTTAAGAAATTTCGAATCCTCGAGATATTTAATTAAATTTTCGTTAAGAAATTCAGAATTGTGGGAGAACTTCAGAATTGTGGGTTTACAATTAACTACATTATTTGCTATTAATTAGTTTTCGATAATTTCTTCCAGCCAACTTCTATCCACGTGGGCCTAGTGGTATTCAAATGGATATGTTCAACCGCGACCCGATCAGCTACATTTCACCCGAGAGGGTACAAGCTGGACTGTCGAACCTGCCCGTACCTGTTGGTAAGCGGAAGTTCAGTATACTTTATACATATGACATTATTCAATTGTAACCTTCATTATGTAGGCCTATTTGTCACAAACAAAGAGCGGTACTGGATGTTATTTTAGGACGCTATTATGAGTGACAGTTGCAGTAAGAGCACAGAATCTAGTATTACACACACACTTGTGAAATTGTTGTGTGATCAGTCCTAATCTTGAACATAGGCCTAACGATAGTACCGTATTGTCCCGAATATAAGCCGAGGGTTTTTCTCGAAATTGCGAGTCCAAAACTCACCCTCGGCTTATATGCGGATCTCGGCCTAAAATCGGTCAAAAACACGTTTTTCACTAAATATAAGTGGGCATACCACACATGCACACTCTCAACAGTTCAACACTTCTAATTGTAGACCTTAAAATAGAGGCTCTTCTAATCTCAGCATCAGTAGGGCCTATTATTATTGTTGTAACTTAAATTTCTCCTAAACATTCATGGGTGTTTCCCATTATGTCTCTAAAACCTCTAATCGAGATAATGTGTTCCGTCTGAGGATCGCCTCGTTAACTTGTTACTGACTCATTGCCTCCACCACCAGGCATGTTCATGAACATGACCCACGTGCCGCCTCGCTTCTACAACCAGCACCAGCAGGCGATGCAGGCGCGGCAGAACCAGCGCATCCGCGCCTCCCGCGGCCCCAACAAGAACAGCAAGCACAACGGCATGAAGAACCTGAGCCAGGGCCAGTCGAGTCAAGACGCCACACAGCCGTACAGTCAAGGGCCCATCGCGTTGACGCAGGGAATGTCGCAGGTAATGATGCGACCGGTTGAAAACAGTTATGATCTCTGTTATTGATTTTTTAAAACATGGATTCTATTTTTTAAAAAAAAGTGAAATAAAATGAATTTAGGACTTGGAGTAAAGCAACAATAGCTATGTAATTCCATTAGTAGCATGAAGCACAGATTCTTATTCATATTGAATCGTGGTGCCCCGTTCAAACGATCTAATCTTCCATCCATAGCCTTAATTGGGGAACAATGATTTGGTATCAAGTTTCGATGTTATTAAATAAAAAAATTGAATCGTTGAACCGAATATAAATATGCCTGTCTTGGTAACGTGTGCCTGTAGGTCCAACCGTCCATTGTGATCTTGTTGATTGAATTGCTTGTTAATATTCTAGCCAGTTGCTTTGTTTGTTAGTGCTTACTGAGAACAATCACTGTATGACTGTATTGATAATGTTATTACGCCTACATAATTATGCAGCTATGGAATGCTTATGATTTGTAAATAATGTTTTGTAAATTGCAGGGAATGTCACAGCCTGGCTTCAGCCTCTCTCAGCCTGGCCTGTCGCAACCTGAACTGTCCCAAGACAGCTACATGGTTGGGGAATATCACTCGCAAATGGACGGACTATTGTCCCAAGATTCAACGTACCAAGGAGATAGGTCGGCTTTCTTCCCTGGGCAAAGTCAGGGAGGACAGTTCTCACAGGTAACTAACTATATACGTATGTACTAAATCTACAGGTGCTTGAACTTGAGAGCATTTGCAGTAGTGAGCTTGATATATTGTTGAGCAAGTTTGCCCAAAATGTTCAAGTTGCAAAGCTATTATTAAATTAGAAGAGCATGTTTTGTGATTTCATTTCATTTGCACCATTTGAAGATGGTAAAACATAATTTTATATAGCCCGTGTTTTACAAAAAATGGAAATATGTTGATGAAGCTAATTGTTCATTAAGATACAAAAATAAAATTATCAACCAGCAGTAGGCCTTAATCTGCTATTTATTGCTTAATCAATAAATTTACTATCTGTAAAATCGGACATTACAATGTAAGAAGGTATCAAATGTCAGTATGAGTCACAGCCAAGATAACTATTTTTATTCTCAACTTTTTATATGCTAACTATGGTACTTCTAACTTTGAAAACTTTAAATAATATTCAATATACTTTTTTTTTACTCTGGTTTGTTTTAGGGCATGTGGAATATGAAACTAAAATGCAGTCTCCTAATCACGCCTTCTTTTTCAGCCGTATTGAGACTGCGGTCGATAACTTGAAAGTTCCGCGGGAGCGATGCAAAGCGACTCGAGACCTGGGCGGTGGACAGCGGATCCACGTGCGGGGGGTTTGTGGAACACGAGACACCACACCAAGAGTGGCCACAAAGCATAGTGCCGATGAAACACGTTTCATGTTCCGATTGCAGAGTGCCTACATCTGTCTCGCGAGGGTCGGAACCCGCTAAATTCATTGTTAACTACTTGCAGTGAAATCAGCAGCAGACAGAGATACGTATTTGGCTTACAGTAATTCTAAATTTTGTATGAAATTTATCGATACAACAACAGAAGAAACGAGATTGAAGATCAAAATGATAGACGACCTTTGGATGAGGCAGATAGATGGCATTTGGAATACTGAGGAATAGCGACAGAGGAAGTACAGTAGTCTCATAACCAGTCATGTTGAACACAACATAGAAAACTGGGAGCCTGCAGTTGGTAGTGAACTGCCCGTGTAACGAAAACAGAGAGAACCAATAAGGATGTCGCATGTGAAACCACCAATCCGTTGAATTTTGAAAATGTATCTATCCAATTATTTGACTATCACTTCAGTCAGCGAGGACATGTCTTTAAAAAAAATATACACCCAAAACTTATAATTTCTTACAAATTTGTGTGGATAGCCAATTTATTTCATACATTTTGAGAGAGAAAATAGGCCAATTTAGGGCAACCCATTGCCAAATGCACACTGTACATTTGTACCGTTTTGAGTGATAATTTTGGTAATCTGTGATGCCAGTGTTGAGTTTCTAATGGCTAATTAACGTCTACACTCGGAAACGTGGTACTGTAAGTTGCTTGTACTAATGCCTGACTAGATCTACAGACTCGGTCTTGGAATGCCAAACCTTAGCTCTAATAACTGTTCGGTTTTGATATTTTCAATTGATCCACTTTTCTAGGACTTTGATCCAAAATATGAGTACTTCGATACATTATCGAAGTAATGATAAATAACGATTCTAAGGAATAAATGCAAATAACAGAAATAAGAAGAATAACAATCTTGAATATAATAAAATACGTTAACTAATACTCTCACTGTCAGTCTAACATTGTGTAACATTGAAATTAACAAAATATGAAGATTTTGAAGAAAATGATTACGGTATTTCATTTGTTGGTGGTAGACGTTGGAAACCTAGAAGTAAACTAACCCCATACACATAGTTTGTTGCAGCTACCGATAATGAATGTTCAAAGACTTCATGATTCTAATCTCGCAATTTCTTTGTTCCAATATCGTTGAAAATTGAAAATTTTGATATATTTCAATCAATATTCAATATTGCAGGTTCGATATTGTTTGCAATTTTTATATCAAACGTCAGTCCTAGAAATAACATTGTGATAGTTGACCTACACCTACTAGTCTATAGCTCCAAATGTTATTTTTGTTATCACTACTGACGAAGGCAATCCCGTCAGAGATTGAACCACCGATAAACCTGACTTACGACTAATGTTGTCAAATTAGCGCTGATATCACATCCGTTACGATAGTCGCTTAGGTCGCCCGCGCTCAAAGATGGAGTCCATAGATCTAGTTGAGCATTGACTGTACCATCTCAACTATATTACATTGGATTTGTTTTGTAATTAAGTCCTATTTACTTGATATGCCAATGTATTACGAATTAAAATAGTACTGCCTCTAATTGTTACGTGTTACTGGGGCTCTATAAAATGAGAAACATTTTTTTATCTTCGTCAGAGATGGGCAGTAGAGCGTAGAGCACTTGAAAGTAGAGTGACATGTTTTATTTGTGCTGCTCCAGGACATGATTAGGAATTATTTTAATTTTGAACCAATGAAAAGTAATTGTTGTGCCTTCCTTAATACAGTATATTAACATTTAAAAAATGGCACCTAGTAAGTAATGTGTATGATGGTAAAGAGGATAACATAATATATTGCCTATGTTAAATGCTGTGGCAGTGTTATACCTCAAATAAGAACTATATTCACAGGAATAGCCATAAAAATAGTGATCCCAAGAAGTAGATTCTTGTTTGCCCATCGTGATTAGTACGTGAGAAGTCGAGTTGAAGATATTAATAGGCCTAGTAGACTTTGTTGGCTTTGACTTCTAATTTCTGTTCATGGTTGTTACAAGTACTCAATAATGAATCATTGGCTATATAACAGAGCAAGCAGAGTCTAGACAACATGTACTTTCCTTCTTGAGAAGTTGTAATTTGTGAATCTACAAAATTGAAAAGATTATTGTAATTTATATTTACGGTATATAATGTATGAAATTTGGCTTTTAATCCTAAAAGATCTAAAACCAAAATTGAATGCAATACATTTGCAATGGGAAAGGCCAGTATAAAATCTTCCTACTATACCAGCATTGTTTCTTCTGAATGTTTCAATTTGTTTGTGACTGACTATTATGTTTCAATTTTGCAGAATATATGATTTAAATGAAATGATTTAGTTTTTTTGTATTTTTGAAGCTAGCCACCATTCCATAGTATACTTCCAAATACCAGTAGATTCCATAGTAGAACAGGTGCATTCAGCCAACAGGTGATTCAGCATTACTTACCTATATTAACAAGATGAAGAAACATTTTTTAGAGAATTTGTTTTTCCCACAATGGTTTCTCCAATATCACGTAAATAAGTGCGGTAAGATATGGAATTACTGAATTAAGTAGGGTCTATTAACTAGGCGACACTAATATGGCCTTGGGGGTACTTATGAATTATGTGGTTATGATTCAGGCAAGGTTTGGTGCCCATGTCACTCAACCGAGTATACTTTATTCCGGTAAACGCTCCTCGACCCCCATCCCAGAACATAAGATGCTGGGCTTCGGAGCATTTTATGGTGTTTCAGTAATACTGATTCGTAATGATGAATAATTCCAAAATCGGTTGTTGAACAATGTCAGTAGATGAAAAAAATCAACCAACCCAATAACCTTTAGCCGAAAGCATGTGTATAAAATTGAGAAGAAAGAAGTAGGCCATGGTGGGAATCGAACCCTGGATCCTGGCGTAGTAATCGGAAGCCGTAGCGCTGAGTGATGCGGATATTCGTACTCAGTGGTGGGTATAAGAATCTTTGAAAGATATCGTTCTTCGGTAGTTTGGCTACCTTCTTTATAGGGGATTTTCATGGTTTCCCTCTGTACTCTGGGCTAACTCTGGGATGGTTCCTACAATATAGGCCATGGCCGCTTCTTTTCCACTATCGTTCCCATTACCAACGAAACCTTCATCTCATCAATCATTCATCCGACACCAATAGATCCTAGTTATCATTACAGTGCATCGTTGAACCCAATATAAATATCAAAAAAATAGATAAGATAAAGAAGTTGTTTTACTAACAGTAATGTGTTATTAATATCTAGAGCAACAATATAATATAGATTAAATGATGAGAATACATGAAATAGTTATTCTAACTTGTCCAGTCACAGTCAAGATCAATGCCTTGTATCAAAGCTGTAGTATGATTTCTGACCAGTGTCAACATGTTTGATAGGTGCATTGCTTTTTTGCGTATAGTCTTCATATTGTTTGGTGTTTCAAGAAAATTCTGTAGGAGACATGATTTTTATTCTTTATAGTAGTCCTAGGTAATAGTCAGAATAATAATGGGTCCAATTATTTAATATACTCTCCAAGGTTTAACAATTTAAACATCGGAATTAAATAATCAAAATAGAGCATATAAGTTTTGGTAAATAATGCTTTATTTATTTGCAATTTCATAGCATATTATCATAATAAATTCTCTCACCAGCAGCAAATGAAAACTTCAGTCAGAAACAAGCTTTCTAAATTACCTTTTTTTACATAAAAGGTAAACCAAAACTGAAAAAAATAACACAGTGTTTTGCAGTAATGCGTGGACGTGATGTTATATTTATAATTATAATGCTCATAGAGTGCATCAATGTTTTGGAAATTCACAAAGCTATGTGAAAGGCATGAATTTTTTGTGTTTGAAAAACTTCACATAGTATTTCTTTTTATAAGAAAGCTTTGAATTATAATTCTTAGAAGACAACATTGTATCACCGAAATCATTTGTTCACACTTACATATTTCTAATTGGAGAGTTTTATTAAGCCTGAAATGAAAAAAAGCATAATATAATTTGTTTCTTCCATACAATATTTCCTCAATAATTGTGACACAACAATCAACTTCAACAAAATGAATGAAGGGCAGAAATAAAGCTATGCAAAAAATTCAATATTTGTAATAATTGTGAAAGCAAAAAACGAATCTAACGTGAAATTAAAGATTATCAATATTATCATTATTTGTACATGATTAATTTTTCCTTCATTCAAGTAAACTTGATTTACAATAGTTGTATGCGGAATAATTTGCCAAACAATTATTTTTATTGAGCTTCTATTCAAAAGTAAAGTAACAAACTTTGAATTCATACGATAACTAAGTTATTATAGAATATGTTTCTACCACACAACGTCCTGATAAATCGTGTTTTCTCTATTAATATCAATGTGCGTATACCCAAACATCTGCTTTGTTAATCCATCTCACACGGGGAAGAGAATGAGCGATGGATGGAACATTACAAGATGGGCTTACACTCAATAATCTCCTCTAACAATTAGTCAATCACACTCGTAGCAACCGTATAACAAAATTATTCTAGATAATCATAATATTGTTTAGAGCTTAGTTTTTTGTAAGAAGACAGCCCATAATTTGCTTGTCTAAAATTTAGCTATTAAAATCTAACCGATTTATTATTTATTATGAAAAACATTGTTATATCACTTTACCAACAAAAATTACCAACATAACAATTTTATTTCGATTTGTAACTACCTACACAACATGTGAACTGATGAAAAAAGTTGTCGATGAGTCAGAATTTTTGTTTATTGCTTTAGGAACTTACTGTGAGTGTTTTTTCCTTCAAGTCCCATACCTTATTCAAATATAAATGTTCCTATAATCAATGATAATTATTGATAAAGCATTATAAAAGCGTGACTACTTGCATTCAGTTTTCATTTTGTTATAACATTTTTGGAAATAGTTTCACTCTTATTTAAGATGTCAAATTTCTATTAATGACAGAAACATTTTGAAGATAAATAACACCTACTTGCTCGTAAGGTACCTAGACCAAGTTTTCTTTATATAAAAATCATTTGAACTGAATTTTCTTCAAATAACAATAATTTGAAACAAATAATCAAATTTGAATTTCATTACAGTAATAGCATAAATCGTTGTTTGGAATAAAACCCTGACAACCACCCCATCGTATTAAAGACAAATTAAATCGAATCATACAAATTGTCAAAATACTCTAGAAAATGGTATAATAACATTATGCAAAATTCGTAGCGAAGTGTTATCCTACAGCATTATTAAATATCAAGACTTTTGATATAAGTAAGGAATAAGGATATTATTAAACGTATCAACTCTTTTCAAACTGTTCATCCTCAGGTTGATTATGCCATACGAAGAATTGTATATACCGTGAACAAATTCAAACATAATAATATTATGTACAATATTCTACGACGCCTAATTATTCCCGCCGTGCAACAAAGAGATGAAACAGTGTAGAAAAATAACAAGTGGAATAAATATTACAGACAGCTTGCATGAAAAAGAGTATATAACAATATTTTAGCAACGGTTGAACGACGTTAAAATATCGTACGATGCCACATTCGCTTAAACCAGTTTTATAAACTGGTATATAGTCAAAGCTGTGTCCTATTACAGCAGAAGAAAGAATGAAAAATACAAAAATAATGAAATGTGATCAACGGTGAAAGTTCACATGCGCGTTTGGTACAAGACGCCATTTAAATTCTTGTTCAACAAAGCAGTATCAACGTAGCACTTGCAAATATATAATATATAAGAGACTGAATCGAATCAATTCAATAAAAATTGTCTCGATGCAATGAAGCACATTTTCTCTTTTCATGTTTGGTATAATTTATTTTCATGTGATGTCCGTTTTTTCATAATGACTTCACGTTTTTGTTGAAAAATAGTTAACAAGCTTTTAATGCAGCATTATAAGACATGATGATAAAAGTAGCAGACCAAATGAGTCTACTCGACAAAGCGTCCGCCCCGCTCCTCCATATATATTGAGTTTTCAACCGACGATTCCTTAAAAAAGTGTGCGAATATTTGTAGGAATCGTAATGGTTTGAAATAACGCCACACGCAGTGAAATAAACACAGCAGAATTGGGTCTGAACGAAATATTTACAAGCAAAGACGAGTGATGATAATCATCTCTGATTATTATGCGTGTAGTCGTTTAACTGCTTCCATAAGCCTGATCTGGTTCCCTGCTGGCTTGTCTAATAACACACGGATTGTGTTCGTTTGATACGATAGTGTCGTCACTGTGAAGGGACCTGCATGCAGTTGTCCCAAGCCTCTATTGGATGATATTAGTAGCTGTTGGGGAAGGCTTGAGGCTTGGTACGGTAGTAATGCTGTTCCTTTAGTTACGCTTCCAGAGCGCCACTTCAATAGTGACGTGATTTAGTTCTTTGCTACACCGTGCATAGGGACGGAGAAAGGCAAGGTTGCAATTAACCCACAGGCTTCTTTACTTGTGTCGTGTCGTAGGTGGCGGTGGAAGGAGGGGGCGTGGCCCGTCTCAGACGTCGGTAGACCGAGAAGTCACGCTGGGCGATCGTGAGTGAATAACTACGCGATGACCGTTCTTAGTGACGAAACCATCACTCTCGACGAGAACGGCTGTCTGTTGGAGATCTGACGAATCCATTTCGTCACCGGCGTCGTCAGAATCACCTAGTTTATGTTGTTTGTGTTTGCGCCATGCATGTTGTATGAGACGAGCACAATATTCTTCACGTTGACGCCATAGTGTTGATGAGACAGGTTCGTAACCAATCTCGTCTGGTCGAGCTTGGACCTCTCCAAGTTCGGCGGTCTCCTCGATAGGATTACCTGCAGAAAAAATTAAGGTAATGGCAGGAAAAAACAAAATGCAATTCATTAAGATTATAAGTGCAGAATGCTACATCATTTCTTGATCTAAATGGCTCAAATTGAAAGCTACAATTAACAGTAGGTGCAAGGACAAACATATTTTCGAATCCCTCTCCACTTGAGTGGATTATACAATCGAATATTGCTTACCCTTTCTGGCGAAGAAGTCTTTGGTCAAAGCGTCGAGGATATCTACGCAGAACATGAGATCTCCTTTGCATATTGGTATGTCCATAGACACTATCTTGTACTTGTTTGGTTTGTGTATTTGTAACGGCGTTTCAAGTACATCCAAGAAGTCAGATAGCTGATCGTAACGGATATATTGTGAACCGTCAGGATCAAAGTTCTGCCAGATTTCGTAATACATGTCGTAATCGTCGTCTGTGAGACCTTCTTGCACATCTTCTGTCGCCTGGATTGGACACATAATTAGAATTATTAGAATTTGAGTCAATACACTGATTCATATTTTACCGGCTATATTCCACTATTGTGGAAATAATATAAAAATCTCCGGATCCAAGATCCAAGCAATGTCGTATTTGATCTGGAAATCATTTGACTGTTGATCTGCATGAGTGAAAGAGCATGCACAGGGGCGCCGACTCCGTGGGTGCTCAGGGTCCAGAGCACCCGTCGAATCTTTTCGAGGGGTGCTCTGCACCCCTCGAAAAGATTCGACTTCGAATTCGAAAATTTGGCTCGACCAATATATTAATTACGAATTTGTATGTTTCATTAAATTTCCGGCAAATTTAACGTTTTATTTTTACTTCCATAATATCAATAATATGTCAATGTTGTTGTTTTGAAGAAGCATTTCTTTAGCAAGAAATAAGAAGTATATTTAGAGCCTTTTCTGATCTTTACTCGATTGCCGGGAGGGAGGGGGCCGGGGAGGGTCATAAATATATACACTTTTCAAGAGAATCGATACTCTAGTCATTGTTATAATGAACATATGTTAACCATCCTTGTTGCTGGAACATTTTATTGGCACTCTTTAAGGGTAATAAACCCTTGCGTTGACCATCTATGCGTTGACGATTTGTTCAACTATACTGTAAGTCACGTATTTCTTTTAACTCAAAGCTTTGAACACAAGGTATATTGTCTATGTCTTTTTGCGTGAATTTCAGTAAAGCATAAAACTTGAGTTTTCATTCATGTTGTTTTCGTCCCTCCCGACTCTTGGTCCTTTTGGTAGGTAGGCATATTATATTTGTCGAATGATGTTCATATTGAGAAGTCACGAAGAAGGATGAAGTGCGCTTCAGTACTGAATATCACAGTGGAAAAATATTGGCATATTTGTTAAATATTTAGCAAAATGTTTTGATGGATCTCATGATGGATCGCATTCCCATTAGATTGTGCAGTGAGTAAAAAGAGTGGAAGCATGAAATAATGCGGTGATCGAAAGATAAGTGGTAGTTTCGTTGCTGTATTGGTAAGTCTCTGCATGGCCAACTCAATAGTATGGCACAGGGGCGTTGTTGTCATTTTTTACATATATTTCAAGATTCCTAAATATTATCTGCTTCGACAACTTCTAGAATACTCAAGCAGGGACGTCGTTAAAACTTAAAAGGGGGCCAAGGTGGGACGCGTGCCCCACCAATTCGACATTTGCACCCCACCAAAAATTTATTTATTTAGAAATCGCGAAAATAACTTCGAAAATGTCCATGATTGAAATATTGAAATAACGTTGGAAATGTCCATAATGGTTCAATCTAGGACTCCTAAACTGCTTGCAAATCGCAAAAATCACTTTAAAAAATGACCATATTTCAAAAAATTCCCTGCAGGGCTTTGCTGGTGGAGATCAGAAAATTAACTTCGAGAATATCCATGGAGGTTCAATTATTGGACTTCAAAGCTATATGTAGATCGCAACAATTACTTAGAAAAAACCATATTTCAAGAAAATCCCTCCGGGGCTTGGGGAAGGAGTAGCAAAATCAATTTTCAAAAAGTCCATAATGGTGTCTTTGTTATTATGAAAGTCTTCTTGAACTGATAAAGATTCCATTTACTTCTTATAGATGCATTTTTACTGTTTACCAGTTATCAATTTTACAGAGTTTGATTATCATTGTGAATATAACTGGAATTGTACTGTCAATATGTATTGTTGTTCCTGTCCATAAATTCATTAAATCAATCAATCTTGTGATGACAATGTACTTATTGTGTTGTTCTCCATATCTGAGGGTTGTATCCTAATAATACATCATTCAGTGTGAAATATGTTATAACTCACTAGAAATCAGGGTATTAAATTTGATCTAATTCAGTAGCCTAGTTTGATTCAGTCATGTGAATTATTGAAATGTGAGTAATTTATCTAGGACAAAAAGGCTTTTTCTCTCAAGCTTATATCCATTACAGATTAGCACAACTGCATCTAGTTGAACAAAATATGACAAAAAACCAACTTAATGGTATTCGATATCAAGCCCTTCCACATCAATTTCCGGAGACTGTCAACGCTAGCAAGTTTTATTTATAATATCTCCTTCAAGTATCTCGACAACTTTGCAAATTGATATGTCCAGGTAGCCGAGTGGCTAGCGTAGGCGATTTCGGATAGTGGTCCAGAGTGGCTCGCTATCGAACCCCATACAGAGCTGCTTTTTTGTCATATTTCACTCAACAATTACTTAGATTAATTCAGTAACACAGTGTGATTAAGTTATCCAGTGAAGACAGGAATTATCTCTGAGCTAATGTCCATTTAGGATTCGTACCATTGCATATGGGTATATTAAACAAAATATGACAGAAAAAAAGCAGTCCCCAATGGTATTCGATACCAGGACCTTTCGCATCGTGATCCGAATCCACCGACGCTAGCAACTAAGCTACCTAGACATGGAACATTTGCAAAGTTATTGAGATACTTGAAAAGATATTTGAATTATTACCTAACCTGTTGGTATATTCTGCTCCTCTGGTAGGAGAGCTGAGGTTTGAAAGATTATTTGAATTCATTTGTGTCAGGTGGAATACCTGTTGAGGTATTCTGTTTCCCTGGTACTTGAGTCAATTTTCCACGAACAAAAGTTTTCGAGCAAATTGGTCAATAGTCCAGTATTCCTACCAGGGTAGCAGAGCAATCGACAGGTCGAGTTTTATTTATAATTTCTTCTTCAAGTATCTCAATAACTTTGCAAAATTCATATGTCCAGGTAGCTGAGTGGCTAGCGTAGACGATTTCGGATAGTGGTTCGGAGTGGCTCGCTATCGAATCCCATACAGAGCTGCTTTTTTGTTATATTTCACTCAACATTTAATTAGATTAATTCAGTAATGAGAGTTATTTCAGTGTGATTAATTTATCCGGTGAAGAGAGGAATTATCTCTGAGCTAATGTCCATTTGGGATACGTACCATTGCATATGGGTATAATAAACAAAATATGACAGAAAAAAAGCTGTACCCAATGGTATTCGATACCAGGACCTTTCGCATCGTGATCCGAATCCACCGACACTAGCAACTAAGCTACCTAGACATGGAACATTTGCAAAGTTATTGAGATACTTGAAAAGATATTTGAATTATTACCTAACCTGTTGGTATATTCTGCTCCTCTGGTAGGAGAGCTGAGGTTTGAAAGATTATTTGAATTCACTTGTGTCAGGTGGAATACCTGTTGAGGTATTCTGTTTCCCTGGTACTTGAGTCAATTTTCCACGAACAAAAGTTTTCGAGCAAATTGGTCAATAGTCCAGTATTCCTACCAGGGTAGCAGAGCAATCGACAGGTCGAGTTTTATTTATAATTTCTTCTTCAAGTATCTCGATAACTTTGCAAAATTCATATGTCCAGGTAGCTGAGTGGCTAGCGTAGACGATTTGGGATAGTGGTTCGGAGTGGCTCGCTATCGAATCCCATACAGAGTTGCTTTTTTGTTATATTTCACTCAACATTTAATTAGATTAATTCAGTAATGAGAGTTATTACAGTGTGATTAATTTATCCGGTGAAGAGAGGAATTATCTCTGAGCTAATGTCCATTTAGGATACGTACCATTGCATATGGGTAAATTAAACAAAATATGACAGAAAAAAAGCTGTCCCCAATGGTATTCGATACCAGGACCTTTCGCATCGTGATCCGAATCCACCGACACTAGCAACTAAGCTACCTAGACATGGAACATTTGCAAAGTTATTGAGATACTTGAAAAGATATTTGAATTATTACCTAACCTGTTGGTATATTCTGCTCCTCTGGTAGGAGAGCTGAGGTTTGAAAGATTATTTGAATTCATTTGTGTCAGGTGGAATACCTGTTGAGGTATTCTGTTTCCCTGGTACTTGAGTCAATTTTCCACGAACAAAAGTTTTCGAGCAAATTGGTCAACAGTCCAGTATTCCTACCAGGGTAGCAGAGCAATCGGCAGGTCGAGTTTTATTTATAATTTCTTCTTCAAGTATCTCGATAACTTTGCAAATTTCATATGTCCAGGTAGCTGAGTGGCTAGCGTAGACGATTTCGGATAGTGGTCCGGAGTGGCTGCTATCGAATCCCATACAGAGCTACTTTTTTGTTATATTTCACTCAACATTTAATTAGATTAATTCAGTAATGAGAGTTATTACAGTGTGATTAATTTATCCAGTGAAGAGAGGAATTATCTCTGAGCTAATGTCCATTTAGGATTCGTACTTTTGCGTATGGGTATATTAAACAAAAATGACAGAAAAAAAGCTGTCCCCAATGATATTCGATACCAGGACCTTTCGCATCGGGATCTGAAACCGCCAACGCTAGCAACTAAGCTACCTAGACATGGAACATTTGCAAAGTTATTGAGTTACTTAAAATGATATTTGAATTATTACCTAACCTGTTGGTAGGTTCGAGAATTCTAGAATGTCCATGAAGGTTCAATCACCAGACTCCTAAACTACTTGTAAATCGCAATTTTTTTTAAAAAATGAACATATTTCAAAAAATTCCCTGCGGGGCTTTGCTGGTGAAGATCGAAAAAATGACTTCGAGAATGTCCATGAAGGTTCAATTATTGGACTTCAAAACTGTATATAGATCGCAACAATTACTTAGAAAATGTCCATATTTCAAGAAAATACCTGCGGGGCTTGGGGAAGGAGTAGCAAAATCAATTTTCAAAAAGTCCATAATGATGTCTTTGTTATTATGAGAGTCTTCTTGAACTAATAAAATATGTACAAAAACACACGAATCTTCACCCCCACACCCCCATTGGGCTCTGACATGTTTTGCTAGAAAATTAGAGCACCCATCGGAATTTTCAGAAGTCGGCGCCTATGGGCATGCATATGACCTGAATGGCAAAGGGAGCTGGAATGGGGTGAGAGGAAGAAGAGGGAAAGTCGTGAGAAGAGTTAAAGTAAGAATGGTCGGGGAGGTGGAGGGAGGAGGGAGGGATGTTCACATTTTTCAAGGTGATATCCTCAGTCGTGAAGTTGATCGATAATTCTTGAGATTCCCCAGCTTCTTATAGTGTGCAACTGGGCAAATTCAGCAAGAGTAATGCATGTCGTGAAATAAGCTTTATGGGCAAGCAACGGGTAGTTATGGAATGTATACAAAAGTACACGGGTAAGTGGCAATAATCATGTATGTTTGCGTGATGGGTGAAGATTGAAGAGGTTATAAAGTCGCTCTATGCGTGAACCGTTATGCGTTTTATTTGGAAAAATGACCGAAACTATCACATAGATTTATATATGCCCGTCGATATGACGTGCGAGATTGTGAGACCTATTTCAATTTCAAATTATTTCTTAACGGTTATGGCAATTATATTAAAATATGTTGTTGAGGAAGCTAGATAGGATTTTAATTACACTTTATGTGAGAATTTCCAAAATGGTTGCATTTTACGACAATATTTTGATAACTATTTACATGACCTATTGGAATATATTTTGAATTGAAAGCTTGTAGGTGTGTGGAAGTTTTACTCTACTATCACTAAACAAATTGCTTTGTACAGTATAAATAATGAAACTGTAATAAACGAATATCTGGTAGGCATGTCTGTAATTGAAGAGTGCTATTGATAGCAGGAAGATAATTAAAAATAAAGATGGAACATTTTTATAAAATGACGATTATAGACAGTCTTTAATGCTGTGAATGAAATATTAATCAACAGTCAGTAACTTTTCTCTATGAATGTTAATGATAATGAACACTAGTAGAAATGATGATTGTGTGATGAAGTTTCAACATATGTTTTTAACAGAAAATGACTGGATTTCTAACATCTCCACCAATCTATTAAAATACATGCTTTCAGTAAAATGATTATAAAGTTGAAAATAAATATACTATGAGAATATACTAGATAATATACTATGAACATAAAATGATATAAAGTTGTATGCAATTACCATATAGGACATAATAGTCATGATTTTATATCAGTTGCAATTAATATTTTAGGTCATCTTACTTTTACATTTTACATCTTACCTTGTGATTATGAACATCTATGGCATAAATTAATTTTATATTTGAAGGAATGTATCAAATAAATGTATTAGATTATAGCATGATTTCAATCAACTATTATCTTCTAGTTCATATTATATTACTTTGGCTATGCATATTTGTATCAATGGTGTCTTTTATACTTTTTCATTTTCAACTGATTATGTGAATATGTGATTGTCAAGTCTTTGGAATGAGTGTTACATATACAACAGAATGAATGATTGTTTATGTGAATTTGAATGATTATGTGATTGTTGTCAACTGTGTGATTGTATTGAAATTATCAATTGACTATTTAATAATACTTGTTACATTATGAACCATTGAAATGTATAAATAAATAATATTAGTAATAGTATGTAAATTTTTGAATAAGACCTACCCTCCCCTCCTACTGGCTTAGTTTGATGTGTACTTTAATTGGAATATAATCAATTTGCACACTTTAAGAGCTGCCTCACGGTCTTTTAGCCAACTTGATCATTATGATTGTCATGTAATCTGAATCGATTTAATCATCAAGTTACACAATTTAAAAACTGGCTGCAAGGGAGCATAGCGAACTTCCTACATCATTCTGTTTGCCGTGTACTCTGGTTCAATTCTTTCCTCAATTTATACAATTTAAAATCTCCCTCCACGTTTTATGGCTGCAATATTTGTTGAATCTCTCTTTAAATTTAAAAAAATTCAAATAACCAACTTCTTAACTCTAACTTGAATGCGTTCTATCCAACACGGAATACAGTTGCATGCAATCACTGTATGGAAAAAAAATATTTCTCACTTGATAACTAATAAAAACAGATTGAGACAACAAATTCCAAACATTTCCCTGCGGTGCGATTGTTACTTTCAATTCCCCCACACCTCAAACAATTTGGTTTGGAATGATTCTGACTTTGTGAACTTCTTAGCATTGTCCCGCATTTTTTTCTCTTAAAAATGGTCACCCTATCATAATTGCATAGCTATCATGTATCAATACTGGTAATTCTGAAATAGTTAAAAAGTTAAAGTCAAATTATACTATTTAAAACCTCCCTGCAAGCTTCCCACATGTTATTATAACTTCCCACATATAGACAGTAAAAAAACAAACAATTCCAACTTACCTGCGAATAATTCTCTAAGATAACGGCGATGTACATGTTGATGACAATCAGGAAACTGATGACGAGATACGATAAGAGAAAGGCAATGCCAATTGTTGCCGAGCCACAATTGCCTGCATAACCAAGTTCATTGTCTGGACGTTTACAGTTTTCTTCGTTGATAATGCCATCTAGTACGCTGTCCCAGCCGGCTGATGTGGACATCTGTTTCCCACAGAACCGACAAGTATTATAATAAGTCATGACAATAAATATTTAATTAAGCTACCACTACAAAGGAGAGTAAAACTAATGTAGAGTAAATGATAACGAAGGTTTTAAAAAGAAGACAAAAGAAAATGAAATAACCATAAGTATGTATTACACGTTATACAGTGAACAATATTAAATCAGAAAACAGTGGGGTAATACTACTGGTTCTTAAAATAAGTAGATAAGTAGATTAGGCGAAAAATACGCTATTATTCAATCGTGTTTGGAATTATGTATGCCACTAATTTCTCTTATTGAATACTATTTTGAATCATGCATTGCATTGTAGTACATTTAAAACACATTAAATCTGTTGGGATATAGTAAATATAGTGACATGTTGTAACTAATATCATATTTCTGAAATTCTGAAATTTCTGAGATTGAGATGATGATTTCTAGTTTTCTTCAAAATTATGGCAACAAATATTGAAAATTTTGTTCAAAATCTAGTTTTAGGGTTGTGCTGTCCTATAGTATACGCGTATTAATTTTCTCTCTCTCTATTGTACCTGGAAAAGTAGTATCATGGATTGTCCAAAAGTCTTGAAGTTATACACATCATCCAGTCCACTTTTATCCTGCACGTTCATGAAGAATGACATCCCAAAGATAGCGAAGATAAACATGACTAAGAAGAGCAGCAGACAGATATTAAACAAGGCTGGCAGAGACATGGCCAATGCGAACAACAAAGTTCTGATGCCCTTAGCACCTTTCACGAGACGTAGCACTCGACCAACTTTAGCTACTCGGACGACTCGAAGCAGCGTTGGAGAGACGAAATATTTCTCGATAAGGTCACTCAAAACCAACCCTGAAGAAATAATTTGATTAAATACATGGTTATTTATTGGGCAATTGGGTGAGATTGATTGTGTATAGTTCGGAAGTATTATATAAAAAATAATGTGTTGCTTAAAAATCTAAATGGTTAATAATTAATGCACTACTTTGAGGTAATCTCTCTTCACAAATCACTACTCCTCATGGATACTACTCATTCATGTAGAGTGCAAAAGTAGAACAAAATATATGTTTTACTTTGGTATTATAAAAATGATTGAATACTATCTGTTGTGTTATCAGTGTCTGTGGGAATATTGGACTAATCCTCACCAACTACGATCTATTGATGCAAAAATCAGAAGGAAGGCATGTAGAGATATAAAATTATAATAATGTAGAATGTTGGGTGAGAATTGGAAGTGACAATCCATTGATGTCTATATCAAATGAGAACCATTATTTAGTAAAGATTATTGCCTTTCGTTCAAGTGCAAACTACATATTGCAAAAATAAATATTTCAATACCTTACTCAATATAAGTTTCATGTTCAGCAATCATCAATCAATCATAAAATGAATTAGCATACAATATAAGACCATGACCATTTTTAAATATCAGGAAGTTATAATGAAATCATTCTTAGTTTCAAATCAAATCAAATAAAGAGTAGTCCTCAAGCTTAAAATAATAAGTCATATCGTAGAAATGAATTGTTTTCTCATGCATGCTCTGAGGGTTATTCATGCTTTCATTAATTCTAATTAGAAAAATATTATTCCAAAAATTAAGATTGATTATTTTGTAATGCATTACGCATGAAATAACCAACCTTCTTTTATTTTCTACTCATTGCAATGTGATGATGCATACTACGTAATTAGAAATAGTGTTAATACTATGTTGATTTTAAACTGAATGTTAAATGCATAGTAATAGGAAATACGTACGACCCAAGTAAGATTCGTGTAGTGGTATAAGTTATTGTTTAATATGTCTCCTATTGTGTATGTATTCAAGTTTGTTAATAACCTGTCAGTTTGTGACAACCCTCAAAAAAACGAGACATTATTTCAACTTCAAATTAAATATGCTCGTTTCAAATATGGTATTTTATTTGAAAGCCAGTTATTACTTGTAAATTATCCCTATGATGAAATAAATGACACAAGTATTTGAAAGTTCAGAGTTAATTTAAGGGCCGTTAATTATTATTCCCTAATCTAAATGTATTTGCATTGTGTAAATGATTATGTAGAAGTCGTCGTCACCATTTCAAATGAGATTCCACTAGGGATTATATCATAAATGAATGGTTGCAGTTTATTTTCCTTGAAAACAGTAACGTGAAAAATTGAAAAAATGTAGAAAAATCATTAAAAATTAATTTTAATGTTATATTATTTTTTCCAAAACAAAATAGTCAAGTTGACACGACAAAAATTATGTTGTGCATTTGACTACAAAAATATATGACCGATGACACGTTAGAATATAGGATGTTCACTGCAATATATTCTCATTCATTTAATATGAATCTTTATTGGAACTAACCCAATATGGATAAGATGACAACTACGAAATCAAACAGGTTCCATGGTTCCTTGAAGTAGTGGTATCGCAGGGCGAAGACTTTCAGTAGGCACTCGCTGGAGAAGATGACTATGAAGATCATGTTGAGATAATCAAGGATGTTGCTGAAGCTAGCTGCTTGTTGATAGTGGTCCATTGTCATTGTCAACATGTTGAACCCAATGAACAACATGATGAACATGTCGAATTTCTTGTCTGTCACGATTTCGAACACGATGGCTTGTGGTCTCCACTAAAATAAAAATTGCGTTATTGCGGAATTGTCATCATGAGAATAGCTCAAATTGGCAGTTATCAACATGGTTACTCGTGTTATTTGATGTCGCTAACTCTCAGAATAATGCTAACTGGACCTTGTAATTGGAGACAAATAAGTTGTAAGACGTGTGGACAATAGCAATGTACTTGATCTTCAGAAAAGTATATATTTTATGTGGGATGTTATAATATTATAATACACAATATAAGATTTTCATACAATAAAACATTTCAGAAGTATGAAAATATTGTACTACTGTACTGGGTACGTATTTTAATATTGATTTAATGATGATATATAGTAGTTGGGCCAGTAGCTTCAATATATAATAGCTGTACTAGTATCTTCAAATCGATATGATAGCAAAGCTTAAATAACAATTAATTTGATTTGATTGTATTAATTAATTTAATTCAAAACTAAACTCACCGAGCTATTTATTTTACGATCACATTTGAATAATGTCAAATAATATATCTTTATCAAACCTTTGTCAAGAAACTATGTTTGTCACAATCGGCACAGAATAATATAACAAAAACGAACTAAAAATACCACACAATCCATCTTGGAACAAAAGTCATTTAACATCAATATAAAGGAGATTATTCCTGAACTATTTTAAACACCAACAAAGAAAAAAAGTCATAAAAATTGAACAATTTAAAAACAACACGAAGAGAAAAATAAAATAAAAACCATCTATTTATGTCGATGGTTTTTAAGAATTTGTATAGATCTTTTTGAAACTTGTATTACAATATGGATGACTAATATCCACGACATAATTTAATTAGTAGGAGCTGGTTGCTTACTCTTGGTCTTGGTGTCGCTTTCAGTGGTTTCTTCGATCCCATTTTCTTCATTGCATTGTAGTACTTCTTCTGATCGTCCGTCATGAACATCTCCAAAGAGCCACCTGCGTACAATCACACCAACAATGATTTTTTCCATTTTTCTCAATTGTTAACAATTTGTTAACAATGATACATGACTATTAAATCACCAAAATCTAGATCCTTTCCTTCATAATCGCATTTAATTGTACTGACAGGTTACTTATCTTTTTCTTTTGTTCGTTGAAGTTGTCAATGATGACTCCGATAAACAGGTTGAGTGTGAAGAATGAGCCAAAGATGATAAAGAACACAAAGTAGAGGTACATGTAGATGTTCGTCTCTCGTATAGGCTGCTTGAACTCCTGGAAATTACATGGACAAAACATTTGTAATTGAATAATACATGTAAAATCACTATTACCATATTCCATATAATTTGAGCTATTATAATAGTTTATTATGACTGGTTATTGTTCAAGATAAGACATGAGACATATAGTTGATATGGACCAGAGTATATTTAGATCTAAATATATTCTTGGTAAGTTAGTTAGTGATTTCATGTAAGCTATTTTCGAGGTACAGCCTATATTTCATGTACACATGCAGATGAAATGTGTGAAATGAATTCCCAATTACCAGAGAATTGGCCAGTGGTGGAATTGGAAATTTTCTCATAGGAAAGGGGGGGATCTCTCAACTCACAAATTAAATACATATACTAGTGTGTGGGAACTAGTGTGTGGGTGTATGTGTGGGGTAGAGGGGAGGTGGGAGACGGGAATGAATTTTGAAATTTGTGATAAATTTGAAATCATGCTAGTTTTTTCAATCGTATTTCTGAGTTTGGAGAGTCTATAATCATTCAGTTAAGCTGATCTTGACTATGATTGTGTGCAATAGACATGACACGACTAGTAAGCCTACCACTCTATATACCTTTCACTACATCATTTCAAAAATGGTTTCGTTAATATTTACACCTACGTGTAAATGAAAATCAAGATGATGTTTTAGAGGAAAACTAATTACCTGTGTAGTATTCTGTAAAAACAAGTATTCTATACATAAAAAATGGTAAACACAATATTGTTTGCTTCCCCTCCCTCATTCCCCCCCCCCCCCAATTCGAACACTGCAGTTAGCTATTTCGCAACAATGGCACACATACTTCTCTCGAGTCAATAGCATCGTTCATGATCTGAATCCATCCTTTGAATGTAGCAACTTGAAACAAACACAGGTAAGCTTTGCCAACATGATCGAAGTTCATTGGCGAGTTCTCCCACGTGTAGTTCTCCGCAATGCATGCGTTTTTATCCGGAATGATCTCGAAATTCAACGTTGACCCATTCACATCAACGCACTAGAAGCAGAAAGTATTCAGAATCTGCGATCAAGCCACACATATCATAAAGACATCACGAAAATATGTAGTTCCATTAATAATGAGGAGAAGAATATCAGTTGCTGTTACTTAAAACCATCTGTTATTGGGACAACTAAGTAGAAACGTACATCGTTAATTTGTATTTAATGATATTCAATCTGATTGATATATTCTGGAGTAATAAATATAAATACAACAATTAAAAGATTTTATTCAACAAAACTTTGTATGTACATGCAGTTTCAAACTTGGAAAACATAAGGCTATAGTAACTCACTTTATAGTATTTGCCAGCAAATAACTGTACTCCCATGATGGCGAAGATGAGCCAGAAGATAAGGCAAACGAGTAGCACATTGAAGATACTGGGGATGGCCTGGACCAGGGCGTTGACGACAACCTATGAGATCAGAAGGAGATTAAAAAGTGGCAACAATGACCTAACACACATTTAATTAAGACTTTATTCTTCCTTATTCAATATTGGAAAGAACAATGTACAGTTTGGAGACTGAATCTTTTTATATAACTATGTGAAACGTGCACATTTTCCCCAAGCAGATATGGTGGTCAAGTATGACCAAAATGAGCAAATCCCAGTTGAGAAAATCTCCACTTTCTTATATTGTATGAGCTTGGTGACTGTAGTGACCATAATCAATACACCAATCAACAACTTTCAGTATTACTTGAACAGAGTTATTTAATTAGCTACCAGCACTGCGACTCCTAATGGTGAGATTCTAATATAGTTTATGAAGTGTTGAGATAACTCTAAACTAGTGAAATATTATGAAGAACTTAATAATATCATTATCAGTAATAATTATCATTAATACGAAAAAGAATCCATGAAACTGACTTCCATTTTGCCCGTGCACATTAAAGAAACTTTATTGCCTATGGTATTTCCACCCATACACATACACATACATATCCCATACATATAAATTTGAAAGAATCAAATATGCAAAATCACAATTCCATTTGTATAATCATCAACTCTTTTTATGTATTAATTCGAAAAGATATCAGTTAAAATAACATAATTGATTGTCTATTTTCACTAATGATCACACTATTGTGTCAAGTAATGTGAGAGAGCTATGCAATGGTAATTGTTAGTCATAATTGCATTCTACTGGTAAGTGTATTTGTTTGGACGTTTAGTTGACATAGACGTACAAAATGTAGGCCTAATTTTGATGATGCATTTTGTAAAAACCAAGGAAAGCACAGAATATTATTTATTCAGTAATAATGTACAATAATTGTGATGCAGATCAACACTGATTAGCAGTTGGCAACGAATGAAAACAATAGCCTAGATAGAACAACGAAGAAATGTAATAAAACAATCATCTACATGCAAGCTTTGTAATATCAAAGAAATTTGTAGCATTACAAACATTTAACCAATATTTATGATGAATCTATAATTAAAGAGAGTGTGAAGAATGTATTATCAAACTATGTTTTGAGAATAATATCTAGTAACCTCAAGGTGTCGGTTTTTTCATTGAGTTCAAATTTTTTATTGTGAGTGGATTTATTTATTTATTTATTAATACCGGTAGTTCACTTCAAATATGTATAGAAGTGAACAAATTAAATTGAAACGAAGGTATTCGAAACGATTAAAGTCACCTGCAATGAGTTATGAGTTAATAACACGAAAAAGCTCTAAAGAGTGAAAAGTGATTGATAAACACATTATTTCAAACTGTACCGAAAATGTTGAAAACTCTTTTTCAGATATATATAAATATTAAAAAATATTAGCCATAACTTTAATTATATGTACTATTACGACAATAATTCGATCACAGTTATGAAATCATTTTGAAAAGAGGATAATTTCACCGGCCATACATTATAACGTCTGCAAACAGTGACAAAATTTGTACGATAAAAAAAAGGATAACCCGAATACCCGCACTGAAAAATGAACATAAATAATTTAAAGATCTAATACTGGAACACTACTATACGTGCACTTCTCAAAATACATGAACAGAACAATCACATGGAAAATAATATCAGTGAAGAATACACTGAACTACAGTAATATCATGAATAATTAATTCAATTTATTTGAAAAATTGAAAAATGATTGTGTAAAATGTGTGGATTTGTTGTTTTTATGTGTGAGGTACCGTAGAGTGGTACGTACCCTCATGCCCTGCATCCTAGACATAGCTCTTAGCGGTCTAAGAGCACGCAAGGTCCGCATTGTTTTGAAAGCTTGAATACCACCAGCACCAACCAAAGACGCTATGAAGTTTATGAGAGACACCTGAAGTCAAGTACAAGGGAAAGGGGAGAGAGACTCTCGATCAGAATCGTTTTTTTTTACTTTTAGGCATTTTTATCGAGGATGTAAATTAACAAGTGACCCTCACATTTACTTGTTCATAGTTCTACTTTAATACACTCCTGTAATAATTAATGATGAGAAAACAGTTTACGTAATCCGATTAAAATATGACTTTCTGATCGATAGATATGAAAATGTATAATAGAAGCTTTTGAAAACCGTTGAAGAATCATAGAGCATTCCATTTATTGGAATTCTTGCAGTGTAAATCGTTATTGGGTTAGTATGAAAAAAGTATAAATCGTTGATACAAGTAACAAATAAATTAAACCATTAAATTACGACGGATAGGAAGCAAAAGCAGCAGATTTCCGAATGTTAATCGATCAAATATGCTTCAATCTCATATTACTGTCAGTCCATCTCTATACTATTAAATTCACAATGAAATATTTACAGGAAGCCAAGAAACTGCTGGCCATTGTTAAGGCTGAGTAGAAGAAGAATCACGTACAATGAAGGTAGGAACACATTGCTAAAGCATGGCAAGACACTGATATTTGTAACACTGCTGTATTTATTGACAGATTTTGTGGAACACAAAATACCGATAACACACCAACAACCAGTAAAAACACGCAGAAATAGTAGTGTCCTATAGAGAAAACACAAGAGTAGGCCTAATACAGTTTACATCCAATGGAGAAAAACACTGATTACGGAGAAGTGGACACAATAATTAGACAACAAGCACAAGTTGATGACCATTCTGCACATAAAAGCTCGTAAAATACTGTGAAATAATAGTTATAGAATCTGTAACATAGAAGACATACAGGAGACATCGATAAGATACAGTCCGACAAGTGCACTGAAAGCATGAATTACGATCCATTATGAATTATAAAATATATAAATCATAAGTGAAGCCCATCCAAACATTTCCTAGTTATCTGCTAAACTTGAATACGGCATTTAAATATTATTTTCAATTCTCTTCCTATTCGTCTGAAGATATTAAAAGAGAAGTAAAGTGAATGTCATGTAATCTGTGATTAGAGAGAAAAGCCAAACATTGCGAATTGCCGAAAGGAGCTACATCACATCTAAATTGTACATCGACGTTTTGCTTCAACTAATTTTCACTTGATATAAATTTCGACGTATTTCTCAAATTGATTTTATTGAGAAAATATTCATCTATTCTATATCCCAAGTGTTGAAAGAAGTTTACCGACATAACCCGTACATGGATTTTTGCCGTTAAGAAAAACATGAAAGCGACATTGATAGCCATATAAGTAGAGATAGACGAGACAGATAAAGAAGGATCAGAAGTATGTAACTTGATTAAAAATTGTTACTTATGATTTTTGAAAAGAAAATTGTGTTCGTTATGTTTTGCACAACGCATATGATACTGTATGCATCCATGAAGTAATAGTAAAAACATCACCGGGAATATTGATATTTTTTGGTATTACCTAACACAGACCCCACGAAGTACTAGGTTGCTTGCCTATTTTATCATTATTTTAGTATAATTGATGTATCTCGATTTTCTAGTTTCGTACACGTTAAAACAACTTTTTATTACATCAAAAAAATGTCATCATCAAATAATTATTTTCGACGCCAGGCGACTCTGGTTTCATTTAATATCTTTCTCGCCAAATGTATTCCTACAACCACTACGTTGTGTAGCTTCACTACACCTATTATCGTATGTCCCTAATTTCCATAAAATCAAATTAGCCTTCGATTTGTATTCCAGTAGGAGGTACGACGACGATACGTCGTTTACTTACTCTCATACCTTCCCAGCGTGATACGGCGCGTAACGGGCGCAGGGCGCGTAATGTGCGCATTGAACGAAACGCCGGTATGTCTGAGGCCCCAGCCCACACGACCACAAGGTTTAACAGAGACAGCTATGCACACGACGAAATAACCAACAATTTTAGTAACTTATGACCTGTAAATTGTCTTTGTTCGTGAAACATGTAACATGTAAGTATTCCCCAAAATATGAGGCTTTTCAACATGCGAGAAAAAATTCCGAAATACGTATTGAAAAAGTGAATGATTCAACTAAGGCGAGTTTTACGAAATATTAAAATGTGTTGCTAATTATTACTGAGTACAAAATAGCAACACGTTAATCCGCTAATTATCGCCTAATCCACTGATTAATATTTCGTAAAATCTGCCGAATATGTTAGTGTTTCATCATTATGTTCATTCAGCATTGATCTCTGATTCTCGTGTACAGACTATTTTAGTACACAATATGACATTTTCATAGTTGCCAAATTATAATACGTCACACACTGAAGTCAAACATTGAGAAAATATAACCAGCATACAATCTGAAAATGAACTACACATGTCAGTAACAAAATTGAACGATCATTAGAGTGAATATTTTTCGATATTTGTATAGTGAGATTAAAATTTTTTGCAATTCAATGCAATGTAACTGAAATATTAGCTAAAATTCCATTGAACAAAATCCATTAGAAAACTTGTGACTGTAGAGAGTATTGATAATCATGTTATATGATTGATATTATTTTAGTTGTGAGTGTTGAAAATTTCAATATAGGTTTTAAAAAAGAAAATTCACTCTTATGATGGTAGTTTTACGTCAATATATTTTTCCACTGGATTTACATCATGAAATAGTATTTGCATTACTAATAGTGCAACATTAGTTACACCTCATAATGTTTGACACAGTTAAATTGTGATCAATTGTGCATTCAATTGCGTAGTGCTCTAAGATCATAAGCAACGGTCACTTCACGTTGCAGAGAGGTGGTAACAACGTTTCAACCCAAAAATTTGACATTTCAAATTATACTCAAATTTAATATTTAATAATTAATCGTTTTCAAATCACTTTGTTGTACGGATGATTGAGTTAGGCTAGCAGCTTGAAGTATGTATTGAAGATGAATGTATTCTAGAAGTATTTTCAATGAGTGCTACCAATTCTAACATGTAAACGATTGAAGACTCTCACCTAATGGTCATTTTATTGACTAAGTTATAGTAAAGTTACAGAATAGAATATTCAAGTAACAACAATTGCTTACCATGACAATGACGAAGTCGAGCCAACACCAGGCATTAGTGAAGTAGGCTCTGAAACCCAGTGCTAACCACTTGATCAACATCTCGAAGAAGAATATCACTGTGAATATCCTGTCCATGTAATACAGAATATCTTGTAGAATAGGTCGGTGTTGAAGGTGGACATCTTCTAAAGCCTGAAAGTCGAGCAAATAATCACAATACTCATTCTTCAAAATATGAAAGAAATATTTAATCATAGTAATTACCATATTACGTAATAATTCCAATATATTCATTTAAATGATGTGATATTAGGCCTATGTTGTCTTATGTATGATTTAAAATTGATGATTCAATTGTATCTATCAAATTTTCAATAATTCGTTATTGGATCATAATTAAATCCTTCGTACCATATACTTATGCTTAAAATCCAAAATAATACATTTCGAATTCAACATTCCAACAATATTTTTATTTTCATAATTACTTTACTAAATGTTCATAGGATGGTAACATCGCCCTCGTGGTACCCCGTTCAAACGATCTAATCTTCCATCCATAGCCTTAATTGGGTAACAATGATTTTGTATCAAGTTTCGATGTTATGAAGAAAAAAAAAAAAAAAAAAAAAATGTTCACCAACTTTTATCTACCGCAAGCGTACACTTGTCTTCTAAAACTCGTACTAAATTTCATCACTTCGTAACTCTTAAATTTAATATTTATTAGGTCAATTAGTAATAAGATCGAGAAATGCCTATTTTGTCCTCGTACGTACCAGTGCCATACTACTGAGTAGAATCATGGTAATCACAGCTGTCTCAAAGTATTTGTTCTCAATCAGTTGGAATGTTTTTAGCCTGAGATTCGCCCATCCTTGCCAGAAGGGAGCATCGTCGTCGCCGGCCATGAATGGAAACCGTTTGTAGCATGGATCAGGGAAACAGTCAGCAGGGGCATCTGCGATTAGCAAGTCTTCGGTACCAGCGTCAATAATGACTTCTTCTTCGAGCGGCTCTTCATCTCCTTCTCCGTCGCCCTCACCGTCTCCCTCGAGATCTAGACACCATGATGATTCCACATTAGGATATTGCTAGAACTTCATTTATCATTCAAATGTACGTATTTAGTAATTTTAAATCAGCAAAGGGGTTGTCCATAAATGAGGTCCACAATTTGGAGGAGGGGGGGATGCGACAATGTAGACAAAGGGGGAGGGGGTATAAACTATATGACATCCGTATTTACATTCTATATTATACATTTCTTTTTATTTTAAGGAAAATCTGTTGATGCATGCCACATAATTTGTATTAAATCATAGGCCTATATTTATACAAAATTTAGGTTGCTGTGAATAATTTTCAACTTTATGATTGAACTTCTCTAATCCTTGCCTGAACTATGAGTTTTGAGAGTTATTAAACTGTTTTTCCCCATAATTGCAGCTACTAAAAATCAAGGAAAACCTACTTGTAATATCCCAATAATACAATATC
Source organism: Brachyptera putata (assembly GCA_907164805.1). Taxonomy (NCBI): domain Eukaryota; kingdom Metazoa; phylum Arthropoda; class Insecta; order Plecoptera; family Taeniopterygidae; genus Brachyptera; species Brachyptera putata. The sequence continues at coordinate 16,446,804 of OU015468.1, read as the reverse complement.
ATAGATATGCTGGTTTTTCGAAATTCACATGAATAATTTCAAAGGTGTTGGCGGGGGGGGGGGGGGGTTATATTGACTGGATCGTGACATTTTGAAGATGGGGTTCATTATCTCTATGACCTTATTGGAAGGGAGGAGGGGGGGGGGGGGGGGGGGTGATACACATTTAAATTGTGTGACATTATTTTAAGACAGCCCCAAATCTGTGTTCATGTATTCTTTGAGGTCTTCCATAAGCAATACTATCTTTTGTAGACTTACAAATATAGTGTGCTCATCACAATCAAAGACATTAGATCATTTATGACGAATCCAAGTAATTTATTATACGACTCCATAGACAAATGAAATATATGTTGTAAGGAAGTAAACACAATTCATTCAATACAGCGTCTGATGAATCAATGATAAGACTCATCTATGTAAATAACCTACCTCCATCGTCCTCTAGATCTTCCTTGCTCGCATCTTTCTTCTCCTCGCCGTTCAACGTGCCCATGCTACCCTTGTGGCTTTCGTCTTTAAATGGACGGTTTTTATGACTGCCGTAAGATTTCATACTAAAACAGATATATTTGTTATGAATACAGTTGTGCTGATAGTCAGGAATCAATTTTCGATTTTATTCTTTTTAAATTTTGGATGCATGTTTGGGATAAAGGCACGTAGACAGCAAGCTATTTCTTCCTCATCTTTTTTGTGTAACGAAAAAATAGGTTAAACATAATGATTTGCTTAAACCTTGCTGTGTGAAAACATTTGGAACAAATCGTGGGCAATATAACGAGAATATTATAAAGTAGTCCCCATCTTTCTGATGTAATAAATTATTACAAAATCAATGAAATTATATTTTATTGTTCTATGAACAACATTGTTCGAATCGGGAATTGAATGTTACTTAATAATACAAGATAGTTTTGAGGGTTAAATGACACTAATTTCCTGTTTTTCAGGTCAATTGAACATGCATAATTATTTAATATTCATTAGTGTATAATGGTTCTTCCTCAATTATGTTTTTTTCCTACTCTGGTATAGTCTTTATAAGTTTCAATATATTTTCTCATACAAAAAATGAATGGAATAGGATAATAGTAATATCATCTATACTGTACCTTAATGTATCTTCTTCTATATGATTGTTCATGTAGTCGTTTTCGATTCGATTGTCTGTGTGATTGCCGATCGACTTCGTATTATTCAGAAGTTTCCCTTTCTTCAATTTGTTTTTCAAATCTCCTTTGAAAAACAAGAGCAATTATCTCACAAAGCAAGTTCAAGAAAATAATACACGAAATACTTTAGATTGTGTTTAAATAGATTTTAGTGTTTGTTGGTTTAACCAATGACTGAATAGTACAGACTCTGAAGTAGAATGCCGGATCTTAGCTCTAAAGTTATGTAGCGTAGTTCGGACTTTACGTTCAAGTTAGTTCCTTTCAGCTCCGAACTATTTTTGTAGTTCGGGAGGGAGTGAACCACCGAGACAAAAGTGTCTCAATGAGCTCCAATAACATCAAATTGACAACTACCCTGAGAAGATCGGAGCTAAGATCAGTCATTTTCTATCCATGCAAATCATCAGGCTTTGGTGTAATAAGAATGGAAACAACATAGTTCTGAGAATGTTTTGAGAAAAATACTGAAATTCTGAAAGAAATATATAAACTTATGAAAAATGAGTGTATGGACCTTCCTTAGGAATTGCGTACGTATTTATATTCAAACGATATTATATAAATATTAATTCAGTATATTAAACACAATACTTTCTATGTCTAGAAGTGCTACATATACAGCTTTCAGCTATTTTCTAGATTTCAGAAGTTGATAATATTCCTGATTTTTTTTTTCAAGTTCGTGTTCATTAACATGAATTAACTCAACTTCAATTGAATTTTACTTGATTGTTCATATAATATCGTATGTACACTTGACAGCACAAAAATTACGAATTTTTCCCGAGTCCCCAAGTCAATGCTAGTCGAACAGATAGTAGTTGCCTTCGAACTTGTATCAGGAGCTCTGTGAAGTTTGAATGGTACTACTATCTGTTCGACTAGTATTGACTTGGGGACTCTGGAAAAAAATCATAATTTTTGTCCTGTTAACAGTACGTACGTACAGTGGAAATGATACACAAATATAATGAAAACTCTTTGGACTCCATTATATTTGAAATACATAATAAATCTTGGCCAAATAAGGTTGGGTTTTAATATTCATTCAACATTTCAATCCTAGCAGAGAAATGTGGTTATACTAGTAGATTATCCAATATTAAATGATACATTTCGTGGTTAAAATATTCTTTCATCGGACTAATTGGTTTGCTTTCTGAAAATAAAATATTTTAGGTGTGAAGAATTTTCTTTTTTAAATGTAATCAGGAATTAATTCATACTTTAATTGAGTTAGTTTTGAACTATGTTTTGGAGAATGTAGATTATCTGCTTGTCTTGTATCACCGTATATGGTTTCAAGTTCATGAATTTGTATTAAAGCTCACATCTTCATTTTTTATGTCACGAACTGACAGTTGTACAAATGACTATTAACTATAATAAAATGTATTTTACATTAAACATTGTATTACATTTTCTTCGCTTCTGAAGATTGAATAAAAATGTTATCATTCGCTTTCAGGGTTTCCCAAATTTCAGAATGATCCAAATATCACAAAAAAATGTGTTCTTTTCAAATCGCATTTTCTTATAACATCATTCTATTCAGTTTCTTTGCATGCCTATTGGAATTAATACACACATTTTATAAACACATCTCGTAGAGAAAGAAGGGAATCTGTAAAAAACTGAAATTCACGAACCATTCGAGTGTTCAATAAAATTATCAATAAAACCCCCCCAACACCTTCAGTCAATATCGACGACCATGATGAAACTCAAACCCCGGTCTATTACTGAATCACAGTTCAGAGCAGTACTATAATTTATATAATCTGAATCAATACATAACAAGAAGAATTATAATTTCGAATTCTATATCGAAACACAGAAAACCATTTTTTTTAAAATTCAGTAAACTTAGCTCATCAAATATAGGAGCCAATACAACTCGACCATTTAAATATGGAAAAAATTTTATATTTTGAAAATAAATCTCAGGTATTTATTCATTTCATCCAGATTCAGTGATTTTTGAAACTGTTCGACATTGTAACTATCAAATTGATATGTCACTTTTCGTGTGTCTGCTAGGACATGACGAACCAGTGCGGAAAACAGGATAACAATTTTGATTGAACTGAAAACATACTTTATCTTTCTAAACTGAATCAAAATAGCTAATATTGTAATATTATTGCATAAAACTGCATAATGCTGAACTGATTTAATGTGTTTATGAATATTTTTTTATAAATTACAACTGCCTGAAAATGGAGTCACACCAGTCTGAATCTAAGCAAATACATATATTTTTTTTTTAAATTTAGGTAACTGTTCAAGTTATTGTACTGATTATAAAATGTTGAATTTACTTGAAATTGAATATGTAAACATTTGTAAGTGTGTATTAAGATACAATGACGATACCAGTGCGAAAACAGCGATAACTATTTTTTATTGTAAACTGAAAATATTTTAATAACTTCTAAAACTACTCTAAAATAGCTTTAATATTTTTAATATTTGTATTGCATATAACCTTGCATAACCTGCATAACCTTACCCTTTCATGTAAGGTTATGAATATTTGTATTTTATTACCAGATTGCCCGAAAGGGAGTCAACAACTGAGTCTAAGCAAATACACATATTTTTTCTTTTCAAATTTAGGAACGATGCTAATCTAGTATGTAACTGAAATATATAAGAAATTTGATTACATTTTGAGAATGATACGAATTTTTTTATCGTGTTCGATATGCATTTTTAGGATGATAAAATAAACATATATTATTCTGAACATAATTATAAATAAGAATGAAACATTTTTAAGAAACAAAAATTATTCTTCGCTCAATACGCAAGAACGCTGACGAGACTATACGGCAAATTAATATTATATAATATTATGCCCAATCTAGATTTCCATGAAATTGGTTTTAATATTTTCCAAATATTGTAATTGCAAACCATATTGTGAATATGTGGGCCTATATCTAAATCAAGTAAGACATACTTCTCCCAAAATAAATTTATGTTTTTAATTCAAATTTTGAAAATCCATAAGCTTTCTTGGAATGTGTGACGATTTCTGAGAAACTTTCTGTTCGCCGAAGTCAATTTTTGAGCTACTCACCTCAGCCACTACTTGAAAAGTTCAAAATATGAATCTCCCTAACCCTAACCCCTCCCCCCCTCTTCGTCCCCTCCCTCCTTCCTCTGCACTCTAGCTAGTTTCACATGGCAGAAATAAGCTAATCTTCTAATTATAATATAATAATACAGAGCGTGCAAGATAACAGCAATATTATATTGTATTTTACTGTGCTGTTACATCTGTGCATGTAACATTTAAAGCTAGTAATTGTACTCCTAAAACGATCCTTTTCAATAAATCCAAGCTCCTTTTTGAAATGACTTCTCCCAGTGGAAATTGTTGTACAACAACAGTAAAAATCATGTCATTTGCATCAGACATTAGATTGACGAATTTGGCAACCAGATTATGAAATTAAAATAACAATTCATACAAATTACTGAAGCGTATTTTTTTTCAAATTGTACTAGTACTTTTGTCAAATATTCGTTAAAAGATGAATAGGTCACATACATTATAAGCAAATTGTTTATCATTGTGATTGTATTTTGAGCGCTTCTTTCTCCCGTTGCTTCCCCTGTCCGATCATTATGATATCTCATAACACCAAACGTCTATTATTTTATACAGTAATTAGAATTGGTTAGTCATTAATAGTTCATGATATTGAGAACCAAGTTATTACTAATTAGAAAATAATGACAAGGTTAATTCACGAACTGATTTGAGAAAGAAACACAATTTATCATTTTAACTATTCTCAATATTACCAAATACAAATACTACGTGACTATAACTCAAAACCACAAATGAAATCCAATTTTCTAAAAAAAAAATAGAACTACAAAATAAAACATGAATACGCACAAATACAAAAAACACAAGCAGCAAACTGTTTTGGATATAAACCTTCTTTCCAACTGGAGGAGGGTCCCTCACCTGGCGTCTGATCTGAAATCTGATTGGTCAGTTTAGCTCTCAGCATTTTGGCCAAATTAAGTAAACTGCGTTTGACCCATTTTTTGAAACGTGATATTCGATTGAATGCCTCAGCAATCTTGTTCGTGTCATTGTCAGCGGCCGGCGCTGATAAACTAGACGAACCGAAGTTGCTGAGCAGCAAGGCTAAGAAGAGATTCAGTACCTGAGGACAAATACAACAGTTTTCAGTTAGGATGCTAGTTTGATGTCGAAAAAAAGTTTCATAAATTAATCGATTTTTTATGCTTTATAATCTTCATATATTTGGCAACAATAACAATAAAATATATGGTCAAAAAATTACTTATTTATGATTGCATTATTATAATATGTGTCTACACGCTTAGCTGTGTTACACTGATACCAACCGTCAACCAGTACGAACTCTTGAATAGTTTAAAAATCGATAAATAATCGTATCAATATTGATCCGTAGTCGATCAATTTTAAAATGGTTACTGCATGATTCATATCGATTAGGATCAGTAATAAAATGTCTCATAATCGATAATCAATTTTAAAATGGTTACTGCATGATTCATATCGATTAGGATCAGTAATAAAATGTCTCATAATCGATAATCAATTTTAAAATGGTTACTGCATGATTCATATCGATTAGGATCAGTAATAAAATGTCTCATAATCGATAATCAATCGAGTGTTCGATAATCGGTGGCATCCCTAATTCTCATAATTCATTGGAGTTTTGACATTGAAATTGAGAAAACTCGTCAGAATCGCGTGGCCAAGAGTGCATGTAAACCTCAAAACCTAACAAAATATCGCTTTTTTGGGGATACTTTGGAATGGTAAAAGATATAAAGTTCTGATGTTGGGAGTATAGAAAAACACAGATCTCTTAAATACCTTCAAAATGTATGCATTACAATTATTAGATCAGCGTTATCGAAGATTTCCATCCCACTCTTATGAAGCTTTGTGTGTGTTCTTTTTGTTTGTCAGCACTGCACAGGTCGCAGTGTTCGACCGATCGACATGAATTTTTTCCTGTATACTCAACATTATCCAACTTGAAACTGTATAGTGTTTGGGTCAAGTCAGTTGGACTATTTTTGAGAAACATCATCTCAAAAGTTTCTGAAAACCCATAAGATCAGCCTGGGCGAAAAAAATTAAAAAGAAAATCTCTTCAATATAATTAAAATATTCCCCAAATATGAACACGAAAATGATATTTAAAACCGAATGAAGTATATTTCATATGAATCAAGGTGTGTGGAGTTTCCGATCATACTCTATTTATGTATCTCACTCATCTTACAGCGCATATGCTGCGTTTGCGTAGTGAGCTACAATATTGTAGTGGAAGGGCCGAGTCTGTCAGTGCTGGCGCGACTGCTATTTCACGGGTTGTATCGCAACTGATGCTGTCGCGATCTACGCTCTGCGGGGTGCATTCAGGAGTAATAGCTACCCTTTGAAAGGTTTCTTTATCCTCTCAAGTTTATTAGTTAAGTGACAGCGAAGACTTCATACCAAAGTTATTGAGCTTTGTCTTTTTTGTTTGTTTGTTTGTTTGTCTGTTTGTTTGTTTGTTTGTTTGTAAGCACTGCACAGGTCGCACGGTTTGACTGATCAACATGAAAATTTTTCTGTACACGCAGACTTATCCAACTCGAACTATAGTTTCTGTGTCAAATCGGTTCAACCATTTTTGAGATAAGCCATCTCAAATTTTCTAGAAACCCCATAAGATTAGGCTGGGAAAAAATGGAAAAATAAAATCTCTAATTAAAAAAAAAAAAATCACTGAATGTAAACATATTATGAATGATACACATTATTACATATTTGCATGTAATGTGGACCAGTCACTCGGAAGAAAATAATCAAGAACATATTATTTGTTCATCGAATCCAGCAGATCGAATAGATAGAAATAATAGAATACATATTTTGACGATATTCACGGCTTCCTGGATTCGATAATCACTGTATAAAGTATATTGTATGTGTCAAGGTGTCTAGAGTTTTCTATTATACTCTATGAAGATATCTCGCTCATCTTACAACGCATATGCTGCGTTTACCCACTTAATTTTAATCCAACTGATTTTTTCATAATAATGTTTGCATAATCTTGAAGTTATTACAACGCTCTCTATTTCTATTGATCAGAATTTTGATATCTTATATACATGTCAAAATTCATCCCAAAAATGTAACTTCTCTAAATCCACTTTTAGGCGTTCTTTATGTGGCATGCCAAGTCAAAGTGTGTTAATGCATAGCAAAGCAAAACTTGATGGTAATCGAATGAACTTCGGAGTTTCTAATCAACGCTTTGAATGGCATTGAGAAACTTGTTCCTCTAGTAGATCTAACTTCAACAACTGTAATCCTTGGAATAAATAGCTGTAGAGTGTAATAATAATTTTTTATTCTCAATGACAAATGTGATAATTTCTTCCTCAGTATATTCTTTTGAGTTGAAATATTTCAAGTGTTGATATGTATTCATTCAAAAATAGAATTCAGAAAATTCAGATTTTTTATCTCGGTGTATTGTACAGTTAGCAGCACAAAAATAGAGGCATTTTTCAGAGTCCCCAGTCAATACTAGTCGAACAGATAGTATTTACCTTCGAACTTGTATCAGGAGCTCTGTAAAGTTTGCAGGCAACTACTATCTGTTCGACTAGTATTGACTTACGGACTCTCTCTGAACAAATTTCTCAATTTTTGTGTTTTTAACTGTACGTCCTAATAAATAAAATGCAACATGTTATTCGATATTCTGAAGAATGCGCGAACATATTATCACCTGATTTCATACACTTCAGTTGTTAAACGACTTATTTACTGTGAACTATAATGTCTCACTCTTCATACTTACGACTAAATTGCCGATAACGACGGTGGCAAGAAAGAATGGAATACACGACCAGTCTCCAACTAACATACAATCCCACATAGACTCAATCCATTCACCACACAACACTCGAAACACTATCATGAACGAATGCATGAAATCGGTAAAGTTCCAACGTGGCATGTCACCACCCTGAAATCGATCGACGTTGTCTGAAAAGAATAATCACAAGATATATAAATTGTATGTTCATAAAAGTGCGTTTTACATTTTTATAGTAAAAAAAGGTTTCAACTTGGTTTCAACTCTCATATCAATTCATTTGCTATTTATTTCTCACTTTCTAGATATCTCGCTCGGCACACAACGCACATTCTGCGTTTGCCTAGTACACACAGTCCCACTCACCTTGGTAGTTCTTTCCGAACAGCTGCATGCCCATGACGGCAAAGATGAAGATGATGATGCACAGTACGAACGTCAAGTTACCGAGAGCGCCTACCGTTCTGCCCATAATGGATATCAACAGATTTAGCGTCGGCCACGATTTAGCCAACTTGAACACGCGCAACTAGAGGAAGGAAGAAGACACATTTTCTAAACTTTATTGGGATTTAAATATTTGATACTAAATACCCGATGATATGGCGATGGGGCTGCATTATGATCAATTAATCATTGTGGTAGTCACGAAGCAGATTATTGTGGTTTCATATCAATTTGATTGTTTTTGAATAATGAATCAGATGTATTCAATAGATATAAAACATGTATATTAGAATAATGTGATGTGAGTATTAAATTATTATCATGTCATTTCGATTAGAATAATCCAAGGAAGAATATGGAATTGAATATTCCCGAAATGAGCATAATCTCTTGTAATTGAAACGATTCAGCTCTGAGTCTGTTACGTGAGGATTTGTTCATATATCTAGTGTTTAATTGAGGGTGAACTGGAGCCCATCTTTACTTCGAAGGGAATCTTCAATTAATTCCTTTAGATGAATCGAAGATATTCATTCACGATGAATATTATTTCCTGAAATACTTTTTTGTGATAACAGGAAGATTAGAATTAAATTCGAAATATACTGAATTGAAAAAAAAAAGTTAATGAATGGAATATTATTTGAACTAAATGTATGATGCTCAATCAGTAGTAATTGAAAGACTTATTTCGTGTTGATTCTAGTATACTTGTATCCATAAGAGCTGAAGGTTGTCTACCAAACTAACAACAACGAATATCGTCGTATTTTTGTATAGTGTGATATTTTGAGAAACATTCCATTTTCGGGACGAGTTTTACGATTAGAAAGACGACTACGTCTTTCGAAAGCGTTGACTATCTATGCTCCAGTTAGTTTCTCTATCAGTTTTTCGAACCAAAATGTATAAAATATTTCAGTTGGTACATCGCCTCCAACATCAAACCATTCATAGCACCTTCGACATAACATCAACGAATCTTGAGAATAAATCTTACCAATCTGAACGATCGCAATACAGACAATCCTTGAACCCCTTCCAGTCCGAGCTCCAACAATGACAAAGCCACGATGATGAAGTCAAAGATGTTCCACCCTTCTTGAAAGTAATACTTTGGACTCATTGCGACTAGTTTCATGGTAGCTTCTATCGCAAATGTTGCAGTGAAGAACTAACATCGAAAAATAAAATTATTGGAAAATGTGTAATGACAATACATGAGTTCATTCTCTCATATATTTCAGTTGGTTTGCCAACTACTGTGTGAACATATAGAACGAGATAAAATGTTTGACAGGTTACTACAAGACAACTAGAAAATTTGCTGTCAAATAAACTAACGGTGAAGCTGTGCATGGGGAATACAATTTGAGGAACTTCTTATCACACTTTTTTCATAACTGGAACTACTGGAAAAACCAGACATTTTAGAGGTAACAATATTTTCAACTAAAAATACAGTATGAATAATTTTGTATGGAAATATGTCATCTGATACTGTCTTGTGTTCAAAAACAAAATACGACTCCAAGTGTCAATATAAAAAATATGCGATTCCTCGTTATTAGATAAGAAAGTAATCCAAAAGTAGGACGTAATTTTCAATTATTATTTGATAATAATGATAATAATAATATTGAGTAAGTTGGTTCACTCCATGGGTGGTTTATCCGAAACGAACAAGTCATCATTCTCAGTGTTGGCGAAGTTTATAAAAACAAATTGAATCAAGTTTAAACATTACAAGCTTTTTCTCTGAGGAAAAGAGTTCCTTCGGAGATTAAACTTGGGTAAATGTTTATAAAACGGAAACGCTGTGAACAATCGAATTGAGTAAAAATGCCAGGGAATGCAGATCATATTTTGAAAACACTAATAAATTGAATTTTATGATAACACATGTGGAAATATCAAAATCAAGTGATGGTTGAACCTAATATTTTTGTCAACTATTTTTACCTCAACAAATGTAAATGTTTACTTTAATCAGACTGTATTCTAGAAAATACTTTTTGGAATGGTAAGAAGCCATTTCAATGCTCTATTCAATAGGTTGAAGCTGGTACTCGTCCCTACGACAGTTCAACCATAGACTAAATTTTTATTTCTCGTTAACGCTGAAACTTTTACGCAGTGTGCACAGTCCCCCTTAAATATAAATCATCGTCAATTCTTCCTTGATAAATGTTAGTAATGAAATTACACTCACATAGTTTCCACTCTTCAATGCCTTCTCCATGTCCTTGTTCATGTTGTGATGATCGAGTGCCATGAACAGTGTGTTGACGACAATACAAAGAGTAATAAACAGCTCAACGAACGGATCGAACACGATCAACGCGACATATTCTTGAAACTTGAGCCATAGCCAACAACAATCCCAAACGCAAAATACGTCGATCCCTTTTTTGAACAGCTCTGCCGCCTTTTCTTTAGCAGTAGGTCCATCTTCATCGTCGTCTGTTGGAAAATAATAAATCGACACTGTGCAATGGTTTAGTAAGCGTTCGATTCAAAAGTACCACTCTTTTTTGGGGAAAGAGTTGATTTCCTAGCACTGTTTTCTTTCTATGAATAGTAGGCTGATAATACTGCTAGTTGAAAATGATGCATTACAAAGATGAATTTGTTCATGTAACACGTGAAACTTGAAAAACGGTGTGTGGTAATTTATAGTGTTTGAACGCTTTGCTCATGCAAGTGTGTTCTTGAATGACTTGCGAACTTGATGTCTTGAAAGGCACAGGGTTAGGATGAAAGGGTTGTTAGTAATTCTATCTCTTACCAAGTTTCTGATGGTTTAGTTACAACAACTAGTTTTAGACTAGAGTTTTAGACTCAGTCTCGGTTTATCTGACGTAGTTGAAAAATTTCAAAACCAAAAATCAAATACTTGTGTCAGATGAAGTAGATTAGTCTAAATTTGTTGTCAACGATTTGATGAATTATTCATTTGCATAATGAGTATCATTTCTATTGAATTACACACATTTTTTTGAAGCAATTTTTTGATTGAATCAGGCCTATATGAGTAAATATATTCGAAGTAGATACATTTTTTTGAAAAAATCTAATACTGTGCATTGCAATCCAATCTCAAATAGATCTGTTTGTTTCAGTATCATCTCTACTGTCTTATTTTTTTTTTATTGTCACTCAACATTATTGCATATCGTAGTAAACCAAATTGAAGCTATAATTTTTTTATTTTTTTCAATTTCAATAATTTATGTACAATGTTAATATAATAATAAATAATAATCACATAATTGAAATTATGTCACTCGCCTTTCTAGTTTTAAGAATTTATTGAACCAAAACTGAGTAGGCCTACATTGGTCATATTCAAATAATTAGTGTAATATGTTATTTTCGCCGTACAACCAGTCATTGATCTGAATAAAGTCAATGATCAAAATGGAAAAATTTATTAAAATGAAATATTATTCAGAATTGTTGTATTTTATTGAAACTTTTGATTTTTTCATCAGAAAAATGTTTGTTTCAAAGTGAATTACAGATGAGAAAAAGAATTAATTACATGCACTTTCGTTTGTTTTGAAAAACATAGATGATGTATTTGGTAAGATTATATTTTCTCACCAAGAAGCTCTGATGTTTGATGTATGGTGGTTATGTAATGGCTCTACATGTCTTGGAAATGAAAGCATGCTCCAATACTAAGTTAAATTTAATAAGTACTTTGAAACAGTGATGATGATAAAATATTAAATGACACGAATTCTATGATATTTTTTTTATATAATGTCATTTTCTTGGAAGTTGAAAGTGATCAACCCAATCGAATTGCTTTGATTTTGTAAACAGAATGTTATAGGCTATTGGTTTTGAAATTTGAGGTGGAAATAAGTTTTCGGTGGAGGTGCCATGTAACATGCAAGTTTGTTGTTATGCACTTAACCTATAGTCATATAATTTTTACATTAAAAAAAGAGGATAACACCCGTGTTACAATATTTTAAAAATAAATTCATCTTTACAAGTCAATCTTTTCAAAATGTCACTTTAAATATTTATACTTCAATCGATTATTGCACTCAGGCCACAAATAGAATGATGATACTTTCTAACACAATATTAGTGATCGCGTATAGGTTTATTTAATGTGACATTTTATCAAAATTTCTGGACCACTCTAAGCCAAAAGCAAAAACAATGTAGGTACGGTGAAATGATGATTTTTTTCATGGAAAAATATTCATTCAGCCAAAAAAGCGAATGAAAAGAGTTGCGTCCAATCACAGAAAATGTGTAGTTATGTCATTTTCTATAATTAATTGCGTCTAGGCAGTGTGAATGAAAAACAGCAATCGTACGGCTTATAAATTAGGTAGATTATGACTCGGTGATGCAATGCAAGTAATGCAAGATTGTATGTCTTAGTAATTATAGTAGTGTAGTTGAAAATATTTTAAAATTCTTCTTATAGAATATTTTATGTGCTCATTATTAAAACTAAAACATGCATTTTGTGATAAAGGCAAAAATTCAGTGTAATAAACCTTGTCGCAGAATTCAATGATGATTAGAAATATATATGTGATGTTGGACCTAAAAATCTAAGTATGATAGAAAGTTTATTAAATCAAATATGATTTATTTTTCCTTAACTTATCTCTATACTAGTTACTTGACATTAAAACTGTATCAAGTTTTTGACAAATTTCTCATAAATCATAAAACCCCGGTGAACCAATGTGCTATTTTTATTTCAAATGTTTTATTAGGATATAAATCTTGCGGATAGTTATCCTCATTTTGTATGAGTAACTAATGTTTGTCAGAATAGATAATTAATTGAAATTCAATTTCAATACATTTTAAAACATGAAGTGTATTTTTCATGACGTATATTTTGTTATATATTGAGTATTGTTGGTGTGTTTTTGATCTACCAAATTGTATTGTTATGCTTTTGCTGAACCCAGAGATGTTGAGAGTATTAGCAGCACTACCATATTTACGACAACATATATGTTACCATACTACAAAGAGAAACTCAAAATGGGAAAATGATATTTTCTTCTGTTGTTGAAACTGCTCAGCCACTCTCTTCGTACACTTCGGTTTCTATTCATCAGACTGAACACTCATAATTCGAAACATTTAATAGGTTTATTGTTCGTTTGGAATTTGAATGATCAATATAAACAACAAAAAAGTTCTCAAATTAATTAGTTTTATGAATTACTTTTTTCAAATATAATCCTGAATATTCAAAACTAAAACTAGATTTCCAATATGTGAATGAAAAATGATTTACATAATGAGTTTTCCAATTTGTTTCTATTGAATGATCCTCTATTTATTCATTTATTTATCCATATATATATATGCCTACTTATGCTAGCAAATATGGCAAAATTATTGATAATACAATGTATTTAGCAAATTAATTTCATTTTATCGTGTCATAACCCAATGGGACGAAGTACTTGTCCATAATATCGCATTCGGTCTGATGAAAGATAATGTCCTGAAAAAAAATCTGCCGTGGTCTGCGATGTCCACCTTGACCCTGAAATAGTTTCTCTTTGTGTGTGTAACTCAAACATCTCTTCAAATATTCTCTTGTCAGGCAATATTTTAATTCAAATCAATGTGAAAAACGCATACCATGATAGTGTAGATAACACAATATTTATTCACTTATCTTTCAATCCTAAAATTCAGAACAATTTGCTCAAATGGAAATTCAATTACAAATATTTGACCCAACATTTTCTTCATTTGAAATAAAATAGATATACAAATGAAACAATCACTTCAAAAATCCAATCAATTTCAATTATAACATAATATAACTATACTTTTTTGATGGAAATTTGTTTGATTCTAAAACTAGAAGGAATCTTTAAATTTATAATACGATGTCATTATTCTGTTGATATCCACTTCACTACCAATTAGAAATTGACGTATCATATATATTTTGTTTTTGACATGAGAATATTTGTGAGTATGGTCTACGCTTTATAATCTTCTACTTAAAATGTATTTAATTCATTCTTACACATAAAATACAACTGGTAGGTCTTGTACATAAAAGTGTGCTTTCAACTTTACTACCACAACACTACATGTGTACACACATTGTTGCACTACTTGGCGAGTGACTGACGATACAGTATCAACCTACTATATCGACTCTACTGATCACAAATAGATTTCAAACCTTCTACAAAGCGATTAAATTCAATAACATGCATTGGAGACTTGACACAAAGGAAAGCCAACAAAAAACTCGCACACTGTTTTATGAGCAGTTAACACCAGAACCTGATGTTCAGATTAACTTGAGATCCACAAATACAGAATCAGAAATTGTGTACTGATAAGGAATGTGAGTGATAATGAAACATTCTGAAAACTTTCTGTGCTCCTGATATGAGAATGAATATAGTTAAAACTTGCAATATCAATAAAATTGTAACTTCGACCAAGGAATTGCTTATTAACTATTAGAAGGGAAATGCCATGCATACATTTCTATCTCTTGTTTTATTATTACACCATTCTCTTTCCCCAAGAAAAAACAATACTTCAAATGCTGCCAGGCTATATATTTTTCAAGCTATAGTTAATAAGTACAAACTTCCGTGAAATAGGAAACACTATAATGTTGATTATTTGAAATAATTTCTCGATCATGACAAATTGTTGTCAGGATACTGCAAGTAGGTACCAATGATTAATATCATGAAATATATTCAACAATAGTTTGTTTATTGAATTTTAAAATATGGCCTCAATTCACATCACATATACTCTGGCACGCACGAGAATCGACTGTTAAATAGCGTATAACTATTAACCTAACTGTTAACGTAATTGTAGAAGGTCATCCATTACGTGCAAAATGTTTCATGATGTATCTATATGTGATTTAAAACTATACCCAATGTAATAATAGCTGTTGCAAATTGTTTTTGGATTGATTTATTGATAGAAATATCTAATATTGTGGTAGGAAACATTAATACTACGTATACACATTTTATATGGGAGAAGTACAACGAAGAATGCATTCTTGATATTCAGTGTCTACTTTGGCTACACACAATGACATTTTACTGGGTAGGAAATTAAATAAAAAAAAAAGTACAATACATATATGTATATATATATATATAAATATATATATATATATATATATATATATATATATAAACAGACACCAAATAGCAACAATAACGAATACACGTATTACAGCGACAGCGATCGTTACATTCCAATACTTACCACCATGTTCGCTAGCTCTGCTCTGTCGGCCTGCCGCTTGTTCGATAATATCGTTTAGCACCATGACATCTACAACATTGAATGAATAGCAAGTGAAGAACTTCTAACATTTTCATAGATCATATTTTGAGCATTGAAAATATTTTGAAGTTTCAGTTATGGTTTAGGGAAAATATGATGTAAAATTAGTCAGCATTGAAAGAAATATTAGAATTAACACTCCTGTTCTTTAGTGTAATGTAATTTCATTTCATAAAGTGAAACCTCTATCGCTCGTTTCTCAAGGGACTAGGGAAACTTAACCATCCATGAATGAAACCGGCCCATTCAGGAATCGAAAATGATGGATGGTAGAAGAGGGAAAGCGATGGATGCGGGAACGATGCATAGAGGTTTCACTGTATACCTATATTTCAGTTGGTTTTACGGAGCTATTTTTATTGGCTGTTTTGAATGTAATAAGTTTTCAATTGTATTCATCACATTTTTGGTGTCCCGTAACTTGATTAATACACTGTATCACAAAGGTGTCATAAACGTTCATTGTTGTTCTTAAATGTATCGATTTCGGATCTGAAAAGATAACGACTTCTTATCTTGAAAAATCCAATTTTGCAAGATATTCCAAGCAAAGATATAAGTGTAATATTTTTATCTACTCTTTTTGTTATTGTCACCATATTGTTTCGCTGTACCAGTCAAAGACAACGTATTAAGTATTGCCTACCTTTCATGTCAACTACTGTCTGATTTGGAGCTGGCTCAATGAACGGGTTACCATCTTGATATTTCATTTTGGTCGCTCCGTCGTCACTATCACAAGATGTGTCCTGTAATAATAGAGATGATTTCATCAAATATCGTTCTAAACCTATATCAGAATCGAAGTCTACTGAAACTGACATTGATTATAAGCGCCTCTTATTTAATGAGTATGTCATGAAACTCATAGGATATTGAATTAGGTGAAAGCAAGTGAAAACTCGATTTCAGTTTTACCGTACGTAGTTTCACCGTACAAATACAAACATTCAAGTTCTTCAATTTTTTCGTCATCCACAGGTGTAACGGGAACAAAAGTTTGATGAAATTGGATGCACGTATGTAATTGTTCAACTTGGTGGGTCCTATTCAAGTGTTTTTTTTTTGCAAAAAGTCGGTTGGATCACTTTTAAGAAGAACCATTCAGATTTTTTAAAAATTCTCCCTAAAAGAATCGAGATAAGAGGGAAGAATTGGCAAATTGAATTATTCAGATTAAAAAAATAAATTTGAATACAGGAATAATTCCCAATACTACGTAATCCCACATAAATCTGACCAGCTGTTTTGAGGGGAAAAGTGTATTTTTTTCTAGATCTAATATCCATGAGAATGATCACAACATGTACAATAAATTATGAGAGCTGGTGTAGGTGCCAGCTTTTTGGTGCCAGCAGAAATTAATCTCAATTCTCTTAACTAATCTTATCAGTATTTAATATTCTTGAGAGAGCCGGTTTTACGAACTCTTAGCCAAGATTCAATCAGCTGAGCATTAGTTATGAGTTACGAAAATAACATACGGAGCGAAGGGTAGTAAAAAAGTAAATCCACTAACTATCGCTCAACCCACTAGCCCTCAGTTCGTAAAACCAGACCTGAGTGATCTAATAATTATAAAAAAAACATCAATCATTCCATTATAAAATATCTACTTACATATCCTCTCATATCCTTATGATTCGAATCAGTCATATACGGCGTCGAGTTCGGTACATTATTGCGATTCGATCGAGTCCGCAGACGACTCTCCTTGGTCATCGGTTTCCCATCGGCCCCCAACAGGTCCCCATGTGAGGTGTAGGAGACTCGGGACGCGTGCGAGGTGTACGACGAGTGACGCGAACCAAGGGAGGCGTAGTAGATCGGGACGACCATCGCGCCGTTCTCCTCTGACATCGGAGTCACGGCGTTCGAGTCGTCCGCGTACGGCAAGTGCTCCTGTGAGAGATTCTATTATTGTTATTACTACATACTCTTAAATAAGACGATTGTGTCATTTGGTTTGCAATTCGGAATCTGTTCGGCTGCGTCGTGGTACATGTGTTTTCTGGAATACCTGAAATATAGAATTGTGTTTTGTAAATTAGTATTTTCGTGATGTGATTAGATGTAGATGTGGCTCATGTCAATTTGGTGCATGTTGGGATGTCGCAAAGTTTCTGACCAATTGAGAACGACAGATGAAGTGAAAGTCCGTCTGAAACGTACTGAAATGTTATTTAATTCTTGAAATGAAAAAATTATCTTCAAATAGACTTAGAGAAACATAACTGAATATTGAATATATTTCAGAGTATTTAAAAACTTATATAAGATATAATTGGGATGTATAATGATATATAAGGATAAAAAAAACTCGAAGAATCCATAATTCAATAAATAACATAGCTTGACAATTATTTGAATCCAAAAATATGTTATTGAAAACCAGAATGTAGTAGATGATTCAAAACAATTATTTTGTCAATTTCAGAAACAACAATATTTTTAGTACTTCATCAATTCGTCATACTTGATTCAAATGAAAAAATTCTTTCCAAGGTTTAATCACAAACAGTTCATCAATTCAAAGATATGAAATATACCTCACTGTCATCCTCAGTCTATTCGATAGAAACATTTGAAACAATCAGAAATATTAATATAACCATTACAAAAAGACATTTCATTATCATATGAAAAACACAACTATTGATATCGATATAATTCAAACATATTACCAATTGGTATTAATTTGAATGCTACTTGTTCATGTTGTTATAGGAATATAAAGAAATCTAATGAACTATATCATCAATGAAACTATTGTTTATTATCCTCCAAATATTGACAAATATTGCCAAATTCTTACGTGTCATATCACTTATTCATGGCACTAATAACTAGCACTTATAACGAGAAAAAACATTTAGAATGCATTCAGTTTGTAATTAGTTTCATATTTCAAAGATCAAGGACATGACACCAATCAAATTTTTGGGTGCTAACTTTTTATCTTCTTTACATTTTTCTGCCGTTTGTTTTGAAATAATTTAGTGCTTCTTGCATATGCTCAAAATAAGAAAATTTGGTAACTTTTGATATAGTCTAGATATTTTATACTGATTTAAATATATATATTCACATCTCTGCATGTTTAGGGTTGAAGTAATACATAATGAAACATAAGTAATATACTCCCAAACTTTAGTAAAATGGATTGAACATAAATCGTATTCATTTTCACAAAACATAGTTTGCGTATTATAAGCATTTTCTTATTTTCAAAATCAGGAAAATTCGACTCAATATTTAAGTAAACTCAACTCTTATACTGGAAATTTCTAATGTTTCTTACTGAAAATTTAATAGGGGTTATAATAAGGCAGTGAAATTCAAATTTCCTTCAAGTTCATCATGTTAGGAAGCCATATGCTCGAGACACTTCAATCACTTCTGTTGCTGACATATTTGTTTTTCCTTTCTTACCATACATTCAACACCAACATTCAACATGCATTGATATTCAATTCCTTCAATCATTCTTCCACATTCAACTGAATGTTGAACAATCAACATTCAATCATTCATTTACATTCAAGTTTCGTTGTAGTAAAAAGAAACGTTCAACTGTTACTGACATTTACGTGCAAAGAATACAGTGTGCGTTTCTTCATATACTAGAATAATGCGAATCTACGACACACAATATAAACCTCGATAAATAAATTACCCGTACTATACAAATATAAAACTTAATTTGTCAACTATTTACGAGACGGAACTTCACTTGAAAATTTGTATTAATCAGTGAGAATGTCGATATGAACAACGACACGCATGACAGGAAGTATATTCCCGATTATTGTTTTCTTTTAGTGATACTTCTAGCGCGGGGTTTTATTATTCCTCTGCATTTTTATAATAAATTGTTGGAAAAAATTAAAAGATCAATCAGATTAAGAAAATCGGTTCAAATTGAGGAATTTGAGTACGTTGCTTATACATTCAAAGTCATCTACCAAAATTTCATTTGAAAAGCTATTCACATACAAATATGTCGTGTAATACCCGATCAAGTTTTTTTCAAAAGAAGTAATACATCGTATTAATTTATATTCATATTTTATAATATATTAATTTACTCAATTTGTATGTTTTCCGTACTTTGTCTGTCCACTTACAATAACTGAAATGCTTCAGACAATCAGCGCTCCAAATAATTCATTCAAACAGAAAATAAATCTTACACAGGCTATTACAAATGAAAAAAAAACATTTCATTCAGATACACACACAAAACAACTGAATAAACTGAACTTGACCGTATCAAAAATGCTGTCAACACATATGTGTTTTACCAAAAATATAATGCAATGGTGACTGAATAATAAAGTGCGTCGGTAGAAATGAACTATTAGCCCCTATATCTACAACAGTTGAGAAATATCCATTTCCGACTTGTATCTAATTATCCATCCAACACCTATTATTATTATAAGTAAAGACATTATGTAAAGTAAAATGTACTAACTACCTGAGCGTCGAGGTATGTAGATAGCACCAAGGGTTTCCTGTCACCGCCCGGCGGACCGACGATTCGGCCCCTGCCGTTTCGGATCGTGAACTGGTGACTGCCCCGGGATCCTCGCCGGAGATTGAATGGTGAGCCTGGTAGACTCAAACTCGCCTTGAGCAACAGAATAACAACACGCGTTGTTGAAACACGAAAAAAAAGGAATACATTATCAGACTATAATCCAACTGACCTAAAAACCAACTGACCAAAAATTCTACTCCGTGAGCAACCTGTACAGAAGTTAGAGTGTGAGTTTGACTCATCTCCTTCAGAAAATTCATTCGACACAAACCTTACCTACCTAACCTCAAGTATCACTAGAACCTATAGAACATTTGATGGGTCGTAACAAGTTGCGAAGGGGAGGGGCCAAACTCCTCAATTTCATTTCTGTACGGGTTGTTCAAGAAATAAAAGTTTAGATCCGTTGATTTTCAGATCCGTTTGTTTTTGGTTCTGATGATTTTCAGTACAGTTGAACTATCCCAACATTATAATATTAAGATCGTATGGTTATGATATGAATGTCTATACAAAGCTTGAAACTATATAAAGTATTTTATTTTAAAGAAATCCAACTATCAGGAAATTAGAGGTCTATATGACCTAATACCTATTTTAACACACTCATAAACACCATAATTAAAAATAATATTAATAATAATTACATACTTTTATTTTCTATACATGTCGATACAAAGGTATTCATGCACCTAACATTCATTTATCATACAATAGTTGTAAATATGATTTGTATTATTATAGTTCTTCATTCGAAACGAATATAAAGGAGTATTTTGCTGGTTTCATATAATGATACTCCACTTCATAATACTACTAGTTAAATCGTCGGATAAAGCTACATCGTCATCTTCCAGAACGTCTTTTTTTTCCATTTCAACTTCTCGTGACTTCTCGTGATTCTTGTTTCAAATCTTATCCTATAAATACAATCAACAACTTTTTTCCATCTGATATAATTGCTATTATATCTACTCTTCTTGTGGAACCATTAGCCGGCATGTTTCTGTTTTCTGAAGGTATTTCCAATTACGAACCACTCTCTGTGGCGACGCAAACTTTTGAGGAATTTACCGTTTTTGCATTTTCTAGGATCGTGGGGAACGGTTTCTGCCTCGTCGAAACAAATGTTGCGACAACGGGTTCAGTCCTCGACCGCAATAATTTGACGTAATAATTTACCGAATATTTCCTCATTGAGATGGAGTATCGTGAACATGATGCGTGATCATATAACCACGAGTAAGTTCGTGTGTATTCTTTTCACAATTCCATTCACTCATATGGTTAATTAGTCCATTTTTTGACAAGTCGTTTGACGCGTTGTACCGATTCCTCCATTTCCTCTCCCGGAAGCTCAAGCTTTGGAAAGAGTTCTTAATTCACTCAACAGATTCTTGGTAATGGATGTGCACATCTTGTTCATTTTAAAGCTTCTCAAAATAGGCTCATGGTGGAGGTGCCGGGTTTGAGATATGATCACAGCTTGAGAAATTCAAGTATTATCTCAACCTATAGTCTTCACCTAAGCTAAACGATGTGCATACATCTTGTAAATAAGATGTCAAGTATAACGCTGAAGCGAAATAAATCTGACCACTACTTTTTCGACCTGCAAATAACTAGCTTTGAGAAGTTGAAGTCAACTCATTCTGTTTCCAAAACTAAACATTGAAGATACCAAATAGTATAATTATCAATTTGGTAAATACACCGGATGAATCATTGTTTTGTATCGCTAAATAACTTTATTCAATAGTTGTTGTTATTGCTGTTGTTATATAGTTACATTAATATAAATATATTAATAGGCCTATTAACAGGTATAGGCCTACCACTTGTCGTTTTTCCTGGAACCATTACGAGGCTGAAATCCTGAAATCGGCGCGTGATTGACCTCACAAATGATTGATATTTTATTCCGTTTGCCTGCTCACTTCATAAAAATAGAATATCAGAAATGCAAGCTTTTATGGTTTTATGATTTTAACATCTGTATGCTGTTATATTGAATCTCAAGATATAGTTTTAGAAATATCAATTCAATTTATGTTTCACTCTCTTCTAAAGGAATTTGATCTTGGTTTAAGCCAATACAGAATTTTGATAAATATGTTGGGAGTAAAAAACTCTCTGACTGTTTCCCAATCGAACGTCTGTCCAATACTTATACTGTCCATTTAAATTAGCATCATAATGAAAATATACGTATTATAGATATATATTGTGGTATTATGAGAACATACCTTACTCAAGTTGTCCTGATTAGTTATATTGAAGTGACTTTTAGATGTTGCATTTGATTCACGGTACTGAGTGGGTACCTTCAGAAAAAGAGAAAAACCTCCTACCAAATTGTGTATTTGTTCAAATGTACCATAAGGTCAGAATGTATATTCATATATATATATATATATATATATATATATATATATATATATATATATATATATATATATATATATATATATATATATATATATATATTATATACATATATATATAAGGAAGAATACATTCTACTCGAGGTTTATATTTTTTCAACTATTTTAAATTTAAATTTCAAATGGTCATTGAGAATAAAAACGGTAGTATTGCAATTATACATAAGCTGCAAGCAATTTCAACATATAGAAGAACATCAAATATAAATAAAATGACGACAGCTACCACAATTACAATAACAACAACAACAACGACAATAACAACGATAACATCAACAAAAACAACAAATTATCAACACAACATAAATATAGATCGATACATTGAAAGCTACACTCATTAACCGTTATCATAGGGTATTGAAGTTTATCTCTCAGTTGAAATATTATCAAATATGGTGAATTCTTCGATTTTAATATTAGTTGACATTCAAAAGCATGACAATAATATTTCATACAGTAAATCTGAAATGTATTATTGAAACAGTATAATTAAAATATAAGTGGGTCTGAATGTTTTTATATATGGGACCTCGATTTAAATATTTTATATGAATAAATATACATATATATATATATATATATATATATATATATATATATATATATATATATATATATATATATATATGAATATTAAACGACAGATGAGGATAATCGTTCACACAAAATCCAATTAAAAATTACCGGTACAAAATATAAATGTAACAATATATAGAATCAAAATTGAAACTTTGAAAATGAAAACTTCAAACAAATATGTAAACTTTGACGAAGAATCACGATAATAAATAGTATATAAAACGGGAAAACATAGAACAACGTTTCCCACTTACCGCACTCGATTTCCGTATCTTATTGCTGCTACCATTCAGTCTCGATCTTTGTTCGCTGGCCGAGTCTCCACACTCACTTCTGATGCTCATCTTCTCCTTATTGTTATCGTCATTGCCTTTTTCTTGGCCGACAAACAGTTCGTAGCTGTGACACGAAAAGTCGGACGGCGACTTGACAACGCTCGGGTTCTCGGCTGCGTGGGCAGCGGCTTCCCGCGCAGCCGCGTGCGCTGCAATTTTAGCTTCTTTTGCTATCGCCGCTTCTTCCGCTTCCTGATCACAACAAAAAACAGTTATCCGTTTTACTTTTACTATCTACAATTTCAAACATGTGTGCAAAAGTCGATAAGATGAAAATGATATTGAAGTTTTTCTGAAAAAAAAAAACATTTGTAGGGTTCTATAAAAGGTCTATATTTACCGTGGGAAAAGTTAGAACCGTTTAGGCCCATTTCTTCTAATACCAGATGGGTAGTGAGAGTGTTTGCGAAAAGATACCTTATTGTGATATTATTTGTACATGTTACAGAGTGTGGAATTATGCATTCATTATGACAAATTTGTATCATGATATTATGGTATTATGGGTGCGCAATTAATTGTAAAAATCGTGATTTCCCGTACTTCAATACGGATAAATTTAAAATTGATTCACTTGTAAAATATTACCGGTCAGTTATCTTTGAGTATATGCTGATTCTTGCCCAAATAATTTGTTTGTGAATATCCCATTTGAAAACATTTTAATCGAAGGGAAAATAATAGTATTGCTTAAATATAAAGAATATAAAAAGAGTGCATAATTAACTCGCTATATACTGGATTTGTTTACGATTCAACCGGTAACTTTCTACAAAGCTGAACATGATATACATTATAATTTCTCATAATTTAAATGTTTCCGTAATAATATCCAAATGAATCATACCCTAATAGCTTCTTCCTCTGCCGCTTCCTCTTCTTCCGCTTTCTTCTGCAACTCATCGTACGACATGGCGACAATAGCCAAGATCAAGTTGACAAGATAGAACGAGCCGAGGAAGATGATGACGATGAAGAAGAGCATGTGCCAAGGACCAGCTGAACGTAGTACAAGTTGATACAAGTTCTCCCAATAATCTTGCGTCATCAGTCGGAAAGCTGATAGGAAAGCCCAACCGAAGGTGTCGAAACTCGTATACCCGTAGTTTGGATTAGGACCGAAACCTTGCAAGCAGATGTACCCTTCCACACACGTTCTGTAAGAAACAGCACAATGTAAGTTAGAATCTAAGCTCAGGAAAGTTATTAAATATTTATTCATAATCATTAATTGCCTCGAGTTATTATAAAAAAATGATGAATATTTGGTCCATGTGAAATATAATATGAAATTAATTGAATTCGTGTAATCTATCAAATGATATAACAGCATAATAACATCACTGCTTCTATTCAGAATATTTACATTTTATATTATTTCATTGTCATCGGTTAATGGAAGTAAAATTCAGTTTTAACAATTTTTCATCTCCATAGTATTCAACTCATGAACTTTACCTAACAATTGTGAAATATATTCAAAATCATAATTATCTATAATAAAAAATAATCATAAACATACTTCATGCTTGTAATATGTCCAAAAAGCTATTTCTTCATAGAACATATTATACAATATTTTTGTGTCAACATTGATGGTATGGTTTCATTCATAAAACACACACTCCGTTGCTCCGGGAGACGCTATACACAAGTCAAGTAGGTCACTATAATAATTGGTCTTTCGAATTTCTTTAAATTATTAGTTGTCTCTTAGAGTAGACCTCTCTATGATCTAGAAGACTTTTACTCTTGCACTGTGATAATATTTTGCTATAGGATATTGGTTTAATTTGAAACTGAACTTGCTATCAGAATTGTAGACTTTTAGAAGTATCACAAGCTGTACAGAGGCAAACACAGAAATTAGATGACCAGATAGCGTATCACTTACCCAGCACCGGATGAGTTTCCACAGACCTGGTATTCTATGCCTCCATTCAGTGGTGGAAACCAATTACCTTAAAGAAAATAAATCACCAATTATACCAATGATGGACTTCATCAAGACAATACTAGACAATATAAACAATACTAAAATAATCATTAAGAGTTACAGCTCTTTGTATTCATACAATACTATTTTTACCCACATTTTTAAACTTGGATAAATAAATAGTTTTTGAAAAAGCTTTGAAGTTATATGCAAACAACTTGTAGTTGTGTGCTACAAACCAGCATCGGACTTTGGTGTGGTTTAGCAGCCTAACCAATGAAAAGGGAGAACAGCAAACCGAGTACAAATATTGAACTTCCATTTTACTGCTCTCTCTTACTATAAACCCGAGACCGTTTTCCCACTCTACCAGAAAACTGTTGGAAAACAAAAGTTGAAATTTGTAACGACGGAACATTTTACATATATTAGTGGTATTTCGGATAAACAGTAATGGCAATTACTTACCTAAAGAACGTTACAGCCCTGAACTAAATTTTAGCCAATAATTACAATATTCATTTCCATAATTTGAGAGAAATCTAAAAATCATCATCTAATTCCAGAACATATAATTAGTTCATTTGTCCTCCAGGACCCGGTCCTTTTTCTGAGACGTTACATGGACATCGAGTTTGTTTATGTCATGATTAATGGTCTTTGGAGGACAAACAAACTATTTATAATTTCTGAAATTGAGATGATTTCTAGTTTTCTCTAAAATTGGGGAAATAAATATCGCCATTATTAATTGAACTCTAATTCCAGGGTTGTGATGCCCTTTAATGAGTCACTAAATTATTTAATTATTCTCATACATATCTTACTCAATAGTACAAAATAATCATGATAATAATACAACCCAATTCATCAATAAGTAGTTACTCATAAAAATTACTTGTGCAAATTGAGAAGAGTATCCTAAATGGTATACCCTTATCGTTAGAACTCGGCACCACCACGCACGCATAAAGTATGAGCTCGCTCGCAACTTCATTACTACTGGCGCCACATCACTTCATCAATTGGATCATCAATATTGCGTTACTGTTAGACTCCAGTTCGTTGGAAGAAACTTCTCAAGTACGTACATGAAAGTTTTCTTCAAAACTATTCGCAATTTAGAAGAGAATAATTTGTGTTGATTATTTTGATCCGGTTTGCTCGAAGAGAAAGTACCATTTACATATGCATTACTTACAAGTCTTGGAAAAATATTTTTTTTTTATAAACAATCATCAATCAGTCTAATGATACATTTATTTTTACATTCACCTTAGAGCCTTTTATACCAACTGATGATTGAATATTAATTAGTTAATCATCAGATAAAGTACAAAAATATCATATTTATTGAAAAGTAACAACAAGTTGATTGGTCATTGTTGGTTAACTCACTAATTATCACGTGATACAACCGGCTCTTATGACCTATGAACTAGTTATATTAACTTTTGTTGATAGACAAGTTTTATTCCTAAAAGATGTATCAATACGATTAGATACGATCAATACGATATGAGTTGTTCTTACTTTTGTTACTGTTGAAGTAGAACCATGTCTCGTGAGATAGATTACCCCACGAGCCATCCATAGGAAACTTCTTGACACATTTCTGCGTTAGAACACCCATGTAGATCTGGAGTCCCATCAGCGCGAATACGGACAGCGAGAACATCGTCAAGATTATTACATCTCGCAGATTCTTCACCGACTCAATCACAGCACCGACGATGGTCTTCAAACCTGCAGAAGACCGATTGGTTATTGTTTAAATTTATATATATATATATATATATATATATATATATATATATATATATATATATATATATATATATATATATATATATGATTGGGAAGAGAAATTACTATTTGGTTAGCAGTGTATGTGAAATTTGGGTGGTTATTAGCTCGCTGACCATGGTGTCCATCAAAACTAGTTCTCAGAGTTAGCGTCAGCTTCCAGTGTCATCAAAAACTGAGATTTTTTTATTAACCTACCTGATTGCTTATTTGAGGACTGAATTCAGGAAATTATCAAAATCACAGTCATGAATATTCAGTTTTTTCACTGGGTACGAGCCGGTTTTACGAAACTTTTAGTTACATTGATTACCAATCAATTAAGGGAGAAACGAAAATGTATTATGTAATTAAGGGCTATAACGAGTAATTCTTAACTCCACTAATTATCACTTATTCCATTCGCTATCATTTTGTAAAACCAGATCTAAGTACATTTAAAAAAAAAAATACATATTTTAGCATTGTTCGGTTTACAAGTTGGGATTAGAGAAGAATAAATTCGGGTGGTCCTGACTCTGAAACTCTAAAAGTGCGTATGAATGAACAAAGCTATGATTGTATGAAAAATTATTATTGTATTCATCATTTTCATATTTCAAAGAGCAAATAACAATGGAAATAAGTACAATTATGATCATTTTTTCATGATGAAGCTACAATTTTAAAATGAACTTTCACCTGATTTCGGGTCTTTGATATTGATATATTCAATGAGTTTGGTATTTGCCTCACATGTTATCGGAAATTATTGATGAGGAAATGAGAAAATAGCATACAGTGATTCCCTAAGATGAGGTGAACGATTGTTTACCTGGCACGATAGCAACAGTCTTCAACGCTCGCAGCACTCTGAACGTTCTGAGAGCCGCCAAATTTCCTAGATCTATCCCCATTGTTACATAACTGAAAACCACAGTACACACAAAACAGACTGTTAAATATATTGTCCAGTTAGATATTCACTCTACTCTAAACTACTTTCAACTAGAGCCATCTCGATCTAACTAAGCTACCTACGTCAACTAAAGTCAAAGCAGTCTACCAAGACATTATTCTTGTTACAATACGAAACTTATTTCAAATACAATTGGAAATATAAATATTGAATTTCAAAAAAATTCTTCAATATTTCTAGATAGAGTTTACTGATTTTATTGACGGTGGTTATGAAAATTGGTAAACGACTTTACAACATTTTAACAAACACACAAAATTGCATCAATAAAATGAGAGGATACATATCGCCCAGATAGTACAATTTATTTTAAACTCTCAGATCTATTATTATAGTCTACTTTAATAATATAATATTCAAATTCAAAGCTAACATTAACCAATTTGAATTATGTATACTCATTCAATTCTACTACTTGGAATTTTAAAATTTGAATTAGTGAGATTACCTAAGAGTGAACCACTCACCTACACTCAAGAGGCGCTTCAAGATTGTAATTCGAGTGATCTGCCATTAGTGGCAATATTCAGAATTTCAGTTTTCTTGAATGTTAACGACAAAAACACAGCTAGTGCTTATCATAGACAAGATATATATTGTGTGTGGTACTTTTTTCAGGTAAAATTATACTGTTAAAACAAGCATTACTTTCATGTTCTTTTATGAATGTTACAGTGACAATGATAAAGATTATCATTTATCAACAGTCTATGATTCGTGAATTAAAGATTCGACAATAACTGGAACCGAGGTTAAAAAATCACTCCAGAATAGTCAATGGATGAATTATTCCAACAATGAAATCTTGTCGCAATATTACAAAAGGGCAATTCTTATAATTTTATCAGGCTGTGTCGATATCTAATTTGTGTACATTATTGATCTAGTAATAATTCCAAAACTAAGTTAGGAAGCCAAAAAGCGTGATAGCAATGTATTGAACAACTGTTTACTTCTTTATGTTGGTATACCGTCATTAATTTTATCTTCTTAAAAAATGCCAACCAAGTTATATTTACCAACTAAAACACTATTATTCTTTTGTGTAATAACTATAACGTAACTATACCATCTATTAAATACTAGTTACTATGTAATACTAATTAGAGTGTAGTACTATAGTAAGTACTACTCACGCTAAGGCTATTACTACGAAGTCGAGCCAGTTCCATGCATCTCTAAGATACGTGAATGGCTGTAGAATGAAACCTCTTGCCATCAATTTTACGGCTGACTCAAATGTGTAGATGCCAGTAAATATTACTCTGAAAGAAAATCAATCAATAACATATAACATTGAATTAAACTAAAACTAAGTTCAATTAAATAATCGAATTGATCACTACATGCAGTTTAATAATTTGTAAATTGACTAAATCTAAATCTATAAGAAAGCATGATATAAGTATATCTAAATATTTTAAGGGATCATATATACTGCCTCGACTATGAGTAGAAAGTATACCTAGTCCTACTGTTACGTAATATTTTGACAACTAGACAATAGAAAGTTACTATCAGCTATGCTAGAACTATTCTACAAGATGGTATACGATACTCATTAGTAGGCCTAGACATACGAAATGGAGTAGTATCTAAAATATATATTTAAATTTTCATCATATTCATGATTGAATAAAATAACACGCTATTTAATGGTGACGTAGTTTTTTGAATAAATGAATATTAAGATTATTTTCAATAAAAATTCTTGCATGAAAATAAATTTAAACTTGTCATTGTCCAACATTTTTTCACAAGTCGAAGTTCATGAAATAAAATATACACTTACTGTCCAAACTGTTATCTGTCTAAAATGTCATGATCAACTACATATGCACTGAATACTTGCACTTACAGTACTGTAAAGCATTTTTTGAAAATTTCAGCAACATGAAAACAGAATACTGAGAAAACACAAATAAAAACTTTAACCGTGATAAGAGTCCCTGAAACTGTTCTAATATCATAGTTGATAATTATGAGGTTCAAGATAAATATTATACAAGATATAAACATAGTAGGACTATTGTATAAGCTGAGAATGAAGCAAAAGTTAGGAGGTTTAAACCTTGTTAGCGTACATAAGCATTGTTACTCTATTATATTTGATAGATATAGAAATATACAAATTTAAATTACATAGAGAAGTCCAAATCTTGACTAAATTGTATTCCTAAACATGGATTGTACTTGATAACTATTTTAGTATTTTATGTAGCAATACAACTGTATACTAATTACTTTGAAAGATAATAGTAATTCGTATGATTTACTCAAATAGGCTTTCTTTCAACTGCAGGGGGTAATAGAAATATGTCTAATCCATAAAAAAAATTCAATAAAACCCAAAATACTGTATGTAATAGAATATTATAGGTAAAAGTATTCAACAAGTTCATTAGCAACAATGAAATACTTACTCTGTGGACTCTACAGTAGGCGAGCTTGGCATGATCATGAAGACGCAATTCGTCAATATGGTCGTGATGATGAAAACGGAGAAAAGTGGATGTACAAGGATATAAATGGCAACACGACGTAATGGATTGAATGGATCTAACATATACAATGCATCGTGCGCGCTGAATCGGAAGATATCCTTCCCTCTGCTCACAACTACAAACGTCTGTAAACAAACACAAACAAACATGTTTCATTAGAAGAGTTCATTAGAGCGTACTCATTCAGGAGACAGGGGTAAGATTTCTGAGATGGTCGACTATCCTGACAGGTTTTCTTTTGCGGTTTTCCTCTGTCGTTCAGGTCAACACTGGGATGGTCTTAACAACAGGCCACGACCTAACTAACCAAAAAAAAAACATAATCAAATAACCTTCCATTTTTATCATCATTCCATCATCTCATATATCATTCACCGACGCCAATAGATCGTAGTCAACAGTATTTATCACATTATTTATCACACAGTATTGTATTTTATCACATTTATTCAATTTATATATTTTTATATCAGTCGACCGTTTTTGTACAGGCAGACGAAATTCTCAAATAAAGTCCTATTAAGATCTCATAATATATTCTGGACATATATGAATATTGAATGATAGAAAAAATTATAAAAAATATTACCTAAGAATGAGAGTGTCCAATGTTATTCAAAAGCTAAAATGAATAACTCATCACTGATTGATTGTTATGATGATCAATTCTGATGACATATTATGACATCTCCGAAAAAAAACAATATAGGCCTACAGATATAATGTTGATTTGAAACTTCATGCATCTATGTACATTCGTTTTTATATTTTTTACCAATGAAGCTATCCTATAGAAATATTTCTGATACGTTGTCATTGATTTTTATCGAATAGAATGGGAAATGATGTATAATGACTGGTCAAATAAATGAACACCGCGAACGACTTGGGAGTGGCCGTGCTCCCTTCTCTTGATGGATCACTTCTCGTGGCTATTCATATCATACATTTCGTTACATTATTGTAATGTACTGTGTACAAGTGTGTGTGTGTGTGTTTGTTTGTTTGTAGTTTTCAGTGCGAGTGCGCATTAATTCATTTAGATAAAAGCGACGAATACTTCAGTTAGACTGTTTTTTGCAGCTCAAATGAAGAAATCAAAGATAAGTGAATGTATCGCAATGTATTTCCAAAACGACAACTAATACATTTGTGACTGGAAAAAAGCACTTGATCTACTTGAATCTACTTGAATGAATGTTAACCCAGACAAAAGAAAATTTGAAACAATGTGTATTAAAAATATTGAAATTTTTTCTGAGCGATTATTGGTCGATCCATATTTTTCCAAGATTTCAAATAGATCTTTCCAACAATTTTGAAGGATTATTTCAGGATTTTCGCTACTACTATTCGTCCATTTCTCAATCAAAAAAAAAGACGTAATCAAGATGTAATTTTACACATCAATTTCATATTTCTAATTAAAATTCGAGTTGTATAAATAATGTAAATATATAGATGATTTATTTTTTAATCGATCCAAATTATGAATATATTCTTTATTATAGTTTAATCAATCACATATATTCAGGCAAACGAATTTAATCTTGAGTGAAAAGTGGACTGTATGTCGATAAGCATGCCCACTCTTTTTTGCATTCAAGCTATCCCATGACGAATCATATAGTTTTCAAATGATAAAATATAGCGACGACAAAATCCTTCTTATACTGCCGTCTCAGATCAATATAAACAATTGACATCCACAAATAGAGTTTCCTCTCTAGGGGGAAAATAATATTCTGTATACGTTCTAATTAGAACATCAAACAAATATGAAATCTCCAAAGACAAGACTTGACAAGGAGAGGGGAGATTTTTTGAACAGGTTGTACATAGAGATAGAGTAAAATAATTAGTAAGCGGCTACTGTACTGTCGTTGTTGCACTGAGTAATTTTAATCAAGAGAAGTAGTGTGTCTCTTCTAGTTGTGGGCGTCAGCCACAGTAATCATGTAATGCTATGTTATTAGAGGTGGGGCTTGAAGAAAATAAAATATAGCTTGGAATGAAGGAGAATTAAGAAAGGCAAGGAAGAAGATATTATTGCGACTTCTGTGAGAAGTTATACTTGGTCACTACTTGCTAGTTGTTTAGCATGAATATCGATCCACTATGAAACACGACTGTTTTACAAAAATTAACATTCAATTTCAAGAGAAATTTTCTACGTTCAAATAGGCCTACACTATTTGATATTCGAATATTTCTCCATTTTTGATAATTTGAATAATTCATTATTGATTGGAAATAATAATGAATAACAACAAATCGGAACACATCAATAGGAAACAGAATTGAAATGGATCAATACAGTTTTAAAATGGATGT
Source organism: Brachyptera putata (assembly GCA_907164805.1). NCBI lineage: Eukaryota > Metazoa > Arthropoda > Insecta > Plecoptera > Taeniopterygidae > Brachyptera > Brachyptera putata. The sequence goes on along the minus strand of OU015468.1, from coordinate 16,413,485 downwards.
ACCGTTTCCATTTTTATTCAGTGGATACTTTCCTGGAGTATACTCTATCGAGAGTGAACAATTTTATGTTACCGTTGATCCAAGTTGGACTTCACTGTACTGTTCACTTTGAATACAGAATGAAAATTGTTTAATTTTAAATTAGCTACATCCAATATAAAGCAACACTATGAGGGCAAGGAGGCGGGTTGGGGTGAGGTTAGTGGGCAGTATAGATTAGAACCTTGTCCATTCACTGCCGTCTTGATCTCCTCCGAACGTCCAATTTCAAACAAATGTGTATAAAAAGGATAGTTATTTACGTCAGTCATAAGTCTAAATTTAGCGTTCTAATTTAACGCTTAAAAACAAGACTCTTAATCAAGGTATCCGAACCAATAATACAGCTCATTCCAATTAGATATTCGTTCATATTAGAATGATTAAAAACAATTACTAGATAAATAATATCATATCATCGGAGCAATTGAATCAATTTTGATTGTTTCTTGCTGCTGACAGCTATATGTACTTTGAAACGACGGTGGTGGTGGGGAGGCAGGGGGAGGGGGTAGAATTATCGGTTGAAACACAAACTAATACGATGAAATGACGGTTCGTGCGACCAAATACCATGCCGTATAGCTATAGCCGGCGTCAAGGCGCTAGAGGTAAAGCCTTTATAGATGTAGAACTAAAACAGTATTCAAGAAATCAATAAAATTATAGCATTATGTTAACATTGATCACTACTAAACCAAATATTATTATATCACTAAGCTAGATAAGTCGTATAGAATCACAGTACAAACAGTACTTCAAGTTATTTCATGAAAAGTATATATATATATATATATATATATATATATATATATATATATATATATATATATATATATATATATGTATATAAACGTTGGTCTTTCGAAAACAAAAAACATCACCATTCAAAACAGCCCAGTTTACCCCATTATAATCATATATATATATATATGAAAAGTATATTTGCATATATATATATATATATATATATATATATATATATAATTATATATATATATATATATATATATATATATATATATATATATATATATATATATATATATATATATATATATATATATAATATAGGCCTATATATCACAATCTCCTCTGATTTTATATTTCATAATATAGACCAACTTTATGAAATATGCATGTAATTTTAAAAATATTTGTTCCTGTATATGTACTAAAATGACAATAGTATGTTCTTCTTAAATAAAAAAAATCCGAATTATATTTGTCACGGACACGTTGCAGTATTAAATGTACCTACTTTTTCTCAAGGACTATTCCCAATAATAAACTAAATAATACAAACACAATGAAGCATTCAACCTAATAATTCATAATATCATAAGTGGACCAAGTATAGTTTTTAGTTTTTAATATAAGGATTCGGCCTATATACTAGAGGCATTGATTTTTGTGGCATCGTTTTGGCAACACCGCCCATGCAGTGCTTGCAGACACACTGACGTAGCACGGTCGATTCGAAAGAGAAGGACAGCACGCTATCGTTTTATAGAAAACGAACTTTTCATTTACAACCTTATACATACTTTTCATTCAAAATTAATACACTTGAAGCAAATAGTAAGGTGTATATTATTTTCAATATTATCGTATATTATTTTGAATAATTAATCAATAGATTAATAATACTTATGAAGATACATTTGAAGGAGATATTTTTTAATGATACAATATTTTTCGCTCGATTTCACTGAAAATTATAGAACTAAACAATATTTATATATTGCAGAAGATTAAATTGGAGTCTGATATGGATATATCAAAACACGGCTCCTCCACCACAAATATGTCAATAACGGTCAATAGCAATTAAATAATTGAATAATGAGTACATATTTGATACTATTAAATATTGATATTTTTAAATAATTAATCAATAGAATAAAAATACTATTCATGATATATTTGAAAGTGATATTTTTTAATGATACAATATTTTCGGCTCAATTTTACTACAAATTATAGAACCGAACGATGTTTTGATATTGCAGAAGATGAATTGGAGCCTTATATGAATAAGTCAAAACACGGCTCCTCCACCAAAAATATGTCAATACCGGTAAATCGTAATTCAAACACACACATAAAAGCAAATGGCAGCTAGGTTTTTAAGTGGTTTATGGAATATACATTGTATAACGTAACGAAATAATTATTAGCAAATATAACGATTATTTTCAGAAACGAAGATCGATACGTTTGTTGTATGACAAGAAGTCTGTACTCCAGTGTTGCTGTAGGAGAATTTAATTGCGTTTACGAACAGAATGTTGTTTCTGAGAAAAGCACAAAAAACAGAACCGTTTATGAAAATAGTTGTCGATACTTTAGTTTACTGTATTCTGCGCTGTGTCTATGTGCGGTATGTTAATTATGTAGACCTATAGTTAATTCCAGGAATAAAACAAATACATTTGTGAAATTGAATACAAATATTTCAAATGGAATTTGTTACGTACGGTATTAATTTATAATTGAAAATCGATTACCAACACCTTTTGTGAAACTATATTCTGATAGATTGCTTTCCCCCCTTATATCATAACTCATTTATATACTCTCAACTACAAACTAAATGTGTATTCAAACTTCGACTTGTGGCACTAGTTTTAACAAGATTATCTCACCCAAATTGAAGTACAAAACCTTCAAGGTGATGAAATTGAATCAAATAGTAAGTCTTGTTCTGATATTTTCATTGAGGTGTTGAAATACACAATATTTTTAATTCATTGAAATAATTAATCTAAATGAAGACTTGACCATTTCATGTACGATTCTGTCAGCAGATATACAGATAATTTGAATTCAAAAAAATAATTATATGATTGGTTTAGAATATTTTTTTTTTTTTTTTTTTTTTTTTTTTAATAACATCGAAACTTGATACAAAATCATTGTTCCCCTTTTAAGGCTAAGGATGAGAATAGGATCGTTTGGACGGGGCACCACAAGGGCGATCTTACCACCCCATTTTATTATTATTTTAAATTAAAGCAATGAACTTTGACACCAGGTCTACGCTGTCTGTGACCACACATCTTCACCGCAGATAAAAGTCTTCAGTTGTCGAAAGTCCGGAACACAATATAAACTGTTTTTGCGATATATCCGGACACTACCAACATTGGTATTGGGAATAATCTAACCACACGAATGTTGATATCTTTCACTTTGAACTAAGTCTCTTAGGCAATGTTCACTTCTTCCAATGACGGCAGGTGCAAAGTTCATCATTATACAAAGGATAAAATAAGGAGTGACAGCCTTCAATATAACTAGGCCTATCACTCTACTAATTAAAGGTCGTGGCCAATTAGTACTTCATCCAAGCATTCACTTCGAGGACTAATTCTAACGATAAAATTGTTGACATTGGTTTTTTTCCGAACACTGGAATGATAATATCTGTAATTTTTTCATGATCGATATATATACTGAATAACGTATATAATATGATTCAACGATAATTTATATTTTTTATAAGGTAATATTTTTTCTACGTGCGTACTTATTTTGTTGAGCAATTCCTTCTTTTATCTTTGTGGAGCAGTCGCCTAACCATATCAAAAACAAATATCATAATTATGTTTGTCTAGCTGTGGTATCAATAGGATATTATAACTTCTGATGAAGAGGGTCTACGAGTAGAAATACAACAACATCTTTCAAATGCGTATTGTTTGAAGTTGGTGACTAAAAGCGGCGTCATAGCTATACATACTGTCATATATTATATATTGAATATTTTTCACAGTTCTATGAAATGTTACACACTATGTCACAATATACTGTGTAATACATTATAAGTTTTAAGGTTAGCAGACTGAAATTCATTTATTTGAATTCATTTTATGAATTCATAAGTTTTTCGAAAAATAAAATTCTGTCCACCTCTAGACTCTAAAATTGTAAGACTTTCCTGGTACTATTCAGTTAACTAATAGACCGCTGGATAATAAGTCAGGAAGCTAGTCCACAACAGTTGATAAACTAATAATAATAGAAAATCGATAATAACAAGAATAACAACAATTACAATAAAAATAACGATAATATCAAGACAATAAGTGCATCATCAGAAAGGAGAAGTCGTCTTCTCAGAGATAAAAGATACAATAAACAACTATATTACTTGAATATGTTATCAGTATTGTGGATATTTATAGAAGTTTAGAGCTATTGTTCATGTTACGAAACGTATAATCTCCTGTTAGGGAACAGATAGAACATTTCATAATCTTTACAAACTATCTTTATAGATCGATCAATTACTTCGAAAATGTCAAATTACCACTTAGGGTTTATTTTATTTTATTCATATTCGTTTTAACGACGCACTATAATGATAACTCAGATCTATTGGCGTCGAATGAATGATTAATGAGATAGTGCGATGATGAGATGAAGGCTTATTGGTTAATTGGAAGAAAGCGGTCGTGACCTATATTGTGGGAACCATCCCGGCAATACCTAAGCTACAGAGGGAAACCACGAAAATGACCTGGACGGCGGTGGGGATCGAACTGGGTCCGATATTCCCCTCCCCTACCGGATCACATGAAGCGAGCGCGTAAACCACTGCGCTGCATGTGCCGGTAGTTGAGTTTTAAATAGCCGGTACTTTAAAACATTGATATCATTATTATCATCATAGCTTACCCTTTGATTATGATAAAAGTTGTCAAAATCCTCGAGAGGCGTTGAGGCGAGCTCACTCGGGAAACCCCCTTGGAGCCGGACGGGGATGGGGGCTCCTTGCTCCAGGGCGGGGTCAGGTTGGGGCCCTTCATCTTCGTCCTCGTCATCGTACCGTACCTAGACGAGCAGAGGCGATAATTACAAAATAGAACATTTTTCATAGTTCAAAATTTGAAAACAATACAAAAATAATATTCTTCCTCCTAGAATTTCTTTCTTTTATAAAATTCCTTGCAAGGTGAAATTAAAAATATATATATTAGTGGGCTACAAAAATTGTACACAATTTGTTTCAGAGATATAAAGTCAGCTAAAGTGTCCACTACATAATACCTACACATTTTCGTAGTCAACAATATACTTAAAGTGTAAAAAAAAGGTAAAGAAGCAAATGTATGCTGTAAATTATTACTATTAAATAGGCGTCCTACATTACTAGCTCAACCTAATTTACCACGACCATATGTACTCAAAGAAGTATCTGTGATTGATTCAACTACGATTTGAAATGCTCAATCACAATAATTACGAATGTGTTTGAAAAATTACGTTATCACACATTATAAAATAAAAACAAATATTTGTCTATCGCTTCCTCGCTCAAGTATGATCAGCTCTCCATCGATGGTAGCTTTAAAAAAAATGCGTGGAAAGCCTTACCTGTTCTTACATTGTTTCGATACATTTGTTAAAATCTATTCTGTAGAATTAAATCATCAACTATATTCATCAAAAAGCATTGAAGTAACATAAAGTACCATGAACTATTTCTTTAAATAAGCAATAACCATGCAAACTGGGTGCAGTTTGCAGTCTATCCTAGCAAAGCATGTGAGTTTTTATTTTGTAACCAAACAGCAATTCACATTCCTATTTTATTAACAGACATTTCGAATAACCATGGTAAAAAGTAAAGAAATTAATCTGAGATCCTGGTTCCTCATGATTAACTAACCTGTGAAACCGTGTTGGAAGAAAAGTGAGAAAGCGAGTAAAAATGTTTGTAGATCAGGAAAAAGTGCCTTAAAAATCACAATCATGGTCTTAAAATGTTCTTACCCATTAATAAACACGGTGAATAAACGGCATATTGTTATCATATCACTATTTATGAAGGTGCTTAAAATCATTCATATTAGGACATTGAATCTCATTGAAGAGTAAAAAGCATTTTTCCATCGATCGAATTCCAGAAATGAAAAATAAAATCACATCCTGATCCTGTCAATTACTCGGAAGTCTGCGGGGATATTTTTGTATACATTTTATATATCGAGACGAAAAATAATAAATGTATTATTATAATAAATGTCTCGTACAAAGCTAAAGCATTCAGCAAAGCTTGTGTACTTGAAAGAGCTGTAAAAACAAATAGAGATGCAAGCAATATTGTAAGGGGTAGAAAAGAGGGAACTACTTTCAAACAGGCGGGAGAATACATCGAAAACAGACGTTGGAAAAGAATTCGTAGAACTTTCTTTAAAGCGTATACATGTCTACAATCTAACATTTTATCTGTTTATCGTAAAATTTTCCGGTAATCTTGTATTGGAAATTATGTTATCAATCTTTTCCTTCACTTTTACAGTTGTTATAGAAGAAATTACATTGCCTGGTATTAATATTTCCGTTGGTGAGAGTAATATAATTTTCATTCAGTGTGATCGAGGTGAATTATAATAAAAATCTATGCAGCCTTAAAATTGTGACTTCTGGGACATAAATAAAGGAGCAGTACTTGCAACGAAGTTATGTCTTAGTACCGTACACGCTTTAAAAGAAAATGTATTCAATCTTTAATCAGCCTAAAAGAAATATGCGCTTTTGGGGAGGTTAGTGATTTTTGCTAAGCAACAAACTCTTACTTCTTTTTTCTTTTTCCTCCGCCCCATATCCGACTGTAATGTAAAAAATGGGAAGAATTTTACACATAAAACAACCATCATAACACGTTTATGCCCAAGGGAGAAGACATACATCTTACCATTGAAACTGTTTCAACTTAACACAGGAACACAAAATGAATCAAAGAAACACGATTTTGCGAAACTCGAATTACAAAGAAACGACCAAGAATTAGAAATGTAGATATGAATTTGTATTTCCATAATACATATAAGCCTTCACACACACACATATATATATATATATATATATATATACATGAACTGACATATTTGGAATTTGGAACGTATACAAAAAACGTGTAATAATATAGTTAATGAATACTAATTATTGAATCATTTCAATTGTTATTCGTTTTTGTTCACCAATTTAACGCAAAAAATTAACCAGACTGCCTTCCCTTGCGCATCCACATGAATGAAACACAACAATGATAGCACATTTTCATCAGAAGAATGATGAATCACTTGAGCGACATCGAAACGACACAGAAACATAAACTAATGTGAGGAAAATGATGAAATCATAGAGTACAACATCGACAACAAAAGATGAGCACAAAGTATTCTCCTTGCTTTGTATTCGTTCGTATAATACGTATATAGTATGTTCACTTTTCTAGTGATATAAAACCACCTGATAACGAATAATTTTCTTTCAAATGAAATACATTATTTTCATAGTAATTTTCTTTTGAATGAGATAAATTATTGTTATATGTGATTGAACTGGAACAATAGTTGAATAATATATCTTGAAGTTTCCATTTGTTCAAAGTGAAATGTATGTTGAATATCGTCAACTGTATATATTTGGTCTATATGATATAAATATATACCCTATATATATATATATATATATATATATATATATATATATATATATATATATATATATATATATATATATATATATATATATATATATATATATATATATATATATATATATATATATATATATATATATATATATATATATATATATATATATATATATATATATATATATATATATATATATATATATATATATATATATATATATATATATATATACTATATATACTATATATATATATATATATATATATATATATATATATATATATATATATATATATACTGTACATATATAGATTATATGTAATGGGTGTTGTGGTTCTTGAACATTATATACTATTATACACACAAATATTGTTTGGAAAAAACAGATAAAATGCGATGGGATGAGTCACTAGAATGCAACTGATGAATAGTATGCATGACATAAGATCATTCATCATATTACTATTCAAATAATGACCGCTACTGAATCCTATAGAAATCGTATCCGAGAGAAATTGTTTTTTTTTGCAATGCCAACGGTCAGCATTATGTAACATTATATCTCTTGAAAAATATGATAAACAATTGTCTATTTCATGATATGTAGACTGTTGAAATTTTTGCACAAATTGATTTAAATCTGTATCTCCATTAAAATTAAGATTGTCTACAAGTTTTGTTCTGAATTCAGCTCCCGTGAAAATCCACAAAAACTTATAACGGCTATGAGAAAAAAGTGAGTACTGTATATGTGATAAGACAATTAATTTGTATCACTCCAAATATCGATCTTTTGACTGCTATTTTACATATATATAATGAAGTATGCATTCAATTGTAACACTGCACTTCTTATTTTTAAATGAAAAAATCTCTTGTAGAAAGCTTCTCATATTAGTGAAGAATAAAGAAAAAAAAACAGAGAATGTCACTAAGATTAGAAAGTCGCGGAAGTTCTAGTATATGTACCAATACTACCATTGTTCATACAATTCACAATAATGAATCACAACATCAATCATCAGCATCTTACCTCTCCCTCTGCTCTTTTCTTTTCGAGTTCTTTCTGTTTGGCATTTTCTTCTGCAATACGGGTCTCAATAGCAGCCAACGATTCTCTCGTAAACGGACGGAACAAACTTCGTTCTTCCTCTGAGATAGTGTCTGAAAGAACTGACATGACTCTTCCTCCTTCTCGTCTTTATACGCCGTCGTCGTCGTCGCTATCGTCGTCGTGGTGGTGATGTGTGCTAACAGGTCTTCGACGTGTTGAGGTCCCTGGGATGGGTCGAGGCCTCGAAGGCGCCCCAGCCCGACCACGCTAAGAGGACGTCGGTAGTCCGTGCTGATGGCAATGATGACGTTGACAGGCGAGTTGGACTGACTGCGGCAATCACGGCTGAAGAGGGTTGGGTGTAGCACCAGACAAACGATGACACAGCCAACTCTTTCATGTCCGGACCTACGAACATAACATGTATTGATCATTTGATAATTACTTTCACAAGTTTGAACGGTGGGTTTACATTACGGGGTGTTTTTTTGTGTGAAGATAACAGATTGTGTTATAGAATTGGAGGTGAAATCTTTATCCGAAAGAAAAACCAAACGAATGAAAGAAAGCAGAGAAAAATGGGAGATAATGATACCTAAAGCGAGAAGAACACAAATGTAGATGAAAGTAAAACAAGCATGTTGAGGAGTCTCAGTCTTAGAACATCATTCTTTACATGAACATGAAGAAACTATGTGACAGTTTGTGTAATCAACCAACCCCCTCCAGTGTTTTTCTGTATCATGAAGAGAGCACCTGTAAGTGTATCTGATATCTGTATCCACACTGTCCGACAATGTCACATCTAAACCCGGCTGTTAGGTATCCTCGTCGCTTCCTGAAGGTGCTTTTACAGACTCGTGTTCCGAGCTACGCGTTACAGCGTTGCGCGAGTCACATGGCCAGGTACATTTACTGGCACACGCACGAGCAACAACGATAGACGAAGAAGAAAATCTTGTCGATTATCGGTATCGATTTAATATTCATGACATTTTTAGGAACATTCAATTTTAGGAAACTGGACCAATTTAAAAACTGGGGCAAATGTTGTCTCAGTTTCAGAAATCTCAATTTCAGAATTTGGAATTATTTTTCTTGACCTCCAGAGACCATAAGCTATGACGTGGCCATTACCGATTCTATGTATAGGAACATAGGCAGAAACGAGTGATATCTACGAAGTGACTCAGAAAAAGGCCCAGGTTCTGAAGGATAATTATTTGATTATAATTTCTGAAATTGAGATGATGATTTCTAGTTTTCTCTGAAATCAGGGAAATGAATATCGTCATTATTCGCTTAATCTAGTCCCAGAGGTGTGCCCTTTAAGAAAGCGAGATAGAGACAGAAGGTGCAAAGACGGAGAGAGATGCCAATACAACTCAATTCTTATAAAGTGTGTCATCTATAACATCTGTATAGGTACACGGAAAGAGCAGTCGTACTTCGCTTTTACGTGTCAGTGATGTAGTATACTTGTAAAGTTCACGAATATAGAAGATTCCGAGCAACAGTCCTCCCTATGCCACACCATTAGCGCGCGGGTTGTTTGCTCCTTCATTTTTCTTGGACACAAATATGGTAACCTGTATTGACATTCAGTAGCTCGTGACCTTTTTCAGACCCCGGTCAAATGCTGAATATTCGTAGTGCCTAGATACATTTCTTGAAATTTCAACCATGCACTCAATTTGAGAATGTTGGATTAAATTGTAGAAATGGCAAGCTCTACTAAGTCATCAGAATGTTCTGTACTTTGATGACGACTATTCCAATTAAAATTATTATACTTGATAACTTCCATGTATGTATACACCTTGATTGGTCCCTGACTCCAAAGTGCAATCCATATGTTATATTGTTCTTCTAATAAACTGATGGTTGGCTAGTACATTTGTTTCTCCATATTTAATCATCATCTTCTTACTTGACATGAAGATATTTTATCCAAAAAGCACCTATACACAGAATGATCTAGTAGAAATTCATCCACATTTTCTTATAGATTCTTCAATATAAATAGTTCAAAGATATGTATTTGAAACTAAGAACTAAGCAGGTACATGGCGCATCCATTCATTGAATATTATCATTGCATTATGAGCTAAAATCAAGGACTAAAAATTTCAAAGATATGTATTTGAAACTAAGAACTAAGCAGGTACATGGCGCATCCATTCATTGAATATTATCATTGCATTATGAGCTAAAATCAAGGACTAAAACTGTATTCATGAAGTACGAAGAAGTCACAAAGAGGTATGATTCATTGGATCCAAAGCAAGAAGGTGGAAAGTGACATTCAAAATCGTGTGGATTAATTGTAGCACAACTGGACGGTTTGACATCACTGCGTCAGCTTCGTGAGAAAGCATTGTGCGCAGTCCCACGCGCAGCTTACACAACAGGAATTTAGTCAACAACTCAGCAACTCAAGTTCCCACAATATTATTTGAGTCAACATAAGGCATCAAGTTCTCACCAGGTTGATTATTTTTGAAAATATTGTAAATGTTGATTATGGTTCTACTTATTTTAGTATAGGTAGTTCTCGTGCAGCAGTTTCACAACAAAACGTTCATCCAGAATGCCACTACGATAAATTATGCTCAAGTTGATACTGAAAATGGCCACAAATATGCATCTCGCGTTACATACACCATTTGATGACTTCTTTAGATATTTTATCGTGTGTGGTATCGATGTGTTCGTGAAACAACTGTCTTTGGGCTAAATTAAGAATAAAGAGTTCAATCATACGCTCTTGGCATACAAGACCAGGAAAAGTTACGCCATTGTTTGTTGTAAATCAAGGTAACAGAAACTATTTATTTGTATCAAAACGGTTATGGGTCTACTGATAAGATTGAGTTCGTCTGATAGAGGAAGATTTACTCAACCATTGTATAAATTGTCATCTCCATACTGACTATACTGGTTTTCGTGTAAGTAACGTTTAACGTATTTTCATCAAGTCTTCCCAAAATTTTCTCGGAAGTTTCTACTTTTTTCCATTTTAAATTTTCTATGTACTATTTTAACATACATACATTAATGAATGGCAAATTATTTGATACTTTTTGTTGGTTGGTTTTCCCCTATTATGTAATTATTCTACTTTATAAGTCAAAAAGATTCAATAGGAAGCATCTAAAAGTCACGTTCTCGTGAAAAGCTGCAATCTCATTTGACAATGAATATGAAATCGATACATTCAGTTCTCTGGAATAGGTATTTTGTAATAAGGAAAACCTCGAGTTTCTTTCCAACATCAAACTCAAACCTCAATAAGAGTTATTTATATTGTTCCATTGATTTTATGCCTCAAAACAAAAAGAAATTAAACAAAATCAAGGGGAAACGACTAAATAACCATCATTTTATGTAATGTTACATATCATGTAATGTTAGCAATCATATTGCTATCAAATACCCTCATCAGCACGTCATTACTCATCTTCTAGATTGGAATTTCACAATTTTAGGAAACAATCTGTCTGATATAATATGATTGATTGTTGATTGAAATTTTGAAAATAATATTCGAATGATATGGCGAAAAAGTGAAAACATTAGATTGAATAATTTATTTTGAGACACTGTAAGGGCTAGAGCACTTTATTCCAAAGAGGTTTTGTATGAGAGAGAGCGGTTGGGGGGCTGGGGGGAGGGGGAGGGGGGCGGTGCCCATGTTTTGCCATAATATGTTTCAAGTTTCTAAGAAGCTGGATGAATTGAAAGAACAGTTCGATCCAGAGAAACAGAAATATCCAATTTTCGAAGATAAATAAGTAATCCTGCTTTCAATTCTGAGCGTTTACTTCCGTTAATATCAAACAAACATTAGTAAAAAATGAATCCATTGAACGTGACTGATTTCTCAAGAACCTTTGTTACTCTTTGTAATCGATTTTGCCAAAGAAAATGTAAATGAAATACAATTTTTCAAAGCAATAATAGTTTTTATAAAATTTATTAACGGATGAAAGACAAACAATTTTTCGCTTATCATAGCAGAACAAGGTGTAATGCAATGTATATAAAACGTCCGACATTTTCAGACATAATATTGCCAGAAAATAAATTTTATTCATTTAGAAGATGTATAATCTCTCTCTCTCTCTCTCTCTCTCTCTCTCTCTCCCTCTTACTGCGTGTATGTATATATATAATATATACACTACTTCGAATTTGATCTGAGAAACACATTATTTGAAGTTCTCCATGAGAATAAAAAAAGAATAGAATAGGCATATATAAGATAAATATATTCCATTATATTGAATTGATTTTACAATAAATAAACCTGCTCGAATCTCGAATGTTTTTTTTTAATGTGACTGAACTGAATTGCGCTAGATTGATGAAATGATGAATGATGTGTGAAATGAAACGGAAGAACGAAATGGTCAAGGTATCACGGCACCTCCACCAATGTGTTATTGGATTCAAGTGTGAACGAAAATAAGATAACAGTACCTCCATCATTGTGGATGAATAGAAGATAGCGGCACCTCCACCAGTGTGTTATTGTATTCAAGTGTGAACGAATAGAAGAAGGCACCTCCACTAAATTTGCTATTGCGTTCAAGTGTTGACTAATATACGACGGCACCTCCAGTGAATTGTTATTGCATTCAAGTGTGAACGATTATAAGATAACGGCACCTCCACCAGTTTGTTATTGCTTTCAATTGCGAACGAATAGAAGATGACGGCACCTCCACCAAAATATTATTGCATTCAAGTGCGAACGAAAATAAGATAGCGGCACCTCGACTAAAATGTTATTGCATTCAAGTGAGAACGATAATAAGATAACGGCACCTCCACCAAATTGTTATTGCATTCAAGTGTGAACGTAAATACGATAACTGCACCTAAAATTCTTGTACAACTTTGAAATAATGTGTACAACTTGTGTAGTCAAATTATTTGAAATTTGGAATGTATTCGACGAAATTATGTGTTCCACATTTTCCTCTCCAGGTTGATCTCATTAGAGTGTTCAAATTTTCAAATTCGTTTCTATTAAACATGGTATTTCAACATTTCATAATTACATTTCATAACTTGAATTGAATTGTGAAAGAACATGAATGACGGCACCTCCACGTATATGCCCATGTTGATTCATCGAACCTCCACATTATTGAACCCCAAAATGATAGACGCGTCAACGATGTGGTTATATTGCGCCTAGTCTTTAGTAAATAACCTCGGATGAATAATAACGTGTATTTTATACCGGACTGTGAACTAGACAACGTTACTCATAGAGGTACTCTAATGAGGAGTCGAAGTACTGTGACATACCCTGGACTATACCATATCAAGCTCAGACTGCAAATAGTTTTTTACCAATATCATACGTTGTACATATTTCAATCTTCGGTTCAAATAATGGGTTTACATAATAGTCATTATAAATAACGAAAGATTTAAAAATATGTGAATTATTTGGACAGTCAATATTTTCTAATAAGTAAAGTAGGGCCAGGGAATAAGGTTGAGCCTGCAGATTAAGTAATTGAATCATTAAATTATCGAGGTAAAAATATTCCACACATCGACTGTTCGGTATTATTTCAATCGTGGAAGTGTTGACACCTTTTCTTTCATAAATATCGTGTAAAAGAAGACGAAATAAATAATGCACTTCATAATCCTAGCGTTGGCTAATCATGAAATCTAGATTGCAATCATCTCAAATTATTATGAAAAGACGTCTCTACTATGCTGGCATAAATAACCATCATTGTCAACTGTATAAAATTTATTTTAATAACTTGAAAATGCACTATTCCATATATGAAAAAATCAAACGATTCAACATTATTGAAGCCACAGTTATTCAATGTGAATTGATTGTCAAATTATTATTCAATTTTTAAATCTATCAAGTCATTTTAATAGATGAGGGCTCATTAATACATAAATAATACATAACTGTACTATTTGAAGAAATTAAAATGAGGTGGTAAGATCGCCCTTGTGGTGCCCCGTCCAAACGATCCAACCTATCATCTATAGCCTTAATTGGGAAACGATTTTGTATCAAGTTTCGTTTTTTTTTTTCAATGCTAGTTGAGTAAAATTGATGATCCACGCCTCCTTAGCGGTTGATTGTCGTAACTGCGTTACTCACCTCTAGTATGTGTTGCGCAGGTTAGTAGCTATAATAACTCGCGTGACGTCATGACTGGTCGGTCTGGGGCGTAGTAAGGGCAACAGCGTGTAGCACCTGAGAACAGATCAAGAATCATTATTATCAATTATTATCGGATATCATTTCCATATCTAAGGGTCGGTTACATCAACCGCGAATTAGCTTACACAAATGGAGAAATTCATCTTTACTAATTTTTTCAATGTTCACGAATCAGTATAATTGAATGAAAAGTATATCAACCCCAAGATAATTCTATCTTCTTTGGTTAATATGGCATTTTATTCTTGTAAATTCCATATTGTATTATATTATAGGCCTACAATATGGTAGTGAAAAGAAGTCGGTCCTTGAAGTTATCGTAGATAATTTCTGAACCAAGTATCAACATTTTGGAAATAATAAATGTACACTTTTTTTTGAATATATCGATTGAAAAATGCGTTTAAATGACGACTCATTCATCTCCGAGCGTCGGTTCGTAATCGATCCAGCTCTAATAAGATACATGTAAGTTTTTCAAGTGATCAATATCGTAGTCAATCAGCGCCTGCAGAAACTCTTGTGAGTCAATTGGTACTAGATAGTAATTAAAAATCCGTTCCTAAAACATACTATCATGTGAAAGATCGTACCAATCGAATAGTTATCATGATCATGATAGAATAGTGATCAATTATCGTACCCATTGCTTTCTAATATTTAATTTGGAATGACACTCCAAGATACTATAATTAATTATTTTACTCACTGTAATCCATCGCTATTTGGAATGTATATATAGTTCGTGTTTTTTATTGGATCGTATACGTTTCTCCAAAACACAATCTAATTTGTTTTTAATCTGTTATTGGTTCTTGAAAAGAGGATAATTGAAAGGTATTACGTCAATTACTGACGTTAACAATGTAATACACAAGCAGAAGGGAGATTGTGTGTTATTGTAGCTAATTGACGATTGAAATTAATTAGCACAGTACAGACGATGATTATGTCTATATATGATACTTAACTGGGTAAAAGTTCGAGTGTGTATATGTTTGTTTGTAGCCTAGACGATGGATAAAAGTCCTATCAATCGCTTTGTGCTTCAAGTCATCTTCTTATTGGTGTATTGGTTTCTAGAAATCTTTGGAAGAGATTGTTTGTCGATGCTTGTTAAGCTGCACAAGTCAGATATTAACTAATGGTTATGAAAGTTTTCATAAAAACTCATCTCTAGAGACAAGAGCACTTTATGAAATAATCCAATCTTGGGAAATCCTAGAACAATAGGCTACGTAGCACGAGAGGACAATTTTAAAATGCTTACAATTCATGTACGTACATCTGTTTCCAGAGTGAATTAATTGTATTGAGAATTTTAATGGGTAGCCGACAAAGGTTTTAACCATTTGCCATAAGCAAAGACTTGTAAAATATCACATTTATGAAATATAAATACTTCTAAAAAGAAGTATTTGTTCGAACTTTTTCTAGATCAAGTGAACCATTTTTGAATATTTGCACCGAAATTATAGTTTTCTCAAGGATGAGAAAGCATTTTAGGAAATATATCGCAGATGAGGACAAATTCCCGCCAGGACGCTTTTAGAAAACGTATATAATTATGATCAAAGAACGTTACCATGCAAGATACAAAACGAAGAGAAAACAATAATTGAACAAAAGTTTGAAGAGTGAATATTTTTGATAATACTTGAAGATAATTATAAATTATATTAATATATATTTATAATATATAATTATATTTATATATGTATATCAACTATTTCTACCTTACCACAGATCTTTATATATGTTGTGTAACTGTTCGTTTTTCATGCTAAAGACAGAACACAATAGAAAATAAATAACTGAAGGTTGAATCGTACACCAGCAACTCATTCATAAATCTAAAGTCGTAAACCAAAATGTCAAAGGAGAATCCTTCCGGAAGTCAGCTGAGTTGGCGCTGCGACGTTACGTCTCATGATTTCTCTAATGAAAAAATACTAGAAATACGCAGCACATGCATTGTAAGATGACGAGTGAGATTATACATAGAATCACTCAGTCCTGTGTGTCAATGCGGAACACTAAGCTGCGCACGCACACTGTCATTGCTACAACAAATGGCCGGTATGGCATCGTCAAAGATCACAAAGCGACGGCACATGAGATAATTTAAGACGTTAGTTAATGCCGTCTTCTGTCCGTCATGCCGTCATGCCGTCATGTCCGTCAGGCAAATGCCGTCATATATATACGACCGAAAGTGTGTCAAACGATGATGAGGTAAACTGTTCAAGTTCCCCGAAACGTTATCATGTTTTCTAATCTCTTTAATTTATTTCATTAATCGTCAAAGAAAAACAATATTATTTTCGTGTAGCTCAGACATAAATTATTCAATTGAATTACATCCTCTTCACCTCTCATCTCGTAATACGTATTTACAATTTTCTTTCAACGTCAAAAATGTATTAACGTAAAGTTATAAATAATTTAACTTATTTCTTTCATCTCTTAAATTCAACACCTTCTTAAACGAAATATAAAATATTAAAAAACTGATGATAGCTGAGTCGGTCATACTAGAATTAAACTGGGGTAGAACCTTTATATAAAATTCTATTCATGTCATATAATTGTTATGCAAATACAGGAAAGATGTAAACAGCTTTTGATTCCAACCATGCGTCTTTTCCATTCCGTGTTTTCCGTCGGTTATTGACCTTTCTGTTGGGTTAGCGCATAGCCCATATTTGACAAATGTAGAACCAAAAGGGGCTAGACTTAAACCACAGGATATTGATTTAATGATAAAGAGCACACCAAAAACATTCCGGTTGATTTAGCATTATGAAACAGGATACTTTTGTGACCGCATTTTAAGGAAAATTGCGCTAGTTGATAAGGTACGTGAATAGTTTTGAGAATCAAAAGGGAGGGGGAGAATTGAGCTATTACTACTATCACTCGATTCACTCATTAATGTATTGTCAAACTGGCAAAATGAGATATTTTAGTATTACAAATATGATCTTTCCAAAGATTAATGTTTCTTTTGGATATTTCAGTTGAAAATCAATTTGATGTACTGTGCGGCGTTCTGGCTCTTCCGTTAACGATGATATTCAAAATCCGACAAAAAGTCAAAAAGACGTTGCAGTCTTCCGATCAATTCTGAATATTCAAAATGAATATTCCGATCAATTTACGATATTAGTAAGAAAAAGGAAATTCAAATTTCCTTAAAAATAATTGAGTATTTAAAATCAGAAACATTTTAAAACTTTATTATAATTGACATTTCTTCTAATGTGGATATTACCTTGGATTATAGTTATCGCGCTGATGGATAGGCAACTGCGTTTCAGAGCTATGCAATCAGCTATATATTGAAAAAAAAAAGTTTTTACTGCGGCAAAAATTACACCACTTGCTCATATATTGCAGTACGCATGCAACGTAACTGAAATTATATACTTCATAATCGTTTCATGTATGAAAACAGAAAGGCAAATATACGTGTGCACTTCTTATGTCTACAATGACTCTTCTATGGAGGAGATATCTCGTACAAATAGGAAAAAAAAGTGCATTACTCAATGAAGTAAACGTCGAGGATCAGAACAAACCGATTCACAATATAATTCAAACTTAAATCCCCATGCAAAACTGGTTGATCCAACCAATCACCCTCATGTTTCTAAGCTCTGGAGAGAGTATGCATTTGGAAAAAGCATGAAATGCGTATACATATAGCTATAATCCAAGATATTACACATGCCCTACGTGTAGGCAAAACCGATATTTTTTCAGTCTTTTCGATCAATGGTGCGAACCCCACCAGCACTTACTTCATATGGGGGAACGAATAACCAGTTGTCTGGGTGAAGAAACGATAAAGAGGTGATGTGCGCAACGACATTTACAGACATCCATGCCTACAGCGGGACTCTAATCCGCACTTGCTACATGATTAAAGATAAATATTATTTGATTAACGACAACACCTACATATTATGATTTTTGGGGGTACGAATGATTAGAGAAATTATGTTTAAAAATCCATATTTTAAACTGAACCCAAAATCACGACTGATTTGACTTCTGTTTTAAAACGGTCTCTTAGTTGACTGAGCCAAGGGGGTTTGTAAATGATTGAGGAGGTATTCGCTGTCATCATGTAAGCGTGACGCTTATTCGACGATTTTTCTCCGAAATCGAGCACGTGTGTTCGTGTATGTATGTGTTGTGCACTTGCACTAATGTACCGTCGCGTCGGCTCAGCCAATCCGCATTGCGGATAGTGATGGTGACGTCACATCGAACGGGATGGCTAGTGCAAGCGATAGGATGGCGCCCAACAACAATAAACACTGAATGCATGACTGAGAGAAAATTAGCTTGTCAATTCGTATTGCGTGTGAGCATGACTTGTGAATATTGAAACTATTTTTTTAAAGTGTAATAATTATATATATTTGGTTTTCCGGTGTTTCAGTTTTCCGGATATTCTGTTGATGATCTTGATAAAGGAGTCGGTTGACAGTTTGTTGGCTTTAATTGAGGGTTCATTTGAATTTGATCACATCCAGAAAGAGAACATAATAAAATTCTTATTTCATTATCATGCCTGTATACTTGATCAGTTTCAAACATACACGTCTTTTTCATTAACAAAATGTCAGTGTACAGTTTTTAGTTCTAATCATTACTTGTTTTAACTTGTTTTACTTGTTTTTAGAGTGTATCAGTCAAAAAACGAATATATTTGAACCACACAAGAATATTCCGAGACTAATATTAATATTTTAAAACATAATACTTGTGAAAGCCCACATAAATCAATATATATATATATATATATATATATATATATATATATATATATATATATATATATATATATATATATATATATATATATATATATATATATATATATATATATATTCATATGAATAAAATTAGATGTGGATAGCAATAACAATTTCAATTTATCATTACAACTGTTTACAGCCTTATAATGAACCTGACAAATAATCTCCCAACTCAATACAAATGTACATTGTATTATTTCTAGTCTACATTTCCTCGTGTGGTATTTAAAAGAAAAACAGCCTGTATTGTTACACGTTGCCGTTAGCAAACGCACTCGTGCCCGGTCCTGCGTGTTCCGTTCTCATAACGTGATCAGGAATAAGGAAGTAAAGAGAACCAGGGTCACCGAATTTCAGAGCGCCCTTCCCTCCCACCTCCCTTGCCCCCATCCCACCCTCATCAACCAGGTTAACGTCTTTACATCGTTAAAGATAAATTACTTATTTCGGCGATATCACTATTACACCAACATTTCGACCGATTTAATGTCCAAATTAACCATAACCAAATGGCCATGGTATAATATAAGTTCAGGTCACGTTTAATGGGAGATTAAAATGAGGTATTTGTTAATTGAGGTGCAAAAATAGTATTTGGTAACCACCAGGATAATAAGTTTAATAACAAGTAGATCCACTCATCTTATTTATATATTATATTCATAGTATACATTTATATATATATATATATTTGGGTTGAGCCATTTGGGAGCGTAAAAAATAATCAAATTTAGATGGAATTGAACCATTATTTGAGTTGATCGTAAGGTTTGTGAACATAGCGACACTCATAAAAATACAAAAGCCAACTTTCAGTCTCAACTCAACTGTGCTTTGAAATTATACACTAGAATGCGTAATTGAGCTTTGCGGTTCTCGTTAGCGTTCAGTTCATCATGTAGACCGTGATTTCTCACTCCGACTGTCTCGTGCCACTACGTCGTTGTTATGGTTACTTGATTAAATTGTGGCCAAACAATCAAATACGCCATCATTATTGCTTCAATATAGAACTCAGGTGAGCACCACTGCCTGCTAGTTGTTATCACGCGAGTGAAATATACGCAAGAAATAACGTCAGTTGCCTTCACCAAATAGTCACCAACAATAATGAATCACCACCAAGATTAGTAAGAACTCCATCACCATAGTAGACCTACCCTTTCTGGGCGACGGAAAATTCTCTGGGATGCAATTTTCTAGGCTAGGTTTTTATTGAGATTAAGGTTGGGTTAGGTTGAGTATTATATACGAAGTATCTATACACACATCTGAAGAGAAGAGGAGTTGAAGCAAGTTCCACGTGTCCCTTGTGGCCTGTACTAACTGGGAGATCAAGATAATAGAACATCCACTGTTAACACCGATAACTACTGTTGTGTCAAAGAATGTATAGTGATTGTCTAATGGCATGTGTGTCATGGCCAACGACTGAAGACATATTTGAGTTAGAATTCCAATCACAATCTTGATGAATTATACAATCATACGGGTAAATGAGAACCAGTTTTAGGTACATTATGGCGCTCAACGTTCTCAAACAAGTTCAAAAAAGTTCTCAAACAATGCTGCTATTAGTTGTCGGCAAATTAGCAAATTAGTTGTCTGGCAAATCGAGGTGGGTATACTACGAACAGTCCAACATCACAGGGACTACTTGGCTATTGTCGGCCTCTTCTTCTGGTGTATTGTCTGGATAGTTATCCACGGAAGATTTGTCCACCCTTCCTTTTCAAGATCTTTCTTCTTGACAATTTTTTGGTTTCATTTTCAGAAGAAAAAGAAGAAGAAGAAGAAGAAGAAGAAGAAGAAGAAGAAGAAGAAGAAGAAGGAGAAGAAGAAGAAGAAGAAGAAGAAGAAGAAGAAGAAGAAGAAGAAGAAGAAGAAGAAGAAGGAGAAGAAAAAGGAGAAGAATATATATATATATATATATATATATATATATATATATATATATATATATATATATATATATATATATATATATATATATATATATATATATGTGTGTGTGTGCGCGAAGAAAGCAAATAATAATTTTCTATTGATTTTCGTGAAACTTGACTGGTTTATCCTTCAATTCGAACACGTTTTATGTTTCCTGCCCTCCCTATTTCATAGGCATAGCTTGTAGACCTGTAATACAATGGCACTCGTAACATCAAACTAGTTCAAAAGTGAGACATTAATACTCATTATAGGAACAAACTTTTCGGTGAACTCAGATCAGTTCCATAGAAATGAACTTGATAATTTAATTTCCTATCTGGCACAATCTTTACAAAACTAAACGGAAAATGGTTTTCTTCTAGCAATAAAACATCTTGTTGTTGGTTACACTGATGTGACAACTTTATTGATGAGGAAATGTGTTAGATTATAGGAAGTTGAGTATAGTTTCAAGATGGCTGAAGAAAGTGACATACATTTTTGAGCTAACGAAACTAGTTTGTTGTCAATAATTTGAACTCAATCTAAAAATATTAGTAACCTACAATGTAAAAATATAATCGTTCATTTATTTTATCTACTGAAATCAATTGGAAATTGTACTCACCTCGATACTTCTTGTTTTAAAATGAATCACGAGAAATAACGCCTATCTCTATCTCAAGGATCTTACCTATTTTCCATTTTGATTTATGGGAACGCTCATTTTAATTGCACAAGATGCGGAGTTGAAGCAGAAATAACTTTACATAAGAACAGAATGTGCTCCAACTTCTCATTTTTAAAATACAGATTGATATTAGTAAATGCTAAAATTTTCAAATAAATGTTTTCAAACAATATTTGGTAGCAGAGAGCAATTTCAAATTATCAGCCAATCAGAATACAATTCTTCGAAACCAATGCAAGGTCCGATGATTCTTATTGTGTACGAAGGTATCTAATTTGATAGTCTATAAACTTGACTTCTGCATTCCGACTCTTATAACAAAATAACGGGGCAAGTACTACATGTTTTTTGTTCGGCACTCGCTCCACTTATTCAATTGGGATTTTTTTTTCGTCTATTCATGCAATACATTCCAAGCATTTTTAGTATTTATTTTTCCATATACTAGGGGTTTTCTATTGAAGTATTTTATAATTTCCCAATTCAACACTCAAATGCTTATTCAGGAAATACTCTCGATTATTTGTGAGAAAACGTAACGTAGCAATTACAAAATTAATTCAAGCTAAATTGATTGTTTGATTTAAAATATAATAAAAATGTAAATAATAATAGTCAAGGTAATGCAGAGATACAACGTTTGACGATATCAATAAACACCAAGTGTTAGTGGTACACTTCAATGTTGGTGTTGCATTATGAATGGAAATTAAAGAACATCCGTTCAGAATCTAATATTGCACAACTTTGTCTTGAAGTACCGGTAATCAATTCAAGAGTGACAGCCAATCCACGTCGAATGCTCGCTCGTGAAAAGTAGGTAGAGAAAATATCCGTAATTCAATACAGACATCTTCATTCAACAACCAACGCGAATAAATAATAATGAAAATACAATATAAACTATCAATATTGTATAGATGTTCGTGCAATTCGAAAATGATTTCCTTGCCCGGCACTAGCGGACTGACCCGTCATTCAGAAGACTGAGGTTCGATTCACTCCATCATCGATCTAGACTATCCTAGCAGAGTTTTATTTAGTTTCCCTCTGTTATTGTATTGTTCACTGGTATGGTCCTTTATGACAAGTCACAACCGTTTCTTACTAACTTTTCACGTTTTATGTTTATTACGTCTCACTACTAACTTACTACTAACTTACTAAGTTAGTAACTTAAGTCAGTTTTAACTTTCGTCTAATCTTCCTATCATATCACTCAACATTCTCCGACGTCAATAGATATTCAAGTCGTTAAAACAGTGCGTCGGTAAAATAAATGAAAAAAGAAAAAATTTACATCATGTAGGGTATTATAAGTATTCTATTTTAATACCATTTCTATCTTTAAGAATAATCCTTGCCCGAAATATTGTTGCCCTAAGCGTAAGAAACAGAATAGTCAACATAAACCTAAATAATAGTAGAAAAGATCTAACTGTGAAATCATTTGGATTAGATCAAATGCATATGAGACACAACACAAGGAATGGTTTATTTTAGGATAGAGTTCAGAATGTATATATAGATCGATAATGACACTATTTTCATTTCTCTTCAACATTTTACTTTCGATCTGTACATGCGCGCGGAAGGACATCGAAAAAGATGAAAGTTACAAACAGAAATATCGAATATCGTCCAAATTATCCCGGCATACAGAGATAGAATACAGAGATTCTATAGCATGGTCTTTTTGAGATGTAGGCTCATAGGAAAACTATATTTCCACTACCGTATGGTATATTATATAGTAACTTTAAATGGCCGGCGACAAAATCACATTACATTGGATGACTAAACTCACTCCAGCGGTTAGTAAAAGTTCCCGTTAGCAATTTTTCTTGTTCTTTGAATCCTCCTCTGAAATCCGTTAACCGTTCGACAACCTCTTAGCTATATATGATTATGTTATGTTTATCTTCAGAAACCAGAATTCCAATACTTCTCAGTAGCTTTTTTGTTATTAATATATTTTTTCAAGTGAAATTCAATTCGTGTTTTTTTATCAATTTCTAGCCTCCAGAGTGAGGCATTAGTAAATTATTCAGATAAAAGACAAAATAGGCCCTACTGATATTCAAAATAGTAAGATGAAGGAAATTAATCAAAGTATAAAAATAAATGCCGAAGCGGAAATTATGAACAGATTAAAACATCTACAAGAAAAAGGTTATCCCTTTTTACGAGTAAAAATACAAACAAAGATAATGCGAAAATAGTGTACGGTATCGGTTTGAAATCAAGTATCGGCTTTCCACAGAACGGTATTCGTCGAAGCGCTCTGTCCACTAAACCTACAAATCCCAACGCCCTACATTGTGCGAGTGTATAGTCGTTATTGCAGTCAGGGTTTGTTAAATGGGCGTTGCGACGCCACCGACGCCAAGGACGCCGTTCAGTCTACCTCGTGACGACTACTAGGAGCTCGCATGACGTTCGTGGCGTCAGGGATGACCAGGAACTGAAACCACTATCTATATTTCATATTATTATGATACAATTGTTTGATTAAAGTCCACAACTGGGCTATTTGGCGATACGAATGAGCATTGTTGAACGAATTGTTCACCAGAACTCTTTCTTATCGGGACTCGAACCCACGGCCGCAACGTCAGTTTCTAGCTCAGATACTGAGCCAGAAAGACCAGAATGAAAGCTCTACAAATTTATCGTAAGGAAAGGTAGAAGATTGACATACCGTACTTGTTTAATAACTTGTACTTTACGATTACAGCGAACTAAATTATCATATATATATATATATATATATATATATATATATATATATATATATATATATATATATATATATATATATATATATATATATATATATATATATATAAGTATATGTATATTTATATATATATGGATGGATGGATGGATGGATGGGTCTTCAAATCTCGCTAACAGAGAGAGAAATTCTTGATCATAAAGCTTGATTCAGAGGAATATGTTTGCACGGTTTTTCCGTCTCGTTGTCAGGAGAACGAGTCAGAAACATTGCGGAACTAGTCTGACTGGTTCACGTGACTTACCGGAACGGAAAAATACTGACGAAATGAAATACCAGTTTTTTGGTGGTAACTGTCGAACGGTATGAGATAATGAAATACTAATACAATAGAAAGACACGGATCTCTAAGAAATTATACCCAAACAAGTATAATCTTGAGTCCTCAAATTTTCGAAGGAATACATCTAAAAATGTTATTTTGGATGTACCTAAAAAATTATATACGATATAAGTTGAATTTTCTACATATATCATTTTTGAAGGTACAAAGCAATCTGTGTTGTTATAGTACCGGTATTAGAATGTTGATATCTCACACCATTCGGAAAATATCACAGAAAAATAATGTTGTAATACGGACTTCCATGCGCTCATGTACATGTTTCTTTCATTATTTTGTTGCTATCTGTGTAAATGAAGGATCTGGGAAGTCTTAGGTCAACAAGCATCCCTCGGAAGATGGGACATTCTAAATTTTGAAAATGAAAAATTACTAGCTAGAAAATGGCATCATCCATATTCCAGATACTTGGAGATGCATGACAAAGTTATATGAAGATAAAAACCAGTCGGAAACATTCATTCAAGATACCGGGCTCGATTCCCGCCGAAGTCGCCATATATATATCCATTATCCTGTACGAGCATTTGCGTGGTTTCCTTCAGTATTTGCTATAATGACTCCTCACTATTGACTACTATTAGGCTACTCTGAATGAAGCTTTGTGATGAAGATTTTTGATTATCCTCCTCATCATTCCAGCAATCTGAGAAGGGCTAAGCACTAAACAATCAGTCAGATATGGATCTACAAATTAACATAAAAGATGAGCATAAATACGAAATATGAGCAAAATACTCATGTTTCAATACTCATATTATTTAATCTCATATATATATATATATATATATATATATATATATATATATATATATATATATATAATCTCATATTATTTAATATATATATATATATATATATATATATATTGATAAGTTTCAACTCTTTCAATTTCTGATTAATTCTCATCCTACCCCTATATCTCCCTTACATTCAGCAAATTACCGGTGACGACGCCCGTACACCCCCCCCCCTCCACACCCCACCGCAGCACAGCAGAAGTTATCACCATCTCGTAACACTGAAGTTAATCCTAATCGATACTAGACAAGGTCGATAGGGCCTGACTTGAGACCGCCACATGTAGAATAGGACCAGGCGAATTGAATTATTCATAATAATAAAAGCCATGTTTTGTTTTTGTTTTTGAGTTTTATATAGAACTTACTTTGTACTCTCATGAAGCATTCATCGAGGTGATTCAATAAATCGATTTTTGTATTTGGGGAATAATATAGTTCAAAAGAGTTGTGTATATATTTCTATTTCGGAGAAGTTAGTTTCACTTACACTCATTGTGAGCGAGCGGCTGTATGTGTCGGTGTACTATCATATACGAACCATGGTGAATGGTGAATGGCCGTAATAATTTAGAATACGATAATGTTTTAATTTTAATGCTGCTTAACGACCCTACCAACATCTAGGTTATACGGGGGTACGAATGAGTGACTGAAAAGATGTAGTGATGATGGCAGTTTACAATAACCCATGCCTTATGAGGGACTCGAATCCACGTCCGACCTGACTTCAGTTTTTAAAGCAGTGGGATTGTTGACTGAGCCACGAGGACTGAGAATACGATGATGTACAAACAAATAATAATATGTAAACATCCTAGCAGAAACCCGAACACTAATGTTGTTTCGACTTCGGTTCCGGTTCTGATTCCACATGCCGGGGGGATGGTTCCTACAATCTAGGTCACAGTTATTAAATGGTGTAAAAAGATAGTTACGTTATATTTGGAACTACTCTCCCTTTCATCAATAATGTCATCATATTCACAGTGAATCTAATGAATAAAGAGATAAAACTCCCAAGCTTTCTCAAGACTTCTCGAGTCGACACGACTCCAAAATACTCATTCTGAATAGTTTCTCGTACAGACCAAGACAAGGGAACCAGTGTCTAGCACGCTGGAACCTCATACTGAAAATCGCAGTTCGATTCCCGTCATGGTGGGTACTTGATTGGGTTCACAGAGGTTTCTCGTTGTTTACATCTCTCATTTAAATTGTTACAGGGAGTGACGACCGTATTTTCTCCATTATCCAAAACATAAAAAAATAACCTTTCATCTATTTTTCCCAACATCTCATTCATCATTCACCAACGACAATATGACTTGGTCATCATTGAAGTGCATTGTTGAATCCCCCACCCTCTTTCCGTAATACATTTTGAATTATTAGGAGAACAAGTTAACTGCTTATTGAAAATAATATATCAGTTTTGTTAACGAGGTAAACGCATATAGAAAGTTGATGTTTTCTAGACATTTTCGAGATTAAATGCCATAATATATAATTCAATAATAGATTCTAAAATATATTACTTCTATAATTGAAGATGCATAATTGTATTCTATATACAAATAATTGTATTGTGTATTTAATCAAATGTATTTTTCGTTAAAAACGTACATAAGCCGGCCTACCCATATAAAAAACATGAAAAAAAAATGGGAATATAATAAACATGTCATAAAATCATTGCATGTATGCAGCATTTGTTCTAATTGGAATTCGTTCGTATTAATAATATGTACATGACATAAACTGTATAGAATAACGTTATTTAATCGAAGATTTACGCGACACTTGTAGCACTATTTGCAGCACAGGTCGGATGGTTTCTGCGATCAACACAAAACTACTAGTGATATTCGAATGATTTTAAATTGGTGATCTTTATTACAAAATTATATGATATTTTCGTGCGATATCCGTTTAGTGTTCGTAAGACGAACATCTAGAGAAAAAAACATAAAAATAAATTGTTCGCCTATAATGAAGGGATATCTTGAGAGATGTAAATCAAGTCAATCTAATACCTGTTATGAAGTTTTTTATTCAAGATTTAATTTTTTTTTTCATTAATTTTCCGTTTGAAAAGAAAATTATACAATCAATTTCTCTGCAACCTTTTAATTACTTTTGAAGATTTTGAACTCATCATTCATCAATGCGGTGCGCTCACCTACATAATTTGTTGATTTATTATATGATGGATTTGTATGAGGGAAGACGTTTTAACGAGGTGTGTTTCATTAAGAACGTATTCCCATGGAGTACAGTTTTATTAATGGTTTTTGAATATAATATAAATACCAGGGAAAGAGTTTTAGCAGGATGGACATTCCGTGGGGTAGAGATCCAGAATCTACTAATGACAGGGCAAAGGAAGTAATTCCAAGTGGTTGTCGGGGTAGGGATACTTTCAATCGAATAAGTAAGGATCAAGAAATTAGAAAATAGAGGTAAGAAGTAAGTATTGGATCAGAATTTAGATCATTTTAGTTCTCAGGAATTAAGATTGAATATAACGAACAATTGATCTTGAATGAACTTGAAAGAAAAATATAACGTATTGTTACATTTGACATGAACCCAGAACTGCTTTCAGATTCTGTATTCAGTTGTCGACAATTTTCATTTTCATTTTCAGTTATCGATTGGTATCCTCAAAAGTGGTACAGTTACTAAAAACCACCAAAAACTTTACAATTAGAATCTACATTGGTCTGGATTGGACACTAGCTCATTTGCTCTATGAACCAGCTAGGTGAGAATATAGATCGGGCCTAGGTTCGATGCCCGCCATCTTTGCAGAAGATTTTCGTGATTTCACTCTGTAGCCTAGATGAATGTCGGGATCGTTTCCATAATATAGGTCACGATCGCTTCACACACACACTACACTCACACTCACACTATCCTATTCATTACCTAAGAACGTTCTATCTCATCATACTATCATCTCATTAATTCGTCATCTGCCGCCAATGGACTGTAGTTATGATTAGAATGCATTGTTGAACCCAATTTGAATAAATAAATTATCTAAGTAAAGATTATACAGAGCTGAAAAAAAATTAAATGCAGTTAATTTTGAACCATCTCTTAATTATAGATACGATTTTAAATCTACATTTTTCTTATCACTAAAAATACACATATTTTACTAAATGAGCGATACATTTACATTAAAATATTCAGTGTACTTAAAATCTTCAGACCCAAGTTGTGAAATTTGGTGAAATTTCTCAGAATTTTCTCTAGATTTCTCTCGAAAATCACACAATTACATCTTCTGCTGTAAAATGAGTAATTCCTATAGAAAGTTACAGGTGGATCGGTTTCGTTCGTGACCTTTGTGTTTGTGGAACGTATACAATCAGAAGTTCCGATTTTGACCGAATAGAAGTATTTTCTCACGCTCATCCAAATAGTAATGAAGTTACATTTTTTCTCTATGTACCATTATTATATTATGTTATATGAATGCAACAAGAAAATTAAAAATTATGATAAATCAAGTGATTAGTAATATATAGTTATCTATCAATCCTAGATAACCAGCTCAATTGGGTCAAGGGGTGTTTGCACCAATTCTGCTAGGGCAGACTTATAATATCTCGGTTCCTGCCAGTTCCAGGTCTTGCTTCTACTTCTTCTTCCTCTTTTTCACTATTGTTATCCACTGCTATTTCTTTCTCTCTTTCTACGAGTTTCCTCCACTGTTCTGTGACCTCCCACCATCTCTTGTCTACCACAATCCCCAATTTTTCTCCTCGGATAAAATAAATCTAATTAAAGGTGTGAAATAATTGACTGTAACCCTTGGCGCAGGTGACTGCTAGACACATAATATTTTACTTGAACTCTCACGACCATAGTTTGTATATTTCATTTGAATTTCATGTCATTTAGTTAGTAAAGATTTAGCTAGGCTTTATGCTAACATAGAATGTTGATCAAATGCGCGTACCGTACATGATTAGACACATGGTTGACTACGCAAATGATTGAGTTACCGATTTCGAGATCGGTACCCGATACCGATTTCGAGAACGTTTTGATTTGTGATATATAATGGTTCAAATGAATAAAATATTTAAAGAGAGAATGTTGTACAATACGTTATTGTTATAATGACTATTTTTCATTAGGTATAACTATTCTAATTTTTCTGATAAATGTTCTTTTATTTTTAATTCTATTGTACTGTGACACTGATGTTTCCGATATCATGTGATTCATCAAGACTCAATAAATGTATTATTGTTACAATCAAATCATTTTAAGATTAACCTGAATGAGAATTTTATACAAAAGCGTGAGTACGTTGTCAACGAATTTTTAATTGATAAGGACTGAGTCTGATACTTCAAATGAATAAGGTGTTCAAGAGAATGATGTTTTTACAATGTTATTGTCAAAGGCCATGTTATGTTCGTTGTTGTTTTAATTTTTTTCAATTGTATTGTATTGTGACAATGACGTTCCTTATATCAAATGATTAATCAAGAATTAATCGATATATTATTACATTTTTAAAGTTTTCCCGCTTGTGTGTGGGTTGCCCTATTACTAACAAAACACCGATCAATATAAGGGCTGGCTAAAGAGCCCGGGATACTAGGAACACAACTTTCAACCGGTAGACCCGAAGAGGTTTGTAGAGCGCATGTCATACCACGTGCACCGCGACATTTATAATTCCCTTCGCTTAAGGGGAACCTATCCACGGTGTAACAATTTCAGTGTCAACGTGACATATAAATTATCGTAGCGGCTTCCCGTCTGATCATAGCCTTGTATAGGAAAACTGCTTCACACCATTCAGAAATATCGTATAAAATACTGTCGATCCATAATAAACATATCAATGAATGAATTTAACCACAATATTATAATATACTTTGAAAAATGATATATTTTTTCAACATATTATTATATGAAATCGCATACAATGACCTACATGAAAATATACCTATGTGAAAATATGAACCTATAGTGAAACTGCTTTACACCATTTAGATAAATATCTTATAAAATACTATCGATCCCTAATAAACAATTCAATGAAGGAATATAAACAAAATATTATGATATGTCTCTTTGAAAAATTATAGATTTGTTCAACATATTATTGAATGAAATCGCATTACCTGCTAATCCTAAAAAATGTAAAATGTCAATGAATATGATACAAAATTGAATTTTTAATCAATGCGACCTGTAAAAAGGGGTTATTATTGTAAAAATCCGGCCATGATAACAAATACGGCCCCTATACTCTACCCTAGTTAATGCCACGAGGAGTTTGCCACAAATACCTTGGCTAAACAACGCCATAAGATTTAACTGGCTAATAAATTACCATATAATGCATTGAATGGAAAAACGGTACTGAAATATATGAAAACATGACCTCAGCCTGCATCTCCATAAGATAAGTCTATGTCATGGCGTATACAGTCCTCGGTATATTCTTCGTTTGTACAACTAACTTGCATTTTGATACATGCTATAGAAGTTAAATCAATCTAATTATATGATCATTATCACAGATTTAGTTCGTCACATTCACAACAAAATAGATATAAGTTTTGTATCTGCACTGTCTAGAAGTAAAGACGATGCCCTATCTCAAAGGAAAATAATCCCATCAGGGTGTTTTACTCGTATAAATGATCCCCCATATAACCTAGCTGTTGGTGGGATCGTTGAACAAACAATAATCAAATGATCATTAAAACGGTGCTAGATACGAAAATAATTATGATTTCAAAAGATTCTGATAATAATTGTCCCAAATGCGAGTGAGACAAATTTTATAATATCTCATGTGGAATAAGATCAAATTTCAATTATTATATAGTAATACCAGCATTTTCGTAAACTGTTTTCAACTCGAATCGTTATATTATAATATGTAACCTTACGGCATGATGCGAATGTTTATAATGGGGACACCTCTATATGCTATGAAGCAATTTCCCTAGAAGATTTTCTAAATGAAAATCACTACGATTGTTCATATGTTATTCGCGGTGAAACTGTTGCTCTGTGTAGGTATACCCCCTTAAGGCTTAATTAGAGTAATTACAACATGGGCCTACACGGAGTGATTGCTCTTCACATATGCTTCAGCGCGTGTATATAGGCTTGCTTGTTCTAATTGAAGTGAGTCAGCCATTGTGGTAATCCATTGATATAGTTGAAAGCCATCTATTTCAGTTGTTTAGTAGGTATAGATAATGATAACACTGATTTTATTTTCATATTTTTAAAATGATTGAGATCCAGTATCATTAATTCCAGTTAGCCTTTAGTTAGCCTTTAGGAAAGATATAGATAATTATGACCCTACTTTTATTTTCATCTTTTTGTAATTGATTACCAAGTCCCAGTTATCAAGTTCAGAGTTAGTGAGAATCTCAGAGTTAGTGAGAACAAACGGCATGGATAACCATAGTGGTGACAACTTGAAACTGCCAGTTGGAGCTACTCTCACGTTGTTAATTCAGGCATTTAGTAACTTTTAACGACAGTTAATCTGTCATCTACCTATATTCACAGTATTATTATATGTATTGATTAGCTGAATGGACTATAGGACTCAAATGAATGTAAAAAAAACGGGCGAGATATATCCAGTTTCACGAACTATTTAAAAATCAGGAAGTATTGGCTTAAGTGATAATTAGCAAAATAACTTGTAACTACCAATACCATTTTTGTAGCATCATCAACATGTTAAATTTCACCGTTAAACTCAGCTGAAGCATCCATTTTATTATTCATATCATTTTATTTATTATTTATTCTACAGAATATGAAATATTATTGAAGTGTAAGAATTGTTATGGCTGTGTCGTGAATGACATGATGTAGAAGTATGTCAAGTAATCTTGAGAGTGTCTCCCCTAGCTCTGGTCGAGAGAGATTATGTAGGCTACGCTGTACGTAAGGTTTTCCTTGTCGAGCAAGAATGCCGTGGCCGGGAGCTCTAAAGTGCGGAATAAAATCGATCAGTGTATAGCGTGTGTACTGCGTGCTGCAGCCATTTGGACCCCAAGGGGTCACTTTTTTCGTTATCTCTTAGAAGGAAGTGAAGTTCAAAGTTCCGAGATTGATTCCGAAGTAATGTATGTGCTTATAATTGTATAATAAGAACGAGTTAAGATTTAGATATGTTAATTTATATATATATATATATATATATATATATATATATATATATATATATATGACCAATATGACCTAACTATGATATATCTAAATATATATATTTATATATAATATATATATATATATATATGTATATATATATATTTATATATATATATATATATATATATATATATATATATATATATATATATATATATATATATTCATATATTCGTTGGATCAATATTTACTATCTCATGAATTGACATAGATTCAGAATTGAGTCAAGGTAATATACTGAATTGTGTGAAATACAATGTATAAATGAACACATTTTGAATCAGATTCTGAATATAAAAATACTTTATTTTTTGTTGAATCTGTGTTCTATGTCATGTTCCCACATACATTTCCTTCTATAGTATTTTGCGTTTCTCAAGCAGGAAACTCAAGTAATATCAATGAATTGGTATTTTATTGTATAGGTATAATACAATATTAATCATAATGATGAAAATACATGATCCCACAATCAAATGGTTATTCACCAATATGCCTGTGAAACGAAGTGAAACTGATTCAATAATTCAAATTTTAAATTATAGGTTCTCAATTTTATTATATATTCGAAACAGAAAATTTCTTTTACAGATTTATGATTAGCAAGTTAGCAACTAATAACGACTGTATTCGTGCATACAGTAATATTCTTAACTAATGATAGTAATATTAGTTGAACTAGCTATATTTGATGAATGTAATGAAAATCTCCATCATTGGTAATGAGCATAATGAAATATGTAGGTATATAGCATTCGTTCAGCGGGAACAAATGCTATCACTTTTGAATTGCATCCTCTCGTAAAATAATCATGGCACTTCCACCAGTATATATATATATATATATATTAGGAGATGAATCCTGGCTAATACATTTTCCCAATATTAACAAACCATACTATGTCATACAACAAATCATACAATGCAACAAAATACAATAGAACCAACATCTCTTGTGTCAACTTTGAAATAAAATATTCATTGTGTAAATTGTAAATTTAATCACACCAGCAGAGCTTGAAACTCGCCTTGCCGAGACAAGTTTCATGAGAATAGCCTTATGTTTATCGATTTCATATTAGTAGTAATCAGAGGAAGAAATCTTGGGAAGAAATAAGATTACTAAATGTTCGTCCGCCATTGAACTTAAACGTTTGTTCTGCACGAAAGTGAGATTATCCGGTTTACTTTTAAAGTGGTTTCAAAGTAATTTCGGAAAAAGTCTTCTATTATAATCCTCGATATATTTTTCCTCTATAATAATGGAAGAAACAAATAAATACATATGTGCAGCACTTATACATATAATGAAAATTGAGATTATTGAAGTTACATAATTATTCGATTTAAAACAAACGTTAAATTTACACGTTTTGTTCCACGTTTGAAATCTTTTAATTGTTATATTTTGAATATAATTCTTAATCTTTAATCTGATCTGAACCCTCTACTCATATTCACGTGGAGCCAGTGCGTTACTGCCGAGCCACCATTGTCGGTATTCAACTTGGACTTTAGTTGAACTTATTGGATGCGCGATAACAACAATATCCATGTATTTATTCATTCTTTTGTACGTTCTTTCGTTGATTCACTCTTCCGTTCTTTCACAAGAAAGATCGTTTTTCCTTTAGTTAGTTCATTCTTCCTTTCGTCCTTTCTTTCGTTCATTCGTTCGTTTCTTTCATCCATTCATTTATTCATTCATTCATTTCAAATTGTATGTCTCTCTGTTCTGTTCAATATACTCCACAGATCGCAAGGTAAAACCGATCCATTTGAAACTTTTTCTATACATTACTTATTTTCTGACCCAGAAACTGTATTTAATTTAATGTAATGTTGAGTAACAATCAGTCCTGGCCACATGGATTTCCATAAACTGATGGTTGAAATTTGGAGAATAATCATAAGAATAACACGGAGAAAAGTAAGATAATATATTTCTACCGAAAAGATTCGATTTTGAAATGTTTCAAAGTCACAACAAATAGCAAGTTTCATGAAAATGGGTCAACAGCTCCAAAATCGAGATATGTGGATCTCTATTACATTATAAAAATATTCCTTATATTACCACGCACATATTGCATTTGCCTTCAAATATACAGAGAACTACAAGTATAACTATTATGTTTCACATGTTTTGTAGACAATCTGTTCGCTCACTTAAAGTACTATCCAACTCTATAAGTGGGTGACACTTATAGCATAAGTGACAGCTCTTTTCTCCATCTACACTCATTGTTGACAACAATGTAAATGGTACTAATAAAATCTCATAGTATCAACGCTTATTACCAACCAGATACTTTCAGTTCATACTATGGAGATAACCCATTGCCACGGTTGAACCCAGAGTAGACCTACAGTTCTGGTAGACACATTATCATTAAAGTTAATGTCAAATTATATTACACCTTCATTAGATAAATAAATACAAAAGTATTGAAGTATTCAATATAATATATACAAATTCACGTTGAGAATGTCAAATTTAATTTTCCTTGACCATTGGGGCATTGACCATTGAAAGCATACCGCTATGATGCGCTAAAAATGTATAAGATCGATAGTTACGTTTATGTTTGTTTTAATCATGGACTGAAAGTGGAACTGAAAAAGATTTGTGTGAGTTTTTTCAAATATACCAATTGTAATTGAATTGCTCTAAACAAACTTCGTTTATTGATGATTATGAAGAGAAAAATCCAATTTTATCATGAGCTCAGTCTTTTATCGCATGAAGTTTTTGATGCAGTCTGCATATACTGTAACCTGTTTCCGTTAGTTAGATGAACTTTTATCTCAATGAGATATCTGAATTACTTTTACATCAAATATGGTTATTTATTCGCCTTCACTTCGACCTCAATTCATTTGAAGTTGTCGTTGTTCATTTGTGTGGAATTAGATAATCACCATGTTATTTATCTCCCTATATTTTAATTATAACCATATTGATAGTTTGAAGTTTAATCATGTATGCATATTAATTAGCCATCACATCCAATGTTATGATTCAAAATTTCAATGACTCAACGATTCAATATTCTAACAATTTCAATGAATTGACGTTAATTTTATATTTGGAGGTGTTTCGATGTCTGTCAATTTGTGTGTTCTAACAATTTGAATTACCAGGCTGATACTCTTTCAGAAGGTACTTCCCATTTCATATTATTTCACACCCTTGCACTCTTTATAATTCTTAAACGGAACGAGAGTTTGGAAAACTACCCTAGTTGAGCATCAAAATACAAAATTTAAAAAATCTGAAAACATGAAAATGTAAATATTATAAAAGATAAAATTATCAATATTAGATTCTAATTTGATTGTTCGATCTTGAATAAATTATATTTCCGTCAAAGTACATCACTTGATAAATTTTGTTGTCAATTATTTATATCGTTTTGTGATTTTGGTGGAGGTGCCAGGTTCTAGTAGTTCCAGTGCGGGTCTAGTAATAAGTAGTTTCTCATATAAATATATATCTTATCGATTATAATCAACATGATAAAATACTCAATATCATTGTATTCAATTTGATTAATTGTTAAAAGGCATCATTATCTCTACGTTACTTCGAATTTTAAAGAATGAAAATGAGTTTTTCTTACAAATCGATGCATTTGAACTATACCCAGAAGTGATCACAAAAATTCCTCGCATTTTAAAACCATTATTTAATTTTCACTTCAATCTTATGACCATAGAGAATCGTTTTTCAACAAATTCGTTCTACTTTCCACATAATGAAATACAAAATCATTACAGAATAACAAAACTTCTCCCGCGAACATTATGTTCATTGAGCTTTTCCCGTATTCAGACGGTATGTTTCTTCTAGATTTTCATCCTGACCTCAACTTTACAAGTTAGACCTAATGTGTCACATTATTTCTCTCCGTTAACATGAGTCTCACTTATCAACTCGATAATATCGATCTTCTTGTAGGAAAGACGGCGGTATATGTAATGACTTTTTAAACAGGTCAATAAAATGTGCTACATTCCAATCTAGTTCACCGTGAATATATCGAAACTTGTCTTGAGAAAAAATGGAAAAACTATACCCATACCAGCATTTCTACTGGATATCTTATTTTATTCCTTTTCAATATCAATAAAAGGTATATCCAGGGATGAAAGTTACTTACGTATATTCTGTTTCTTATCCTAGTACGACGACACAAGTTGTTGAAATTGTTAGCTTACAGGGGTTCAGATATAGACCACACAAAAACACAAAACTAAATGCAGAAAACCAATAAAATACGATTGAAAACAAACTGAAATACCAACACTAAAACACAAACACTTGATAAAAAACACAAACAGTGACTCTTCTTTAGGATATTGTCTAGAATCGTCTCTTATCACCGTCTCTAAGAGACGGGTTACTTGTGAACGATCGCTACGGTCGCCATTTTCACCACGGAATGGAGCCTACCGCTAGCTCGCTCGCTCGCCCGCGCATGGGATTATGGGCAGGAGAATTATTGGAACGTTGGGGTGACGTCACGAGGTAGAGTTGCGGAAAACGGTTGTCACAGCAACCTATAGCTGCTCGCCTTTAAACGTTGCAATAATGTAGACGTCTAGTCGTATGTATAGGCGCTTCATTGATACTATGCTAATCAAATAATTCGATGAAGAATAGTAGATTAGTATCGAATAAAAATGTAATAAATACGTTCTGATGATACATATTGTTTCCTCGTTATTGTATGAGAATATTTTCATACTTGTATCCAGGAAGATGATATTACAATAATATCGAATTATAGCTTATCAAACAATTAGGTTAAGAGTAGTAGCATTAAATCAAAATACAATAATTACGTTCGGATAATTTATATTGTTTCCTCGATATTATTCCAATATATATATATATATATATATATATATATATATATATATATATATATATATATATATATGTGTTAGGTCGTTTTCTAGGGTTGACCTCGTTTGCTCTTTTGGGATAAAATTGTCTTGTTCGAAAGTTTCGGCAGGATGTGGCATGCCATCATCAGGGATTCTTCCTAACAGCTAGGCGAACGTAGATCTCTCTAAAATCATCTCTTCTTCATCTATATCATTATATTATCCATATCCATATTATTCTTTTTCATATACACATGGATATAGATATATATTTATTCATCAGGAAAACGTAATAAGTACCGTTGTGAGATGAACGGAAGACTGAAAATAATCAAATCCGAATATCGAATAAGTATATTCGAATATTTGAGTCTCGAATGAGGAAAACTATAAAAATATATGAAAATATACTCGAAACAAATCATTGAAATCAGTATTATTTAGTCAACTTTTTCGACGAACTAAATTATTGATTCCTATAATTATTTCCCCGAACAATTTACCTCGGACTTCTCATTCTTTGTTTCCAAATTTCATTTTCATTTTTCTTTCGAGTGATCAAGTGATTCTTTCGACTTTCCAGTAAAACTATGCCAGAAATGCAACCTATAAGACTTATGTTGGAGTAAGTTTCATGATGTCTACATTGTACCTGTAAACCGCTGGCTTGCCTGTTACAACGTAACAATAAGACGAGAGTGAGACCGAAGCAAAGCGTATTCAATTCAACAAGCCAAGAGAATAAACAATACCTATTTGTTCATGCGTATTTTCTTCTTCTCAGTACACTAGAAGAAAAGAAACGAACATAAGAAAAGTACTGGCTGGTTGTTCCCACAACAGCATTTCTGTATTGAACTCAGTTCTTGTAAAAATCATTTCTACAACTTTCAAGAAAAAAGTTTAGGGCGCCGAGTTTTATTTTCGAATCCGAATTACGTTGGACTATTCGATTGATAAGTCAATGAAATAACACAGATATACGAGTAAGATAATAAGTACCGGTTGATAAACTTTCAACGAACTATTGAAAAATCAGGCTACAATTTCAGAGTAAAAATAATTCTTATGATTAATAGAGAAGGTATCAACTATCAACTATACCAACTGTCCAACTGTCCTAAGAATCAACTGCTCTAAAATCTAACTGTCCTAAAAACCAACTGACCTAAAAACGAACTGTACTAGAATCAACTGACATATACTTACACTTCTTGATTCTTGAGCAATCTGTACAGAAGTAGAAATGGGAGGTTTGGCTCCTCCACTTCAGAAATTTTATTGGACACAAATCTTACCCACCTAACCCTAACTGGAGTCTATAGAACATTCAATGAGTCGTAACAATTGGTAAAGAAGACTCAATTAACTCTCAATTTTACTTCTGTACAGGTTACGCAAGAAATAGAAGTTTAGGTCAGTATAGTTTTAGTAGTGGCGTACAGTTTGTATTTAATACAGTTGGTCGTTTTTGAGGTCAGTTGGTTTTTTTAGTACAGTTGATTTTTAGTTCACACATCAATCATCACACATCAATCATCAAAACAACATCAATAATTGTATGTACTTTTTTACAATCTCATATTTTTTTGTGCTCAACGACCCCACCAACAGCTAGGTTATACGGGGGTACGAATGAGTGGGTGATAATGCAACTATGAAGTGATGATAGATGAACGGACGTTTCCAAAAACCCATGCCTTATGCGGGACTCGAACCCACGCCCAACGATGACTTCAGTCTCTGAAAAGCGTGCCTCAGCTGACCGCGCTAACAAGGGCGGCATATCCTACACGATTTTCTCAGAATTATCTACTCTTACACGCAGAAGAATAACTTCCTGAACATCAAAATATTTGGTTTTGCCTTCAGTTTAGGAAATATGTAAACATCTAAGAGAACGAGTGGATACGTTCTACCAAATTTAGTTTTCTGAAAGTAAGCAGAAGAATCTAAAACTCGGAAATAATCACAGAGAATATCATAATGTGTAAATATATGAAAACATTTACCTCCTTTATATAGCCAATTTAAAAACGAAAACATATTTCCAATTAAAATAGAGAGATGGCCGGGGGATCACACAGATTGCGAGAGACAGCGAGAGAGAGAGAGAGAGAGAGAGAGAGAGAGAGAGAGAGAGAGAGAGAGAGAGAGAGAGAGGAGAGACTTTTGAGGGTATAACATATCATTACGTAAATTTAATAAAAAAAGAATAAAAAAAATAATGATCATAATGAAAGTGAAATTGTCTCCGAGAGACGTACAAGACTCAGATTTGAAAGATAATATTTCAAATCGTAAACAATTCTGAAGTATCAATGAATTGTTTTGCAATATCAATAATTATACACTATAGATTATATTGGTTCACTCATGATCACTATCAATGAGGTGAGTCAGTTTGGAGACTTGATACATTGAGACTTAAGATGATCATAAGGTACCAGTAGTTATTATTACGTGTTTTCCCTTTCTCATTCATCAGACCAGCAACACTACAGATTTGCAGTGTCATCGTAGTATTAAATCGGGAAAATGTATCTCTGTTATTATCTTCATACACATTTTTTTTAGTTGAGTGATAGCGAAGACATCCATCCCACTCTTATGGAAGCTTTGTCCGTGTTTTCTTTTTTTTTCTGTTTGTTTGTACCTACTGCACAGGTCGCAGGGTTTGACTGATCGACATGACATTTTTTTCTTTACACGCAGCCTTATCTAGCTTAGAACTGAATAGTTTTGGGTTGAATCGGTTGAACCATTTTTGAGAAATATCATCTCAAAGTTTCGAAAAGCATTAACATTAGCTGGGCAAGAAAATATTTCGTTACATCAAATTTTCAAGAAGATCAGTTCTGAAAGTCTTACCCCTTTGAAATTTGATTTTGGGTGCTTTTAATTCATATTTTTTCACCATGCAACACTCTGAAAGAAAAAATGCTCTTTATGATTCGAATATATAAAGTCAATCAACCTCACTTAACCCAATTTTCATTATTTTCAAATATATTTGTTAACTTCTTGCCAACATATTCGCAATAATAATTGTTTATTTACATAAATCCAATACGTGTGTGTGTAATTAAATATGCTAATTGGCACCAGTGTTTTAC
Organism: Brachyptera putata; assembly: GCA_907164805.1. NCBI lineage: Eukaryota > Metazoa > Arthropoda > Insecta > Plecoptera > Taeniopterygidae > Brachyptera > Brachyptera putata. The sequence continues at coordinate 16,372,102 of OU015468.1, read as the reverse complement.
TTGTGATGGTTGTATATAATCATGGACACCTATATATTGTCTACTGTTCGCATAACAAGCTATGAACAACATGCAATTAAGACTTGCAAAAAGGTCTACAAAAAACTATAACTACTCATTTCATTGTAATAAAATACCGGTGTATACCAGTAGTCGATAATAATTGCCCTTCGTTTTAAAAAAACCTTGATCACTCGGGTAAATCCATTTTATTTTCTGATTCTTTCAGCGATTGACGTTAGTTAATGTTACACAACAGTGTCATATTATTATAAAAGTATTTGATTGAAGTTCTATTTGAATCAGTCTACGTGTGGTTCACTGAAAGATCTGACCGGTTAATTGTGCAACGATGAAGTTCAACATGATTTGTGTTATAATGTTTGTTCTCTTTGCTTTGGTAAGTTAATCCTATCTTTGTAAAAGCACAATTTTTCTCTATATAATGATGATCATAATTATTAACTAGCTAATGAAAGATTCACCTACAATTTTGCAGCGTCACAAGTGATATATATATATATATATATATATATATATATATATATATATATATATATATATATATATATATATATATATATATATATATATATATATATATATATATATACATAACTACAGCTTATTAACGTATATTTGATATTTTCCTGTAAAATTTTCTCTCTATCCGTTACGCCTCTTGAGATAGACGTACTGTAGTTAGATATTAATGAAGTATGGATTTTTTTTCGATTTTGTGTTGTTTTACGGCGCTTCAACGACGGGGTTATTTGCGCCAATAAAGTATGGATTAATAAATAAAATTACAAAAACATTGATGAATAAATATAATGAAATATAGTGTTGATAACTCATGGCACAATATTTTGACTATCGGTCTGTTAAGACAGGGAGCATCTGTAAAGACTCTTTCAATGTTTCTATGTGTTCAGTCTTGCTTCAAAAATTAGAATAGGTTATGTTAAGTAATAGGTTTGTAAGGTCAAGTTACATATGACGGTCATTAATTTCTGTAAGAAGATCATATTTTGGATTTAATTTGATTTCAATCGTGTGCCTAACAATATTTACAAAAAATCAAATACTAAAAATTGAAATTAAAATAAGTCAACATTAAATCTAATATTTTGTATTGAATTTGAGAATTATAATCAATTTTCGAGCACTTGTCATCATCTCAGTTCGTAAAATTATTGGTGGAATCCATAATTGTTCATCTGAAGTCAAATTGTGTACAACACCTAATTGAAGCTGGTGCTCTTAATTATTTTATGTCTTTGTGTGATTTAGATTCAGTCAATATCTGGAGCTCCACAACCGTCAAAACTATCCGATGCTACTTCAAGAGTATGTATAATATTTCTATATTTTCATTGTACTTAGAAGAAAGTCTAAGAAGAAAAACTCTTTGTTGGTCCCTGACTACATTAGAAAACAGAATAGCAATCATTCTAAAAGATTAATAGAGATTATTGAGAGAAATAGATTAAAAATATCACATATTAGTACATGAAAAGAGAAGTGATTGAATAGAAAAAATTGAAAATTGAAAATGCGATTGAATAAAATAATAAGGAAATTAGTTATTACAAAATTAAAATGTTTTTACAGTGAAACGTTAATTATTCAAATGATTTCTTAAAATTGAAACATTGATTGAGTCTTGATCATTTCAAGACTTGGTCAGTTGAGTAAACGAAGTGTTGGACAAATGTTTTTTCGGAGATATGAGTTTTCTAAGATGTGGTTTTCCTAAGATTTGTTTTTTCGAGACTTTGATGTGCTGCCCGGGTTTATGAGTCTTTTTGTAAAAGAATGCAATAATTTCCATGTTTCTTCTCATTCAGTATAATAGTACAACAGTTTTCGTGTACATATTTATTCTTGAACACGGATCCCTTATCATTAATCGAAATATTCTCACGCTGAGCACATTATACTTTACAAGTTTTAATGGGGTATATGACTCAGTACTAAACAAATAGAGCCAAACATGGCTCTTCGTGAACGTAAAGACTTCAAACTCTCGAAGAATTTGGTCCGAAGATTCCGAAAAAAAAATTGTCAAGAAAAGTACATGTGTCCACATTTTATTCATATCTTTTGATAAGTACATCTTATCAACGAATGAACGAATGTACGAATCGTGCAGACGTGGGAAGGAGTGGGAACTGGGAAGGAATCGGTCGTGGTCTAATATATATAAAAAAATTCCATTGATGGATGTTCCGATGGAAACTATAAAGGACTGAAGTATGTCGGTATCAATGTGTTTATGACGGATGATACCCGTGTTGTTGATTGTATTAGTGATCCCTATCCAAGTGTTCCACTGAGTCATCGACGGGGAAATTCCAGTGATTATATCTGTGTCTAGGATCCTCTCTCTTCCTCTTCTCAACATAACGAATCCCAACTTAGAATCTCTAGTCATAAGTTGTGATAAAACTTGATGTTATAAAATTAAATTTGTATAATTGAACCAACAGAAAATGAATATTATATTATATTATGTTTATATTATGATGGCATAACAATGCCATTTCAGAACCGGCATAAAACCGACATAACTTTCGCAGCAACAATATTGTTAGAAATTCATAATCATAACTTCAAAATTAATAACTTTAATGGCTTGATAATAACTTAATAACTTCTTAACTTCAAAATTATAAGTAGAAACTAATCAGTTTAGACGGTATAATTCAAAAAATCTTTTCTGCTGTGTAGCTGTGAAAATGTGGAAATCTACGAATAATACTTTTATTTCACATCATTTTGAAGATATTCTGAAAGCTACAATTTTGACACACAATCTCGTTCCCAATGCAAATATTTGAATTGTTCACTATCCCTGAAATTATTACCTCAAGCTTTATTTTGTGTGTAAGATCGCCTTGGTGGTGAGGTGACCCGGCCAAACGATCCTACCTCTCATCCTTAGCCTCAATTGGGGAACTATAATGTTGTATACATTTTCGACGTTTATACAATAAATTATATCTTATACCTTTCAATATTTATGAGTAACAAAATACCTAATATCTCTCTAAATCGAATCCCTTGTGCTCACCATTTAAAAGTTCGAGTACCGGTTACATAAATCAGAATATTACTCAATTCCAAAATTGACTGAAATAATACATAGTCGGTTTGAATATTTCATACTCTCTCGTGTGCTTTTTATTCTAATAATATAATTCAATCTCGCTTAGCTCACTAATCAGTCTTATTTTCATCCACTTAGGTTGCCAGGCAAACAGTTGGAGCCTACAATCGTGAAGCAATCTTGGAATCAACTCAGACACGTCCAGAAAAGGAAGGCGAGGCAATCATAGTCAAGCGTCAAGCTTTTAATGACGAGGACTATATGTCAAGCATGGGCAAGGGTGGAAAGGGTGGAGGGGGAAAGGGACATAAAAAAGGATAAGCGAAAGAAATCAAATGCAAAATGTAGTCCTATCTGTTTCGAGAATCGATAGTTTAGCAGGTCCAATGTTGGCACAAATTTACAAATTAGATTGGGTTAAATTCAAAAGTTTTTCGTGAAAATCCTATTTTAGGTGATGATCTACTACAATTCACTAGAAACATGCATTCGAACGTCAATTATATATATGTGTGAGAGTTAAATCATCCATGATTTAAATCCATCCTGTTATAATGAAATTGTAATTTGTTTTATATTGAAGCCACAATGTATAAACTATACAAAATGAACGAATAAAATCAATAACAGATCTGGTGACCTACTTAAAATATTGAAAAAATTGAAAAAATGTGTAATAAATGTTAATAAAGTTAATCAACCCAGTTCTGTGATTTACATTGTATCTTTCTTTGCCATTTTTTATTCATTCATATTGGGTTCAACGATGCATTATAATCATAAGTTAGATCTATTGGTGTCAAACGAATTAATAATTAGATGATAATGAGTTGAGAGTTTCGTATAAGTAATGAGAAGAAAAGTGGAAAGGAAACGATCGTGACCGTTATTGTGGGACCCATACCTGTATTAGCCTGACTACTGAGGGAAACCACGAAACGGAGAAACGGTGACGGAGATCCAACCCCAACCAAGGCCCGTTTTGCCCCTAACCTCCCAAGTAGTCAAGTCGAAGTAGTCAAGTCATTCACTGTAATTGGCTATAGATAGTTATTATTATTATTAGTAGGTTATTATTAGTTATTTTCATTACAGATTGTTCTTAAAACAGGTGGTAATGATAACTCTTATGAAATTACAGTCAAACATAAAGTCACATGAAGCGAGCATGTTAGCAACTGAGCTAAATGTGTTGGTAACTGTTTTTATTAATGGATCTTCTGTTTTATAGTTTGCTGTGTTTATATCATATTGTCACTAAAGTAGTGACAGCAAAAAAGTTAAAATGATTCTCACCTCTAGGATTTGTATCTTTGTTTAGCATTAAAAAATCACAAGAAAATACAGAGACATTCAAGATCTAACAGGTATTATATCATTGATAATAATGCTCGTTATATCAGTGATGCCATCACGTATTTCCAGGTATGAGTTTCAAAAATGAGACAATAATGAATGATTATTAGTATAAATTGAAACTTATTCTTCAATAAGAAATTCCACCGAACAGAATCATTCTAATTAATCTAAATTGTTCAAGAAATATAATTAAATTAGCGTTAGCGAAGATTTCCATGCAACTCTTACGGAGCTTTGTCTTTTTGTTTGTTTTTTTGTTTTTTTTCTCTCTCTTTGTGGGCAGTGCACATGTCGCAGGGTTTGACCGATCGACATGAAACTTTTTTTCATATACGCAAACTTATCCTACTTAGAACACTACAGTTTTTGGATTAAATCGGTAGGACCATTTTTGAAAAACATCATCTAGAAGTTTCTAAACATCATATAAGATTTGGCCGAGCAGAAAAAATTGAAAATTAAAATCTCTCCAATATAATTCAAATTTTCCTCAAATGTATACACGGAAATTATACAGATAATTAAAAATTTGTATGCAATTCGGACCAGCCGTTTCGAAGAAAATGATGTAATACATGTTTTTTATTCATCGAATAGAGAGAAATAATGGCAGAAATATGTTGCATTGTTAATTCACGGCTCTCTAGATTCGTTGGTATCGAATGAAGTTCTTTTCATATGATCGAGGTATGTAGAGTTTTAGATTTCACTTTATAGATATCTCGCTCATCGTACAACGCACATTCTGCGTTTGCCTAGTAATATTCAACAAATGAATAAACATATGTTCCTTGCCCTATTTCACTTGATCCTATATGATTGAGATAACCTGAACCTCAATACTACTTTTAAAATATTTCAAAAACAAGAAGCTAGATAGATCAAATATATATTGCCCGTATTTACTGCATGGTGAGCCCACCCACGCCCCCCCCCCCCTCCCTCCCTCCTCCTCGCCACTCTTCTACTGCATTACGGATCAATGCACAAAAGAGTGACGAATGACGGCTGCTGCACTCTCTAGGTAGTTCTTATGAACTCCGCCGTCGAAGACGTTTTTTCTTCAATTATATTCTATAATAATAATGCACACGAAGGCGACGGTTACATAACTATACTAGAAAGGTGCACTCATTACGGATACTAACTAATTGAATGAGCGGCAGCGGGGACTTCAATTCGGTTCTTATAGGGTCTTTCTTCGTTGTTTGTCTGTTTGTTTTCTTATTTTATATGTGCGCTTCACATTGAGAATAGTTCAAGGCATTACTCAACGTAGAAATGTATACAGTATTGGGGATCAATTGGTCAAGTAGGTATTGAGAAAATATTCAATTAAATTTTGAAAATACTCTTTGGAATAACAATCCTTAAATATAAGCGAGAAACATCTTCATCAGAGAAAAAATATATATTGATAAGTTGTAATGTATATAACCATGAGGGGAATGATTGAAAAGTTCTATAAAATTCGTTTCAACGCTTTAAAAGCCAAGACTGATGGATATCGATTACATTTTTTATCAATATCTCACTCATCTTATAAAGCATGTGCTGCGTTTTCCTAGTTTACATGTATCAACAAAAGAAGGCTATAAAAACAAAATAATTATAACATCTTTGGTAAAAACAAAATGACTCAGCAATATTAAGGACGCATTACTTTTGAAAGATGTATTTGCGTTTCTTAACTTCATGAAAAAGCATAATATCCTAGAATTATCACAGCTGTTTACGTAAAACGGTGATATTTCTGTTTGTAATGTTGGTAGGCGATCGTCATTTTTCGTAAATACATATAGAGATAACAATCGTAGAAAGGTGGTAATCATTTACAGCATAACGGATACTGACTAATTGCAGATAAGCTGGCATGGGATTAATTCCTACTCCATTACCAAATTGTTATTACGTTACGATAAAATATACCAACATGTGATGTCTGTTTCAATTAGTACGGTCTGGGGGTCTCGATTATTTGTAATTGCATGTGCGCTCGCTGAGCTTATATAATATGGAAGTCAACGCAATCAACGACACAAAATACATTTTTTTCATACGGCTTAGTGTAACAAACATTCAACATTAAGGACAGTAAGTTATAGAAATATAGTGAATTATATGGAAATAATATAATTGTATATATTTATTATTGTGGTAAAAACTATTTAAAAACTTCAAACTCAAAGTCAATAGATATCTTGCTGATATTTTACAACGTTCATAATTGAAAATCCAATATTATTGTCAATTTTGATTTCAAAAAATCCAGCATAATTGAATGGAATTGTTTTTTCATCAATTTTAATTGGTTATAGTAGACCATTAAGGAATTATTAACTTTACAGAAAAAATATATATTTCTGGCTGAATCAGACTGACTGAATTCGACGAGTCAACGTCAGTAAGTTTGACATTATCAACAATCGGGTACTTAAAATAGTTTTAACCTATATTTTTGAAAAACTGGTATCCGTATAAAATCTATTGAAATTTATAAAATCTTTGAAAGCCTATAAGGACTGAGCTCTTTGGAATGACGTTGGGAATGAAACCAGGAAAATCATCTCATATGGACGCTTGTTTGAGTATTTCATACAACACAGATTAAATCATAGGGAAAATCCATGATAATAACTAAATATTGAATGAAACTAAAAATCAATCCTAGCCTCAGCCAATAAAATCTTGATATTGTTCTATCAATTTCATGTATGTGTGTATATACACATGCTCTTCGTAACATATATCATACTTCTATATACCAATACTTTTCATATATGTGACAGATCGACCATTACATGAGACCTACCACAGGCGTAGCTTTTAGTAATCAAGGTGTAGAAAAATATTATGATAAGGTAGACATATAAAGACAAGATATGTAGAACATCAACAGTCACAATTTCATCCTGACATCATGAAGGAATGACAAATATTTGTGGAATATAAGAAAACAATCAAAACATATAACATAAGCTAGACTGGAATTTAATAAAAGTGTGGCTAAAAATCACAAACAAATGGAAGTCCACATATACTCGTCTCTATAACATGCAATCCCATGAAACCTAAACGTTGCCTGTGTATGTTTTAACCATTTTGCAACTAGAAAGAGTTTATTATCCGACACGAATGGCTCGTATAGAGCATGCAGCATGTTTTTAATGCCGCCTTCGATATTCGATCCCCCCTTTCAGGCACCGGTAATCGATCTCAATCCACACCCTCGCCCGCCCCGGAGTCCCACTTCCCACCGATTGACCGGCCGCATAACTTCAATACAAGTTTATATATATATATATATATATATATATATATATATATATAATATATATGTATATTATTTCTCAAATTTTCTCGGACATAGGTATAATGTTAGAATTATTTTCAAGATTAAACCGCTTACTATGAAACACAGGCCGTGTAGACACAACACGTGTTTTATAGTAAGCGGTTTAAACATAGAAATAATTCCAACATAATAATATATTTTATAAGATGAAATAAAATTCAGGTATATCAAGTGTATCAGTTTATCACTATACTCTCTACTCTTCTTCCCAATACTCTCTGCTCTTCTTCCCTGTACTTTCTACTCTTCTTCCCAATACTCTCTGCACTTCTTCCCTATACTCTCTTCTCTTCTTCCCAATACTCTCTGCACTTCTTCCCTATACTCTCTTCTCTTCTTCCCAATACTCTCTGCTCTTCTTCCCTATACTCTCTTCTCTTCTTCCCAATACTCTCTGCTCTTCCCTATACTCTCTACTCTTCTTCCCAATACTCTCTGCTCTTCTTCCCTGTACTTTCTACTCTTCTTCCTTATACTCTCTGCACTTCTTCCCTATACTCTCTTCTCTTCTTCCCAATACTCTCTGCTCTTCTTCCCTACACTCTCTACTCTTCTTCCCAATACTCTCTGCACTTCTTCCCTATACTCTCTTCTCTTCTTCCCAATACTCTCTGCTCTTCTTCCCTACACTCTCTACTCTTCTTCCCAATACTCTCTGCACTTCTTCCCTATACTCTCTTCTCTTCTTCCTTATACTCTCTGCACTTCTTCCCTATACTCTCTTCTCTTCTTCCTTATACTCTCTGCACTTCTTCCCTATGATCTCTTCTCTTCTTCCTTATACTCTCTTCTTCCTTACACTCTCATCACTTCTTCCTGATACTCTCCTCTCTTCTTCCAACAAATTTCAACCAATTCTTTATCTTCCCATCAGCAACCATTTTCTACTTCTTTCCCATTCACTCCTCTCTTTTCAATCTTCTCTGTTACTCCCATCAGGTATTCTTCTCTTGGACGACCAACTTTTCTCGTGATATTAATATTTACAAATAATATACATGTTATGATATTATACATAATAATAAGCATTACGCTAACATCGCTGAAATCTATGGTGGGAAACCATGTCTTTAGATCATTGAAATAAAAAGTCTGTAGTTTTGTTATGATCAAATCCTATACAGAACGGTAATTCGAGATATGTGTGTATTCACCATAACATGATATGCATGATAATATAAAACTTAATTTGCTGAATGAACACTATAATATTTTGGTATTTTGTTAACATAGAAATCTTGACCAATGTCTTGACACAGAGCCATTGTTTTCCTACAAAGGCAAAGAGTGAGGGTTGCGAATCGTTTGAATAGGGCACCACAAGGGCGATATACCACCTCAAAGAAATAGTAAGATAAAATGTATATAGCTCACATTCAACACATTGTAAAAATTATAATGATAAGTATTATTATTGAACTCTTATTATATTATCATATTATTATATTATTGAAGTTCAATTGCATTTTTGTCTTCAATGTAAATATCTGTGGCATATTCAAGTATGCCAGAATGTCCTAATGTATGAAAGATGTACGTCTTATCTTTCATTCATAGCCTTTCATAGCCATTCATAGCATTCAATGATTTTGTATCAAGTTCCAAAGTTACTAAAAAGAATATATATACATATAATCAAGTAGGCCTCCGCCTTGCATATGTAAGTTTTTTTCAGTGCATAAACATCGTAGACCTAATTATGAATCCTCAAGTTTCGTACACCTTATAAAATAATAGTGAATAAATTCAGGTTTGATAAAATGGCGTCTTCTCACATAAATATGCTGCACACGGAATATGCTTATTATATCGTGTTGCGTGCGTAATAATAACACAACATGAGGGTTATTAACAGTTTTTTCAGTTTCTACATAGGGTTTGCATGTTTCGCAACGGAGGGCATGCGGTCGAGTCCGTGGACAAGGACGGGGTGGGGTATAGTCAAGGGGTGGAGGGCAGTCTAGCGCGGCGCAGCGATCGATCCGATTCATACGAGGCCTGAGAGCCACACATGCTGCAGTCATACTAATTGAGATGGTGACTTGCAGTCCGAAGGCCTTCACAAGGCCAAACAATTTACCCTTACATTATATTTTGTTCGATTTCGATATTTTCAATCGATTTGATATTTTAGGATTTTTAATTCGATATCGAAATGGTGTACACAAAAAAAACTGTATTGTCTATGTGCAGCTAGATTTGGGAAAGTCGTAATCTATGGTGGTCATTTTTGTTGTTGTTGTTGTTGTTGTTGCGAGTAATCTAAATGGAAATATTGCCTGATCTGACTAACTTAATCAACTCAACAAAACACAACCTAACCAATGTAATCTAAACTGATTAATTATAACCTAAAAGTGACATAAAAGAATCCAAATTAACAATAATTATACTATATAACAGGCTGTTTGTAAACAGCCACTTCGCAAAAAAACACTCGTCATTCTCCGAGAGAACGTCGTGCATAAAAATGTCCTGGAATGTTGCAGTAGTTCGAGTTCTGGGTCGATCCTTTGAGGGCAACCGTTGCCGCCATCCTGGCTGTATTGACATCGAAACTATACCCATGCTACATGCCACTTCCTCGGGTTTTGGACGGAAAGAACTACTGAGAAAAATAGACACCACCCTATTAGGACGATGATTGCAGATGGATTCAGAGCAAATGACTATTGGATAGTTAATGAGGAGGTCAACTAGACTCTCGACATTGGCTCAAACTTCCTAGTAGAAGTCATTGCCATATACTATGATAAGAAAGAGGGTTATTTTGGATACTATCATCAGATTCGAGAATGGGGGAGGGGGCGCGAGAATTTTTCTGCAAGTAGGGTTTTAAATGGGATTAAAACAATAGTTGAAAATCACAACATTTGTGAAGACATTTTTGTTTCTGTGATCAAATGGAGAAAAAAATCAACCATAACCCTGCGCTTGAGACAATAGTTGATTTTTTTTTCTTCAAAAGCGAGTGCGTCGGGAGTCGAACCATGAACCCCGAACATGTATGGCAGCTGCACTACCAGTAAAGCCACAACAACATATTTTCCGTGTACTGCTACTTCATCATAAAAGAGCACGGGTCGGTAACTGAGTCAAGACGTCACAAATCTTGGCGTTCCCATTGGTCATTTCAGATCGATCGAGGTGAGATGAGATATTGATCGACATGTGAAGTTACAAAGTTGCATAATCGACCCTCAGGTCTGAGCAGTTTTAAACCAAAACGAGAAATAAATAATACTTGAATCCCCTAAATAATACAAATAACGTCCAAGGCAATGAGAATATAATTGTGTTATATGTGGATAACATGAGAAGGCTAGAAAAGCGTGGAGGTGCCGGGTTTTCTGTTGAGCATCTAGGAAAACATACATTGAGCTAGATTTATATTATATTTTCTCTATATCCTTTGAATAATTCATCTAATGCAGTATGCAGTTTTTTTTCTATAAAAGAAATCTATCATTTTTGATGACTTGAAAAAATTGAAGGGTCGGGAATACGTCAACATTTAGCTGTTGTCTAATCGCATCGAGTCGACATCAAACCCCATCATGTCCTACTTATACAATGCTAAGTGAAAGAATTCGAGATGTCTACATTGTGACCGCTTGTGAGGAAGAACTAGTTATTTTAACGTGCTATGCGCACTACTGTATTATTCGATCCAGAAACTTATATTTTTATTACTAAAATAAAAAATGGAAAAACAAAAAAATGTAAAATAAGTTGAAACTCATAATTGTGTGTATTAGTCAAATAATATAGGCCTATGTACAGAGCGTAAGTGACACACCTCACTAAAATAAAATCACTTGAGCTATAATGCATTATTGTTATTTTTTATTTGAAGTTTTGTCACAGAATATATAAGCTCTCATATTTCATGGATATCTCATCGTATTGAAGAACGACGTATGCACTTGGAGTAAGAAATGGAGAAGAGTGTCAATCCTGTGATTGAAGTGCGATATGAACAGTTAATTAGTTCAATTGTATGTTTAGATACACTGAACGCACTGCGTAGAAACATGTTAACGCACTGCCTAATAAACTAAAGTCAGGTCGGGCGTGGGTTCGACTCTCTCATAAGGCTTTGGTTTGTGTAAACTTCACAACATCGTTTAACTACCGAGCGCTTATTCGTACCTTCATATAACCTTAGCTGTTGGCTGTGTCGTTTAATACCGTTAAAAATAAGTCGATTACAAAATAAGACTGACAAACTACAATATGGAAGATGAACGAAAGTTATACCAAATATACTGGTAAAACGCTTCATATATGTTGTAAGATGAGCTATATATAATCAAATAATAGAATGCATGTAATGGAAATGTAATGGAAAGCTATAGGCCTACATACACTTTGAAGTTTTAAATATTATGTCATTGCCTTCCTGTTCTATCTTTGCCATTCTAGTTGTTTTACAATATATTTGGTGTTACACACTTGTTGCTATTGTTAATAGCTTTGAAGGCTCCAATTGTTATAAAAAGCATAAATTTTTTTTCTTCAAAACGGCTGCTACGATTCATGTAAAACTTTCGAATATTGTGTATAATTTGTAAAAAAAATAGAGTGAAAATTTGCTTTCATTCGAAGAGAATATTTTTTCCAATTTTCTCATCCCGAGTTATTCTTATGTGAATTATAAAAATTTCGAAATATCGAATCTGGTTCGAATCTGGTTCAACCAATTGCGCCTCCAAACTACAAAGTATATCGAGTTACATGATAACATTGTGTGCATGCAAAGTTCCACCAAAATTTGTGTTTTCGTTTGACCTGTGAAGCGGGACAAGAAATTTCGTTTCTGGTACGACGAAATTGAGTCTTCGCTTGACTCATCCAACAATCTTCTCACAATATTATACTTAGGGGCCTACAAGGTAGGCCTATTTTATTGGTGTTTATAGACCGGTGTATGGCTATATTGAATACTACTCGTTTCGCGTATTAGAATGATGGGAAGGAGACTGTTATGACCTGATATTGAGAAACCATCCCAGTGTTTACCAAAATGAAAGAGTAAAACCACGAATAATCTCTGTCATGATAGGCTACCATGGTGGGAATCGAACCCCGGTTTTCTGAATGATGGTTCAGAGTACAATAGCCACTGGTCCATCCAACACAGTAGTAAAATTCATGATACTAAATTAAACCTTAAAAACCAGTCACATTATTTTATCAAGATCTGGATTATTTATTTTCATATTTGTGTTCATTATGGGTCTTTTATTGATCCAACATGAAGGTAAGAAGTCAACAAAATATAATGTGTCAAAAAAATGATTACTCTTTAATTGGTATCATCATTTATCATCTTAAAATAATGTCAACTGTATTGACTGGTTCAATTTTCTTCAAATGCTCTCTATAGTAAACTGTACACAATTCAGCTGTAAAAATGAATACAATGTTCTATTGAACAGAATTATAATACATACTTGAAGTCCTGGTTATCTTTTTTCAATTATATTTTATCTTCTTTGTATAACCATGACAACCCTTGAGTAACTATGGCAATAACATAATAATTGACTGTATAGCTTAATGTAGAACTTTATTGCCCATATTGTATTTCTGGATCTTGGAGAAATTACAGTCTGTTATAAAACGATTTTATTGCTATATGAATAAGACGAAAGATATTTTACTATATAGATAAAGAAATTTGAATAGTAATTTATTCGGATTACCTTCAGAGAAATGACAATTACTTGATGTTATTGTTCTTATTTAGAGTGAAAATATATAGGTATAGGCCTATATTGATATTAATATCGAAAATGAAGTCAATTTCTGTGAAATTATTTCGACAATTCCATTCTCTGAGTGATGGTAAATATTACATAATTTCTCAGTTTAATACGTATGCTTTATTTGTTATTTTAATTGTAATTTGTCGACCAGTGTAGGGCTAGTAAATAGTCACCTTTAACCTTCTTGAATTTTCGGAAGGAAACAATCGTGGCCCAATTTTTAATGAACCATCCCAGATGTCACCGTATTGACAGAAAGAAATACCGCAGCACCTCTGTCAGGATGGTCAACTTGGGCGGGCATCGAACCCCTGTATGTGCCTGGCATAGGGGATGCGCCACTGGAATACTTGTTTCATAAATTAATCAAAATGATAAAATGATTACGTTGGGAAATCACAGAAAGTTCTACTTGAAACCGACAGAGACAATCTAATTTGATTGTAAAATCTAAGAACTCGCACAGAATTGTTTTATAAAATTGCTTTGTGTATATTGTGTATATATATCGCGATAAAGAATGTGAAACCGTGAAACTGTCTTCAGGTGTTTACGTACATTGGTTACAATGTATGTTTCGTCTTCTTCTCATTCTATGGTAATAGAAAAGCCGCAGTCAAGTCGCTCTCGTTCTTCTTAATAAAGAAACCTCATTTTCTCATTGTATACAGTGTGTGTGGTGTTACAAAGAGATTCCAATGGTTTTAATTAAGAACGAATGAGGAGGGTTTGATAGTTAGATTCTTAGAAATTTTATTCTTAGGCAAAGTCATTCACAATTATTAAATCAAGTCTTGAAAATAGTTTATTTCAATCTATTGTTATTCATTACTTGGAACCTAGTGATTTTACCATGAGGCTTTCCTTTCAAAAAGGATAACTACTAAACATGTGAAATTACATCATCCAGATGAAACTGAACAAAAAATCGGTTAGATGAGATGTGAAATAAACAGAACCCCATATAAAGCTGGAAAAACTGTATATGAAGGTAGGAAAAATTGTCAAAATATAAGGTAATGTGAATGGAATTGAAGGACGTAGTCACGGTAAGGACGATGCGGTTGATGAAGAAGACTACAACAACGAAGAAGGCGACGATATCCATATCATCTTTCGAAAACAGGCTATTCATCCCATGTAAAAATTAGAATAACTGATTCTGACAAGTAACAATATTTTGAATTTACTAATGCAGAACCATTGAAGTGGACTGATATTGAACTGATGGAAAATGAATTCAATTTTTTTTGTCCCGTTTTTTCCGTGTACCAGTGAAATAATTGAAAACGGGAATTTTTACATGCATTCCACAGAAATTATTTCAAGCACGTGAAACTTGTCAGAGTTGATGTTCAAACTGATGCGCATGCCATCAGATGGTTAGAATTTCCATATGTCTTGCCGTTCTATCAATACAGATTCATTTAAAATCTCATAAAATTTTGTAAAAACTTCTTGTCATTGGAACTATGATATTATCAACCTTTGTAAACTTTTATCAATTCACCTAGCTGTTGATGGGGTCGTTGAAGCACCTGGACGAACTATATATATATATATATATATATATATATATATATATATATATATATATATATATATATATATATAAATATATATATATATATATATATATATATATATATATATATATATATATATATATATATATTTATATATATATATATATATATATATATATATATATATATATATATATATAAACTTGTATATGTTACTAATAAAATTTCCAGTTTATCAAGTGAACCCAACCCTTACTTGACAAACCGGAAATTGTATTAATAACATAATTATGGATCAAGGAATCAACTTCAACCATACCATATTATATATATATATATATATATATATATATATATATATATATATATATATATATATATATATATATATATATATATATATATATATATGCACATATTATACAAATAACATCAACAATGTTATCATCAACAGCAGAATTCTTCTGCTGAATTCAGCTCAATTCTTGAAGTTGAAGCTGAATTCTTCAGCAGAATATGTAAATTCATATTGTAACAAAAATTGGACAATTCTAATAGAAATGACATATTTAATGGTCAATCATCGTATTAAAGTACGACCTTTTTTGTTAGAACACAAATACATCAACGTTGGATAACAGATGATATCAAATTCGAAAAAGGGAGGTAATTTTTTTTAATTTAGAAAAACTGTTTAAATACTTGTGAAAGTACGTTCAGAATTTACTTTAAACGTTACATCGATCACATGTTACGGTAAGAGCTGGTTAAACCAACTGATGATTAAAGCGGATCAAGTAATTAGCGGATTAACTTGTCATCACCTTTAGTTTTACATTTGCTATTTTTGCATCTTTTTGTATTTTCGCATTATTATTAATTAATTAATTAATACTCAATTATCACTTGGTAAAACAGACTCTGAGAAACACATAACAGAGCATCTTTAAGTAAATAAATATGTAGTTTAAACGGAATAAGAGATGGAATCCAATATTATCTGACGTAGTGTCCATAATTTATTCAAATGTTAATCTCTTGATAATGGTGTGTGATAATGTACGTAGAGATCAAACAATTTTCAAACCCTTTGAATATATTTTTTTTAATTCGTATCAAATCAACGAAAATGTAAATATCTGATTATTGTGATTTTTATAAGCTTATCTTTACGAAGACCGGCCCCTCCATCAAAACATGTACATTACGCAGGAGCTCACCTATTATATAAATATATAAACTTTTATTATAGTTGAGAATCTAAGATGTATTATATTTTTATACGAAGCAGGTGGAATTTAAATGAAATGTATGAAGTATATTAATTTATCTGTCATTTAATATGTACATGGCACCTCCACTAAAATATTTTATCGAACAAAATTATACGATTCACCTTCTTCAATTCTTGAAATGCATTCATTTTCTCCATAAGTTACTTATATCCAGTATCGCTGATTATTTTAAAATGTACAACAAAGCTATGGTGAAGCAAAAGCTGTGCGAACAAAGCTGTGTGACCGGGTGAAAATAGTCAATAGGTCACACCGGGTGAGAATAGTCAATAGGTATATTTTCACACTGGGTGAAAATAGCCATTGTGATGAATAATACGTTAGCTTGTTCAAATTGGGAGAGCATTCTTATTGAATTGAGACCTGATATTTTTGTAGGTCCATTGACGTAATAGTAACTTGAAAAACCGGCATATAAATAATAATGGTTGACGAAACACATTGTAAGTTAGCCAGTTGTGATAATCGTACCACAAGGCCCTATCATAGGTCCGATCCAAAGACCATCCTAAAATTAATTGAACTCCACATAAGGTCAATGTGTATTAATATTGTAAATATTTATTTATGCTGACGTAACCGTATTGCTATTTGTATAAAAAATCTTTACATTAGAGAATATCAATTACAATGTCATTTTACTAATCTTTTACTTTGGAAACTTGGTTATAAACTCCAGCCAACAAAAATACTTCACATTAGATCATCTTTCAATCCTGATGAAAACTTCTTCCTGCACACATCATTCTTATCATTGAATTATCTACATATTTTACTCAGAAACCATAAGTAGCTCTTATACGTATTCAGGTGAAATAATCTCGGTTGCAAAAAAATGTGTTCTTGGAAACGAAAATCGATAAATAATTTGCGTGGGTGCCCCGCGTGGGTGCTGTTTGTGGGGTCGTTAAGCAGCATTAAAATGAAATATATGTATATATTTATTTATATTACATTTTAATACACATTGTTTCTAACATATAATATGAGGGGTACAAATCAGTGAGTGATAATAAAATGATCAAGTGATGATAGGTCATATCTTGACTTATGCCATGTGACTTTTACGGGACTCGAACCCTCGTCCGACTTGACTTAATTTTCTAAAGCAGTGCCTTAGCTGAATGAGTCTGAATAGATACACGATCCCTGTGGAAGCTAAGGCGCCCCCAGTCTCCATAGGGCAAAAGTTCCCACCGGGGTGATTATTTGTGAACATATTGAGAATTTTTATTATGGATCGACAATATTTTAGAATGTACTTCTTTGCTCGGTATGGGTCACTACACAACAATACGTTCATCCGGAAATTCACCACGATCGTTGCTTTAGTTGACATTTAAAAGTATACGCTTCCATCAACATCGAAACTCAATGTACAATCATTGTTTCCCAATTAACGAGGCGCATAAATGAGTGAAACCGTATTGAAGCGGCACCTCTCGATTGTTTTAAGACTTCGAGGCGGTCTTGTCAACAATATAAGTAATTACCTATGGACTATTGTGAATTAAAAACAATGAACTTTGACATCAGCACTGCGCTGTATGTGACCATACTTTCTCGCTGCAGATAAAAGTATTTCAGTTTCCGAAAGAATTTTGTTATATGTATATCCGTACATTACCAGCATTGGTATTAAGAGTAATCCAAACTCACCTACTTATACATTCGTGACAATATGTTCCATTTTGAACCAGGTTTCTTTTAGGCAATGTTCACTTATTTCCCTTATTATTAGTGGTAAAGTTTATCAATATGCAGCATTTGCTTCGCAGACTGTGGGACACTACGGAAAACTACGACAGGATGGATAAGACTAGTGTTTGTTTGTATTGAATTAGACACTTCCGTGATACAGTATAAGATATTAGCTGAAGTAAATCAAAGCGCTTCATGTGAAAAACTTTTTCAGATCTATATATTTTAACTTTACCATGTTTATACATTTTAGAAATGATCATGTTTGTGAGAGACAATCCACATTGGTTTAAAATGAACAGTGAATCCCATCAATTTATACCAGACATGGCTCTTATATATCTTTGTCAAACTCAAAGACGATTAATCATTCCAGATCACGATCCAGTAAACGCAGGAATAATTATGTAGGCCTATCATAATCTGACTCAATATCTTAGAGATCAAGGTAATAACAGAACCGTAAGCGAAGACTTTCATTCGGTCCAAATCGGGCTTTTCGCTGTTGATTTGTTTGTATTTTGGTATGCTCGCTCTAAAGGTTGGGCGGACTGAATGATCATCGCGAAACGCTTTGTAGACAAATCCATCTAATTATAACTGCATAATCGGGGAAAATAGGTCTAACCTCGTTTGAGAAAAAACGAGATAAAATTTTGAAAAGAAACCAAGGGAGGGGGGATTGGGAAGATTCTCCGCAAATAGTAATATTTTTACTTAATTCAAAAAGAAGTTGGATACGCATAATACATAATTACACAAATTTTTGTACACATCAAACCAGTCTTTTATATTACATAAATATAATAGCCTATGCATTATATTATATGCATGCCATTATATGCATGAACAAAAACAGCATAAAAATTGCGAAATTTTCTCAGAGTCCGCAAGTCAATACTAGTCGAACAGATAGTAGTTACCTTCGAGCTTGTATCAGGAGCTCTGTGAAGTTTGAAGGCAACTACTATCTGTTCGACTAGTATTGACTTGGGGAATCGGAAAAAAAAATGTGCTGTTAACTGTACATCCATTTTCCTACCACTACCCATAAGACTTCCTATAGATTGTATTGTAAATATATAGCAAAGCTGGAAAAGTCAAAACGAATAAAATAAAATAATTTTCAGAGATTAAATATACGTTGGCATGATTTACAAGTGAAAATAATTATAAAGCAAATTATTGAAGGCAGTGAGCGAGTAAACATAATAATTCCAAAACCACTGTGTGTCGATTGCATTTTTCAAACAAATATCTCGCTCGACTGAAAAGCACATGCAGCGTTTGCTGAGTGTAGACCTATTTCTAAAAATATGATCGAGTCATTTAATCGATCTACGTTCGGGGAAGTTATTTCATATTCAACTGGTTCTACTTGAAATCGAATACATAGAGCAACATTATTCACCCTGATATAATAATCTAATTGACCAGAATGTTTTTTAGTTTATCCGTTCTTCATATCTCATTCCAATGCATAACTTCTTTTATAAATGATTCCAAAAAATTTAGAATATTCCTTCTTTCAAGTTTTTTAGTTTTCTTTTGTAATTTCGTAATTTTAATTTTGTGCTTGTGTGTGTTGTTACTAAATAAAGCTGTGACACCTCATTTTTGTGATCTATTTAATTAAAATAGTATAGTTCATATATAAATAAGTCTTACCTTAAGTTTTAAATAATATATTTTGGGCTACCAATAAATTGTATAGTAAATATAATATAGCAAAGCTGGCATAGACCTATAAAGGTCATAACGTATCAAATTATCGCATAACTTACCAAATAGGAGAGACAAGTTGACGCAGAATGATATTTGTAAAACACAATCCAATTAAGCCTTAACAAAATCCTCTCAGTGATAAATGTCAGCCACACAACGCGTCTAATGAAAAAAAAATAACTAACGAGATTATCAAAATTCAACACTGGCTTGTCGACAATAGTTTTTTTTTATTCCTCTGTGTGTTCTAACTACCCTTCCCCGTTGCTAGCTTTCGAAAATTCCAGTCCCTGCCTAGACTGCAGCCTGCATTACACCCGATAACAACAGCTAGCGCTTCGCAGCGGTAAAAGTGGCCAGTATACTCCACCAATCGATAAGACGAGGTTAAACGACGAACAATCCGAACAATCGCGAACTAACTGTGACAAGAATTAACAAAATCGTATTTGAATTAACAATTTTAAAGTTATTAGAGTATTTATCAAGTTATTTTTAATAATAGTAGCAAAGAAAAAACATGGAAATCGTGATGAGAAATGAAAAATCCGGTATTATAGGCCTATGTTGCATGTTATCAACAATATTATTTCGTCTAAAATGTCAAAATATATAGATTTCAAGTAAAGTCGTTAACCTTTATACTTCCTTTATTCATGACATTATAGTGATTGTCCGTTTTAGTCACTTTTAACTAACAAGCAGAGTGGCATTTCGTAGCTCAACTTCTTTTTATTGTTCGACTCGTCATGGAAGGGACAATTATCAGGCAATACTGAGTAATATTACGCCAATAGATGTATAGAGTGCCTTTAGCGGTTGGCTACATGAAGAACTTGATAGAATTTTACATTTCCACGGCCGTATAGATAATATTTTAGCATTATAAGATATTTTTGCCATTTTGTTGAGATTATGATGGAAATTAGTGAAAATGAAGACGGAATGTCCTGATTTTAGAACTGAGAAAATGCGAATGAGAATACAAGCTATGTTTATGTGAATAAATATGATTCCACTCGTTTCTTTCAATATCGTAGATAACAAAAAGATATATATATATATATATATATATTCAATGTTTTCTATTCGAATTTATGTGATTTGTAATATTCATTAATTTTGAATTATATTTTAAAATCTAGATGGGAAATAGATGAATACATTTCTTCCGGTTTAAACAATGTCAAATCGGAAGGTGGGATTCTCACACAAGGGGATGAGGAACAAATTTGGATGAAGATAATTAAAATGTAATTGTAATTGTCGCCGCTAGAATGAGCTCGACACAAATTACTAACAGAATAGATGAGTTACAACTTCTACGTATTCAATTTCGTTTTTAGTCGATGTAAAAAACGAAATAACCTTTCCCATAACCCTGCACTCAAGATGACAATATATTAATTTACCTCCATTTCTCCCCCGTGTAAGACTCGGGAGACGGTGTTCCACCATTTTCTAAGACATGACATACAAAATGCCTGTTGGACAATTCTTTCTCATATCATCTCCTTCTTTGTCTCAATATTCTCCGCTGCCTTATTCCGTCTCTTCTGATATTCACCGTTCTTCCCACAATCTTGACTCTTCTGCCTACAACTACCTGTACATCCTATCTTCTCTTCACACTTCCATGGTCCCTCCATCTATCTCTTGTTCTTCCAAACTTTTATTTTCGAATTATTTTCTGGCTACTCTTCCTTAAGCTATATGTTCATCCTCCTTATGTGGACATTTTATCCCAATTGTTCCTTATTATTTGTTTACACTTGAATTCTTAACCTCTCCCCTATGTCTCTACTTCTTATTCGTTTTACTTTCGTCACACTAAGTCCTATTAGAATACTTCTTGAAATTTAATTTAGGAGCCTGCGACCTGACAGTTCTTTTACTTGGTCAACCTCGATTTTACAAAACTATATGAACACGTAAAAAAACATCTTATGTGAAATAATATTACATTAATCAAGAATCTTGTATTGTAGGTTCTTGTCATCTCTGGTATTTACATTTCTCTGGTAGAAGAGCAATATATTTTAAATAATATTGTTCAATCATGTATTTGGATAACTATCTGGAATATAATTTGGAAAATTAGTCAAAACGAGGAGACTCTAATGTTTTTTCATCCACTTAAAAAAATTGTTTAATTGAAATATTTTAAACTTGGATTATAGCTACAGATTATAGATTATAAAATAATTTATAATGTCAATTAGCTATTAGATTATAACCATTATTATAAATAGCCTTTGGCACAAAACATGATAAAAAACTATACGTGGGCGGTGCCAACTTCTATGTAACTCTATGATGTGACCGCGACTGTACATGAAACTAATTTAATTGAGGACCTCACCCCATCCCCCTCCCCCTTCCCCCTCTCCCACGAAATATCTAGGAATGTGCTTGTATTATCATTATTCTTATCTATCCAAGTTACCACAACATTGGTTCGAGTCATACAGGTTAGAGTTTCTTGAGACAATTACAAGAGCACATTGCCTCTGACTCGGTTTCTGACATTATCTCTTCTCCATTCAATTGCTCCCAGCTAGCATCCTCTTATTAGTCTACTCTACCTCTTTTTCATCTTCCATCTAGGCCTATCGGCAGTATTGAATCAAGGCATAACTACGGGGGTTTTCGTCCCTTCCCTCCCCCCCGCAGCTCGTCGTTTGGAGTTCAAATATTTGAAGCTCAAATATTTCTTTTGAATAGTCATTCAAGTTTTTGTTTTCTCCTCTTTCATGTACAGTACATGAAGATATACTAATTACTAATTAGAAATAGATAGAATAACCGTATTAATGTTGTCACTGCTAATGTACAAAATTTACCTTATCTTTATTTGGAGCTTTGATATATTTCTTCGAATAATCACTACATTTTTTGTCTTCTCTTTCATGTACAGTACGTGCAGAAACTAATTAAGTAATTATTACTTCATATGGATCAGTCAAGTATACCACTACCGGTGCCAGTTATATTGTAATTACCTCTTATCATATTATTAGGAATTGGTAGCATAATCGTTTGATAATAAACTGACTTTAAAATTTAAAAAACTGCGTTTTTATATATATATATATATATATATATATATATATATATATATATATATATATATATATATATATATATATATATATATATATATATATGTGTGTAAGCACAGCTAGTATAGGTTCTCATGCTTAATTTTTGGTAATGGTATCTATCCCTCCCCCCCCCCCCCCCCCCCCCGGAAAACACAGAAGTTACCCCGCAACAAAATCTCTGAATTCAACACTGGTTCTAGGCCTATACGATTTCTCTCCATCCGCAGCAGCAACCACCAGTCCTACCGTGTTCTTTGAAATTCTCTCCACTTTTCTCTTCCACTTCTCTTTTCCCTTGTGTCTTTACAGTTACACTCTCCTCAAACCATAGATAGGCCCTATATAATATTACCAATTTGCGCAAACACAGAACTCGGTAAGCTCCTATATTCCATTTGTCTCATATGGCCATACAGTCTCAAATTTTCTTTTTCCATATAGAAAAATGTACCTATTATGTACCTATCCATACAAATGTGTAGACTTAAATTGCTGTTATTATTGTTTGCTTGCTATGGGACCCCACCAGCAACAGCTAGGTTATTTGGGGATACGTAGGAATAAGCAAATGCTGATAGATAAAGGATGTTTACAAAAACCCATCCTATATGCGGGACGCGAACCCACGCCTGACTTGACTCTTAATTTCTCAAGCATAATGCCTCAATGAGCAACGAAGAAAGGCTAGAAGTTGTGAAAAATAAAAATATAAAATCAAAAACTTACATAATGAACTCCACATGCGACAGCTGCTGGGTTGAAAAATCTCGTGAAGCAGTTTCACGGAGACTGCATGACGGAGATTGCACAATAACCACTTGCATGACTTTTCCAAATCTATCCCGTCGCTATGTCAAACGCACTACTACTAGGCAATCGCAGAACATGCGTTGTAAGATGAGCGAGATATCTCAATAGAGTATAATCGGAAACTCTACACACCTTGATTTAAATAAAATATACTTCATTCGGAACCTAGGGGGCCGTGAAATCGTGAATTGCAACATTTTTCTGCTATTATTTCTATCTAGACTATTTGATGAATAAAAAACATGTATACAATTATTATTTTCCTCAAAAAGGCTGGGCCGAATTGCATGTAAATTCGTAATAATGTGTACCATTCATGTGGTTACATTCATTGAAAATTTGAAGGTATTTGAAGAGATTTTATTTTTCAAATTTTCCCTGCCCAGCTTAATGTTATGGGGGTTTTCGAAACTTTGATATATTATTTCTCAAAAGTCAAAAGTGGTTCGATCGATTCAACCCAAAAAAACTATACAGTTCCAGGTTGGATATACGTCTGCGTTTACAAAAAAACAAAAACATTCTGATCGGTCAAACCGTGTAACCTGTGCAGTACTTACAAATAAACAAACAAACAAAAATCCTTATTTCTTTGAGGTGGTAATATCGCCTTTTTGGAGCCTAGATTGCCTTCATTGGTAATGGTAAACATGTCAAGTAAAAATGTCACCTTTTCGATGTTGATAAAAAATAATAAAAAAATGTATTTTCAGATTAAACTTGTGGGATGATGTATCAAGTTTAATCTGAAAATATGAATCAATTTGTATATAACACTTGTGAAAGCTTACACAAATCAATATATATATGAATATATATATATATTATATATTTATTGTTTTACAGATTTTAGAATAATAATGCCGATTCCCGGTTCTGTAATGCTGAATACTGATGCTCATGACACCTATTATTATAACTGTAGAACTACTAGATTCCATAGTCAGAAATGAATAAAGCAGGCTGTGGTCTCATCATACTTTTTCTACACAGTCAATGAAAAGCGTGAGTCGCTGTCATTGAGTCATTTCTTTTGGAGTTTGCAGTTTAACACAAAGAATTAAAATGTACGGTGGAGGTTCAGCTCCGATTGTAGTGTTAAGTACGTATTTAATATACCATACGAGTGCACACAACTTTAGTTCAGACTTCATTAATATTATATTAAATATATTTTCTGTTACTAGGCTCGAACACCAAGAGGGAATCGGGCCGAAAAGTGCAGCTGGAAAATATCAACGCTGGAAAGGTAGGCCTAAATTATAGACACAACCACGAGGGAGCCTAGCCTATGCCCATATTTGGTTCTAAATGATCTCACCTGAAGGCGTTATCCTAATTTGAGCAGACATGAGGCGTTATTTGTACATTTTCCTAAATGACAGAATCGGAAAGGATCAGCAGATAGGAGCCATCAAACCTCAATTGACCTACAATGCATGTCAATGCCTAGGCCATTGAATGCCTAGGCCTAGGCATTGAGTTTGTAATGTTACAAACTCAATGGCCTAGGCATTGAGTTTATGGGCCTAGCACTAGGGCCTAGCCTACAAACGCAATGGCCTCAGAGCCAAAAATCATACCTTTAGGAAGTGATTAGTTATTTTCAACGCTTTGTATCTAATTGGTGCTGAAAATAGGGGTTTAATTAGGCATAAATCTGTGAATTAGGGAACATGCCTGTTTTAAATTTTTATAGCAAAAATGGGGGAACATGATGAAATTCATGAAATATGTCACAAATCAATGGCGCAGATGGACATTTCAATTTGATTCCATGTTTTTACTCGCTCCAAGTGCGCAGATGCCGAAAATCCTGTAATTAGACCGCCATCGAGGCCTTCCCCTTCATCACTACAATCTCAACGCCTTTATCTTGCACACTTAGTCTACCATATAGCAGGCTAGGCCTAGCTAGTAGCTAGATGGGCAAAGATATTTACAATAGGCCCCTATGTGTCTTAGATACAAAATACAAGATACTCTCCTGAAATACTAAAAGATACAAGATACATTTCCAAAAACTGAAAAGATACAAGATAGGCTACTTCCAATTACGTATCTTAAGATACAAGATACTTTTTACCGTAACGTTTTTCCAAATATTATAGCAAATCTATTAGGTCTAGTGAGGGTTGCAATTTGAGTTTGACATTTTTGATCGAATCAATTTATTGAAATTGGTAGAGATTATTAGTAGACCTATGACATAATAATTACCATAAAATCTTCATTTTCTGCACAAAAATGTATCTTGTATCGTAAATGATGAAAAAGATACAGATACATTCAAATTACCGTACTCAAAAGACAGGCCTACAAGATACATTTTTAATTTGTGTCTATGATGCAAGATACCATACCGTACCATACCGTCCAGTACCGTACCGGTACCTTAAGATACTTCAAAAGATACGTCGTATCTAAGCTACTGCCCATCTCTGTACACACTGTGTGTATGCAGTGAGATGTTGGAAACTTTTTTGTTTTAATGCTGCTTACGTCCCCACCAACAGCTAGGTTATACGGCAGTAAGAACTAGCGGATGATAATGAAACAATTGACGCATTTGTAAACAGTAGGCCTATATATTATGCTATACATTGTAGGCCTTACTAAGGCCTACTGTCTATACCTGTATCAGTACTTTCTCATTTCCTGCTCAGTAATGCAAATGTTACAATTTTCCATTATTGCAGGCTATTGCTGATGTTATAAGAACATGTCTTGGACCACAAGCCATGCTGAAGATGTTGATGGACCCCATGGGTGGTATCGTAATGACAAATGATGGGAATGCCATCTTACGAGAAATTACAGTCCAACACCCTGCTGGCAAATCGATGATCGAGATTGCGCGAACCCAAGATGAAGAAGTTGGTGATGGTAAGTTCTTCAAACAAAGACCACGCTGTCAGTGTCACCCGGAAAAAAATTGGGCCACTCAAATTCGTTTGTTATCTCTTTTGGGTGCCATTGATAAAGTGAATTATTGCCAAGTGAACTTGAAATATTTGAAGTTTTGTTGAACTTTTCATTTATGCCCGAGCAGTTATTATATAGGTCTGGGCCTACTTATTTGTACTTATTCAGGTACATCATTCATTTTACCTCACCATTCATCAACAGAGCAGGTTATTAAGGGGGATGAATTAGTAGGCCTGTATATGGATGATAAGTTTTGATGACTGATAAACTCATACAATTCCAGCCTTGTGAACAAGAATAATGCCAAATGTGACTAAATCAATTTCCTTCCAAATTTGTGAATCAGTTTAATTATTACTTGAGTTTAGGGCTGTATTGTATTACCATCACTTTTAAAGTTGCATTTTTGCCACTCTTTTTTCAGGTACAACCTCTGTTATTGTATTGGCTGGTGAGATGCTGGGAATTGCAGAACAGTTCCTTGCCCAACAAATGCATCCGACAGTAATCATAAGAGCGTATCGTCAGGCTTTAGAAGATGCGGTGTCTCTATTACAAAACACAGTCAGCATTGCATTAGACAGGACAGACAGAGCTAAAGTTCTAGAGGTTGGTACATTTTTCTTTAATCATTCAATGTTCATCGAAAACTCTACATGTAAAGTCATTGTTTCCCAATTAAGGGATAAGCATAATCATTTTGTACAGCATTATACATTATACAGCTTTTTTTTTATTTGTACTTGAATATGAACCAACCTTATGGGCCCCATATTACAAACTTGTAAACTAAATTGTCCTCACTTGTGTTTAATATAATTTCTTTGAATAATTAAGCCTTGTGATATTGCACTTTTGCTTGTGGGGAAAACATGTTTGTGCTCAAGAATGTCATGTTTTTATCACTATTCGTATGCTGTAGGCCTATTCTTCAGAGTTTCAAGTAACTTGTTAATTATTTTGAATATGTAGGCCTACTAGAGGAGCATAGGTCCACCCTATCAGTTGCTTTCGTTGTGAATAGCAGGCTAGTAAAACACATGTGAAAACAAGATATTGTTGTTCCAACAATTTGTCATTTCCCTCTCTAGGTCGTGAAATCGTGCGTAGGAACGAAGTTTATTGGCCGTTGGTCAGATCTTGCGTGCAAGATTGCGCTGGAGGCTGTCGAGACAGTTATGCTGGATGAAAATGGTCGTCGAGAAATTGATATCAAACGTTACGCCAAAGTAGAGAAGGTTAGTCTTCAACAAATCAGATTAATTGCAAACATTGTATGATATGGGCTTGAAAAAGTTCTACAGTACCATGATTTATTAAATGATGTGGAGGTTTAACAAGTTGTGATGTTGATTTGAATTTGTGCAGATACCCGGCGGTAGCATAGAAGATTGTGAGGTGCTAAGAGGGGTGATGGTGAACAAAGATGTGACGCACCCAAAGATGCGACGTTACATCAAAAACCCTCGTATAGTGCTGCTCGATTGTCCACTAGAGTATAAGAAAGGCGAGAGTCAGGTAAGACTTTTTACGTGTGTCAAGCCATGTAGGAACCTCTGCATTCACGACACATAGGCCTAAGAGTGTCGCAGAGATAAGCAAAGTACATTCCTTATGTTGGGTGAAATGAACGAAAGTCGTTTTTGAGGGATTGAGTTCCCCTATATTTTGTTATAGATTTCTAAATCTGTCTAATAGTTTCATCTCTTTTACCAACGTATGAAACACTTCTAGGTCTAAAAAAGAATAGACCCACAAAATGAGTAGTGGATTGGGCCCTACTTCTTTGTGAAATACCAGTACATTTTTAGCACAAATCAAATTGTAAATATAGTATAGAATGTTTACAGACACCATACACTCAGTAATGAATAATAAATACATATTATTTCCAGACGAACGTTGAGATTATGAAGGAGTCCGACTTCACACGTATTCTCGAATTGGAGGAGGAGAACATTGAGAAGATGTGTGGCGAGATTATTGCAGTCAAGCCCGACATTGTCTTCACGGAGAAGGGTGTGTCCGACCTTGCACAGCACTTCTTGCTGAAAGCTGGTGAGCATTTCAAAAAAAACTGGTAGCTGGAATAATGTTCTCCGGAGAATGAGGAAGTGAGAATTTGTTGGGAATACCTCACAAAGCAGAGAATGGAGAAAATTCGGCAGCTTCATTTCCGCTCAATTCATGTTGAAATATTAACCTCCAATTATTTGAACGGTCTAGGCTAGAAACCAGTTTTGACTGCTATACTTGCCAGGGAATGGATCTCGTACAGTTTCAGTGAACAGATTGGATTTGAGTTTGTCTTGAACGGCTGCTCACTCTTGAAAATTAAGATGTATCTACCTAAAACTTGGAATTCCAATTTAACATGAAAACTTACAAAAACAGGCTCTTGGGTTATTTTGGAGCTATTGATTTCTTAACCCTGTAAGTAAATGGATTAATAGCCGAAGATAGCCTGAAATTGCAAAGTAACTAGAAAAACCGTATATTTTGTCTCTTCAACGGAAGAGAGAGGTATATGTATGATAGATCTATGTATAAGTCATTCGTTGGGTCATTGAGCGGGTAGGTTTGGTGCACTCTTAAGAGTTAGCTCATCTAATTGTGCCGTGGTCGTTGACGTGCGTCTTGTTCTCTGCAGGTATTACTGCTCTGCGACGACTCCGAAAGTCGGACAACAATCGGATTGCTCGCGCTTGCGGTGCTACGATTGTTAATCGTACCGAAGAGCTCAAAGAAGAAGATGTCGGCACTGGTGCTGGACTCTTTGAAATCAAGAAGGTCAGTATGCTGTTGCCTGTAGGTCGACGTTGCCGCCTGATGCATGGCACTAGTCGTGTTCGGTGTTGACGACCATATTCGTCAGCTAGAACAGTCAAAAAACACGTCAGCCTTCTCAGATACAATCTTGGTCTACCAGACTCTAAATATCTCATTTTGTTAGTCTTCATTTTTTCAGCGTGTATACTTGATAGGCCTACACTTGAAATGTATTTCACTGATTCAATTCTGAAGTTTTGATTTTAAATTTGAACTTTTCAACTGATTTGTCAAAAGTTTTCGACCAACTTTGCTAAATTTTCCAATTTCATGCTCATATAATAATTAGGAACCCAGCCATTGGTACGTAGGGTACGAAAAGTATACTAAAGTACTGTTTAAAATATATTTTATGTTCTCTGTGCTTAGCTGGGCGACGAGTATTTCTGTTTCGTCACCGAGTGCAAGGATCCGAAAGCGTGCACAATATTGTTGCGAGGAGCCAGCAAAGACATTCTCAATGAGACTGAGCGCAATTTGCAGGTAAGCAATATTACAAGCGTACTCCGAGCTGATTGTACCAACTGATGATTAAATATTAATTAGTTAGTCATTACTTAAGGTACATAAATAGCATATGTATCCAAGGGTACCGGTAATAACAAGTCAATTTGCTAATTTTTGCTTAATTCACTATCATCACTTGGTACAACCAGCTCTCAGTAAATATTCACTGGTTTGTTGGTTGCAAACTATCGAACGCGTACGTCCACGAAATTGTGGGGTCCAACTAGTCTCTAAATTTTTATCTATTCACTATTGATCCTCAATCAAACGTTTTGTTGGTCCAAAAAAAATAGTTCAAAGAATGAAACCTGAATTTTAAATAATGTGCGATATTGGTTCCCATCTGTGATGCAATTGATGTGCCAGATTATTTTAATACGGTGAACCATTTGCAGGATGCGCTCCACGTTGCCCGCAACATCTTGCTGGAGCCGCGCCTTGTCCCGGGGGGCGGCGCCGTCGAGATGGCGGTCTCGCAGGCTCTGGCCGAGAAGGGCAAGACGGTGCAGGGAGTGAGCCAGTGGCCGTATCGCGCCGTCGCCACCGCCCTCGAGATCATTCCTCGTACGCTCGCACAGAACTGCGGGGCGAACACCATCCGTACCCTCACGGCTCTGCGCGCTAAGCATGCTACCGGTAAGATTGTGTTTTATTACGTTTGGGCCTTATTTCTAACAACAACGTGTCATTTATAAATAGGTCGTAGGACCCTATTAGATCACAGTATACTAACTTTGATCATTCAAATTTTACCGTGATTCAAACGATAGTTCTGGTCCCTGCAGAGTTTTGACCCACAATGTTGAATATTTTGATGATTCAAACGTAATTTAAAATGGGCGTAATCCATTGATTTGAATATAGAATTGGAAGAGTGTTTATTGTACTATTTTGGGCTCTCGATGGTATTTGATGTACAGTGATTTTATTTATGTGGTCATCTTTCATTTGTGCCTTGGATTCAATGAAGATATGAATTTGAGAATCTTACTCAATTTTATATTCTTGTTGGATTTTAGGAGGTGGAGAGAAATGATGATAGAGCAGTCAGATTACAGTCCTTGTTGTTTTTTGTACTACAAGTGGTTTATTTGTTTAGGTGGAATGACATGGGGTATAAACGGCGAGACTGGCGAGCTCGCAGACATGAAAGTACTTGGCATCTGGGAACCACTGTCCGTCAAACTACAGACATACAAAACAGCTGTTGAGGTACGTTTTTACCACTTACATACATTCTCTGCACATTTAGTTGTAGGGATGTGCAAGTAATGTTCAAGTTTTCAGTCCCGAGTCGAGTCTGAATAAGTTTCTTGAGTCTAGTTTGAGTAATAATAGACGTAACAAACATGGCATTTCGAGTTTCCCCATTATTTTGGATATGTCTAGGCCTCTCTATTGAAGAGTGAAATTTCGTAATACCGTATTTTTACTGGTTTTTTCGTTATTGAAATTTCAGTATCGTTTGCAATTTTTCCATCAAATGGCAACCCTGATATTGAATTTGTGTACTCTAACTGCATTAGTTATTCCTTATGGAATCGGTTGACGTTCAATACAAAGAAATGTACATGCATGTACATATGATGTACCTACTGTTCAAGCATTCAAGTGTTGGTATTATTATATAACTCTTCTTTTTCAGACTGCAATCTTGCTGTTGCGAATTGATGACATTGTGTCCGGAATTAAAAAGAAGGATCGCGACGGTGAAGCCCGTGCCCAGCCCTCAGAGAACGCGATGCAAGAATAGAATGTTCAATCTCACTACATCTCGTATTACAATAATCTATCTAATGCCTTGAAACACATTAAACCAAGTGTATTGGCGAGTATTAAGAAAATGGCACTGTAATTGAAATGGCGAGATATTGGCCTAGTACTGGTATTTTGCTTTTAATTTAGTGTAATACTCCACTTCATATCCCGGTATTTAATTATTATTTTTCGTCAAATTTGTACTAAACATTCTACATTATCCTTTGTTCACCTTTTCTGCTATGGTAAAAAGAACTTGATAACACATATAACGCTTATGCCTACCTCGATTTATTCACATTATAAATTATTGAAAAATAAAATAATAATTCTATAATTATGTTTATTAATTACATGTGCTGTGCTCAGTACCAGTAATTTATTATTATTGTATCTTGTCACCTTGAAGATTGTATCTCACCAACTTTGGAAAATAAATTGCAATCATTTGCTAATTAACTCAATTTTGAGCAGTTTCATTTATTACAATTTATATAGGGCCTACATAGTATATATTTATATTCCAGAAATGAACTGATTTGTAATTGAGTTATTGTATTGAGTAATTTGATTTTGAAGATCTGTAACTTTTAAACTCACTGCCATCATGGACATGCATATTTGGTGGGGTTCCCAATCATTTTGCTCAAATTTGAATCATAATCAAATTTAGCCAGGCAAAAATGCCATACAACCATCTAAAGATTGTGAATATAGAAAAAAATTATAAATTTCTCCTTATTGTGTTGAATTAAAGATTAAAACTTAGCAGCCAATTTAAATGGAACTCGGTGCAACCAAAAACACCCATTTCGGAATATAAACCACCGAGTTGTTGAAACATTTCAAATTGACCTTATGTGTCAACACTGTACCCTGTACGTATTACATAGTAAAACAATAAATATAATTAATAAAATGTAGCCCAGCTATCTACCGTTTACAGATGGTCATGAAGATAGTGGACTCGCTTGTGTTGAAGGTACTGAAGATCTGGGGCGAGAGAAAGTCTTCAACCCCTTTCGTGTTGATTAGTCTGGTAGGCCAACATAATAAAATGAAGAGAGATAACTGAAGGTTACTAAGATCCCATATTACCAATAGTAAAAATGTGTTAATTAAGCTAATTATAAATTGGGGTACAAAAATATCATTGGTATCCAAGGGTAATAACAAGTTAACCCACTAATTATCGCTTAATCAACAAATTTACTATTCGTAAACGAATAGAGCAAAAACGGGACGAAAAAGAGGCAAGTGAGTGAGTGCAAAAGAAGGCAAAAATGAGTGTTGATCATACTGTAGTTTCTACTTGGATTTCCCAATTTTATCTTGTAGCACGAATTTGATTTATGGGCCTAAGCATAAGCCAGCAAATGTTTACAGTTCTTATTGCTTCTGAATAATATTTGCATTAACATAAATATAAAAGTATTTAAGTAAAATATGCTTTGACAGTATAGTACTATAATGTATTGCAGTTGGAACTGGAAGTTTTTGAAAATAATTGATCTGTCATTCTCACTGAAAATTAATATAGGCCTACTAAAATTTGCATTTACATTTGGAATTTAATACACAACCAGGCAATACTTTTGTCAATTTTGGTATACATCTTGGTAGGCCTACTTTTTCTACAAGTTGATGTAGAAGAGTAAAACTTACGGGTTGCTGTGCGTTTTTTTTTGTACATGCTCTATAGACCTATAAGTCAATATAGTCAAGTAAATATAGTAGTCAGAATAGAACTGGATCCACACGGTAGGTAATGTATGGGTATTTGATTAATAAGTCGAGCTCATCTTTTTCACTGTTTAGGTGACCGCAATATATCCGAAATAAAACAGAAAGTAGTATCTTGTGACGCCGGCTACCCGTGTAGTGAGGGATGTTGGTGGCACCCCCAAATGGTTCATGTTGTATTTTATCTAAACTGGTACATCACTAAAAGATGAGCAGCACCAACAAGTATTAATAGGATTTAAGATGATGCTGTACATCCGTGTAATAGGGCAATAGCGATGTCCTGGTTTTAATTTGTTGTGTAAAAACATAAATATATAATTGAAAAGTTTTAATATACCAGTTGCTGTCAAAAAGTGATGATTGAGTGAATCATAAAGTAGAGGATTTCTCACTTTTCCTCATAAAGAATCTTCCTACAATCGCTCGATTCGAAAAATCCGTACTGGTTAGTACCATTGAACTCAATGATAGTAGGCCTACGCATTTGAGTACATTCTGATGTGTTTCTGTATTCTTATTTCTTGGATAGAATATTTTACAGTCAAAAAAACGCGGCCGTTTACTACAAGAGTTTAGCACGAGTCAAATGTGGGTAGTCAAATCACTAGTAACATTTCATAGAGATAAAAAATATGGTTTAGCGAAAGACTTCAGACATAATTTTCAAAATGTTATATTATTTCGAGAGAATAATATATTTTCACGGAAGTGAATTTATAGGAAAGAGATTTGTACGTTATTTCTTTCGTTAATTCACTATTTACGTTCCCCTCCTTTTATAATCAGCTATCATTCATCGCCATTTTGTTTTGCTGAGTGTTTACGGTTTTGTATGATGGAAGTGGTTCATATTTCAGGTAAACATTACCCTTTTAATCTGTTGAATTTGCATATTACATTCATGAATAGATTGTGATTTCTTCAGTTTGCTTCCGTGGCTAATTAAACCACAACACTCCGCTATAATGTTGGTAGATTTATTATCCTTGAACAATCAAAGAAATAATAACTGGAAGCTTGTCTAGCTGGCTGCAAAGCCACCCTGCAAACACCATTGCATAGGCCTAAAATGTAAATAAGACAAAGCTAATTTTTGTATCATGGAAGTAGGTTAGCTCAAAAATGAATTGAATCAATAACGAAATGTGCGTTTATTGTAAGTTTTCAATTAACGTTCAACCTGTGACTGATTTTAAGCCACATCTCAGCTGTGTTATGACAGTGATATAAATTCTAATGAAGATAGATCAGGATGAGCTGTAAAGCAGAAGGCCTTGGCCTAGGCTTAATAAGTTAACACAATTTTGCCCTAGCCAGGGTCCTGGGGCTTATAGTCAGTAGATTATACCCACTGAATAGTAATGTCTTGGTTAGGTTAGACTTCTTGATGGTCTAGTGCAACTAAGCTTCAGTTTACCTCATACATTTCCATGTAATTGTTCTATCAAGTGTGTAAAATAATACTGTGTTTTTGTGTCTCCAGGTGAAATAGAACTCTAAATGTTGTATGGAACCATACAGTATGCCACAGCTAGACAAATCGTCGCCAGTCTATTCGGAAAAGCAATACGAAGGCGACGATACATCTAACGGCAGACCGACAACTGGAAATGCCAAGAAGGTGGGGTCTACTATTCTGCAAAACTGAAGAGCATAAATTATTCCTAGCTTAATGATGGTAGTAAAATTAATAGGCCTAAGGATATTAAAGATGAAACATTTGTTAGGTGTCTGGTAGGCCTAGGCCCAAGGGCCCAGCTCATTTATTGGAACATGAAATGGTGCATTTTTTAAAATCTGTTATATACATGATTATCGTAGTATGATTCATGTTGATTTGTGGGTTGTGTGTGAGGATTGTGTTGTCCCTTTGTCGTGAATCATTATCATGTCAATGGGGCTGCCAAATTTTAAGTTTCAACTCTGAATATGCCCACAAACGAATTTATAATTTAATTTAGGCTACTGGTAACTAAATTGGTTAAAGAAAGGCCCAATGTTTGATTCAAATTTAGAATTATCAAATTTAATTGAACTGAATATGCCTGAAAACAATTGAAAATATGAAGTGAAATTGTTTGGATGTGAATTAGGGAGTATGGTATGAAAAACAATTAGGTGTCAACTAACCAGTTGCGATACGACTTTAGTTTGGTGTAGGTGCTACAAAACGAACATAATATATGTCTCCTGATTTATTAAAAGGGTGCAGCGTGGGGTGGAATAAGTTCATCCAATGGAAACTAACGATATTTAGCAACTAGTTCAATTCACCAGCTCATTCATTATTTGCTGACATCCATAGATTAGGCCCTATAGTATCATTCTCTATTCAACTCTATGTTCAGACTAAATTGTTACCTATTTTAGTGAAGCCAACCCTCATTTTACAACAGATACTATTGTTAAAGGAGAGTTGGCTTTAGTAAAAGCTAGGTAACATTTTAAGACCAAACATGGGGTTGAATAGAGTATCTAGAGGACCGCATTGTTGAACCCAATATAAGTAGTAGAAAAAAATACAATGCTCAAGTGAACTTATGATGTAAATGTACTTTCCATTAGTACATTGGTGTGGCAAGTGAGCCGTTACCACTGCTGACCAGTTCCGCTTGGAGCGCTGTCATCCATCACCCAGCAGAAGATGACTCGGAACCTGATGACTTGCCTTCCACTGTAGATATGGATGCCATCAAGGTAAGCTGACCGACCTCTCATATCTAGCCGTTCTTTTCCAACTAGTGTTGTCATTTGACACTAAATTTATGATTATGACTGTCAATAATTGATCATGTTGTGTCGATAAGCAGATTGAAATCAACTATTCATATTTCACGTACCGGTAACGTAGATTTGATAAATCTAGCATGTAGTATGAAATTATTCTGACTTTGAAGATGATCAATAATCATAGTCCTAACGTCCTTATCAGTTAGCAAGTGGCTTGCTATATAAGCTTATACCAGCATGACTCTTGAATCTTGACTTACAGACATATTGTGCACATTTTACCTTTATTGGCAGTATTTTCTAGTTACATCTAAACATAGGCCTATGCCTATCTATTAGCTTATTGTAAAGGCCTGCTTGGATAATTAGTTTCTAATCTGTGTTCCTTACCAGTTCGTG
The DNA here is from genome assembly GCA_907164805.1 of Brachyptera putata. Lineage (NCBI taxonomy): Eukaryota > Metazoa > Arthropoda > Insecta > Plecoptera > Taeniopterygidae > Brachyptera > Brachyptera putata. Next base: position 16,335,447 of record OU015468.1, on the reverse strand, counting down.
AAACAATCCCAAATTGGATTAACTGTGTGCCACCATCCGTACCAGTAGCTCAGTCAACTAAGCCTATGCTTTAGAATTGAAGTCTTGGGCTTGGGTTCAAGTCCAGCGTAAGGCGTAGGTTTTTGTAAACGTCCCTTCCTTTATCAATAGGCTTACGCCTACTTGATCAATTCATTATCACCTGCCCATTCATACCCCCGCATAACCTAGCTGTTGTTGTGAACGTTGGGTACCATTATACAAAAAATGATTCAACTGTAGTTGAATTGTGGTCCAATCAATATCAATGTTGTATTACTTGATCTAGGGGTCTCCTGCCACTCCGCTTGCTGCCTCCTCGAAGCTGTCTACGGAGTGCTGGGAGAAGAGTAAGCGTCGAGGTGGAGAAGGAGAAGAGGGGAGCGACAGTGAAGGGAGCGATGGCGATGAAGACTCTGATAGTTCGGATGATTCGGACTCGGCCAGTGATTCGGTAATGTACCTTGCTTCTCCGTCGTCGTATGTAGTGGGGAAAATGGTTCTGTACAGGTAGGCCCTAGATGAATCAGTGGCAGAAAATATCAGGGTAACTGAAAATATCAGGGCAACTGAAAATATCAGTTGCAGCTTACATGGCATTCCCTCTGCTTACTGACCCACTGTTCTTTTCGAACTAACATATCTTCAGGACCCGTTGCCTAGCCCGTCTACTAACGTGATTTATTACACGAGAATCAAAACCGATTGATTATCTTCACTTATCTACTGTGAAGTTTAAATCTTTCCTCACGGAATATTGGTACCGGTATTTGTTTAAGTTGATATCACCAACATATAAACCAGAACTTGACTAAATTTCTGTAATTATCAATTCTTCAACATTGGATTTTTCATCATTATTGGTCGTACAGTAGTTTCAAGTGTGCTTAAATTAAAAAGTTGCATTTTGAGACGATACATACGAAGTACAGTATCGTCAAATACCGTAAGCCAGGAAAGGAGTGAGGTTTGAGGCAGAGGCACGTAATGAAACTTTAGATGACTAGCTGGATATAGTGGAGCGTAGCTAAGCAGCACGAGGTGGTCATGAGTCTTGACCGACTGTAGATCACAAAATATAGTGTGGGAAGTTTCAACAGGTTTAAAATTAAATGGATGAGTTTTTTGTGTGGAAAAAAACAATTTTAGGCCTAATTGATCAGGCTATACGGCCTTTGCCCAATTTTTCAGGATTGATGTTATCCCTAATTCCAGCTAATTGCCATTATATGCAGACTTGTGTACGTCAAGACCCAATCTATAGGGCTAAATGAAAGCTTGGCAGTATTTTGTTGACACCTGCGTAGAGAAGGTGCTTAGAATGTGTTAGCAGTTTGTAGATCACAAGTTGCTTGTCGCTTGCTAGGTTTATTCAGCCTAATTTGCGTGAAACTAAAGCTAATTCGGGCATAAACAGCCTAGTGGAATTTAATTATAGTAGACCTATACTTATTGGTAGATGTTTGCAACGGTGATAAATTCGACCTTTAATCATGGCAGGATGGGATACACATCATGTGGGATTTCTGGCAGTAGAATCAAAATTTTGTTGAAGGTAAGCTGCTGGTTTTCTATATGTAGGCCTAGGCCTACTCTCATAATTTTGTTTCACTGTTGGAATCTTGATAGGAACTCATAGTTTGGATTAATTATTGTTGTTATGTGTTCTAATTAAATATTGTGAACTTAGTTTTATTCTTCAGTGAGTTCATTGTACTTAGATCAAACATTTGAATATTTAATTAATTGTGGGTATAGTCTGATGATTTTACATCTAGGAAATAATATTTAATAGTGGCAGTGATGCCACTTGTACGTCATGCATAGGCCGTAATGCAAGTTGTTCTAATAGTTATGTTCTTATCAGGGTTCCGAGAGCGGCTCGTGCACGTGGAGTGAGTCCGAGTCTGGTAGCACTTCGTGTTCTTCTCGCAGTCTCTCGAGCCAATCGTCCCGAGTTCATCAGACGTTCTCCATACGCGAGACGAATATCGACCAGGTGAGAGAAACTAGAGATGGTGTTAAGCCTGCTTGGTACTCTCATAGCAAGCCAGCGATCGTAATGTACCCTTGCATTCATGTTTTTTCTATAAATAAAAACTACTGAACTGGTAGGCTACTTATATAATTTAGGGTCCTACTGCTAATTTTTTATAGACTACGTGGAGTGCATATGTAGTTCGAACATTGTCCATTAGTTTTCCAAGTGCGTATGATGTTGGTAAATTTCTTTCAGGATTCATTTTGATAGGGCTTTATTGAGCAATTGATGTCAGCAATAGTACTATCTGCCTAGTTCATATTTCACCACTAGGTTGCAGTTTGGTCAATTTTTCCAATACACGGGGGGGGGGGGGGGGGACTATTTTTGGGTACATTCGGGGTTAGGGTCCATGTTTTTTTTTTCATAATTTGCTCAACGATCCCACCAACAGCTACGTTATACGGGGTACGAATGAGCGGATGATGACGAAACGATGAAGTGATGTTAGGTGAAAGGACTTTACAAAAACCCATGCCTTGTGCGGGACTCGAACCCATGCCCAACAGTTACTACCGCTAGCGATAGTCGTCTTAGCCAGGGTCTATGTTATTTTGAAATTGAAATGCAAAAAATGAAAAATCAACTTTGAATTTGTTTATACTGGTATCTATGTTTATACCGGTATCTATCTGTCACTTTTTGACATTGAATAGCAATAACATTAACATTATTAACATTAATTTTATTTCAGGGTGGTCTCAAATTGAAAATATCAGCACTGAAGGTTCCTAGGAAGATTGTCGCCAAAGAAGTAAACAAGCCCGATGCCTCTGTGGACGATCATCTCAAAAGCAAGGTACAAGCAGATGATGTTGTTAGTCAGGAAGAATCAGAACTGCCACTGCTTACTATAAAACCTACAAAAAATCCCCATTTGCCATTGAAAATTGATAAATCTAGCCTCTCGGATGCTAAACCAAAAATCGATAAAGTACAAATTCAAGTGCCAAGTATGTCAAAAATTGAGACGACCGGGTCGCCGGGGCCTGCGACACCCGAGAAGACTCTCGTGCCAAAAGTAGAAAAAAGTCAACCGGCAAACACTGGCGCTACTTCGAAGTCAGAAAGAAGCAACAACAACGAGCCGCCCAACGCATCAAAACCTGACAAAATACCAACTCCTAACAGTATGCCCAAGGGTGAGAAACTGCGGACGATGACTCCGTCCAAACTGGTAAAAAATCAGCCTACTGCAAAAGAAGAGAAAACACATGCTTCCCTACAAAACCTGTCAAAATCAGAAAACAAGAATCACACTGAAACTAAATCGAAGGCAGATAAGGGGGGCGTCGTGCATAAGAATCCATCGACTAGTGCATCGAAAACGTGTGCGCCGAAAACGGAGCCGCAGTGTAGTCCATCAACGCGAACTACCAACAGCAGGGCTTCGACGCGGAGTGAAACTCGGAAAACCGACACCAGACTCCCTGCCAGGCACAAAACCAAGGTAAGAAAGGAACTTTTGTGATACTGTCGGCTATCTGCACTCTGTTTATTGGATGAGTGTGAGCAAACACTAAATCTTATCGTACTCGAAAAATATACAGTGAAACCTCTATGCATCGTTTTTCAAGGCATAGAGGTTTCACTGTATACAGTGAAACCTCTATCCATCGTTTTTCAAGGGACCAGGAAGATATGACCATCCATGCAGGAAAATTTAACATTGATTATATGGGAGTCGGGTTAGAAACAATGAATGATACAACCAGGAAAATGATGGATCCGGGAACGATGCATAGAGGTTTCACTGTATATATTTTTTTGTATTTTTGTTCGTGCTCCATGTCTAACGAAATCACAAATGTTGATGAAACTTGGCATGCAGTTAATGTTTTGTCATTTTGGTAGTGGATAGTTTTGAGGCATAATCAGTTCATTTACTTTCAAGAAGAACTATTTCGAAATTTTGAAAACCCACGTAAGAATCACCCAGGGGGGAAAATAGGGCAACGATAGTTTCTACGAATAAATTCAAATTTGGAAGGAATTTATATACCGTACACGAACGATATAGGCCTACGGTACATTATTCCGTAGCTTTGATTTTGATTTTTCATCTTGGGTTTAATAATGCACTGTAATGATAACTAATATCTATTGGTGTCAAATGAGTACTAATGAGATGATGGAATTATGAGGTGAAGGTTTCTGAGGTGATGGGATGGATGGTGGGAAGGAAGTAGTCGTTGCCTTTATTGGAAGAATCGTCCCGGCATTACCCTACCCTAGTAGACTGCAGAGGAATCCACAAAAAATCCATGGAAAGATGGATGGCGGTGGGGATGGAACCGATGTTCGATATGCCCCTCACCTCCTAGATCACATGAAATGAGCGTATTAGCGACTGAGCTACATGTGCCAGTCCATGTGTTACATGTGTTTGCTGACTCTTTTACTGCAGTAGATTTTAAAGCTGTAAAATGATCGTACTATATTTCAATGATAAAGTGATATGTTTTAATATCATTGCCATCGTACTACTTCCCAATTGTTGAAACGAATTGAACTTGTAAGCTGGATGTATATAGTTTATTTGCGCCAGGATTTTTTCTCATTTTTTCGAATCACAATTTTAACAGTCCAAACATCCCCATTTTTTGTGATGCCAGAAAAAATTACGTATGTCATTTTCACGTGGAATCTGCCGTTTGTTGGGCCTGTAGACTTCTCATATCTTGGTGACATTCTAGGTTTAACGTTTGAATTGTTTTTACAGAGTTTTGTTGCACCCCATAACTCCATTCTATATATTTGTGGTATTACTGTACATTACATATAGATTCAAGGAAATGTAAGTGTAGCATTCTGTGGCTGCGTAAGTTGTAGATAACACATGCTCGACACTTTTTTGCTGCTTCTGCCAGATACCAGCAGCTTACCTTGTTCAGTTGTCCTCTTTGTGTTCTCTTCTGAAAACAACAATGATATATGATAAGTAGCATGATCTTCTTTAAAGAACTTCTACTATTTAGACATTCCATAAGTTTTCCTTAGTTTCAAAACTACTAATAAGAGTGAAACATTGATGCACCATTCCCGGATCCATCGTTTTCGTGCTCTATCAAATTCAATTTTATTTTATTCCTAGTTTCCCACCCTACTTCCCAATAACTGGTGTACTTTATTTTCTCTACTATTATTTCTTCCTTTCGTGGATTCAAGTATAGACATTGTGTCTCTGCTCATCACCAAATTCAATGGTTGCTTCATATGTATATTATATATATATATATATATATGTATTTATATATTCGTATTGACGGAGGTTTTCGTGGCCAATGGTGGTACATGGTACGATGAGTTCTGTATTTGTGCCACGTCTTGTAGACGGAACACAATGTTTCGATGAAATTTCACCCATCATCAGGTCTTATTGCAACGGAGATCAGCAATCGAATGACAAGGGGTGCCTCGATACGTCCTCATATGGTCTGGTCCGGGATCGAAGCCCGTCCAATGGCTGCTTCTCGTCAAAGTGTCCGTGTCTGGTTAGAGCGAACGAAAATCGTGTGTCTGATTGGTCGATAATGTTCAGTTTCCTTCAATATTCTTCAAGTCGGTCTCTGGAGATGTTGTTCAACTTGGCAGTCTGGCTTTGAGTCGTGCTGTTGGTGATGCGTAGGAATGGCGTGTAGTCGCCGGCAACCCAGTCGACGTGGCTTCTGTTGTTTGAGAAGTCACCCATCTAACTTGTGAACCTAGATGATGTTGTTTAACTGCAAGCTGTGAACGAGTGACAGGTGACGACGTGCTATTAGGACCCGGCCTTCGGCGTTTATCGCTAGGAACCTCGATCAATCTTGTTGTTTTGACATTTAATCCCTTGCGATTTCGTTGGGGCAATGCTATTTTCTCCACTATTGGCTTATGTGTGTGCAATAAGCACTGAGCATCATTCCTTTTCTCAAATTGTAAGAATGTCGTTCGATCTCGAGAGCTTCTCGGATTATTCTAGCATAAATGTAGGGGATGGATGCTGAATTGGTTGTGTGTCCCTTTGTGGGTGACTACTATGCCAAGGCAGATTTCTTCTCGTTTTTAGCGACGTAGTTCCTGTCTTGCAGTCGCGCTATATCGTATACCCCTTGATCCTTCAACTGTATTTTGTCTTTCGAACTTCTCAGTTGCTCCCCGAATTTTTGTATGTTGGAAAAAATGACTTTTTAATATTTTCTGCTGCCAGAATTTTGCTCCGAAGATCACTGGTTCCTTAGATGTTCATTTGATTCCTGGATCTCAAAGAAGCCACAGATCATATGAGCAGAATTTAGGCCCGAGATTTTAGTTTCGTTTTGCTATAAAAGTTGTGGTCTTGACAATCTTCCTCTATGGTTTGGGGGATGCATAAAAAAGACACTTTGCACTCTTATAGCAGAACGAAACTAAATTCTCCCTGCTCGCTTCCAGACCCCTCGCCTATGTGATCGCAATTAAGTAGCGCCTTGTTCCGACTGCTGATTGCCTGCTCACCCATAGCTGGATAATCGAGCACTTTTGTAGCGCTCTCCAGCAGTCGGAAGATGCACTTCAGGGTGGGGCTGGAAGGGAGATTTAAGAGTGGGAATCAATTTTTTTAAATTAGCACATGTGCATAAGCATGATTGTTTCTTCATTCACATTGCGTCTTTATTTTCTTCATACTGTCTTCTTTTTAATGTTGCTTAACGACCCCACCCACAGCTAGGTTATACGGGGGTACGAAGGAGCAGGTGATAATGAAACGATGAAGTGATGGTAGGTGAAAGGACGATTACAAAAACCCATGCCTTATGCGGGACTCGAACCCACGCCCAACGGTGACTTCAGTTTCTACCTCTGATGAAAGTTGACTTAGCCACCGGGGCGGCTCTATCTTATTCAATCCAGAAGGCTGCAATATATATATGTATCCTAATCGCAGCCTTCTTTAACAAGATCGTTCTGTTATAAGAAGAGACTGTCGTATCCAATCAAGAAGGTTGTGCTACTAATAATAATGCCGTCATTTGATTGTTCACGCGCCTATCTACCCTTAACCTTCAAACCATTCTCAGACATTTCAATTATACAAACAAACTAAATAATGATGACTTGACACATTTTATCGAGTCAGGCTTTTTTGTTTTTATAGTGTAATCACATGAGCAGTACCGATACTGCAAGGCCGACTCTCATTGTGGTTACAGTTGAAAGCAAATTTATCAACAACCTTTGTTGGTTGAATCTTCGTACAGATTAGCTGCTTGTGGTCTAGTCTTCTTCAAGTTATGTGACACATTGTTGTTGTAATAGGTAGACAACAATGTCCCCCAAATTGTGTTGTCCAATCACAACTTAAGTATCAGTATGTTGTCTCAGACTGACTCAAATTACGTTATAAATGCTGAAACACAGAAACACAGTAGGTCTGTCGGATACTAATCAGTTCCCGTTACCATTAATGCCGAATTGAGAAAAGTTTGTTTTGTGTGGAGTAGTGCTGTTCTTGATCAGATCAAAATAAAATGGACATTGAAAAGAAAATCAATAGCTTTGTTCGTCTGTCTTATATTCGAGTTTACTCTATATTACACTTTTAGCTAGTTTAGAGTAGAATGGAAACGTCATCGAAGAAAAGGAATAAGTGTGTGCACTGTTGACAAACGAACGTCCATGCGTTAATACCTCAAAGATATTATTTGGGTGGCCACGTTAATATATTGGGTCATTTCTCCTCACTTGCAGCATGCGTATGCGTACACTTTTTGCCCGACCTCTAGAACAAGGTTGCTGTCAAGTGACGTCACCCATTGTTGAAAGAGACAGTCAACAATGTCCACCAGTTGGAATTGACCAATACCTAACACACCTAATATTGTTAGGTCGTCGTCAAACAGGGTTACATTGTGACCGGGATACTTGGAAGGAATGCAATGGTTTTAGTTGTACTTTTCCAATTTTACCCCTACAATCGTGTAAGGCATGTTTAATTATATCTTGAAAAATCGACCGTTTGGTAACAGGCTGGTGAGACACTGCTTTGATATCTGAAATCAGACTGGCGTGGTTCGAGTCACGCTTTAGGCAAGGATTTTCAACTTGGAAACGTCCTTTCACCTCACCTCATCGTTTTTCATTTTCAACCACTTATCCATCTATCTGGTGGGGTCGTACGGTTTTCGCAGTTAGAAATCGAATGCATATATTTTTTTGGTCCGTCACAACGAAAACCTTACTTTCAAATGATTTCTATTCGATTTTTATAAATTAGACTTACCGTAGGCCTACCATTTATTATAAAATCTTGGAGGCTAGCAGACCTATGAAATATCATTAACCTTATAGCTCAGGGTCGACTGACGACTTCACACTCTTTTGAACATATTTGATTATTATGAGCCATTTCCAATATTAAATCATAAGTTCTCAAGCCGTAAAGGAGCTTCGTAATACAAATTTAAATATCTCAATCATCATTTTTATTAATTAATTAATATTGGAATTATGAATGCATTACAAACAGTAGACGCGTTCGCGTGTATCCGTTTGTTCCTTACTCTGAAATAAGCTTGTTGTGTGTACAAAGCTGGTCTGCTGGTGTATTCCGATCTATGCAGCATCGCGCCTCGACAGCCTATATACTCGCTCACAGGCGTACCTCACAGTTCAAGGGCGATCACACTACCTTAACATCAACCTGATCTACAGTCACTTACACTTACACCGACACATAGAGCACATCTTGAAACCGAAGTAGGCTACATTTACATAACATGAGTTACCAGTCCTAATTATAACTATATCCACCCATATATGTCCGTCTAGATTGAATCGTTTGGAATGTAGTACAAACTCAGATAGACTCGACCGAAAAACCGTGCGTCAAATTTATATTGAAACTATTTTGTATGTGAACATGATATCATTGTTGTAAATTATTCATATCAACACAGCACAGAATGAACGTTTCGAATTTTCATGTCAATCTAGATTGTGGGTAACCAGGTGTCAGTGTTTGTTTACGACTACAGCTAGGTCATTTGGGGGTACGAATCAGCGGGTGATATGTTATTTTAATGATGTTTACGAAAAAAAAACACCCGACTTGACTTGAGTTTCTAAATCGGTGCCATAAATGGCAGAGCCAGAATGGCGCCTTTCTTATCGCAGAACTGTTTAATGCATTATTGATTTAATGACGGTACATACACAACTATATAATCTATCATCTAAATGTGCCATGAGCGGACATTTAGCTACATGCGAATCTGAACCCACGTCGGGTATTTCTCGTCGTCCGATGATAGGCCGCATGGTCATTGCTAGCGCCTATTCAACGCTCTTTCGGGATACGCCTACGGCGGTTGCGAATTGTCTTTAGCCTTACCAAAACACGGTCCCAAGGACTACCACATTGACGAATTAGGCATCAGCTTTATTCCAACAGTAGTTATACGACGTTTTGGCAATTAGTTGGAATCTGTCTCGTCTGTCGATATAACCTACCTACCCACTTTAACCCTGAATAATGTTTACCATGTCTTATTGGTAGTCAGTCGAGACGACTTGATAATACCTGGGCTATAAATTACATGGAACAGTCAAACAGATTATAAAATGTGTGTATGCGTGTATGTGTATATAATATATATATATATATATATATATAATATATATTGTGTGAAAGATTGTGAATGATCAAGACCAATAATTGGTGGTCATTGCGGATGAGTGGACATCACTTGAGAGAAGCCCTATAGGCCATTATAGATTGAGTAATGACTTTCTATATTCATTATTTGAATCGATATCCAATTTTGAATAAACAAGTTAGAGAAATCTATGTTGAATTACCATCACAACTTCATAACAATAATAATGATAACAATAATGATAATATCATTTATTTTTGTCATTTGAATGCATGGTACATAATATTAAAATATTTCCGACCATCATATGTTTATTTGTCCCGATTCATTCACTTTAATGAAAAAAAGTCCAATTGTAGACCCACATATATAATAACTTTTATTCAACTTGGAAAAAAAACGTACATAACAGATAGGTGTGAATGTTGTGAATGGCTCATGCTAATTTTATATGCCCGTACTAATTGTCTGCCTGATTTACATCGCTATGCGGTTCAAAACACCATGCCAACTAGAATTAATTCTTGTATTTTCTAATCGGTTAATCGGCTGCATTGTTGACTTTCAAAATAATATACACCCTTCTACTTAACTGTGATATCTCCCGATCTTATCGTGTACCGAACATTAGGTCACCGAGTTTAGTTATTAAAATGACCATTTCGAACGCAGCGCGCCGTGCCGGATCGACCACTGCCCGCTAAACGTGCACCAATGGGAACGATGTTACGTCAGTAGGCTAGCACGCGCGAGACCGCGTGCACGGATCATACCGCACATGCTGTTCTCTGATTCGACAACTCGCGTTTAATTGTCATTTCATCGTCACATATCAATTATTGTCATCAACAAACTGATGAGAAACGTTCGTTGACGAAATGTTTACATGTCTGGGTTGACATGCTGTCGGGGATTTGCTACCGGCTCGCTACTATCGTGCACATGGTAGTTCCATCACTGATTATGGCGCGTAAATTATTGCGACTTTCTCAGTGAAAAAGTGAATGGTGAAAAGTGAGTGTGACATCGATTGTTAAAATGGTGCGACATCCTGACAGCGACGTGAAGGATTCCCGCAACAAGTGTTGTCATTGTTGGGAACGGGATTATTCGGGGGCGTCCTCGGAAGCGGCAGTGATTGAGAATAAGGATGATAATATGGATGTATGGGAGCTTGTTAGCCATCTCTTAAAGAGTTATCAACAGGTAAAGAATTGTTGGAATTTCTTCGCTTTATTACATTTATTATTACTAGTAGATTAGACCTACGGTATTGTTTATGAAAAATTGTTTATCAAAGTTTAAATATATTTGTCCAGTCGATGAATTAAAGCAGAGCAACTACAACTCTAAATACCCCTTGATCGTAAACTAACTATTATTTTGAGGGGTGTTTGGAAGTGTAAAAGATGACACGCGGGGTATTTTAATTTACTCATTTACAAATTACCTACAAAAGAGCCTGTAAACTACATGCACATAATTTACATACGGTAATTAATGTTGGACACATTTAAAAAAATAAATTAGATACTTTTGAATGAACATGTTACACTGTTCTTTTATTCGCGGCGATTATTGTGATAGTAATGTGAAGATTGTTCCGCTGAAATCGACATTATAAAAGTTATCCCATTTCAACTCTTCATTTTCTGCGCAGACAAATTTCGTTCCCAACAGTATTCACTGTGATTAGATTGATTCGTCACTAATCCTATAGATAGGATCGTAGTTATCGTTTTACAAATTTGTGAAATACTACCATAATGTCAGTAAATCAGTAGAATATAATTCGGTTTGAATATTTCACACCGGGAGGGCAATTAACATATACTGATGAATAAATGAACGCCAAAGGGTTGTTGTAATTTAGCTGACTGTTTATTTCATGCGTCCATGCGTTGTAGAATATTGATTACCCCCTCGATCCGTTGGAAACTGATATAAGTGTGGAAGCGTCTAGTATGTTCGCCAGCAGTAGCAGTTCGTCTGCTTGCTACAAGCTACTTCTGTTCGCTACTGGATTACGGAAAATATAATGTATGTGTGCATATATATTTATATGATGCACACATAGGTCTCTCTCTCTCTCTCTCTATACATATATATATATATATATATATATATATATATATTCGAACTGAACCATCATCTAGGAGACCGGGACTCGATTCCCGCCATGGTGGCAACAGGGGGTTTTCGTGGTGTCCGTCTGCCGCGGAGGTCAATAGTAGGATGTTCCTTAACAGACCACGACCGACTCCTTCCCACTACCCAAAAAACACCTAATAAAATAACCTTCCATCTCGATCATCCCAACATCTCGTATTATTCACCAACGCCAATAGATTGTAGTCATCAGCACAGGATGCTCCGTTGAACCTTGTATAAATAAATATCGATTTCGATCATTCGATTTGATGTGCAAATGATGTGAGAGATGTTAATCAACTAATTATTCGTTCAACGAGGTGTTAAATCGATCAGTTTGAATACCCCGCGGTGAATGGAGAGTAGAAATTTACTCCACATTTTGTATTCGCGATGAAATGCATCTCGAGCGAAATCAATATTTTCATACGGTTCTCTTCCGCAAGTTGTCGACGGTCCGGGTTGCAATCCCTGTATACGTGCATGGTATGAGACCCCGACACGATTAATTCATCACGTAATGAAAGAAACCGCGACGTTCAGCTGGCGTGCATGGATTCAAGCACTGCAGTTTTGATCACAGACAATGGAGAGGTGTGTCTTCGTGATCGTTTATAGGTTCAATTTAGTACTGCGTCAGGCACTGTAAGTGATGATTGTTTGCTTAACGACCCCACCAACAGCTAGTTTATTATGTGAATGAGCTGGTGATATTGAAATTATGAAGGGATGTTGAGTGAAAAGACCCATGCCTTCTGCGGGACGCAAACCCACGTCCAACGGTGACTTAAGTTCGTTTCTATAGCTTGGTTGAGTGAGCTACGGGGGGCTGTTCATTTGTTAGGTTTTATCAAGTGTAAGATTAATGTTTTGTGATTAGCCCACTTTATTATGGTGGAATGATGGGTAGGAGACGGTCGTGGCCTAATATTAAAGAACCATGCTAGTGTTCACTTGAACTGGCGAGGGAAACTGCAATTCTTCTGTTGAGTGTCGACCATGAGGAAAGTCGAACCCCGGTCTCTTGAATGACGGTTCAGCGACTTATTCGCCCTTTTCAGTTGGTCACTGCTGGAATGGATCGAGGGGTTAACAATTGGAAAAATCAGGTGTAGGCCTACACTTTTCAAAAAATCAAGAAAAGGAAAAAGAGAAGAATCGAGAACATTTTTAAAAATTACAAGAAATCACAAAAAAACAAAAGATTACAAAAAAATTAGAAAAATAATGATGAAAAAATATGAAAAAAAGAACACAAAAATCGAGAAAAAAATCAGGTGTACACTAAAATATCAAGTTGTTAACCCCTCTGAATGGATCAAGTTATAAAAAGAAGTAATTTAATAGAGTTCATGTTGTTTGGCAATTTGCAGCGTTTGAACCTCCCCTATCGGTTCGGTATGAAAAGTGAAATATTCTTCACTTTCGCTCGTCATATGGGCGATTTAATTATAACGTTGACAACGTAATTGGAATTTGTTTGAACTTGCCCACCGATATGATATTTATTGGATGAATATTTCGAGTTGCGAGGGTTTGCTATTGTATTTGTAATCGCACATTCTGTAGGCTCGGCAAAATTTAGTATCTCAATATATTCCGATTATTATCAAGTCTTATCATCTTTCCTATGTTTAAAATGCTGAATGCAGTAGCGATTTTCTTCCATCATTATAATGCTACTTATTACGCCCGGCGTACATATACATTTTCCTTTCAGATCTGTCGATAAACATTACAATTTTATGGACATCTTTGAATGTCTTATTATATAGTGAAAACATTCTTGACAGTTGTTTATAATTGTGTTTTATGTGTCGTAAGCCTACAGTTTTTCATGCCCAAACGAGAATCGCTTCTCTTGGAGATAGATCATTGCTACATATATAACTAACCAGAAAGCTCGTCTTGTCTCCCACTTTATTACGATATCACGAACTATATTCTGTATGCTTCCCACTTCTATTCACGCAAGAAGAAGACGCGAACCGCCCTTGCGTTAGTGGTGTAGGATAGGGGAGACGGTCGATCGGAATCTCCGTCTCTCTAGTGACAAATAAAGTTGAGGCGATAGAAGATAGATAGATTGACCTGCCACTGCAATGGCTATCATTGGGAGCTCAGCTTTCACCCAAGTCTTAGACAAAAACATACAGTACTTTCGGAAGACGGAGTGTTTCAACCTAATGGTTATAAATGGTCAGCATTACTATCGTGTTTGTCAGTATCATCATCTACAATGAGCATGTTATAATTGAGCAAATGAAGTAAAATGTTTTCAAAGGGTTCTAACAAAAAATTTGGTGGTTCAAAAAATATGTCACCTCAGAATGGCCAATGTGACGGACATTTCATGAATACAATTTTCACAATATTGAAAAAAAAAATCCCAATTTTACTAGGTTGAGTAGGTCTATACTGCAGTAGGCCTACACAACCTAAATGAAAAAAAATCAGTTTGACACACTGATATGAGTATATCTTGTTCTTTTATTAAAATAGTATGAAATACACTAATATTAAATAACTGTTCATATAGGCCTATATAGTTGAAAAATATTTGTGTAGGCCTACTTGATAAGTAATTTAATCAATAACACACCAAGTTTCACGAATCTATCCAACTATTCTTGTCATTGTGTCCACGCTCACTCTGTAAGATTGGTATATAGACCAGAAATAAAAGCTCGAAAAAGTGCTTCGTTTAGAAGTTGACGGCGTTTTGGGGTAGGAAGTGTCAGTTTGACTTTTCTAATAGACATTTTTGTGGGCTATTTGCTAAATAAAACTGACAAGCAAAATTTTGGCGTTTTGACCCTTTTTTGGGAAAAATTCACGCCCATAGAGTAGTTTTTTTAATTCTTGGGAAAACTCTCATAACTCTCGATGTAATCAACTCACAAGAAAAATAAACATACTGGTAGACGACGACACTAATAAGGCACAATACTATAGATTCACATTTTCATCGTTCCTCAAAATGGGCCCAACATGAACCAAAAAAGAGGGCAAAACGTATTTCCGAAATATTTTGATAATTTATAACTTGCCGTTACTCCCTAACTAAAAAAGTGAGAATCTTGGCACTTTCCAGAAAACAGCACCCACGTGTTAAGAAGACGAAGACGTTCAATCTGTATCAATACAAACATTACTTTCGTCGGAAAAAATTATTGTTCAAAATAATGTGTACGTGAGAAAATAGTACCGCGATCGCACAGCAGCAGAACGGACCGCCCATTTGCTGTAACTCTCCACGCTGATTGGCTCCCAGCCGTGACATTGGTCACACGCGCGCTGGGACCGTACGTTTTTAAATAAACGGGAATATTTTGTACAATAATATAAGACATTATTCAACGTAGATAGTGTATTGCCGTAAAATGTTACAGCAGAGAAAAATTCAAGCGATATAGATAATTGTTCAATTGAATGCTGATATTATAACTTTATATTGAACCCGAAAAATTTGAATTAGTACTACACTCATTGCCATTTGGTCTTATCTATTATTCACTATGACAATGGGCCTGTGATATAATAACCAGTACAAGGGTGTTCATGCAATATGTCATTTTTGTTTGACGTTTTAATGGATGGTTCTCAAAAGATAGGTTAAATTTGATTAAATGCACCTGAATCCGAGAGTCAATCTCCAAGTATATATTATTGCAACAAACTGCAAATTTTTATTCGTTATTGATGCTCAGGTACACATGCACGCATTTTACGTGGCATAAGTGCATGTAACGATGTTTTTATAATAAAATTGGCCGAAGTTGATTTTGTGGGGAGAATCTGACTTTGACAATACAATTGATTTCATGTTTTTGCTACGTAGGCCTATAGGCATAAATACAAAATACTTGAGGGCTTCTATTTCCAAATGCGTTTTTCCATCTGCACCTGTATTGTCTGACTGGGGATTAAGTCTTCAAGTGGCGTTTTCTAGGAAACAATGTGCATACATATGTGAAAGTCGAGTTATCTGCTTTTGCCCATAGTTATAGGTATAGCGAAGTCATCTATATTTTTGCGCTTGGGTTTGGCACAGAGGTGGTAAATTTCAGTTTTGTTGTGTATTCAGAGGTGCAAACATGTTTGTCAAAAGTCATATCTAACAGTTACTAGTAGCTAGATATTGAGTGTGAAGTAACTACGAGCACTAAATGAGAGATTTTGTCTAAAATAAGTATCGTGTTATAAAGTTATTGTTGTTATATTGTCGTAAACTTGTACAGATTGTGACGTGTGAATATTATATTGATATTTCTATAGCATACATTTAGTTAGTAAGGAAATACAATGACAACACTGTGCATATTTTAATAGCTTGGATATTTCATATAATAGTGGTGGCTGGAACTCGAAGAGACAAAGAGAAATTCATATAATTTTTGGGAATTGTGTCCTTTACCAAAAATGTGACCTTAAGGGTGGTGATGACGTGTTGACTCTCAACACTTTCGTTTACAGAGAAAGGTCTAATTTCCTTGACTAATGGTGTAAATACGAGAAGGAAATACCTGGACATTGATTTTAGAGAAAGTGTTGAAAGATGTGAAGCCGCATTTTCATCAACAAATTCGCATCGTATTGTGTGGCACAGAAAATGCCACGAATATTTCACGAGCAAAACACTTCTCAGCCACTTGATCAAGAAATTCGAAAATGAAATCACCGGTGAAGGTGGCTCCAAAAAATCCACAAGCGTATGTGATATCAATTTGAATACGTTACCGAAGAGAATGACTCGACACTCGTCCGAAGATGCATTTCGCTCGTCACTGTGCATGTTTTGCCAGGAAACATAGAGGGAATTATCATGTATAATATTGCTGTACAAGCTGTACAAGCTGTATAAAGTCAACGATGAAATCACGACAACTGATGAAGCCAGGTGAGCCCTCAACACATTCTACGAACTTGTAATTACTAAAAGTAGTAGACAAAATTGGAATTGTTGCTAATCTGAGCTATAAGAAATGTATGTATCAATATTTTTGGACTTATTTGTTTACATCCAGATCCCACAAATGGGCCAATGAGTTATTACTATACACATTGATTTTGAACCTTAAAAGCTGGCAGTCACAGTGGGAAAAAAACAGGGATAGAACTACTAATAGATGTAGACAAAAATATATACCAAAATAGCTTTGAAAAATAGCATGATCCAATATTTTCTATCGATTGTCAATTCGAAGATACTTGATGGACGGTAAAATGAACAACGCTGGTCGCTCTGATGCCACTAACAAGTTTCACATCCAGAGGGCTCATCTACAAGCTTCCATCTGGATCAACACTGGCACTCCTGGTTACATCCAGCTTGCACCAGAAGAATATGGGTGGACACGCGATAAAGATCAACTCCTAGTAGCAAAAACAATGACACTCCCACCTATGCAACAGAGCTTGTTTTCTGCAACTGCAAAACAGGTTGCAGATGCAATAAATGTCAGTGTGAAAGAATTAAAGAGACGTGCACGATGAACTGCAACTGTTCAAAATCGGACTCAGGTTGTGATAACAAGCTATCACCATAGAGTAATGAAGTTTTCTATGCTATCACGTTGAACAAGTAATGAAATATCGTAGAATATATAACATTATAGAATTATAAAGTCATGATTATATCAATATTCAATTGAAATCTATACTATTTGAATTTTCTCTGCAGTAAATTTCACGATTATACACGTTGTTTAAAGTTTTATATAGTATGGTATAACCAATTCTCGATCGTAAATACAAACTCAGTCTCAGCGCACGTTCAGCCAATGTTATGACTGTGAGCCAATGAGCGTCGAGCGTTTACAGTGAATGGGCGGTCCGTACTGCTGCTAGGCGATCGCGGAACTATTATTTCACTTACACATCATTTCATATAATAATATTTTTCTATAGAACTAATACTTGTATCGATATTGTTGACATGTCAGCGTCTTAACAACACATGGATGCTGTTTTCTGGTGAGTGCTAATTCTGTACCTCTTTTAGTTACGGAGTTATGGCAAGTTATAAATGATCAAAACATTTCGTGAACGCATTTGGCCCTCGTTTTTGGTTCATGGTGGGCCCATTTTGAGAAAAGATGAATATGTGAATCTATAGTATTGTGCCTTATTAGTGTCTTCATCACCCAGTATGTTTATTTTTCTTGTAAGTTGATTACGTCAATAGTTATGAGAGTTTTCCCAAGAATTAAAAAAACTACTTAATGGTCGTGAATTACGCCCCAAAAAGGGTCAAAACGCCAAAATTTTGCTTGTCAGTTTTATTTAGCGAATAGCCCACAAAATTATCTATCAGAAAAGTCAAACTGACACTTCCTACCCCAAAACGCCGTCAACCGGTTCCTAAAGCCCAAATATATCCCGTCTAATAGCGCCATTTAGTAATTCTTAAGCAATCTCATCTATAGCACAGCATATTAAATGCATAGCCTATTAAGAGTCCGTGGGATTCGATCGTCAACTCAGTCGAGTCAATTTATACAGAAGAGTAGTAGTTTAGCGAGAGCGTGTAGGCGGGCCCACTGCTATGACGTCAAGTAGCCGAGTTACTCGTCTCTAGCCGTGCGTCCAATCAGAGCTCAGTTGCGGTCAGTCAGTCCAGCAGTGAGTATGCAACTCCTGCCAGAGCTGCTGACTAAACACGTGTACGCAGTTCGGACGTGTCTTACAGAATTATGACTGATGATCACCAAAAAATTGACAACTCGAAAATATAGTTAGTGAAATAACTTTATTGGTCGTACGTCATAACTAAGCAACAGCATGAAACTATTCATTCTAAACATGCATATGAAAAAAAAGCCATGAAAATATACATTACTATCACCGCTCTGTACTGGTTCGTAAGGCCATCGTGAGGAAGGCAGTTATATCCCCAAATTGTTACTTATAAAAAATGTTTGTAATAAAACGTCATTAAAAATGGATATTATTTAAAATGTATCAACTAAGAAAATATTTACCTTTCACTACCGGTACTTTAAAAACTATAGGCCTATAGCCTACTGCCATAGCAGACAGCCTTATCAGGTTTGGGGCAGCGCTGCTGATAGGCATACTTATATTATTGAAAATGTATATCTAAATAATTTTCAGAAATAAATTCAAGAAATATGATTCCTGTAAACGTACAAGTTCTACTTGAAAATCTGTTTAGTCCTTGTGATATTTTGTCGTTCAGGAAAATTTATGAATGTGAAATCATTACTCAATATTACTTTTCAGAAGAATATAAACATTATCAAAATCATAACTATATGGGACTGGAAAATAGTACTCTTTAGGTACTGTGTGGTCACCACCTGTATTAATAACTATGGTAAAGGACTATTAAATATATCAGTTTCAACTTTATTCAACGATGCCTGGGAATAAACATAATTTAGAATTTATGGCCGAAATAAAGCGCATTGCTGAACGACGGTTGATTACGTAAGACACCTAGACTGGATAATTTCGTAATTTGAAAAATATTTTGTCAACTCTTTCAATATTTGTTTGAAAGTTCCTTATTATTTCAGTAAACACGAGAAGATTCGAGTTGACGAGTAGGTACTATTATTAAAATATTGTTTTTCTGGTTAATTTTCCTGCAGACAAGTGTATAAAGCATCTTTACGGGATACTTCGGGAATTTCGATCTTCAGTCACTAAATATAGGAGAAACGCGCTGTGTATGTATGTAGGGCTGAGTGGGCCATGTAGAATGCCAATAGCAAAATAATGAGTGCAAAACGAGAACTCAAAACCAAGAATGATAACGGTATCGACATATATGTATTTTATTTATAACTAAAGTAGACTATGATGCTATCTGAAAAGATGAACCAATTTAGGCCTACATTATCATTTTTATTTCTTCATAAATATGTCATTGTCAGTGTCATGTTCCCAACTTCCCAAACATTCCCAATAGGATTTGGCTATTGTTTGCTATTGTTTATATGTATATGATAGACTGGTATTATATATATATATATATATATATATATAGGCCTATCTATGTATATATATATATATATATATATATATATATATATATATATATATATATATATATAATATTGAATGAAAGTCCGGTTGATCAAATGAAGGTTTGATTTATTTTAGAAATTAATGAACAAATAAACCTATATATATATATATATATATATATATAATATACATACATATATATATATATATATATATATATATATATATATATATATATATATATATATATATATATATATATATATATAACTTATATATATACAGGGGCGTCAGAACGTTTTGAGAGTTGGGGGGGGGGGGGGCTTGCTCAACAATTGCGACCAGCGGAGGAAGGAAGTATGGGGTGCCACATATTCAAGAACATTCGAGTATTTTTCAGGACAGAATTAAAAAATACTAAAAATACCAAAACGGAGGGGAGGGGGGGATCTCAGTTTGGAAAAGAAATATCTGTTCATATAAGAACAGTTGTACAAAGGCCAGTTAACGCAGAGCCCACGATCCGCGGGGGGAAGGACCCTTTCTGGCCCCGCAGGATTTTTTTTTAAATTACCCCTTTTTTGACGCGATTTAATGTGTTTCAGATGAGATTTAGATGACAAAATTGATTGTTTTGAAGAACTAAATTATAGTTTGCATCTTAGTTTAGTTTGCCAATCATAGTTATTGTATCTGCAGGGTCGTTCTGGCTCATTTTAGCGCCACGGGCAAGGACTCAATTGTGAGCCCAAAAAACTGTATGCACATAGTGAAAGTGAATGCAAGTGAGGGAGGAATCAAGACCCGCAGGGACAGTTTCGAAAATTCATCTTTTTAATTACGATTCTACGGGTTTGGGAATTACACGAAATTTCTGGAATTCATGAATTCTCCAGTGTAGTAAGGAAGCTAGTTTAGCTGAATGGCTGATCCAAGAAAATAAAACGCTGAATTCATCTATCATTCGATTACAATGCTGTTCGAATAATAATATTTACTCCACCCAATAATGCATAAGTAAAATAGAATATGATTTATGCAACATTATTGTTAATAGGATGTCACAAATGTCCCTTAGCGCCCCTTAGATTTGACGCCTCTGGCAGTCACGCTCTTTGCCCACCCCATAGAAACGACCCTTATTGGAAGTTCCCTTTCTCCATTTCACTTTATTGTCATCGTTACGACTGTTGGAATTTTGGGTATTTACAAAAATTGTAAAAAATAATTTACATCTGGAAGAAGCATAGTGTTGCTTGTTGATTTCTGCTAACTCATGAACCACGTACCAGAGCTGTCATTTCGAAACGGTATATCAAATTTCTTTAAATTACACCTTTTTCAATAGGGTTCAACGTGTTCCAGATGAGATCAATGTTCTTCTAGAACTGAATGTGCCCATCCAATTTTTTATGCAATGTGAAATATGAATCTATTTACGATTTTATCTATCTATATACATCTCTTCTTCCTTCTCTTTCTTTTTTTTCTTTCTTCCCTTGGCTCTTCCTTCTTTTTTCGTCTTTTCTATTTCTCGTCTTTTTAAATTGTGTCTTGCAAGACCTTTTTTCTTGCCCCCCCTTGGCCAAAAGTTGATGGGGGCAATGCACCCCTTGCCCCTACCCCCCGGTTCCGTCGCCAGTGTATATATATATATATATATATATATATATATATATATATATATATATATATATACAGGGGCGTCGGAACGTTTTGAAAGTTGGGGGGGGGGGGGGGGCAAGCTCACCAATTGCGACCCGCGGAGGAAGGAAGTATGGAGTGCCACATATCCAATAACATTTGGGTATTTTTCAGTACAGAAGAAAAAAATACTGAAAATACCAAGATGGGGGGGGGGGGGATTTAAATTGGGAAATAGAATGCCATATAAGAAATTTTGTACAAAGGCCAGTTAACGCGAAGCCTGCGACCCGCGGGGGCAAGGGGGGAAAGACCTCTTCTGGTCCCGCAGGGGATTTTTTCAAATTACACTTTTTTTACCACGATTTAACGTGTTTCAGATAAGATTTAGATGACAAAATAATTTGTTTTGAAGAACTGGAGGTGCCCAACTGATATTTACCAATCAAAGTTATTGTAACTGCAGGGTCGTTCTGGCTCATTTCAGCGCCACGGGCAAGAACTCAATTATGAGCCCTGAAAACTGTATATGCATAGTGAAAGTGAATGAAAGTGAGGGAGAAATAAAGCCCCGCAGGGAAATGTTCGGAAATGCATCTTTTTAAATACGATTCTACGTGTTTGGGAAAGTTCTACACGAAATTTCTGGAATTCATGAATTCTTTAGTCTTGCTGAATGGCTGATCCAAGAAAATATAACGCTAAATAAATCTATATCATTCGATAACAATGCTGTTCGAATAATAACATTTACTCCACCCAATAATGCATAAGTAAAATAGAATATCACTCATGGAATATTATTAATAATGTTACAAATGTGCGCCGATAGCGCCCCTTGAATTTGACGCCCCTGGCAGTCACGCTCTTCGCCCACTCCTAGAAACGACCCTTATCGGAAGTTCCATTTCTCCATTTCACTTTATTGTCATCGTTACGACTGTTGGAATTTTTGTATTTTATTTGATTTTCTGTGCAATGTGAAATATGAATCTATCTGCGATTTTATCTATCCATACAGGCCTACATCTTTCCTTCCTTCTCTTTCTTTTTTTCTTTCTCTCCTTCTCTCTTCCTTTTTTTTCGTCTTTTCTATTTCTTGTCTTTTCAATTTGTGTCTTGCAAGACCTTTTTCCCTTTTTCTGCCTCCCCTTGGCTAAAAGTTGAGGGGGGGCACTGCACCCCCTGCCCCCCCCCCCCCCCCCCCAAGGTTCCAACGCCAGTATATATATATATATATATATATATATATATATATATATATATATATATATATATTTACGCAAATCATTTTTTCGGTTCCTCGTGTATATTAATATGTATTAGATGAGCGCAGCGAAGATTTTCACTCAACTCTTACGGAACTTTGTCTGTGCGTTTTTTTTTTTTTTGTTTGTTTGTTTGTAAACACTGCACAGGTCGCAGGGTTTGACCGATCGACATGGAACTTTTTTTTATATGCAAACTTATCCAACTTAGAACTGTATAGTTTTGAGGTCTAATCGGTTGGACCATTTTTGAGAAACATCATTTAGAAGTTTCTAAAAACCCCATAAGATTTGGCTGGGCGGGAAAAAATTGAAAAAAAAAATCTCTCCAATACGATTCAAATTTTCCACAAATGTGAACACAAGAATAATATACATGAATAAAAATTTGGTTCGATATTCGGACCAGTCGTTTTGGAGAAAATAATATAATAAATGTATTTTATTCATTAGATGAGCGTAGCGAAGATTTTCACTCAAGTCTTACGGAGCTTTGTCTGTGCGTTTTTTTTTTTTTGTTTTTTTTTTTTTTTGTTTGTTTGTTTGTAAACACTGCACAGGTCGCAGGGTTTGACCGATCGACATGAAACTTTTTTTATATGCAAACTTATCCAACTTAGAACTGTATAGTTTTGAGGTCTAATCGGTTGGACCATTTTTGAGAAACATCATTTAGAAGTTTCTCAGAACCCCATAAGATTTGGCTGGGCGGAAAGAAATTGAAAAAAAATCTCTCCAATATGATTCAAATTTTCCACAAATGTGAACACAAGAATAATATACATGAATAAAAATTTGTTTTGATATTCGGACCAGCCGTTTGGGAGAAAATAATATAATAAATTTATTTTATTCATCGGAAAGATAGAAATATTAGTTGAAAAATGTTGCATTGTCGAAGTCACGGCTTTCTAGATTCATTGACATCAGATGAAGTTCATTTCAAATGATCAAGGTTTGTAGAGTTTTCGATTATACTTTATATAGATATCTCGCTCATCGTACAACGCACATCCTGCGTTTGCCTAGTCGAAAAGATAGAAATATTAGTTGAAAAATGTTGCATTGTCGAAGTCACGGCTTTCTAGATTCATTGACATCGGATGGAGTTCATTTCAAATGATCAAGGTGTGTAGAGTTTTCGATTATACTTTATATAGACATCTCGCTCATCGTACAACGCACATCCTGCGTTTGCCTAGTAATATACACGAGGAACCAAAAAAAGGATTTGTGAAAATATACACAAACACACACACACTTATATATATATATATATATATATATATATATATATATATATATATATATATATATATATATATACATATATATATATATATATATATATATATATATATATATATATATATATATATGTGTATCAATTATATATATTATGGAATCACGTGAATATAATACGGTACGTAAAAAATCCACCACATCAAACAGCTCGTTCAGTGTATCATTGTTATTATTTTAGATGTTGAGAGACAATTTGATTGGTTTATATCGTGGATAATAACCGAAGATCGAGAAATTTAATCGACTTTTGTAAGATTCATTTCTCCCTGGCAAATTTTTTAGAAAATTTCAGGTAAGTGGTAAGATTTGCCAATTGATATAGGCCTTCATTCTACACTGTAATTTGAGAATTATTCTCCAGATAACGACGAAAACGCTTCGAGTAACGGGTGGTTGAGCGCGTACAAGTGTTCTAAGGTAGAGACGCCTTCACTCTTCTTCATGCCAAGTTTTTAACTAGAGCCAAAACCGAACTCCACGGTCCACCCGCTAAAAAGTACAATCAGATCATCAGCTATATTTTCCAGCAACTCACGGCAACGGGCACATATAGCGAAACTGCGCATGACACAGCTCTTGTACGCACAACTGAACTGAATTCGCAACAGAAAAATGCACAAAATTTTCTGAAAAGTCGGGTATTCCAAGTGCGGAGTGATATTTGTGAATGTGGAAATTCGCAAGTTGACGGAATCAACGTATCAATGGCTGTGAGCAATTTCAAATCATCAACTAATCAGAGGACAGAATGGTATCAACCAAATTTTTTGTGTACACATATCAGGTTTCAGCTTGTTCGTAGTAACGACTGATTGTTAACATTCTTGAGAAAACAGAGACAAATGACTAAAGAGCCAAATTTGAGTGATTTGAGTATTATTTATTTTCATTTTTGAGGGTTTGACGCCCCTGGACATTTGCCGCCCCTTGAGAGTTGGCCGCCCTAGGCCCGGGCCGAGAGAATTTCTCTGCAAGTCGGTTTTTAAAGGGGACCAAATACAATGGTTAAAAATCACACATAATTTGTGTGAATATTTTTGTTTCCGTGAACAAACTGAAAAAAAAAATCAACCTAAACCATAGCCCTGCGCTTGAATCAACATTTGATAGTTGATAGTTGCTAAAAAAAAAAAAAAGATCGTCGGGAGTCGAATCCTCGACCCTCATATTATGAGCCGTCTATGCTACCATCTACGCCACGAAGGCTTGTGCTATCCAAGCGCAACTTTATGATATCATAGCTTCCGAGTCAGGACGTCACAAATCGTAGCGCTCCCTTCGGTCACTTGCATTCCCCTTTAGAAACCGACTTGCAGGACAATTCTCGCGCCCGGGCCTTGTCGGCCTAGACATCAATACGGCCCTGTCGGTGACTGTTTTTTTTAGTTCCGTTAAAAATCGGCATGCAGACTCGAATGTTTGACAGACAGAAATGTTTGTATAAAATGTAATGGAACCTGATTTATTTGAGACCTTACTTCAACTTACACTTTTCACATCCCTTTCATTTGTATTGCAACTAAATTTTGTGTTCTGCTTTGTAAACGGAAATTGAAGAAGACATTAGGATTTTTTTTAATGTCCCACATTTTACAAGTCACTGTCTGTTCCGTCTAGATTCTGAAGTTTTTTGGCAATAATTTCTCAAAAGTTCAGGCCCTATCCTAAATTGATATAGCACGAATAAAATTTCAATTTTTCAGTCCATTATAACACCACGGTGACGCGAGAATTATAAATTAAATTATAAGATAAACAAACAGTACCGAAATGAGCACTGGAATAATCCAATAAATGATTAAAACATAAAAATGTATACGTAGCCGACTGCAATGGGCTATGTTCGAATAGATGCGAAAATCATCGGAAACAGAATACGAGCAACGACCAACGATGCGAATTACAATGTGTCATTCATAACAGAGCATGCGTCAGACAGCACGTGTTCACCTCCCCCCGAGTCTGGACGGTGGCATTGTCTCAAGGTCTCACGGTCGACAGTAGCGGTGTTGGCCCCTTGTTTCCCCTTACCCGCAGTGCATTTCTTGAAGAAACATGCAATGTGTGGCGTATCACTACAAGTAAACCAATCGATAGAATAATTTCAAATTTTGAATGGGTAAACACGAAGGTACGTTCCAGTATTTTACATGATTACATTTGTCAAAAAGTTTATGATTCTCTCGATATTACTAGCTATACTTAGTAAGTTTGAGGTACCGTGAGTGCTACTATTTTTTTTTGGTATGAAAAGTTTAATTATATACAGTCATTGGCATGTCCTTTATCTATTATCGTTGAAAAAATCAAGGATTTCCAATGACAGGTGAAGGTGTTACGAGAATCTACTTATAACACGTTTTGGTGCTTCTCTAAATCGACTCCCGCGGCCTCTTAAGCGGACACGTATCGAGCTTTGTTTTGTGGCTTTCTAGCAGATCTTTTTCGATGACCTTCATATGATCTTGGAATTGTTTTATACTATTTACTTAGCCTAGGTAAAGTCAGATCTAAATCTTTAGTTACTATGGCATTTTAGTAGCCTATAAGACCGGTAATTTATACGACTTGGAAATATACGAAGCGGAACTGTTGGTGGTTGGGGTATATAGTTAGGTATCCCACTCCTTATAATCAACAACGAGATTTTGTTTAATTGTTGAATTAAATTCTAAAATAATGATCCTGATGTATATACATATACGTACAACTATGACTAATTGTATCTTTTGGTAAACGAAGCATGAAGTTGAAGAGTTGTTATACGCCCACAGAGTGTGAGAAAAACGTCACGCCTTGAACGGTAGTGTATTTATTTTGACTTACCGAGTGACTTGGGCCGACACCGGTTTATTGTTAGCAATTTTCAGTTATCACAAAATGTGCGTTTCGGTTAATTTGAAACTGCACCATTTGGCGGGGTTTGTGGATAAAATGATGAAAAATAAGGTGAAAAGATATTTAAAAACAAAGTGAAATTGAAGGAAATCATTTCCAATTTGATGAAGATTTATTTATTGTAGCATAATAAACATATTATGTCATTTTAAAAAATATTATATTCCTAAAACGTATGAAAATTAATTGTTAGCATTATCAAATTCCCAAGAGATCATTGATGACCTACTGCACATTCGGATTTGTGTTATAATATTGGTGTTTCTCACCTCATGAACTTCATGAACTTGTCCAAGTCATGAACTTCAAGAGAAGTTCAACTCATGAACTTGTCCAAGTTGGGACTGTTCAGGTTTTAGGCAAAATCGCTTGGACCAAGTGTGAGAAAAATCATTTCGACATTTTGAATGAAAACCACAAGTAGAGATAAAATATGTTCATTTCATGTCATACGCTTATTTCGCTCGTCTTACACCACAAGTGCTGCGTTTTCCTAGTAAATGATAGTAAGCCAGCCAGCAGTCCTTGACTCGCCTTGTATTGCCATTCACACATCGCAAATAAAACAAGCCAACGAACATGTGCTTGCCATTGAAAATAAGATGAAAAAAGGTACTCGAGTCTTGTTCTTATATGCATACCACATTACATGCTATACACTATACAATTAAGTGAATATTGAACAGCGTGCTATGATGTTAGTATATGTTTTGAAGCTATACAGATAATGGATGCAAAACGTGTTAATATTCCTACCGATATCTTGAACACACCGTCCTATATATTGATATATGCTTATACTTATACCTTCCAGTTCTTCGGTACTTTTTTCAATTTTATCTAATACCTCGCCATAATTCATTGTTTCCCAGTTAAGGCTAATGGTGACAAGGTAGAATCGATCTGCACGGGAGTTCTGTCTGCAAACTAGATTTCTATAAACACTTTTTTAAAAACCTGTTTTGTCAATTGTATGTGCGGATCATTTTAATGGAAATTTGATGTCTTAAAATACATTTAAATTTGATCCAACTCCCCTAAATTGTGCTTAGCGTGACATTTTTATACTGTTGTATAAGTTGTATAAGTCTGGCTGTCCATAAAGAGTTTCACGTTGATCCAACAGTCCGTTCGACCTGTGTTACTATTGAAAGGGCGCTGAAACATCATGCAGGCGACCGGGGTTCGATTACCGCCATGGTGGACCATCCTATAATTAACGGAGGTTTTATGGATGGTTTTATTGGGTTGGTTCCTAAGGAGCAGTTCTTTCGCACTGTCGTGAAAAACTTGCATTCCCACATTACCTAAGAAACCTTCGTCCCATCCCACCATCTCATTAATCATTCATTCGACACCAATAGATCTTAGTTACCATTACATACGTCGTTGAACCCAGTATTAACTTGAAAAAATATGTATTGATATTATTGTATGCTTCAGTTTTATTTCCAAAAGTGAACCCTTTCAATCTTCCGAGTTCCCCTTGCTATTACTTCGTGTGGGCGTCCTTTTGACCTTGATACCTGTCTCTTGGGGGAGGGTCACACACACACTCATGCCTCATGCAACCTGATGTTTGCACAGTCAAGTGCATGCCCGGGTATTATCAAGAGACAATAAAGGTCGTATGATCGGTCACGATCATCAATCAATCAGCTGACATTCCCTCTCTCCCCCTGCATTTACATGACACTATAGGGCCTATACGAACCTAATGGCGATTACACCACCTTCAAACGGTTACCGTGTTGAAAAGGTATGAAACCATTTCGATTAGGCTCATTGTCCAAAAGTTTGAACACAACTTACGAAATATACTTTGAAAATACTGGGACTGAGATGAGTGGTCGAGTGGCTAGCACACGGAACCGTCATTCAGCAGACCGATTCCTGCCATGATACACACTCCTGAAAGGTGTTTTTCGTGGTTTCTTCCTGTCGTTCAGGTCAATTACTGTATAACATGACCTTTAACCTCATCGTACATTCATTCACCGTCAGTTGGTCACTCTCAGTTAGTCAGCTAAGGCACCGCTTAAGAAACTGAAGTCACCGTTGGGCGTGGGTTCAAGTCCCGCATAAGGCATGGCTTTTGGAAACGTCCTTTCAGTTATCGCTTCATAGATTCATTATCACCTGCTCGTATGTACCCACGTATAACTTGGCTGTTGATGGGGTCGTTGAGCAATCGAGATCGTAGTTCAGCAGTACATGCGACGTTGAATCTAATATAAATACAAAAAAAAATGTGTTAT
This sequence comes from Brachyptera putata, assembly GCA_907164805.1. Classification (NCBI taxonomy): domain Eukaryota; kingdom Metazoa; phylum Arthropoda; class Insecta; order Plecoptera; family Taeniopterygidae; genus Brachyptera; species Brachyptera putata. The sequence continues at coordinate 16,306,253 of OU015468.1, read as the reverse complement.
ATATCTTAGCTAAGTTTGCTAAAAGAATACTCTCGTTCGTTCCGAGCACCCTTGTCGTATTTGTCACCGCGTGCACACGGCCGTGCGTGACCGTGCTCGTGTGATAAGAGGGTGCTGGCTGGGTCGCGTGCAAAGGCGTCGGTCAGTCCGCGACGGGGCAACACAGTTTCGACAACCTCTCGCTAACGGGGTTGGAGGGAGGCAAACCCGAGGGATACCAGAATGCTGTGTATATACAGTCTGACTGGGAAAGAAATTGAATGAAAGTAAAAAATCTTAATTGGAACCTGTGGTTATAAATAAATAATTTCGCCTCATATAGCCTGTGTCTGAAAGCCGGTGCACTCTGGTAGCTCAGTCAGTTTAGGCACTGCTTCAGAAACTGAAGTCACAGTCGGGCGTGGGGTCGAGAATTGACTAAAGGACTGTATATCTGTAGTCAATGGTTCGAGTCCCTCATAAGGCATGGGTTTTTGTAAAACGTCCTTTCACTTATCAACACTACTCAATTTCACAATCACCTGCTCATTCGTACCCCCGTACAACCTAGCTGTTTGTGGCTTCGTTAAGCAAACAATCATCATCATCATCGCCGGCGTCCTCGAACATGGAAGCGCACGTTTTATTCATGTGCCACTGTTTTGACAACATTTCTTTGCTCGATGAAAATTGGCACGCGCTTTATGCTTCGACTGGTTCCGAATCACTCTGGGATTTCTGACCCCCACCCTCCGTATACTCTTAGCGAGTGGTTGTCTGAACTGCGTTACCCTTCGCGAGGACCAACACCCATTGAGTTGTATCCGGGTTACACACATACACACCCTTCTTTGTAATATCGTTTTTATCCCTCATTTACGTAGCTACCCTACTATAAATAAATATAGGAACATGAAATGAGGTGATATGGTAATTGATTGAACGAACGAAGGCGAATGACTCAAATGAACTTGACTAACACATTCTGCGTTAGCGTAAACCTAGCCTATTAATTTAGTTAAGAAGCTGAAACTACATCAAATTGTTATTTTAAAAACCCGGGTCAGGAGAGTGAAGAGTACAAAAGCGTGCGACCCATAATATAATTCTAAAGCGAGAAAAGAACGGAATCATTCGTTGATGTGGTCAACGAAACTACGTGATCGGTTCTGAACACAATCGGGTAAAAAGTGCAAGACAAACCTATTAGTTCTGATATAATAGCCGCGGGTATAATTGCAAGTGTCTCGTCGCACGGCATAATTGTGTCGGTACCTGTACATGTTTACAGTGTAATTCCTTCATGTCTAGGCATCTTGTTTTACTGGTAAGAAGAAGACAGGAGGGAGGAACGGTTCGATCTAATAGATGAGTGACGTACGAAAGACTAGTTTTCAAACTTCTCGTAGTTGAGACGCTATAAGATGATACGTAGAGTATATGAAAGCTCAGAAAGTAATATAAAAATTATAGGATAAGGACGAATAATTATGATATGAATGTGAGTATAAATGGTTTCTCAAAATTCCAATACACCATTCTAAGGCTAAAATTCCTATCAAATGTATAAATTCACTGTTTAGATTGAACTTCATACACAATTCTACAAAAAAAAAACTTGTGATAGTGCCCCCAGCTCCTATCAAAAGACCAATCACAGTTATATTCGAAATATTATCACTAAAAACATGTATTATAGGCCTATAGGGCCTACACAAGTATATTCTCTCCGTCGGTGGATCACGTTTTCCGGCGTTGACCAGCCGGACGGACGGGAGGCTTGCGTCATACACACGTGACTGGCTGGTTGTACACAAATGTGCGGACGGGTTCTCTTCACGGGTTCTGCTAGATTATAATCGGGAAAAACAAGACCTCCGCATGTGGATACATGCGAGATTCGGATTCGTTGACATCTGGTATTTGAGAATTCAAGAGTTGGCAGGTCGACTTGGCGCTTGAAAATATGTATTTGGTTTAACGACGCATTGTAATGATAACCAAGTCTATTTGGCGTGTATATATATATATATATATATATATATATATATATATATTTATTTATTTATTTACATATGCAATATGAATTTCAAATAAGACATTTTTTTAATTTCACGTTCATAACACCACAGTAATATTGGTATAAATATGTAAGCTATTTTTAGTCATCGGTATTTCTGTCACACCATCACGTTTGATTGAACAAAATTGGTTTTACTCGACTGAAGAAATTCAAAAAATATCATTTCATATATGCTTGGTACAAAACCTAAATGGTTGAATGGTGTCTATATTTATACCGTATTATAAAAGTGTCGTGCGTTTCATTAAATGGGGTTATTTATATTCTTAATCTGTCGTCTAGTAGTTACAGCGTTTAAGAAAAAGATGTCTTCAAACTCAGTGATTTGACACTAGATTATATTATCCTCGAGCTCCAAAGGACGTTGCAGCTTATTAGTATTCACGTATGAAAACGAGTTTAACAAGACACTCTTCATCCACTATAGGCTATTACCCAGTATCCATATCAAACACAAAAGGCTAAACGACCGTGAACGTACGTAACTCCTTTTGTCTCAATCGACTATAGAGAGGAAAAAGAGTGGGCCGATACCAGTTTTTGCTCGTGTGAAAAGTAAAGGACACTCGATGTAGGATTTGGTAGGGGGTCTTCAAATTATTTATACTGTATAGGCCTTCTGAAATCCAAGGACAATTTTTCGAGCCGTGATGTATGACCTTGAAAAGTCTTTCGTTTTCGTGTGAGAGTTTCGGTTCTGCTACGGTCTCGTGAATCTTAATTGTTACTCATTAGTTGATGGAGATTCAACCAGTCACTGCTCACAAAAATACTGTTGAATAATTCCATTGCTGTGTGTGTTGCATTGATGGCCATTGTTATTATTAATTACGTTGATTGGGAGATAGTAGTTTTACCTATCACGTGCGAACCAGATAATGATGTAACGTAATTCCGAGTAGTGTTGGTATTTTGGATTTTATGAAAATTGAATTCTTTATTAAACATAAGAGCTGCCCGACAAACATAAAATAGACAACATAAATATGAGTAGAATAATTGGATCAACTTCCATTAATTGGATGCATGCATAACATTATTCATAATTTATCCTCTCTTCTTCCCAGCGCGTATAATATACATTTTTAGGGCGTATATGTACTAAAAATGATTGAAGTAGGCCTATTTTGTTAGTGCAAAAACTTTCGCGATTTAATTGATATACATCATAAATATTACTATCAGGTATTTGTAATATGCGTGTTAGAACAGGTAGTGCAGCCAAAATTCAATGTATCTTTTTTCTTTCTGTTTATATTCAAAATTATGTTTGGAAAGTTATTTAATAATGCATGAATCCAATTAGTTATTTGAGATCTCCTTTCGCTGTTCATACCCTCATCTTCTGCAGAGCAAAGTGTGGTACTGGTAGGCCCCCTAATGTCCCCATCATGTGACATGACTATACAAGATCGTGTGAATTGATTGATTTGTACTCGTTATCGGTACTGATTCAATTCAATTAATTGAATTTGTAATTTGCAATGAAATACAGGTGGCAAATATCCTCATTGTGATGAAAAACTAATTAATAATAATTCAAACAATGTCCAAATTAACTATACTAACATAAAAAAAGACTAAACAAATATAATATATCATAGCTTATTCCAGTCTTTAGTAGTCCTGTTGACGAATGAATATCTCCCAACCTCCTTCCTGGCTTCTCTTGGTATTATTTAGGACAAAAATCTTGTTCCTCTTGCTCGATATTTCTGAATACGATATTCCTGAATATCCTGAAGACTCTCTAAACATATTTATCATCCTCAAGAGTCTTGTCTTTCCTGTAACGTATCCCACCATAGTCCTTATTTCAATCCGTGTTTCTCGTTTCTCTCTTTTACCTCGTTCCTCTATTTATTCCTTCCTAATTTACCATTTACTTTTCTTGCTGTCATTCTCTGACTATTTTCCACGCTCTTTATCTGTCCATTCTATTCTGTCTCCTTCTCCACGCGGATACCGGGTAATAAGTTTCAGGTTGATAATATAACCGTCTATGATATAACCATTGATTGCAAGGCTGTTGTCAGTAGGCCTACGCGTCAATGGATTAAAAATCATTCTCGCTACGTGCAGTCATACAATTGTTGAATTGAGCAGAACGTGGCAGCCTTGCTCCTTTTCAAAGTGATAACCGATTAATTTGATGTATGATCGTCGAAATGCGGCTGCACTTATTCGAACGACCTTGACTTTTTACGTTGTTTCATTGCGATCTTTCGGCCCTTTTTGGGTATTCCTCAGAACAATTTTCAGGTACTCGATTATTGGTAAACAATAGAACTTGTGAAGAGTTACGAAATAAACCGTGTGCGTATCTCAACAATGACATTAAAAATGTTCCATTTAGCAATTGACATTTTTTTGTAACCTTTCACCCGCCAACTGTTGTTTTTAATTTGATTTAAAAAAAATATATACATTTATATTAGTTTTACCAACCGATAATTAGTGAATTGAGCAATAACTAGTGAATTAACTCGCTATCACCCTCGGTTACGCAATTAACTAATTGATACTAAATTATCAGTTGATACAAGCGGCTGCAGTTATCCAAGTTTTTACAGTTTTTTTTTGGTCGCCAATCGTTTTCTCCAGTAGATACAAGTATGACCCTCTGTGACGGTCAAGACCATGGTTATATGACCGGGTTTCCTTCTCAATGATGACGTCAGAATATTATGGTCTACTGTTTGTGTTGATGCATATGCGTTCGACATGCATACTTCGTACGTTATTACATGTATTAAAGGGTTTACTGTTAGAATAGAGCACGCAATGAAAAAGCGGAACACATCACGTTTTAAAAGTTGGCGTTTCATTTTGCTATTTGAACATTTTGAACACCCATGCCTACAGCGTATTGATGTAGGTGATTCACTGGAAATGTTATTCAACTAAGACTGAATGGTTGCGTGCTAGCACACTGAACCGGCATTCAGGAGTCCGGGGTTCGATTTATCCTGACAGGGGTTTTTCGTGGTTTCCCTCTGTCGTTCAGGTCAATAATGAGATGGTTATTTAACAACAGACCACAACGGAGTCCTTCCCACAATCCAAAAACACAATAAAATAACTTTTTATCTCATCATCCCATCATCTCATGTATCATTCACCAACGCCAATAGATCGTAGTCATCAGCACAGTACAGCGTTAAACCCAATATAATTGAATAAATAAAGTGTTGTTTCATCATGTCATTCTTCTACGTTGTGCTATGTTTTCTACTCGAAGATACGTTCATATGCATGTAGATGTAAATTAGCGGCAGGTGTACATGCGTCCACGCTATGCATTCATTATAAATTATTATTTATCAACAGTCTCCTATGTAGACTATAGCTAGTAAAATGGGCGTTATTATAGTAGCACCTTCTTCATTATGTGATAGTAGGGTGGAAAGTGCGAAAGGCGGGAAATGCTTTGAAACACTCCCGCGCTTGCGTGCACACCGTGTTTGATGAAGTCCAAGCAAAACCGACATCCAAACTAGCTGTAAATAATAATGTATAGTAATTATTATCAAAAACGTCAAGTCGTAAAAATGTATAGAAACGATATATCGAGCCTTGTGTTAGTCGATAGAAATGGCTATTTTTAAATAGACTGGGTAAACACGTTGGATAGTATGGGTCTTGACCTGATGAGATATTGAAATAATTCTCACAACCGTTTTGATTGATTCGAGGTAATTTATAAAATACATTTGTTTATATTTGCAAGTTTTATATGATGCCCTAAATCATGATCGTGTAAATGTTTTTACGTAAGCGATGGTAACACAAATCTACCTATTCTGTATTAATTAGGATATTTTACAAGGAATTGTCCAGATAATTATTCGACATAAACTCAATTGTTTCAGATAAGATGTTCTATTGTGTTTTATTTTAATTGGCCGACGATTTTTTTATTTTTTTATTTTGATGACACCTGCCATGTAGTTCGTAGTTTGGTATAGGCCAGTGTATTGCCGCGCGCCATGGCTTGGCTGGTGGGGTGATTGAGTCTGCGGCTGGCGTGACTATAGGAAGGGTGAAAATAACACATGTTCATTTGTTTGAATCACAAAGCCCATTTTACGTGTGTACTAACGAAGTCTCGGGAGCGTTAGTAGTGTGCACTTAGTTCAGTATGAGTATAACATACATTTACAAGATAGAAATGCAGTAAATTGCATGTAGATTTTTTGTTCATAGTGGGATTATATAAGCGTATAGGCAAGACGATTAAAAATAAAAAACTTGTGATTACGTACTAAGTGAATCGGCTACAATGAACTAACACGTGAGGATTACTGATACGATAATATATTATTACATTCTAGTATTTGTAGAGAGTGGGTTGAAATTCAAACTATGACTCAGTTCACTATAGGCCTATATATATATGCAGTTTGAAACAGTGGCGTTGTGGGCGGCGATCGCGTGTATGAAAGGGTTTTATTAAAAGGTCGATGTTTTAACTTTTCAGTGTGGGGAAAAGTTCTACACTGTAAATTAATTGAACCTAGAAAATAAAATTTCCCATTTTGACCTGCCACAATTTTTAAATTTGTATACCCAAAATAGTGATTCAACTAAACAAATGCGTTTGGCAAGGCATGGGGCAGGTGGGGGTCAAGATTGTTTGTAATTGAATCATAATTGAATCATACAATACATTGATAGTACAGAAACAATTTGGAGATACCTAAACTTATGCCTAAACATACCTAAATGTATAGTATATAACTAAACCTAATATTTACACTTATATCAACCTGTATAAAAATATAATAAATAAAAATGTGACTAAGTGCTTTGTCTATTTCTGGCAGACCAGTCACAGAAGTTCACAGCATGCTTCGAATACACAACATCCTAAACCAGAAACAAGATGGCAGGGAACATTCAGTTTTAAGCAATTCTGGTGGATAGTTTTTTGAAAGATCAAAAGTGGTTGCCAAACCCATTGTTTCCAGTTCATATATGTACCCAACTTTGAGTACCCTAATTTTAGCAATCCAATTCAAGTTTTCAGTTTCAGAACTTGATTGTGTCAACTGTTAATTAAGTGATTAATTATAAGCAGGTCTATTCATCAAACATAGGAAACCTTACCATAGAAAATGATTTCATGCTTGTCTACTTGTTTCATCTGTAGTTAAAGCTATTTTAATTTGACAGTTTAAAACAGAACCAACTTGAGTGTGTTATTTCAGCTTGATTGGTGCATGCATGTACTTCATTATTGTAGAATCTAACAAAGTCTAATTAAAATCAGATACTCAAGATCAGGAAAGTGGTATAATTATGTTACATGACAATATTAACATGTAAATTATGCTGTACATGCTGATATTTTTACTCTGTTCTTCTTGTTGAGTATAATTATTATGCATTGCTTTACCTTACATACCACTACTATTGCAGTTGCAAGATGGTACTTTTTTATTTCTCCATTAAGTGACTGGACTGACTGCATTCCGTTCTAAATGCATACCGGAGTTTTTTTTCTTCAATTTACACCAACTTTGGAATAGAATTCCTTACCTTATAAATAATATTCTTCTCACTTGAATAAAACTAAGGCAGGAAAACACTATATATTTTTAATGAGGGGAGAACAGTTAGATTATGTCTGAACATATGTACATAAGCCTACTGAGCAGTAATTAATTACAATATACCCAATTGTAGTTAGCTACTAATAAATACAGAATAATACTGCTATGATTATCATGAAAAATGTGAATAATCAATACCACTTTCTGACATCAAACAGCAAGCAACTATAATATTAATATAGGCCTATATAAATAAATATGTTTAATAATTTTTAATGATTTAACAGTCATAATGAAAAACACAGACAAATCAACATATGAAATATATGTAATATAATGATGATTTGTGGTATCAACAGAATAATTGATATATAATCTCAATGTTCTGAATTTATTACAAATTTCATTTTCAATTTAAGCAAGTAAAATCACAATTTTTCATATGAAAACTACAAAATTAATTATTATTGGATAAGAGAATAATGAATACGGTAAGGGAAGATTTTTCAAAGATTTAGCCTGGGCTAAATCGGAAAAAATGAAGATCAGCTTTATTTTAGCATTTACGTGACCTGTATTGAAGTATTATGTATTGTCTTTGGCTCTTTGGCAATATATCTCGAATTATTCTCATTCCCATGAAATACATTTGAATTATTTTTTATTAAAATTTATATTAGGTTTAACGACGCACTGTGAGCGGGGATCTAATTGCGTTGGATGGATGATTGAATGAGTGATGAGATTAAGGTTCTTGGGTAATGGGAATGATAGTGGGAAGGAAGCGGTCATGGCCGACTTGTTGTAGGAACCATCCAGGCATTAGCCTAGACTACAGAGAGAAACCATGAAAAACCACTGTAAAAATGGTAGTCGGCGGCGATCGAACTGGGTTCGAAATTCTCCTCGCCTCTCGGATCACATGATGCGAGCGCGTTTAAACTGCCCCACATGTGCCGGTTTGAAATTAATGAGACCTAGGACAAAGAGAATTGGATACGTTTGTTGATGGTTTATCATTTCCATTGTTGCAGGTGTCGAGTGTGACGGGTGGGCGTGGCATCTACAACATGCGCGTGCCGGGCGCGACGCCCACGCCCACGGGGTGCACGGGCAGCACGCGCAGCGCCACGAGGGCGGTCACGCCGCAGAGCGCGACCGACACCGAGGACGAGGGGGAGGAAATATCGGAGATAGCTCAGCAGCTGGTCAGTGCCGAACAAGAGAGCATCGCCATTTCGGAACATTTGCAGGTAGGATTTTGTTCGTCGGATTTTTCGCTTTGGATTGTCCAGGGGTCTGCAATCTTTCTCAGCCAATCAATCTCCCGGGCTGGGCTCTTTTCCGATTATATCGCACAGATACTTGTGTGTAGATTGCCTTTTGTAACATTTATAGAAAAATTGATTGAAGTACTACTCCACCACTAGGTTATAAATCAAGAAGACTTGGCAGCTATCTTGCCTGACGTGATAACGCTGGGCCACCAAGATGACGAGGTTTGCACTCCATTTGACGGCTTCGAAGATGTCAGCTCGGAAAGTGGCAAGGCAGCGAACCGAGGCGTCGAGTCTAGCAGTGATGTGGAGTTACCTGAACAGGTGAATGAAATTTTAATTATTATTAGGGTTGTGTGAAATTGCTTTTTTGAAGTTGAACTTGAACTCAAGACTCGAAAGTTTGCAAACTTTGAACTTTTTTCAAACTTTAAAATTGAAAAACATAGGCCTACATATAAAATTAGTGGTTTGGCTATTAGAAATAATAGGATAATAAGCTGTATATTTAACCCACTTTTTTATTGTTTTAGATCTTTAGGTTTTAGGGTTTTTTAGTGTTGGTTAGGGTTAGCTTAGGTATGATACAACAACACAGTAATTTCACGGTTTACAAACATGACCCACAATCTTTGAACATAGTAGTTTCCTTCAAATGCTTTCAGATTCAACTTCGGTAGAGCCACCATAACAGATGAGCGTAATATTTAAGTAGGGTGGGAAAGTTAAAAATCTTCAATTGGTAAATAACATTTTTTTCTATATATTTAAAACTCACCATATAAGCCTACAAGTTAGGCCTATATGCCATCCTTTAGCCGAAAAGGTAGGTACCGTAATGTTGTCGTACTAGTAGGCCAACTAGCTGCGTGTGAGACTTAATATGCCTACTTCTGAAGATGACTCTTAGTATTGGTAATTCTTGAATGCATGCTAGTTAGTGGCTCTTAATCCAATACTTCGTTTTTTCGACAGGTTGTTAGCGCAGCCATCCAGCGTATCCATTTGGACGGCGGACAAGATTCTAGCAGTGACGGGGCTAGCTGCGACGATGAAGCAGTTTCGTCAGTCGGACATCCATATTCATCGAGTTTGTTGCAACAATTCGTTGAGAAGACGAAGCTACTCTCCTCACAGGTAGGGCAATAGGGTAATGTTTTCATTGTATGAATATTAAAATTTGAGATAGAATGTTTTCACCTGTCTTCATTCACGTAATTTTTATGAAAAGAGAATAGCGTAGCCTTTTGTCAGGTTAAGGTTGGGATGATTTAGCTCAACTGAGTGAAGTGAATCACTGTGTGGCAGCTGTAAGCAGTAGTGTGGTGTCGGGTTACACCTAGTTTATGCTCATAAACTATGTCAAGTTACCGAAACTTACTCCAAAGAATGGGAATGGTGCTGTTCTTCACCATCAACTCTGCTATCTGAACATCATACAACTAACGGGTATAATCCACTACTCTCCCAAGTCAGTAAAACACGTGGATGTTTACTTGTAGTCTACATAATAGTAATCATTTTTACAGGCTTCCGACAAGAGCACGGAGGTTCCTAAAAGAAGAAAACGAGGCCGCCCACCTAAATCTGCCAAAAGTAAACGAGTGCCTGAAATTGAAGCGTACATGCAGCTAGATCTGTCCGTATCGAATGTTTCGCCAGACAGTGGTATCCAATCGGTAGCGGGCTCACCACCAAGACGGTCAGTTTCACCCGTTCTCGGACCGAACAACACAGACAATTCCCCACAATCACCGAGCTCGGAGAACGGCTCTCCAAATTACGCTACCGAAGAGAACCGTCAGAAATCCAAGCCTAAAACCAGTATGTCCGAGATACGGAGAGGTCGAGGCAGGCCGAAAGGTTCTGTGAAGAAAGGAAAACGGTTGAATTCGGATTTTGCGAGTGGTACGGATAGCTGTGACGAAATACCACCGGCCCCTTCCTTAAGTACGACCGTCAAACGTCGTCCTGGTCGTCCTAAAAAGACGATACCTAATGTAGAACCCACCACAACGATCGATCTGAAATGTGATGACGATCGAGCTCACGGCGAATCTGAACATTTGGTGCCTGTTAAAAAGGATATCTTGAATATTGAAAAAATATTCAAATCAGAGAGTAAGCCACATTCGAAAAAGAAAAATAGTGATATTATAAAGTTAACTGATAAAAATACCAATTCTCCAAAGTCATATGATGGATTGGTTGGTGGGAAACAACCGAAAAGCAGTGCAATCTTAAGTGAAATATGTGAACGAGTAAGCAAGCGTCTGGATCTACCATTACATTCGGTTACCAGCTATCCGTTGAAATTGACCAAAGTCAAACTTACCAAAGATTCACTGCGTGGTGGTAAACTGAAGAGAGGAAGGAGAAAACGAGAGCTGGGAGAGGGTAGTGAAAAAGAAGCGAAAGATAAACGTAGGAGAAGATTCTCATCTAGTTCGCCAGGTAGTTCTCATCGTGGTAACGGGTCTCGGAATCATTCAAACAATTCTATTAAGCCAGCATCGACACCGCAAGTACCTGCACCTAGATTATTGAGTCTTCCACATGGAGTGCCTCACAAGCACAAGAAAAAGAAGAAAAAGTCAAAACCAGTGAAGGCGGTACGTCATCTAATCATATTCTAGTTATAAGTTATAAATAATTAAATGGTTTGATCCTACTTTAAAAATTATAGAGTAAACAGCTGAAATTTTTGTTCATTGTGAACGATACAAACTTCTAATAAAGTAGGACTTTAGGTTTTGTTTGACAGATTGGTTTTATGCTTTTTCGGCAAAGCTATCAATATCCGGTATATCGTTCGTACTTCCTACCAACCTAATTTTATGGAAATTCTATAATTTTCGAGGTCCCGTGATATAAAAAAATTAACAGACCTCGCACTAGTTTGAGACCTGAACCACTTTCTAAATTCGAACTAACATCGAGACTTGGAGAAAGAATATAAATTCGAGTCTCGATTTCGATTCGATCTTGACTCAAAATTGCTCTCGATTTTGACTCGAAAAGCTCTAATGTTATAGGCCTACTTGTATGTACGGTATAATATTTATCACTTCAGGGCCTAAGTATGGATCGACTTCTCTAATTGTTCAACTTTGAAAGTATAGCCAAATAAAGATCACTAGTGATAATAAAACTATTTATATAATTTTGAATATTCATTTGATAGCCTACATTTGCAACCGCATATATATATGAAAAAGTCTCAGTGTGATTAAACCTCTGTACATTGCCTCCTTAGGTTCGCATACCTGAAGATCCTGCATTACTGACCGACCTTGAGCGACTGGTACATATGTTTCGACGTTCTTGCACCATCGCAATTGCAAGAAACGCGTCGTCGCGTAGCGAAGGGAATTTGCCGTCGATATTTCGCGTGAAACGTATCGGGAAGAAGCGTAAAGGTAGCGAGAAGTCTCGGAACAGTCAGCTCACATCGATGAGTGACAGGGATTCGGGTGGAGAAGGTGACGGAAAGGAGAAAGAGAAGAGTAGACAAAGGAGGCCAAAAAAGAGTACAGTTGAACCACCAAAGGTGAATATGAATTTTATATATATATATATATATTAAATCCTATGAAAAAAATGTAAAACTTAAGCCCTTGAGCACTAGTCAATGCAATGGTTTGTACTTTCGATTCTTGACTTATGAGTTATGCCGTATGTAAACGGTATAATCAGACGGTGATTGTTAGGTGATTGTTAGGTCTTTGTGTCAGTTAACACATCCTATGTTACTTCATTGCAATATTACTATAAACTAGCCATAGCCCCGCGTTTAAAACGCAGGGTCTCTCTCTGTTGTTACTATACTTCCCACTACTATTGTGTAACTGCCACGTGTTTATCTTCAAGCGAAGTGTGAAGTGATTTACGCACAACAAAGTGTCAATGATCAGGGCAAAGCGCCTCCCTCCTCTCCCTCCCTTCTCTGCCTGTCATCCATGCCTCCCTCACCTTCCCCCCCCCCACCCCCGCTTCCCCTGCCCCTATTATTTTCTATAATACTTGGAATGGCTTTAGGACAGTACATGGTTTCACAGTATATTTGATGTATAATAGCCTACTCTTATACACATCTAATCAATAAAATCAAATGCAGAGATAGACATAAGATAATGTTGAGTGATTGCTCCGTCTAATAAGGCACTAACAATAGTGTAAAGTCTACAGTTATTTCCACACAATGACAATTAATTTTGTGTGTTTTCAGGGCCATCATGAGCGAACAGAACCAGCTAATAATGAACAACGGTTGCCACTGAAGAAACGCCACTATCATATGTCACTGCCACCTGTTCCACTTACCAGCCAAGACAGTCAGAACACCGATAAAACACAGTCATGTGATAAAATCACCTCCAGTAAAATATTGCCAGGAGATGGAACCAGGAAGTCTGTCAGTAGTGAACGAACGACTGATAAAAACGTTGATAAAACAATGACAAAATCAGAAAAATGTTCATCTGCCCCGAGTAAAAGTAGTCAGGCTGAAGTTAAAGTAAAAGCCATCACTGAAACACATAGAAATTCTAGAAATTCAGTAAATAGTGAGCGGATTGTAGAAAAAGCTAATGACAAAACTGTGGTCAAGCTGGAGAAAAATGTAAACTCGGGTAAGGTAATGCAGACAGACCTCAAATCTAAATCTCAAACAGAAGTACTACGTAAACTAGCGACAGTGGAAAGTACAAGAAAATCGATGAATTCTGAAAGAACAACTGAAAAAGCAGGTGATAAAGTAGTGATCAAAGCTGAAAAGGGTGCTAGTGTGTCGATTAAAAGTGGTCATTCTGAGAGTAAACCAAAAGCTATCGCTGAAGTGCCTCGTAATTCAATCGACGAAGTTATTGAGGCTTGCATTACGCGATACTCGACACCGTCCATGATTACGACTCCCAAGAAGAGGCATCGGTTGGAAAACACTGCGGCTGTCTCTCCGAGAAATCTTCCCACGGCTTCGGTGAAAGCGAAAGATGCGGAGGTGACCGTAAACAGTAAAGCATCGGCGCAACCCAGTAAGAGAGCGACGTCGAGAAGTGCAAGCGCAGCAACGGCTGCAAACTCTCCACCCTCAGTCGTAGAAACGAAACCATTGGATGGGATATTTGAACCATCTTCGAAAACCATCAACCTAGATTTGCCTACTTCCTTGCCTACATTTTTGACTAGGACCGCTTTATCTAATAAATCTATTTTGCCAAACAGTAAGTCCAATTGTTCGAACCTTCTTGCCACCGAAACTCTGCCATCAACCACAACCGACCTATCTCTTGCGTCAGTCGGGACAAATAGTGGTAAAAATAGTGTTCCGACTAAAAGTGCCAGTAATTCTCCACTGGAAAAAACTATTTGCAAACCATTGACCATCTCCATTGAGCAACATTCAGTGGAAAATTCTGGTACTTCTCAGAATAGCAATATTATTTCACCAAAAAATAAAGTACCCAATAAATCTTCAGTTAAAGCTAACTCTCCAAAAGTATCATCTCCGATGAGTAAGGTAAATTCCCCGAAATCGGTGGATGTTTTGACGGAAATCACGTCTGATGTTACACCATTCCATAATTTAAGATTGAAAAGATCCAACGGTACAATTGTGGAGGAAACGAATAGCAGCAAACTTGTTAGTAAGAAGAAAAAGCTGATAAGTGCAGACGTACGTATTCAGGTCACTAAAATCAGCCCCGCAGAGTTGATGTTGAACGCAAAGAAAAAAGTACGGCGGAGAAAAGCCATCAACAGAACCGGCTTTCCTGTTAAGAAAAAGAAGAAAAAGAAAATAAACCTGCCTGCCGAAACTATTCTGACCTATGAGGGTGAGGATTGTGAAGCTCTAATACCCAAATCTATAATATCTGTGATAAATGTGACGAACGATGTTAGCCTAAAGAATTCTGCTAATGATAAAGCCAGTGAAACAGTACAACCAAAACATACAAACACTAGATTAAGTAAATCTGTCGACACAACAGAGTCAAAATTAGGTAGGACTAAGAATGCAAATAAGTGTAAAGAAAAAATTAGCCATTTAGATAGAAGTATTACAAGAGTTGTGAAAAATAATGAAGGTAACGAGAGTGAGAGCGATAGGCCGAGTAGCCGGACAGAAATGGAAATCGACTTGAGTATTTTAGAACCAGAAGTGTTGATTTACGAAAGAACTCGTAAACGAAAACGAGAAAGTGACGTGATTAACGATACCAAAGTCCTACAGCCACAGTTTCCACCTGTTTTAAAACGTATTAGAAAGTGCAAAGAAGACGACACCGATAGTGATGTAATCGTACCTGACGATGTACCGTCTTGCGATGAGTCGACCAAGTCAGGACCGAGGAAAAAACAACCGAGATGGCGGAAGAAATTCCTCGTCGCTGGTCTATTCTCCGACTATTTCAAGGAAGACGAGCCGCGACGCATTGGTGATGCTGCAAGCAAACAACGGTTGACGACGTATAAACCTGAAGAACACAAATATGGCTTGCTGCCGCCGCCTTATCATTGCGGGAGATATCTGAGACAGAGGAAAGTGGAGTTCAAATTGCCTTATGACATGTGGTGGCAGCATTTAAACAGCCAGCTACCTGGGAGGGATCTGGTAAGTTGAACATACACCATGCAACTGATATTGAGTACCAGTATGATATGCAAATGTTATTTTATAACAAGATTTGAAACTTGCTGCCCCAGCAGGCGTGAACGCCCCAGTGCTCATGGCAATAGGGGACCCATGTTGCAACAACGAAAATACATATAAAGGATTCTTGAAAATTAAATATGGAATTAGGACCTTCTTTTTATATAATCCAGAAATTCCTTTTCAAAACTTAACTGAATTTATTGACAAATTTGCATAATTCATGGAACCATGGAATGTAGTATGATTGGAGTTTCCCTAAGCCTAAATGTAGACGTAGCCGTATGTGAAATTTAAAATGTTTTTTTTCCAAAAAATGTCTTGCTAGGCGTAACTAGAGACTAAACCTGAATACAGTATACTGTACCACAATCTTTTATCGTGTATTACACGTTGTACACGTTGTTCTAGATACAAGAAGTCACTTTACAAGTAGTATTTTCCGTAGCTTTTGTCCGGTTCACTCTACATCATGTTCAATTTTCATTGAAATTCCAGCAACTAGACGTATTGTCAATCAATGTTCATTTCCATTTTGAATGATTATTTTCAGTACTTTAGCTTAAATGTTCAAATTTCAAAATGATTGCGATAGGTCTGATGGAAATAACCACTATTTCAAGCATTTGTTGAGAATTTATTCATTGAATATTTTTTTCTACACAATGGCTAGATTGACCATTATTAATGAATAAAAAAATTGTTATTATTTGAATTATTCAAATTATTTAATCGAATTATTCAGGAGTAGCAGGAAGAGAACATGGGTCTGGCAAACCCGAGTCGACATGTTTTTCTCAGTTTTGTGCACTTACCTACCTTTGTTAGAAGAAGTAGGCCTATATGGAAATGAAAAGAAGGGAATTTCAATTGGGACATATATTTAATATTTGATCCCCGTATGTCGATAGGCTAACTTTCCGAGTGAGTTTCCTGATGGTATTGTACATGTTTGTTCAGGTGCCTTCGTGGAATTACAAGAAGATCCGCACGAACGTGTACTACGACGTGAAACCCACTTACGGCTACGAGGCGCAGGCGTGTAATTGCGCGCCAGCAGACGTGCACGCCAAGGTCGGCTGCGGTGACGACTGCATCAACCGGATGGTCTACACCGAGTGCTCGTCGCAGCTCTGTCCGTGCAAAGAGGTGTGCTCCAATCAGAAGATACAGAGACACGAGTGGGCGCCGGGACTGGATAAGTTCATGACTAAAGATAAGGTAAAGGAATACTTGTCGGGATGGAGACTCGACAATGGCATTATCTACGAATCTAAATGTTGATGTTGATTGTCACGTCATATGTACGTAATACTTTTTTCATGCAAACTTTTGTCGCATCGAAGGTGTCTGCCGCCTTTAACTTGCTAATCGTGGATAATGCTATGCGAGTCATCCTACCTTGAAACAACCACCTACTTGATTGATGTTGGCTAATTACTTGGCCCTACAGTAAGAGTTTGTGTTGAGTCCAACTAATAGGGCCTACCACTGAGATTTGAATGAGTCGATGGTGAAATCTCGATTGATCTTTCCCGGATCCATTGCTTTCTTGATTCTACAATTTATTTTGCCTCACTCTACTCCCATATACTCGTTTAGATTTTCCATCGTGAATCGTGTACCTGCATGGTTGGATTCTTTCATGATCCGTTGAGAAACCATAGATAAGGTTTTCATTGTAGCCTAATTTAATTAATTTTACTCACAATTTGGGATATAACAGGCCTTTTTATTCAACCTTTAGGTTATAGTTACTTGAATCAATTTGTAATTGATTTAACATTTTGAATCTCAGTCTCCTGGTACCTGTAGTTGCAACTTGTAAATAGGGGTTTGTACTAACTGAGGGATCTCAGAGGTAGAAGTTTCTAGATACTCAGGTCACGGTCAGCCATCTTTTCAATTGACGTCTGATACAGTATGTTAATTAAATTTCAGAAATAATATCGTTAATAAAGCTATTTATGAATACAAGCAAAATGATGATCATGTTCCAAATTATATCTGTACGAATTATATTTCAGGGTTGGGGAGTCAGGACCAAACAGTTGATCAAGACCGGCGATTTCATTCTCGAGTACGTCGGGGAAGTTGTCAGCGAGAAGGAGTTCAAAGATCGAATGGCCTCGCGCTACATTCACGACACCCACCACTACTGCCTGAACCTCGACGGCGGTTTGGTGATCGACGGCCATCGGATGGGAGGCGACGGTCGTTTCGTCAACCACTCGTGCGAGCCCAACTGCGAGATGCAGAAGTGGAGCGTCCATGGCCTGTTCCGGATGGCTCTGTTTGCGCTGCGGGACGTGTCGCCGGACGAAGAACTCTCGTACGACTACAACTTTTCTCTCTTCAATCCTGCCGAGGGACAGGTGAGCTTCAGTTGTGGTAGTTAGGCATATGTAGGCTATTGAACTTCTGTTCTGTAGATTTACGTGAGACTTGAATTAGTAAATATTTACCGGGACTCGTACCAAGACAATCGCTTAAAGTAACATCATATTACCGGCACATGCAGCACAGTGGTTAACGCACACGCTTCATGTGATCCGGGAGGCGAGGCTAATTTCGAACCCAGTTCGATCCCCGCCGCTGACCATCTCTACAGATGGGTTTTTCATGGTTTCCTCTGTAGTCTAGGCTAATGCTGAGATGGTTCCCACAATAAGTCCTCCATGATTGCTTCCTTCCCACTATACTTCCCATACCCAAGAACCTTCATCTCATCATCCCATCATCTTATTAATCATTCATCCGACGCCATTAGATCTGCGCTATCATAACAGTGCGTCGTTAAACCCAATATATATAAATAACATCCTATTCTGATGTAGTTCTATAAGAATAGAACTTCGATTGGCAAATGTTAAGTACGCTAAACGAGTAGTGGATTGGTAGTACTGTCTACCTTGGATTTTGTAAGGCACAGTAACAATTATATTCTAGAATGAAGGTCTACTATTTATCTTGGCCCTACCCATGTCCCAAGGGGGGAATTTTTAGCCACATCTTACGGGAATTGACAATTGTGTTTGAAAAGTGAATGTTTCTAATTTGTTTTAATATTTTATTTCAGCCTTGCAAGTGTGGTAGCAGTCACTGCCGAGGCGTTATTGGTGGTAAGAGTCAGCGATTGAACGGTATGCCGGCTGCAGACAAGGGCGAGCGCCGTGTGGTCGGTCGGCCGCGCAAGAATGCCCGTAAGAATAACGCCAATATCAGGATACGCTCGAAAAAGAGAGCGGGCGGTGACATAAGCAGCAAGACTCCTGTGAAGCCGATGTCGCATCAGCAGAGATGTTTTGCACAGTTACATCATTGCTTTCTGCTTAGAAACCTGGAGAAGGTAACATACTAACTTATTTTATTTTTAAAATTTGGTTTGAAATGATTTTTTGGTGACGAGACAACCTCGAAGTCTTGGAACAACAGAGGTGCCACTTCTAAATGGTCTTAATTCATTCGTGACCTTAATGGGAAAGCAATCATTCAATATACCGTATCGAGATTTCAATATTGATGAAAAGAAATCAAGTATGCCCATGCCTTTTTTAAACTAGTATTTTTAGGTTATTAATGACCTAAAATCCTATGGGATTCTTATGAACTTGTATTTGAACTCTTTATTATTTTTTTTTTGTGCCGAGTTTCGTACATTTATATTTGATCAAAATTCTGTATTGGCACATATGGCCGTGAGAGTTAGCAACGATGTGAGAGCTCGCAACGATGTGAGAGCTCGCAACGATGTGAGAGCGTGCATTCTTCACTATCTAGTGCAGCCAGCAAAGCAGGCATGCAATTGAATCAAGATCAATCGTTAGCATTGTCGCTGATTAGCCACGCGAATGATTCAGACTAATTTTTCAGTTTATTTTGTTTTGAAATGGGCCCAACTAAGATATCGTGTTTTCATTGCAGGTGAAACGTCTGCGTGAGCGTTTAAAGGACGCGTGCCGACGCGAACAACAGGTTGCAGCCACATCGGCCAACTACACGCGTCCCGTTCCCAAGCACTCTGACGTGTTCATGGCGCAACTGAATGCTCTATCTTGCCCGCGAAACATGCGCACGCGCCGATTGGCACAAGCCGAGGATAACCCAGAATTGACCAAGACTGCCCGATTAGCTTATGTCTTCCGTGATCTCTACAATATTGTTATTGCTGCCAAAGGTAGGCCTATTCATGATTAGAAAATTAGTCAACAACTAGGCCTTTTGAAATTCTCATGCAGATGTTTTAAACTTTTAATGCTTCTCTATTGAAACAAAAAGTGTCTTGATCTTTTTATATTATCTCTTGTCTTAATTGTGGGTCACTTACCATCATAGCCAGAAATTCGTTTTGATGATTAAGGTACCGGCAGTACTTGGCGTAAAAGTGATGGTGTCATTCTGCGTTATATTGGTGCTTGTATCAAAGTAGCTAAATTGTTTGAAAAGTAGTATCTCTTCTCTTGATGGTTCTGAGATAGATAGATGATCAGTGGCTAGTACGTTGAACCAATATTCAGCAGCAGGGGTTCGATGCCCACCATGGTCCACTATCGTAACATGGGTTTTTCGTGGTTTCCCACAGTCAGTTGAGTGCATACTGTGGATGGTTCTACTTCTATAAAAGTAAGACACAGCCTTTCCCTTCATACTGATCAAAACACGAATCAAAAGTAACTTTCGTTTCATCTACCCATCACCTCATTCATTATTCACTGACGCTGATGTCTTGGTCATCATTGCAGTGCGCCGTTATACCCAATGCCAATAAATAAACAAGTATGAGTGAGATGTTAATATTGCTATTGTATTTTCCAGATGAGCGAAACGAGATGTTAGCAACGCCGTTTTTAACACTGCCCAACAAGAGGAAACTGCCTGCTTATTTCCAGCGTATCACTGAACCAATTGATTTATCTACACTCGAACAAAACATAGTCACCGGCTTCTATCGCACAGTCGAGACGTTTGACACGGATATGGTCAGGTTGTTTGCCAACAATGTGAGATTCTTCGGACGCACTTCGGAACTAGGTAATTTATCTGACGACTTGATTAATTCCTGTACCAACTAGTAAGGATACCGTTGATCATTCGAAAATCCACTTGTGTATTCCACATTGATGTTTAAATAGTTTCACTCAATTTTGAAAAAGTACTATATGTACCGGTGTGAATAGTCATTACTCATTAGTCATTACTATGTTTAAATGATTTTCACTTTACAACCAGATAACGTTATTGAGAAGTTGAGAATTTCTTCAAAAATTAAACACGGAGAAGTCTCGGTTTCACGTTATTACTCTGATGTTGATGTTCCACGTTATTACTCTCATGTTTATGTTCTCAGGAATCGTGGCAACGAGACTGAAGAAAGTGTACAATACTGCTAAGATGGACTTCCTTTTACAACTCGAGGAAATACTTGGCGAGAGTCCTCCGCCGTCGTTTCTACCCGAGAATGATCCGGGTAAGTACGCCCGAGATAATGAAGTAGACCTGTACGTTGACCACTATCTAAAAGTACAGTGAAACCTCTATCCATCGTTTTTCAAGCGACCAGAAAAACAATTTAACAATCCATGCAGGAAAATTCAACATTGATCATAGGCCTATGGGAGTAGGATGGGTCAAAATGAATGATGAAACTGACACATGCAGTGCAGTGGTTAACGCGCTCGCTTCGTGTAATCCGGCGGATGAGGGATGTCAGACCTGGTTTGATCCCCGCCGCCGTCCATCCTTACAGGGGTTTTTCCTCGTTTCTCTGTGTAGCCTAGGCTTATGCTGGGATGGTCCCTATAATATAGACCACAACCGCTTCCTTCCCACTGACCTTCCCATTAACTAAGGAACCTTCATCTGATCATCCCATCATATCATTAGTAATTCATCCGAAGCCGATAAATCTAAGTTATCATTTTAGTGCGTCTTTGAAACCAATATAAAAAAAAAGATTTATGTAAGCGGTAAAACAATGGACCCGACAATGATGCATAGAGGTTTCGCTGTATCTTTTTCTGTAGCTGTTTTCCTGGCTGTCAACTATGACACTGCTTTAGAAGCTGAAGACAAGTCAGATGTGGGTTCGAGTCCCGCGTAAAGCACAAATTTTCTGTGAACATCGTGTATCCATCACCCGCTCATTCGTACCCCCAAATAACTGTGGAGCACACAATCAATCACTAGAAATTCTATTACTATATAAGTTATGAAAGTACTAGGGCCTATATAACTGCTTGAAATTACACTTGATAAGAGCATGAATGAGGTTATAATATAGTACATTTACATGCTCCAGTTATCTGGTAGAACTTTACTCATAGTATTTTCCTGTCAAGGTGGCGAAGAAGAAGATGTAATCCGTTGCATATGTGGCCTGTACAAAGACGAAGGTACAATGATCCAGTGTGAACGCTGCTTGGTCTGGCAACACTGTGACTGCGTTCGGGCCGACAAGGGTATCGAACATTACTTGTGCGAGCAATGCGACGGTAGGATCGTCGACTTTGAGGTCAAGATGGAGGAGATTCCGTCGTATGCCACGCCCGGCCTCGAGTATTACGTCACGCTGTTGCGAGGCAAACTGCAACTTAGGCAGGGTAAGTGCTGTCCATTGTAGTTAGATTATCATATCTAGAGACAAGTGAAAAATAGCAACCAAAGAAAACTAATCTAAAAGTTGGAAACCCAAAGTGCATCTTTAAAAGCAGATGGCAGATAAGGCGTAGAGTTAATCTGCTTGTGTGGATGCAATATTTTCTAAAAGTATCAATTAGGGTGTTTCTCGTGCATGCTATTGTAGGTGAGCATATTTATATTTAATATTTAAAGAGTAACAACATATTTGAGAAGTCATCTCTAACGCCCATGCTCGCTTAATAACACCTTACACGGATCATTTTTCCGAGTATAGTAAACCCACGTGTCCATTAAGATTGGCAGATGTGCTTTATGTGTGTGTTTTGTGTGCGACTTTCAGGCGATACGGTGTACGTTCTGCGAGACATGGATGAAGAGGGCATCCCAGCGAGTCAGCCGCCCGTCAAGGTCACTTACAAGACTGTCAAAGAGGTGAAATACACTGACCTCGACATATTCAGAGTGGAACGCCTGTGGAAGGACGAAAAGTAAGTAAATGACGGCTATAGCCGTACTGATTTGGTGTATTCGAGTATGGTTCTATTTTCTTCGTCGGCCGTCAACTTTTGGGTTCGAATACGAATTTGACTTGATTCTAGCCCGAAAGAGTTATGATTTACGTGGAAAAGGAGAAAACCCCTTTTTTCAGTCGAAACGTTTGGGGTCGGCGTATATTCGGGAGAATGAATGCTGTATGAAAATGCTTAAAATGTTGGTGTGTTTTCGTGTTTGAAATGTTGGTGTACTCGTATGCCCCAAGTCCTACTTTCAATCTATTGGTAATTTGGTGTGTTTTTGTCGACGTTTATGAACCCTCTATCAATATACAGTGAACCCCACATATACAGTGAAACCTCCATCTATTTTTTCCAAGGGAACAGGAAAAGAAAACCACCCTTGCAGGAAAGCGATCTGTCCAGGAAAATTCAACATTTGTTGTATGGGAGTTGGATAGGAAAAACATGAATGATAGAAGCAGGAAAACGGTGGTAGGAAAGCGATGGTAGAAGTTTTCAATACTTCAATGTTGTCTTACGTTTGTCTTGTTGTAATTTCCAGGGGTGATCGATTTGCGTTTGGTCATCACTTCCTCCGACCTCATGAGACGTATCACGAGCCTTCGAGAAAGTTCTTCCCCAACGAAGTCATGCGAGTTCCGCTATATGAGGTACGTTACACTACAACCAGACTTTCGTACTATCAGAGGATCAGAACGATTCGTACGATCAGAACGATCAGAATAGGGTGTTGTTCTTAATTTTCACATTGGATTGGGAGTCAACAAAAGTAGGAATAACAAGTTAAGAACAGAGGAGAGGTGAAAATTTTGAATTTTAACCTCTTCAAGAGAAATTGTCGCTGGATCCAGTAGTAAAATATTGACATACCCTACACTGTTTCTTTTTCTATTAAAATTGAATATTTTGGTGAGCATTTTTGCAAATACGTTTTTTTAAATTCTGAGACATAGGCCTACCAATAGAAAATTTTGAGATTGGCATTTATGTACCGCTTTAAATTAACTCCAATAATTGTACTTTTTGCAATGATTTCAAAATGAATGAAATGAAATTTCCCATCCCTACCCACATGATTGAGTCGAGTTGAATGAAATATTGACGTGGCACGTGTCGCTAGGTCGTACCGGTGGAGCTGATCATGGGCCGGTGCTGGGTCCTCGACGTGAACACGTTCTGCAAGGGGCGGCCGGTGAACGCTCCCGAGGAGCACATCTACGTGTGCGAGTACCGAGTCGACAAGAGCGCTCACCTGTTCACGAAGATAGCTCGACCTCGCTACCCGATATGCACCAAGACGTACGCTTTCGACATGTTTGATGCCAAAGTCAAGCCTGTTCGCACGTACACGGTGAGTTGAGAGAGTGATTCTTTTGACGAATAGTTGTAAGATGTAGCCTAATGTTTTCCATGACCCAAACGATGGATGTATGACCAAAGGGTTAAGGGTTAACAACTCCTTACATTCGGTGTACATTTGCCATGAAATCCATTAGAATTTGACAAAATTTCTTGAAATCTCTGGATTCCCTGAAATCCTCCTTGAAATTCCTGATATCCTTGATAACTCTGAAATCTCCAAAGATCCTTGAAATCACTTGAAAACTCTAAATCTCCCTGAAACCTCTTTCCAATTTTTAAATTGAAATCCAAAAATATCAAATTCAAAAGACATTTCTTAGACTAATCATATTGCCAATCATTTGCCCCCAAAACTTCTTATAATCTAACTGCAAGTGAACCATCGTCCCTTTCAGCCATTTTAACGGTATGAATGTGTTGATGTTTCAGCCCCACGGTCGTGTGGCTCCTCGGGCTCGAGGTCCCAGGGGTCCCGCCCCCATTGCCGTCCCCGACATTGCCCCCGACGATCCGGCTGTCCCGGGAACACCGCACCTCGACGACAAAGAAGAGCATATACCCCTGGCCAGGGTAAGAGCTGCATTGGCTGAGAAGGCATGTCACTGCTTACAAGCATAATTAAACACTAATCAGATTAAGGATGTGCCAGTATTTGCTAGTACTAAGTAATTTGAACTCGAATGTGCAGTGAAAACTTTATCATTTTTCATTGGATTATGAAAATAAAACCCCTCGTGTAGGAAAATAATCTATCCAGGAAAATGTACCATTCCATTTGTCATATGGCTGGGGTATGAAAAAATAATTATATAGGCCTAAGTAGAGCCTAGGAAAATAATAATTCCGGGAACGATGCATAGAGTTGTCTCTGTATTTACTGTGGCCATAGGCCTAGTGAAGAAACACGGAGACATGTGTTTACGGAGTGTCATGCCGTCCTAGGTTTTTGTTCCGAAACATGGCTGCCAAGCCTGATGTGGGAGCAATGTGGCAAATTGCCTCGACGCCACGAGCATAAAAGTATATATTTTGTACTTTTGTTGCTTGTAAGTTGCTTATTGATAGATAAAGCTTGCACATCCTTATGAAATATGCATGATGCTTAGCCAATTGTATTTTCTCTGTAGATGGGATGAAACCGTCAACTGAACGACTCATATAATGTCTGTTGTCTTGTTCTCTGCCTAATTCACATTTGCGTGGAAACTTGGAAGAACAGTTGAGACTGCGGTTTACCTCAGCTACAACCCGTACTGCGTACTAACTTATCTGCTGGACCTGGTGTACCAACATGATAGATTTTATAGTTGAATTAACAAATTGCAATGAAGAGCATATAAATAAGTTGTGCTTACAAATGGTTTTTGGTACATAGGTACAAGCTAACTAGTACGGTTCTGTTTCCAACTAACCAGTTGTGCACTGGTGTTTTGTGCGGAGAGAACAGAAGACTAGCCGCCCCCGTGGCTCAGTCAACTATTGCTAGTGGTAGAAACTGAAGTCAGGTCGGGCGTGGGTTCGAGTCCCGCATAAAGCATGGGTTTTTGTAAACGTCCTTTCACCTATCATCACTTCATCGCACCCGCCCGTTCTAATCCCCGTATAACCAGGCTTTTGGTGGGGTCATAATCAGCATTAAAATAAAAACAAAAGCCTCCTTGGTGATAAGGATGTGTCAGGTCATGGATGAGTCATGGTGGTAGCACTGTAACAACTGGTTTAGCAAGTGGTACAGCATGGATATATGAATTTAAACGTTACGGTCGATTGTATATGCCTATGGTATTTTTCTCCCCCATACTTGACAGAAGTGTATCATATTTTAGTATAGCTTTGTCGTATCAGCTTCTCTCTCCCAGTGTTAAAGCTTCATAATTTGTTTGATTAGACAGCAATGTAGGGCCTAAGGTGTTGTTTTCTTGGCAGCGTATGCGTTGTAAGATCGGTGAGATTTTTGTATGAAATGTACCGGTACTCTGATGTTACACACAGGTCTTGGTCTTGGTTTTGAAACTATCTAGTCCAGTCACGCAGCTTGAATTGATTTCACTTGTTGATAATTTTAATCGTTGAACAGCTCGAGTTGAATTTTGAAAAAAAAAATCAAATTCAAATGTGATTGGCATCCAGCGCGTAGGCCTACGTGTATTTTCTTGAAATTGCCCGAAGTAAATTTCTTGAAACTTGTTAGACACATGCATTAGAACAATAATTACATTCCATGATTTCAGTTTCAGTTTTATTTGAATTGAATTTTAAAATAGAAAATTTGACCCAATGCTTTTCTTACAGGAATTTGCCAAATTACCAAATTTTTTTAGAAAAAAAACATCAAACCAATTACATTGAAAAACGATGTGGATTTTATTTCGGTATGACACCAATATTAAGAAGAAGTTTCAAGTGTTTGTCTGACCTTTGTGCTGCGCTCCCCACAAAAACAGACCAAACGTAGAAATGTAGAGCGAACATTGATTTTTTCCAGCGTACAGTGGAATGGAGGTCTTTGCAGCACTCGCCTAACGATTGCTTGTTTTGATTGTTTAGCGAACTAGTCAGAAAGTGCGGCTCAACACTATTCTCCTACAGCTGTTGGCGCGGCTACCGAGCAAGCAACCGCTCGACGTTTCATACCTGCTCGAACCTGGACGAAGACACAGAAAGAAAACGTCGGTTCTCAACACGTGAGATTGGCTCATATGAGAGGGTTGGGTTCAAGAAGGCTGTTGAAATTCAGTGTTTTTTGGCTGTCTTTCTCCGGGTTTACATTTCGACGTACTTCGTGACGGCACACCACAACACTTAGGCCTACTATTTCTTACTATTTCGTTTTTTATTTCAGATTATAATTGTTTGCGTTGGAATTCAGAATCCATGGGCTTTATACATGGAGTAATCGCCTTAGTTCTATCAATCACGATTTTAATTATTTAACTGTTTTCTAATAAAAGAAATTAAGGCCTAAATAATATGCTTTATATATGCTTCGGTCTTTCTAATAATTGCGCATTTCACGTCTGGAAACATTACGCAGCCGGCCGAACTAGGGATTTTAGATTCGTTTTTTTTCAAATCTGTGTAAGCATTCAAGATTTTGAACACTTTAGATACAATTTACGACTTTTACGTAGATTTCAATTGGACTTGTCGTATCGACTCGAAGCTCCTTGAATTGAAGTATTCAAAATTTTCCTTTAAATTTAGAAAAATTAAGTATGTGATTGAAACAATCAGTACAATCTTGTATTGCATTAGAATTCACGCTTGTAGGCCTAACTTGAAAGCACATGGTGGGCTACATTGTGTCGTAATGTAAACCTAGGGTTTGTAGTATGCAATAGTATTTTTCAGTGTCATTCAAAGAGACATGTATATCTTGTTATAGAGCGAAATCTCGTATTTTTATTCAAGACGAAGATAATTTGTCCATTCTTAGGCTAAAATTTTTAATTTATTATTATTCTAATTTTAGTAATTTATTTTTTGTAATTATTATTCTGTATATTAGTAGACAGTTATGTCTATAATTTAAATACCCAGGGATTATCGACCCTTAACTTAATTTTTTACTATGCTCTATAGAGTTATTTATTTTCAATATCCCGGTGATTTTACTTGAAAGTATTTTAAAAATAGGTGATGAAATACTTGAACTGGAAAATACTATAATTGATTGGTTCCCCAACTCTCCCACAGGAAGGCCTCCAGATTGGAGGTTTATACATGATAGTATATAATACATATAGAATGTTAGCCTAAACATTCACCAGGATTCTATAAACTCAGCCATTGCAGTCTGTAGCGACTAATAATAGTAGATTACACCTACATAGAATTGCCAAAAGTACTGTGCTTTCCTATATTACCGTACATGTTTACTAAATTTATAATTTTGAAAGTATTTTATTAACAAATGCTACCAGTAGGCCTAAATATCAACTAAAAATTATTTATTTCTGTGACAATTTTAATTATAGAGCCTAATTCGAGTTCAAATGAAATTTTCTAGAAAAGTGCTGTCAAGTATAAAATGTTGTTTGGTTTTGAGTAAAGCATGAACGATTGAGCAAGCTAGAAATGTTCAAGTTATATTTTGCCCTCAATTATTGAACCAAATTAAATATTTGTTTGAAAAATGACGTACAGTACAATAATATTCTAGCTCACCACTTGGCATTCATTTTTAGAATTGTTTCGAAGAAGGTCTCGCAGAAAATGCCTGGAATGAATATTTGATGAAGAAACTTTCTACCCTCGATATTTTGTCACTATGAAATTGTTTTGTTCCTGATATCAATACCATGGCTTGTTATCATTGCAGTGCAATTAATCAAGTCCATTTTTTAAAGTTTTATTATTGATTAAAAAATTTATAATGTATTCTAGATCAAATGTACCATTCTAATATAGCTGGCAACCTTACTGTAATATACCGTAACTCATTGAAGGGAAAGTAGAACATGGGTTAATATAATCAATAGCTTGAATAAAAAGTCGCAGTGACATGCAATAGAAGTAATGCTCCACGAGTATTGAGTAGTTGATAGCTAAATTTTTTATTGCCATAGATGAAATAGAAGACTGTTGAATTCTTCTCAAGATCTAAAATCTGATTTCATTAAACCCAAAACATAGATTAATTATGTCTATCATTGGCTATTTATCTACCTTACAAGATACAGTTTTTATTTGCTCCTTGTTTTCATTTTTCAATATTTATATTGACAAATAGGAGGTGATTTTATTGAGGAGTTGTCCCGATATAAAGCATTGCCTCGTCTTTTTCAGGTTTTAATAATATTTTCGATTCCATCTTCAATTTGACACTTTTAGTCTGTTATGATGCCTGTGACATAAATTGTTGTAAAATTTGTTTTACATTTTAAGCTAAATTGTATCGTATGTTATGTCCAGTACTGTGTGGAGACGATTTCACAACCGAGACGAAACGTTGCTGTATCGTAGACGTGTGGTTTTTCCCGTCTTTATTGAACATCATTCCCATTGCATGCAAGTATAGAAATATGTACATATATATTGTATAAAAAGTTCTTACTGTACGGTAACGTGTTACTGTACTAATTTAAAAAGATGTATTTATATGTATATAGTAGTGATAGTTATGAATTTATTATGATGCATAATACTACTAGAGCAGAGCTCTCAAACGTTCTATTCTCAATGTGAGATACATTTTAGTATATTTGCAAAATCTTATTAAATGTTTACGTGAACAACTAATGCCGATATTAATTATTTGATGGTACGTATAATATACTTGATGATATTTTCGACCCATTTATGAATCCTAAATACCATAGAAGAATCTCTGTAAAGGTGTATGTAGATTTTTCAATAGCATTATATTGTCAACTTATGTAATATATGAGTGGTATTGCATTGGTGGTATTAATTAATTTAAACAAGTAACTATTTTTCATTTTATTATGTTGTTTTAAAAATTCACTGTTCTAATGAACAGTGCTAATCTATCCGGTTTTATAAGTAGTCTACCGTTACCTAACAATGATATTATTTTATTGAATATTTTAGTCCTAGTTGGTAACGTAAGTCCGGTAAAGTTTGCGAGTCGGTGAATATAGTAACGTTGTGCTATCATATTTTGTTCGTATTGACGGTAAATATGGTGGTAATCGTGTGTACATACTGTATAGCTTTAATCTGTATTTTATGTGATGATACATAATTTTTGCTCGAGGTTTGTTTATAAAACATGCTAACCTTGTGATAGAACAAAAGAAAGTCAAAAGTACGTGGCTCAAACTTACGGAAATTAATTAATATTTATTTAGAGTAATGCCTACTTATATCTCTGAAATTTGTTAGGGTACTTCATTTTTTCTTCAATCTTTTCAACTCATTGGCATGCAAAGCATAAAATACATATTGTCTTTTTTGTTGTACTATCATAGTTCTAGGTGTGCTGTAGCCGTAGGCCTACCATGACCCACAATACCCACCTTCAATTATAATAATAATGCATGCTACTTGTCTACTTATGGAAACACAATTGAAATGTAAAATTTACATTTCAAATCTGCATGAACTTCAAATCTGAGGTAGCCTAATGAAGCTGCTGGCTACATTATTTTTAAATGAGATGGTAATGAAAATGAATTGATGAAATGGATTTTGTAACTGCTCACATTGTGCTGAATTATGTAACATTTGAACATAACTACCAGTATATGTTTTATTTGTATTTAAATGTGTTTAAATTATTTAATGAACATTTCCCCTTACACCCATATACAGTGGAACTTCTTCAATACGTTTTTCAGGGGATGAGACAAAAAACTTGACTAAAGGCAAAAACAAACGGGAGCATGTAGATGAGATCAAAGCATGAAACTTTCAAATGTGAAAAATGACTGCTAAAGAGAAACCTACTGAAGAGGTTCTACTGTATTTGCTAATTTATTTTTGAAATGGAATCTAGCATTGCGTCTAAGTTATTTCGTTGAATATTTCAATACTTGAATACATTGCGACCCTGAAACTAGATTTTAATTAATATGGGAATATATCCCTAATTTCAGAGAGAACCAGAATCTCAATTTCAGAAATTATGCTCAATTTTTCTGTCCTCCAGAGACCATGAGTCATGACTTTGGCATTACCGATTCTTTATAGAAACAACAGAATCAAGTAAAAGTGCTGGATCCTAGAGGACGAATACATTAATTACAATTTCTGTAATTGAGACGATGATTTCTCATTTTGCTGAAAATTAGGGAAAAAAATATCGTCATTTTTCGTTAAAATCTAGTTTTGATGGCCTTGGAGCCTACAGTGTGTCAGACATTGATGGAAAACTCTTTTGAGTAAGTTGGAAGTTGTGTAGATGTTTTGAGGAATTATCAAGCTATATGTAGGCCTACGAGTATACAATGCAAACGAGAAGAAAACAATGTGAAGTATAATTTGCCGAGACGTAGTTTTTCATGTAATCCCTACATCTAGGGGCAAATGGCTCTATTTGAATATTCTCTATTTGAATTTTAAATACAGTGTAATGTATGTGACACTCGTGTTATTAATATTATAGGGGCCTCAATCCTTTATGTGAAGGGGCAGGGCTGGGCCAGCTGACTTTTTCCTCACGCAACTGTACCCTAGATATTATTGCATTTTTTGGTAATTTTATCATTTGGTTTTAAAAAATATTCTTGAGAAGTATTAGGAGTTGTATCAAACTACATTAATGATTTTGTACATTTTTTCATTTGGAGCAACTGTATGGGTGGACCTACACCTCCTTCAAACCCACGACCCCCCCCCCCCCCCCCTCACCACGGTATCATCATACGTGGGACGACTCGCCATCGCGCAAACAAGTCAATTTTGGGTTTCTGTTAAATATACTATCACGCGCTTTTATTGGTCCAAAATCACAAGACGGGAGGGGGGGGGGAGGTAGATAGGAGGACGCAAGGTCTCTGATAGAGACGCATGAATGCGCAAGTGTTGCTAATCTAATAAATCTTGATGATTTTCCTTTCAATTTATATTGAAGAATACGATCTCCTTCAAAGCTCATCAGAGTGTTCATCTATCTAATCGGTACTTGATAATATTAGGTAAGTATAAGCACATTTATGATATAATATATGTCGAATAAAACATGTGGTGATGTCTGCTTTTATTAGTTAATTGCCAGCTTGGACAGCAAATGAAATGAATGATTTGAAAATGCATTTTCTTTCCATTTTCTGGCTCGATGAAAAGTCAGCTAGCAGAGCTTTTTGTTAAATGATTGAACGTTCTTGTAGGCCCTATATGATTCATCCATCTATAGAAACGAGAAAAACTAGACGTCCGACCAAGAACTATAATTTGATTTGACTAATGCACAATCATTGAACTGAATTAATATTATTCTGTGTGAAAAAAAAATCAAAATATTTTGTCCCGTTTTTTTCCGTGTACCGGTAAAATCATTGCAAACGCTCGACGTGACATGCAGAAATCCCACAAAAATAATTGTTACATTTTGAAACTTGCAAAGTGGACATGTCGTCAGATATTTAGAATTTAATAAGTCTCGCTGTTCTGCTGGTACACAAAGGTTTATTCAATTTGTATACAATTTTGTAACAATTTCTTGGCAACTACATTATTAATATTAATCAAACTGTAAAACTTATGAAAATCAAAACTACTATCTGATGACATGCCTATTAATTTGAGCATCAACTTTGATGTTTCAGGTGCTATCACTTATTTGTGTGGAATTTCCGCATGACAAGAGCGTTTTTAATTATTTTGCCGGTAGGCCTACACGGAAAAAAACGTGTCACAACTTTTTGATTTTTTTTAATCAGTTTAATATCAATACAGTTCAATGATTCTACATTATTTCATTCAAGATCTAGTAATTTGTTAACTTCAAAGTAGTTTTTCTCATTTTTAGATGGACGCTGTAGATGGACCACCTTAAGAGTCCATGGGAGTCGATTTAGCGGAATATCAGGTTTTTTGGTGATAACTTTTGAACGGCATGAGATATCGAAATTCTAAAAACGAGGAAACACAGATATTCCTAATACCTCCAAGTAGTGTAAAGTTCTATGGATGGACAGTGTTGAAGAGTTATGATTTCAAAATATTTAAATGAATGTAGAAAATATTATTGATTTCATCAACTAGGCAGTTCCAGCCAGAGGGAAAAAGTATTAGGCCAACACTAAAAAACTATTTTCAGCAGCTGGGGCATTTTACAAGTAGGGCAAGAAAAATACATGACTTTAATATTTTCACGTTGGAGGTGGTTAGTAAAAATATGTCCAGCTATAGGGCGGTGAATAAAATTAATTATTCAAAAATTACATATCACTCACAATTCCTGGTTCGGTAAGAAGCGAGTTAGGGGCGTTTCAGTTCCATACTAATAAATTTATTCTCTTTCATTTCGCCATATAGAACAAAAATTATACCAGATGTTTTTGGTGGTCTATTATTTTACCTTTTATCATTATATTATTTTTATATTCTAATATTTTATTTCATAATGATATTGTGCGCGTCAGGAGGTTCCTGTTTTAGCCAATCACACAAGAATTATAAATTATATTTTTGTATCAACAAATTTTGCTATCCGTATTAGGCCTATAAGCTTTTGTGAAAAAGTAATTAATTCTGAAAGAAATATTGATGATTATATATCATTTTATATCCTTCTATTATATATCGCGATCTGGAAGAAAAATAATATAGACCTACCCGACTGTTGATTATTTTTTCTATACCGTCAATACCGACTTCCTGACATTCTTCTTTTCCATTTCCATCGCTTTTTTTTCAGCAACACGATTTGTCACTAGTTTTTACGACAACACCTTAACGTTTTCTCATTTAAATTTAATTCTTAAGTAGTTTTTTCCATTTCTCTCTCTCTCTCTCTCTCTCTCTCTCTCTCTCTCTCTCTCTATATATATATATATATATATATATATATATATATATATATATATATATATATATATATATATATATATATACATATACATATATATATATATATATATATATATATATATATATATATATATATATGTATATAGAGAGAAATTATACACATGCTGGAAAAAATTCATAACAAGGCGTACAGGTTCTTTTATAATGCCTCTTTATCATAGCACATACAAATCCCAGCATTTAATCTCTGGTTAAAATGTTCCCAGCTGTTTGTTAACGTTCATTCCGGCTTTGTATTCACTCGCCTTTCAATTATACGGATTCAACGTGGGTATCCTTGGATATGAGTGGGCGATACAGCGAGCGGTTCGACAAACGATGCAACTAGAATGTCTTCATTGGAGTTCGAGATGTAAGTGAACAGAAATCTTTCTTATGTTTCAGATATAATGAGATTTTGCCATGGTAACATGTCATTGCCGGAGAGCCCTGGAGGTGATACATTTGTCATCATTCACGGTGTTATTGATGCAATCATACTTCTCACGCTTCTGATTGGTAATCTGATTATCATATACTGCATTTGGTGCATTCGTCGAGCGCACAGACCGAGAGGTACTTGGAGCCAGTATTAATAAATCATAGTCAAGTATTAATAAACTAATTATTTGTTGAGGTAGGCCTACAGAAATAAGATACGTATAACCAATATTAGTATCAGCATATTAGCATCATTAGTATTTAATATAATCAGGCCCTTTTGTATGTGTGCGCGAAGAGACAATCGATATGTTGAAAGAAAAAAAATTGCCCCGCAGAACATTTTATGAAGTGGGTTATTTTTTGTTGTCATTTATTATGTTTTGGTATCGTTGAAGAAAGAAACGAAATTCCACCATTTATGTGCGCTTACGTTTGTACACTTTGCAGCATCAGACTCGTGTATTATTTTGGGCCAGCTACTATAGCCTTCATTTAATTAAATCTCCTACAAATATACTTGAATATACTTTTAAAACTAGCATTCTCTATGTTTCCATTCTCTATATAATCATTAATCACCATTGCTGCATTGCATTAATTGAGAATTTGTATTGTTTGAGTGGTTCACCGATTCTCATCCAAATATTTATTGGTATTTTATTCATGGTATTTATGGTAGTATATTCATGATATTATTTTATATGTCATTATATCATACAAAATATATTGACCGAATGAAGACTTAAATACAAAACATTATTGCGATAACTATTGTTTGATAATCTCTTACGCTTTCGACTACTATTTCCAAATATTATTTGTCGAATTCTTCCAGATGTGATCGAGAGCAAATTCAGACCTTCTCTAATTCTGGCGTTGAACATGGCAGTTGCTGATAGCTTGCGAGTTTTCAGCGCTTTATATTACATGTTGTTTGATTACTCGTGCTTCATATACAGGGTAAATACTCATCCAGAAATTTCTACACATTTTTCACCTATTTTACTTTCTTATAAAAAGTAAGTAAAAAGTAAGTATAAAAAGTATACGGTAAAATAAAATAATTTGGTAGTGCCACGTCTTGTATTTTTCGGAAAACGACATTTCGATGGAATTTCACCCATCATCTTCAGGTCTTGTCGTTGCGTTGATCAGCGATCGAATCAACGCACCGACAAGACCTGAATATGGTGGGTGAAATCCCATCGAAACGTCGTTTTCCGAAAAATACAAGACGTTGCACTACCGAAGAAATTATTTTACCATGTATCATCGGCCACGAGAATCTCCGTCAACACACATACACATGTATATATATATGTATATATAGGCCTATTGTTGCGATGATAGCGTTTCAACCCGGTCGAGTCTCGACCCTGAACTCTTTATCAGCTGTATTGAGGTATTCTGCCCTTCGGGCATTTAGCCTTTACCTTTAGGGATGAGACAGAAAGTAAGTTTAGTCTGTTTAGTCTTCACAGCAACGTCATGGAGATATGACCTATGCACGTTCTTCAATAGAGATTTTGTGTATAATTACGTTGTGTGAGTTAATGAGTTTCACTTCAATATATATATATATATATATATATATATGTGATAATTAAACTTCTTGGATACGATCCAATATCGAGGTATGTGGGATATTTTAGCCATGTCGTAAAAGATACGTCTCGACCGGGAATTGAACCCGGGACCTTCAGATTGCCGGTCCGCTGCTCTCCCACTGAGCTACCGAAATATTACTTTTATGTCAGGCTATTCTCAGAGTGCCGACCTTCCTGGGGCTAGCCCTATATAGACATATATATATATATATATATATATATATATATATATATATATATATATATATATATATATATATATATATATATATATATATATATATGAGCACATAGCCTTCTGTTGAAACATGCAGCACGTGATCTTTTGATCTATAGTTATTTAGTTTTTGCAGATGTTCTTTTTTAATATCAGCAACCGTAGAATCGTAGCCAACGGACGTTGTAGAATGAATGTTCATTAATGGGTGTAATCGTTTGTTTGCAAAATCATCGGAATTGAAAATTACATTTTTTATTTCTTATTAACTTCTTGTGCTGTCTGATGTGTCTTTGTGAGCCTCATTTGCTTCCACCCTTTCTTGTCTTGTTAATTCGAACTTTTTTCGACGATACGTAATCTACGTAATCGAAGACTGTTTTCAATATTTCTTGTCCCAATCCCAGAGTCCAGACATAATTCAAGTTTCATTTTCATTAACAATATTCATAACATCCGACGGTTGTAGTTTTTCAATTACCTTCACAGACTTCCTAACTTGCTTGTAATTATTCCATTGGATATTCAAGCCTATCTCCTTCCAGCAACACACGTGTCTCTGTACCATGTTCTTGCTTGATATTAATTATTTATTATTTTCATGAATACATTTATCATATTTCATTCTTCAATATCCAATTTGTAATTTCAGCTTGTGACATAAAGTATATTGAAACGTGGCGACTGTTGAATCGTAATTCGATGCTATAGACATATTGTTTTTAAAACTAATTAAAGAGTGAAAATTGAGTTATATGGTTGCTATTGGTTTTATTCAATCAATGCATGTGCACATAACAGAGATTTCTAACGTAAACGACAGAACCGAAGAAAATGTACGTAATAACAAAAACAATTCAAATCAGCGGAAACATAATTGAATCAATCGAGAGGCGAACCCGAGAGCGAGAGGCATATCATATGTTCTTGGCAACACCAAATTGAAAACTCTCGGCTAACAGTCGGGATTTTCAGACTACTAATCTGAGGATTAGTGTTAAACCTAGGAACAATAGAAAAATTACACTGCTTTATCCAGCACGCTGATCAACAACTTTTTGACGTAGTCCAAGGTTGATAAAATTGACTCTGTAAGAGTTGTACTCCTATAAGAAATATGTGAATTTATTTTATATTCATTGTACAACTGTCCTATACCTGTATATAAGCTGCTCTACCAAAAGCCTGATCTACCGCGGTCAACTGTGTCAGCTTTCAACTGTATGTTTTCAAGAAAATGTTTTGGGTCTAGGTCTGTTGGACCTCTAATGAGGTATGTTGGACACATCATAACTGAATTTTGCCTTTCCTATGAGAATAAACCAATTAGAAAAAGACACAAAGACTTCCATAAATAATATAAACCTTACGATAAAACTATATTAATCATAATGTTTGATATCATATTTAGATTATCCCACCATCGGGCCAGAAATCCTGGAAAAACATGAAGTGTTGATTTTCAGTATTTAGAAGACTCAATCAAAATGGTTAATGTCTCAAGCAACTAAAAACGTTAATAGAAAGGTGAATATTTCGACCTCGGGTTTGCCAAGAATAATTAACTATAGGAACCGTCAGACTGCGAACATGGAATCACAATGTACAAACGAATGATATGTAGGGCTACTATAAGACTATAGGAAGAAAAACGTTTTGTGGTACAATTATAAAGGCATCAATGAATTAAGCGATACGTTATAAATATTTTAAGCTTTTCATCTATAGAACATGATTGTAGGCCCTATATTTTGAACGTCATAGTTTCAAATTTCAAATTTGTGTGGACATCTTAGAACTATAATTCACAATTTGAATTAATTTGTGGAAAGACATGCAAAAGTTCCGTTCAGGCAACACTGGCCAAATTTTTGTTCTATTAGATTGATAATTAGATTAATTAATAACTTTTTTCTATTTGCAGTTATTTGGGGCTTATAAGATCACGTGCATCTTGCGGTTTACGTTGGTTCTGACCTTCGAGATGGCGTCCCTGTACAGTATGATAGCGCTGACTATAGACCGTTACATAGCCATTGTACACGGCATGAAATACAAGATGTTGATGACTAACAAGTAAGGATTTCAACATTTTAGTTCTTGTAGTCAGTTGTAACCACTGATCTCTATACACATGGATAGCCTATGCAGTGAGAGATCCTGTAGCTAAAAGAAGAGTGTACTACGCCTAATATGTCTGCCAAAGATGTCTGCCAGTTGTCTATGGACCATGGGGTTAAGGTGGCCCGAGATGACCAATGTGATCTCTTCTTGTCTACCGGACACAGTCACACAGTAGCGGTTGATCTTTGGTCAAAGATATTATGTTTGGCTTTGGGCGTGCACATCAGCGCGCAAGTCTGTCAGATTACCGTAGAAATTCTACAGTAAAATCAGCCCCAGTAAACAATATCGGCTTTATTCCCTGTTTCAACTGAAGTAACTTGAAAAATAATATCCGCTTATTGGTTGGTATACGGGTAGCGTAATAGCTACAGGTTGGCTGCAGGTACAAGATGGCCTACTGGCTAGCGTCACTCTGGTTAGGTTTCATGGGGGGATCCATAGGCCACCGACCAGCGCCATAAGCTTTCTCTCGGCTTCACTCGTTTATCGGCAGTTCGCTACTATATATCCATGTGTATGGAGATCAGTGGTTGTACTGATCAAGATATATTGAGGGTTGTCCTGGTTGGTCGCCGTCGTCCGCGAGCACCATCACGGGATCGAAGAGCGTCTTGATGTGTGACTTCGAATATTTTCACCGTCATGGTGCTCTTGGTTTCGGTGATGGTGCTCAACATTTTGTAACTGATTATCTTGGAGACTACTCACCTAAGAAAGTATTCATCCACGATGACTGACCATCCAACATCGTTGATGCATCAAAATTAAATATTATTGAATAAAAAATGAAAAATTAAATATATTAATTAAATATGGATCTAGGATTTTTTAGTTTGTAGTTATAACTGATTTATATTTCAAAATAGGAATTTAATTGTTCAAAAAACAATCTCGATAAAGTACACATTGATCAGATATTCGCTTTTCCGAATTTGGGTGAATCTTTTTCAAAATGTCCAAGTCGTGAAGAGCATAGGCCTATACCATGAAGAAATATACCTTACAGGGGTATAGACCTGCTGTTGGGATTTTCTGTTGAAAATGTCTTACACATTTGTATGAGTATTTTTATTTTCATTCATTTTCTTTCTCTTCATGGGATTAATCTAGACCAGAATTTTAAATCTTCATGTCGAAGTAGAACAGTTGTCTTATATACCCTATACAGATCTTGATCTATCATAGTACAGTATAGGCTCTTTTTGTATCGGTTTATTAGATCGAGTAATTGAACGACAGTTTCGACACGATGTATAGTGAACCAACAGACATCATATAATACAAAGAAGGTACCCACTCGTTTCTTCAAAGTGAAGAACGAACGGGTTTACGGGTTTAGAATCTGCGCTCGAAGTCCCACTTGCATGTAACGCAACTATCGCTTTTATATCGAACTATACACGACTCAACAGATATACTTATGTCAGTAGTGGCATTTGTTTGCACTGAAAATGATAGATTTTGTAAGTTCAACAAAACCACCGCATCTTCGTCTAGGTTCCACTTGCTGCTACCGCAACTGTCGCTTGTCTTGTTGAGAAATCCATAGCTAAATTTCAGTGCATCATCTTTATCGTTTTACTCTTCAATTATTTTTACTTGTTGATTTTCTTATATTATTGATCTATAAAAATGATATTATAATTTTTCCTTAAAGAACTACTTGTGGCATGTGGAAATGTCAGGATCCAAGATCATTTGAATCATTCAAGATCATTTATTCACGAGATTTGTGTTTCTATTTTATCATAGGCTTATATTTGTTAAACCGCTTGAAAGTTTCCACAGTAGAACCAATATTTGGCTATTTACTCCAATCGAGCTTGAAATATTGAATGGCATGAGGATCTCTGGAGCTTGTAAAAAAAACTCGTTAATGTTAGTAATTTGTTTCAGAATTACTTACATAATGATATTCGCCGCATGGTTCATTGGTGGCGTGAATGGTGTGATAACGTTCTTCTGGAACAATTGGTCTGAAGCCGATCTCAAACCTTGCAGAACCACCGTTATTCTTCCGATCTCCATCTCTCTCTTTTTCACTCTAACGATCAGTGTCGTCACGACCACCATTCTCGGCATTCTTAATTGGCGCATACATAAAAAAGCTCACCCGCAACATTTCGCTCTTCGCAGGCATAGCTCGGTTCCAATCAACCCCGTGAATGACAACAAGACTAAGTGGATTACAATTGTTGTGGTTCTTGCCTTGTTAGTTCGTCCTCCTCCTTTATTCATTAATGCTATGAGAACCTTTGGTATGGATACACCAGTTATGGATATGGCATACGGCACGAGTCTTTCTCTATATAACTTGTCGTTTGTAGTGAATACAGTCATTTATTCATCGCTGAATACAAAAATAAGATTGTCAATTGTGAAACTATTTTGTAATAAATAGTACATCATCGGCTAATCCGGCTATAGATTACTTTCAACTTTCAAAATAGTGCAATCTCATTGCAGAATGAAACTTATTTTCCACTACACAATTTCAGTCATTTCCGTCAACGTTGTTTTCCATAGATCCAATGTAAATTCATAGAGTAAGATGAGACCAATAGCAGCCAAATCACGCACAATTATTAGCGCTTGTATCGAAACAGTATTATTATATGCAGTATTCTATAGTATTCTATGGAGAGGAGGGTGGAGGAAGTGCCATTAATAGCGGGTGAGCTTTATTTTAACAATGCATGCCATATCATCAATGTACATGGTTCTAATGAGTTGTGCAGGTTTCCACATAGATTTTTTAGTTAGCGTCCGTCACGATTTCTGAACGAAATTCCGTAAATTTCGTGATATTCCGTAAATTTCGTGATTGAATTCGTG
Organism: Brachyptera putata; assembly: GCA_907164805.1. Classification (NCBI taxonomy): domain Eukaryota; kingdom Metazoa; phylum Arthropoda; class Insecta; order Plecoptera; family Taeniopterygidae; genus Brachyptera; species Brachyptera putata. Next base: position 16,265,481 of record OU015468.1, on the reverse strand, counting down.
AATGGAAGCCTACTTGATTTTGAACCTGTGCTTGAAGTTACTTAAAAAATGTCCAATTCGTTGCGGTCTTTTTCAGCCCTGGAAGCAGGCATCGTGCTTGTGGTCTCTGACGGTATTCAAGGCCAGCGATAGTGCGATGTTCTAGCATGATCCCGTTTACAAATCAAAACAAAAAAATACAATACAAAAATACAAAAATTCAATACAAAAATTAAAAATTCATCTACTACACAACCACCATTATCACCTGGAAAGATTAACCACATCCTGAAATCCACAACTACGCTATCCCTATCATTAGGTATATGCTACCGTAATGGCAAGCGTTTTTATGACCCTTTAGGCCCATAGTAATTGTGTATAAAAGGATACAAACGTTGTTGTGTGTTATAAATTAGTGGGGGCACTAATTATTCGTACTGCGTAGGGGTGTGTAGGGACCTAATATAAAATACTAAAACACTTATTTACTTATCACTTAGACTTGTATAACCTCCTCGAGCTCTTCTTATACGTTGGAAATATTGATAAGATTTGTGTTTCTATTTGATCATACATCTGTTTTTATTATGTTGTACTAAAAAGTTGTCACTGTAAAACCACTTTTTAGCTATTCACTCTCAATCGAGCTTGAAATATTGAATAACATGCGGATTTCTGGAGCTTTCATAAAACTTGTTAATGTTAGTAATTTGTTTCAGAGTTACTTACCTAATGATATTCACTGCATGGTTCATTGGTGGCGTGAATGGTACGATATTGTTCTTCTGGAACAATTGGTCTGAAGCCGATCTCAAACCTTGCAGAACCAACGTCATTGTTCCGATCTCCATCTCTCTCTGTTTCACTCTAACGATCATTGTCGTCACGATCACCATTCTCGGCATTCTTAATTGGCGCATACATAAAAAAGCTCACCCGCAACATTTCGCTCTTCGCAGGCATAGCTCGGTTCCAATCAACCCCGTGAATGACAACAAGACTAAGTGGATTACAATTGTTGTGGTTCTTGCCTTGTTAGTTCGTCCTCCTCCTTTATTCATTAATGCTATGAGAACCTTTGGTATGGATACACCAGTTATGGATATGGCATACGGCATGAGTCTTTCTCTATATAACTTGTCGTTTGTAGTGAATACAGTAATTTATTCATCGCTGAATACAAAAATAAGATTGTCAATTGTGAAACTATTTTGTAATAAATAGTACATCATCGGCTAATCCGGCTATAGATTACTTTCAACTTTCAAAATAGTGCAATCTCATTGCAGAATGAAACTTATTTCCACTACACAATTTCAGTCATTTCCGTCAACGTTGTTTTCCATAGATCCAATGTAAATTCATAGAGTAAGATGAGACCAATAGCAGCCAAATCACGCACAATTATTAGCGCTTGTATCGAAACAGTATTATTATATGGAGTATTCTATAGTATTCTATGGAGAGGAGGGTGGAGGAAGTGCCATTAATAGCGGGTGAGCTTTATTGTAACAATGCATGACATATCATCAATGTACAGGGTTCTAATGAGTTGTGCAGGTTTCCACATAGATTTTTTAGTTAGCGTCCGTCACGATTTCTGAACGAAATTCCGTAAATTTCGTGATATTCCGTAAATTTCGTGATTGAATTCGTGAATGGAAGCCTACTTGATTTTGAACCTGTGCTTGAAGTTACTTAAAAAATGTCCAATTCGTTGCGGTCTTTTTCAGCCCTGGAAGCAGGCATCGTGCTTGTGGTCTCTGACGGTATTCAAGGCCAGCGATAGTGCGATGTTCTAGCATGATCCCGTTTACAAATCAAAACACAAAATACAATACAAAAATACAAAAATTCAATACAAAAATTAAAAATTCATCTACTACACAACCACCATTATCACCTAAAAGATTAACCACATCCTGAAATCCACAACTATGCTATCCCTATCATTAGGTATATGCTACCGTAATGGCAAGCGTTTTTATGACCCTTTGGGCCCATAATTGTGTATAAAAGGATACAGACGTTGTTGTGTGTTATAAATTAGTGGGGGCACTAATTATTCGTACTGCGTAGGGGTGTGTAGGGACCTAATATAAAATACTAAAACACTTATTTACTTATCACTTAGACTTGTATAACCTCCTCGAGCTCTTCTTATACGTTGGAAATATTGATAAGATTTGTGTTTCTATTTGATCATACATCTGTTTTTATTATGTTACACTAAAAAGTTGTCACTGTAAAACCACTTTTTAGCTATTCACTCTCAATCGAGCTTGAAATATTCAATGACATGCGGATTTCTGGAGCTTTCATAAAACTCGTTAATGTTAGTAATTTGTTTCAGAATAACTTACCTAATGATATTCACTGCATGGTTCATTGGTGGCGTGAATGGTGTGATAACGTTCTTCTGGAGCAATTGGTCTGAAGCCGATCTCAAACCTTGCAGAACCAACGTCATTGTTCCGATCTCCATCTCTTTCTGTTTGACCCTAACGACCGTTATCGTCACGATCACCATTCTCGCCATACTTAAATTGGGCATACATAAAGAAGCTCCGCAACAGTTCATTCTTCGCAGACATAGCTCGATTCCTATCAACTCATTGAATAGCAACAATACCAAATGGATTACAGTTGTTGTGGTTCTTGTATTGTTAGCTCGTCCTCCTCCTTTATTCATTAATGCTGTCAGAACCTTCGGTATGGATACACCAGTTATGGATATGGCATACGGCATGAGTCTTTCTCTATATAACTTGTCGTTTGTAGTGAATACAGTAATTTATTCATCGCTGAATACGAAAATAAGAGTAACAATTGTGAAATTATTTCATAATAAATAGTCACATCATCGGCTAATCCAGCTAGATATTACTTTCAACTTCCAAGACAATTCAATCTCATTGCAGAACGAAATAAAATGGTGTCTTTCGTCAAATTTGGTGCAGGTAAAAGTTTAAATGTAGGAAGATCTCCGGCTCATTTCTCATCACTCTCATGCACAGCACAATTTCGAATAAGGAAACTGGCACGTGACTGGTGGAAGCGACCCTAGTTCGCTTGACCCCTCGGATATACGAGGAAGTCTTCGCGTGGTACACTTGGGGTCACATAAAATGAATTTTTACCAGCACATATAGTGCAGTGGATTTAAATGTAATTGAAATCTACGTATGTTTTACCACTAATGTATTCACACACTTTATACACACATAATCGACGCATATTTTACTAATTATTTCAAAGACTGTTAGTATAGTGCGCAAATCGTCTGCTAGTTTCAGTTCGTAATATTAGTAGGCCCTACATTTTCTTCAGGGATCAGGGTGCATTTTAATGGGGCTTGATAGGTCTCTTTATCTGGCTTAAAGTGTACGTGAGTATATATGAGCTCAACATCAAAGTGAATTACTTCATGTAAGCCTCAAGTCATCGGCATGACAGACAAAATGATTTTGATGTATAGCTGCATTGCATTTAACAATTCAACGATGCTTTTTGATTGCCATTCGATTTCGTTATTAGATTCACGATATTAGACTTCGATATTAGATCCACTTAGAAGTGTCATAAATCTATTAGTATTTTACTGAATATACTATACTAAAGTTGTAATTGTTGTGTTGAGTTGTATAACTCTTTAAATGTTATAATATAATATGAATGTGTCGAGTTGTATAACTTTTTAAATGTTATATAATATGGATGTGCCGCCCCGATGGCCAAGTCAATTATCGCTAGCGGTAGTAACTGAAGTCACCGTTGGGCGTGGGTTCGAGTCCCGCATAAGGCATGGGTTTTTGTAAACGTCCTTTCATTTATCATCACTTCATCGTCTCACTATCATCCGCTCATTCGTACCCCCGTATAACCTAGCTGTTGGTGGGGTCGTTAAGCAGCATTAAAAAAAAAAAAAAAAATATGGATGTGTCGAGTTGTATAACTTTTTAATTGTTATAATATAATATGGAAGTGTCGAGGATGTGTCGAAGTGTCGAGGTATAAATGTGTAATATAAAGGTCCGGACACCTTGTCGTGGTGTGGGGGGCCTGTGTGGCCCTGTGGTCCCAGAGCTGTCGCCGGGAGCAATTTGTTTGCTCCCAAAAGGGTCACGCTCGTTGACGATAAGTTTTGGAGTGAGAGTCCAGATCAAGTTCGGACCGTCTCGGTCAAGTGGAAGCCTTCTGCTGACTTGAGTTTTTGATGTAGGCCTATATGAAGGAAGTTCTGAATCTTACAGTTGTATCTTATTTTAAATCATTTTCTTGTCACCTTTCTTTTTACATTTTTTTTATTATCATCTTCTTTCTCTTTTTTCACTCTTCCTCCTTATGCTTGAAACATCCACAATGTTGACAACCACTAACAAATATAAATGTTATTATATAAATGTAGATGCAAAATGTGTAAAATCATTGTACGTTGTAATATAAATGTTGATATATATGTGTAATATAATATGGATGTTCCAAAATGTGATTCTGGATTATTTAAATCTTATGTCATTCCAAATAAAGTCGTAATTTCGTAACTTGAATTGCGTTGTGTGTACATCGTTTTCATGTTCGTACAATAGATGGGTGTATAGTAATCTTGATAGGCATTTGATACCAAACACATATGCTGCGTTTTCCTTGTTACGATTGTATTCACTGTCTGTAAGAGTTAATTGCGTGAAATTTAATCATAAAAGTATACTCGTAATATCACACAATTTCATACGAGTAGTCCAAAATTGATTCAAGTTTTTCCTTGGTTGTGTTGTTGGGAAAAGTCGGTTCTTTCGTCATTTTACTGTTGGATTTCAAACGTGAACGTGCTTTCACATTTTGACCATCAACTTATAATAGTTGACTTACAGTTTTTATGATTATTACAATAATTAAAATGTTGCAAAGTTAATGTTTATATAAAATATTATGTTAATTTGATTTGAGTTTTTAAAAATAAAATGAGTGTATTCATTACTTAAGTACGTGAAAAAACATCACACAAGAAATATTGTCAAACATTAGGCCGGCCCACTACAGCACACGTATAAAGCTATTCAGGAGTGCAACATATTATTTCAAGCAATTGTTGCACATTCAAGACATGTAATAGTCAAAATAATATGAGATCATAAAAATGCTTCTGTTAGATTCACAGCATCCAATTTTAACGAAAGTTTTAGTCTTGGCTTGAGTTTTAATGCGATCAGAACCATCTCGGTTCACAATTGATTCGTAATTGATGAAAACTTCCAAGCGGGTGCATACATTTCGCCGTCCCAACTATTTGTTCGAAGCATCTGATTGGTTCGTCTTTGGCACACCTCGTCTGTGTCTTAACGAAATGAAAACAGAAACATGAGACGAGCTCGCGACCAAATCTAAAATTAATACAGTTTTTGAACCAAAGCATCCATTTTCTATTTCCGAATTCGAATACTAAGAACATAACTGAGACTACAACTACAAGAGTAATTAAAACTGCTTGGAATCGACATTCAATGTTGTCACCAACGGTAAAGGCTGCAAGTTAATGTATCTAACACTATTGAGGGAGACCTTCTTGTTCTAGATATAAATATACGAACACATCAGAATGAAGTTAGAAACATTAGAAGCCTGTACTTGCTATAGCGATTATGTTGACAGTTGAAATACGTTGTTTTACCTACAAGTTGGATTACATGTGACCCTATTCGATTAAAGATTTATATGAGAGTGTCAAGTGACGTCAGCCAATGTCGAGAGATACATACAAAGTTCAGACGTACATGCAGACTTAAGTAGTCAAGATTTACAACAATGTCCAACAGTTGATATTACCCAATCAGTTAGTTAATACACCAGTCCACTGTATTGCTATGGTAACGAATGTTAGTCACTTGTTAATTGACAGAAGTTGAGAAACAACGGACCATCGCCCACTCATCTCATGGCTTACATGCCTTGTTGATTCGCTAGAGCTAAGTCGTGTAACACTATAATATGTATCGTTGAAGACCGGATGAGAAAACGATATGTGTAATAGTTGATATTGGCGTGTTGACTTGAAATGATATGGAATTAAAGTATTTCCTTCATTACTTGATGGGAATGAGACAAATTATGAATCTTTGTCAGTCGACTCGTTTTGATGTGCTCGATATTATAATAATATCAAGACAAAAAATGCCTAACCGGACTACAATTTAAGATCCATAGCCTTATTGGGAAACAATGATTTTGTATCAAGTTTCGATGTTATTGAAAAAAAATTGAGATATCTCAGTTCAAATTTTTGATACTTCCCTATCATTCAACATAATTATGTAACCTTAATGTTCCCGATGTAATTTCTATTCAAGAACTCACGTGCTCAATCAAGTTCAACTTATATTTTCCCAATGTCGAATTATTTTCAAAATTACTTTCTTATTCTACTGACCAAACGATGGAAAGACTTTAAAATACAGCTGTAGAAAGTTGTATTTATAGAGTACAATATTTGTTCAACAATTTGCTTTGATGCAATGATGCATTCAAGTGGATATATTGCACAAATACTGATTTCCAAGACAGTCCGAGTTTCATGATCTGGACAGTTAGGCCATATACATAGCTTCATGAGAGTGGCATGAAAGTTTAGCTGCTGCCCGTCTGAAAATTGTTTATTTGGTGACAACTAAAACGTCTCAAAGTCTTCGAATGACCACGAGGTGCCGATTTCGACCTTTTACTAAATCACTTCAGCGTTAACTGGGTAACATTTATTGTATACAAATTTCGATGTCATTTTTTTTTAAATCATTAGTCTATTTGATTGGATCGATCTGAACGGTAGCCTATTCTGAATATTCATTCAATGTGTTGACACGTCACACGTGTGTGACAATGTATCTCAGTAATATTGTAAAAAAAAAACTGACCTAGAACTCATACTTCTACGAGACGGGTGATCTTCAGAGGTCAAAGGTCAATTAATAAGTTAGCGTTTCAAGCAGCCTCTTGCAGAATGAATCAATTGTACATGACTACATTCAGATTATAATAGAGGATATTGAAAAATACATTTTTCTGACACCAATTAAATGTTGGAATTAGCAATGATTGAAGTCAACAGTTGGCCATGGCCTACTGGTAGCAAAAACTCAGACAATGCATATAGCAAAACAATCGCATTAATTGATATCAACAATAAATGCAAGGCCGGCCTGACATGGTAGGGCTACTATAGATCTATTGGGTTGCACGATAAATAATTGAACTTGATCGATCAATAAATAATATAAAGAAAGTTAGCTCAAGATGATGATCGATATTGATCACGAATTACAGTTGCATTAAAAAAGGGGGGAATTTTATCTAGTAGAGCGGGCAGCTCGACGGAAGCCAGGACCCCTATTCCTGAGATAAATGAGATGTGAGAAAAATCAGTGAGAAAACTATCTCATATAATAATGACATATTTCATCTCATATTTTATGTGAGATACTTGTTTTCTCACTCATTTGTATTTAGATAGAAATGAGTGAATAAAAATGAGTGAGAAAACGAGTATCTCACATAAAATATGAGATGAAATATGTCATCATTATATGAGATAGTTTTCTCACTGATTTTTCTAACATCTCATTTATCTCAGGAATAGGGGTGCTGGTCCTGCAACGCATCCACTATACTGTTTATGCGAAGTGCGACGTATACTTCAACCGCCTAAAGTGGAGTTTTTAGCGTACTATATCTCCAATAGTAAGAGATTTAGAATATTCGGGTCTGTTGTAAACGACAACCAGTTGTAAACGAAACAAGAGGACTTAATTTAAGGCAAAATATAGAACGCGTTCAGAAGTTATTACACTGCCAAAAGTGTACGTCGTCGATTACGAAATCATACACAGTTGAATGAAACGAACGATTTCATTAAATTTTCAGGGAATTCATGCATTCCTGAAAAAAGATACCTTTTTTATGTTATAACTGGAAATGACGTTAGCGGAATAGGCCTTATGTCATGTAATAATATGTTTAACGATTTTATTATTTTAAATCATCCAAATCAATCACCAATCGAAAGTACATGCGTGGGAAGATTATGTGCTCAATATCTCTCCATACATATGTATAATATGTGTATGTAATTTTACTCTATTGACAAGTTAACTTGGCCAAAACTGTCTATATCACAACTTTTATATGCCAAAGTGTTTGAATAGCGAAGGTTTTGCTCCCTCGTTTTACAAGATTAGGCTACAAGAATTGTATTTATTTTGTTTGTATTGAGTTTATTCATTATTCATTCAAGTGGTTAATCTAGCTTAATCATAATCTAGGTGACGGTTAGACCATCAGATCAGTAAACAACCAATACTAAACCTACAGTCTCAACTAAACTAAGCTATTCAATTAGTTGCCAGCAGAATGCGTATTTGAACAATTGTGCTCCAGAAAGCATGGTCAATGTATACTATAGCCAAAATACCTATCTATAAGAATACACTTGGATCGTTTTTTTCATATAACTTCAAAATATTTTGAATAATACGAAAATCAATACGGAAATACGATATATCAATACGAGCAAAGATTATTATCTAAATCAAGAAAAATACAGAATGCTTCCTAATGAATTCACACATAACTTAGTTATACTCAAGAGAAATGGCGTAAAATATATTATTCTAGCGTAGTGCATCTTCAAAAATATGTAGTGTTAACTTCTCTATTGTGAGCGGGGAGTTAGACCCTGTACTCTTATACGCATTTGAAAGTTGGAAAGTTAGCAATTGGTTGTTGTCTGATGTTCAACATGGTCACCAAACAAGTAATCAACCAAACTTGATGATTCACTGCCATCTAGATATATTCCTTGTGCTGCCCATTACTTTTGATTTCTAATTACGTAGATTTTGAAGGAGCATACTAGGACTATAACTGCTGTGCTCTATATGGCATTAGATGAACTATATATAATTAGTATTTCTCACTATCAACTACTTAATCTCTGATTGAAATCTTATCACATATTTTGCATTATACTGCATGGATTACTATTTAACCTTGCAATTGGATTTAACTGAACACTGGGGTTTCTTATCATCACCTTGTCAAATAATGAAGAGTTGGAATTTAAAAATATGTAGGGATTTTTTTGTAGGCCACATATACATAGGTAATTCGCTATCATTCTAATACGCAAGCGCGAACACAGCTTTTAATAATCTAATTGTTTAGTATCGTAATGTGTGAGTACTGTATTGTCTCAGTATTGATGTAGAAACGTCCAATTAAACTTGGTTGCTGCTGGTGGAACGCTCGACTGTAATAAGATCTTCATACTTCGCCGCAGTGTACATTATTGATAACAATTCAAGGTAGGTAGTCGGTCCTAGGCCAAGTCGAACAGTGTAGTTCAAATCTGGAGATAGATTCCACTGAATATCAATAGAATCAACGTTATGATTTCGGCACACATGGAATTATACCCCAGGTACATAATATATGACGATACATTCCAATTATTAATCATCTATCGAGGGATATAATTTGGAAGATTTACAACAATCATGAGTATTATTTTCTAGAAATCAATAATATCAAGCTCATTCGTGCTCAATTGCATTCGTGTACTATATATAACAGGTTGGGCCTACTACACTGTTGCAACAATGATTTAAACAAAAGATTTTTCGATTATAAAAACAAACTAAAAAGATGAAACGCTGAAGCATTTTCACTGTTGAAACTTGAAACAAAGTGTGTAGAAACTATGATGACCGTTTTAGGTACTTCAACAATGAATGTTATAATGACGACTACAAAATAACTATTGTTTCTTTCAATCCACGAGGATGTGAGTCTCTTTTTCTACACGATTTAATGTTACTCTGATCATTTCTTATTGGATCGACTCAAATGCGTGATTGTTATTATGAAGTTTATATTGTTGATGTCATTTTAGCGGCTATAGTGAGTACTTGATTTAAGCTACTATTTGACAATATCCATTTTGTTTACAAAATAGTTCATGAATGCACTTACGAATCCTGCCAACTCAAAACCCGCGACGACAAGAGAAATATTTCATAGCGGTTTAGCGAGTTTTATTATTATGAAAATATTATGTGATTGCGGTCAAATTGTCTTTTATTATTGCACTCACATGCATACAGGCATATACATTTTTGATACATACAATTATTATTAATTTCAAGAGGACGAAGGGTTTTGTTGAAAATATTGGTAATGTCCATACCATCACAGCCTGTTTTATAACTGAGGTCCACATATTTATTTTATTACATGAATGACTTTCTACTTGAACCGCCTTGATGAATTGTCTTGAATATATTATCTTATAAAGGTTTTACATACATTTGTTTTACATTTGAAAGTTATAACAAAAGTACTGATATTTCGCTAAATCGACTCCCACATGCAAGAGTGCATGTGGAAGTCGATTTAGCGAAAAAATTACTCGTAATAATTTAAAATAAGAATATTTTGCTTATTGTTAATCAGTTGAAGAAGATGAAGGACGTGAACGGTGCTGTGTACATAAATAATGGGTTCAATACCAAAGAAGATGGAATAAAACTAGAAGATCCGCTGGAATCGTAAGTTGTTTGAAATCACTTTCTTGATGTTTGAACATTCTATTCTCATCAAAAGTTTTATAATAAAAATTAGGCGAGTTTCAGATAATAAGTTTTATTGTTTTATTGTTCATATTTATTTATTACTTTAACATGACCTAGGCACAAAAGTAGCGTCGTTATTAGTTTTAGTTCTATTTTAGTTCAGAAAGTTAGAATGTATAACAAATTGAATAATTGAGACGGTTGGTCGAGTGGCTGGCACACTGAACCATCATTTAGGAGACGGAGGTTCGATTACTTCCATGGATGACCATCCGAGGTTTTATCCATTTTATCTTTTCATCCTGTTTTATTCATTTTTCCGACGAGACTTGGATTGTATGACTTGTTAGTTGTCAGATAATTGAATGATGATTGTGAATTTTAAATAATTACATTGAGTGAATTTGCATACTGGTAAAAAAAGTTGTATTAGCCAAAAAAACTAATACATGTTGTATAAATCATAAGTAATAGGCCTAGATAGGAAAAGAGAGATGCATGACTGTCAGGTATTTTAAAATAATAGTAAAGAATTGTATATGATATGAATTTAATTTGTAGAAGTATCTGTTGTTTTTTTTCATTGGAAGTTTTAACACGTTGCATGCAATAAACAAATTCTCAGCCCCACGAAGCCACAAGCGTAGCTTGTCTGCAGGGCTATGATATATAATTACAAATAATAATTAAAATACACGTTTCTGGATAGAATAATATAGTAGTGAGCATAGCACATAAAAATAACCAGTTTTTCTTCACAAGCAGATACAATATGAACAAAACAATGAATATAAACATATAAATATAAACAATATAAACAAAACAATGAATATAGACATATAAATATAAACAATATAAACAAAAAAATTAATAATATATACTTGCAAAAGAAAAAAAATCAATTCATTCATCATACAAATCATTGTAGTTTCAGGTCTATGGTTCTACCAATTACGGTGTATCATAGATCAAAGCTTACTTTCTTTGATCCATGATTGTATTTTTGTTTGTTGGCTTCTTTTCTTTCCAGAAAATTTGTCGCTCCGCCGGTAGCAAGTGAACAGAAAGAAGACCTGAACTCAATAAAGCCTGTCTCATTCCCACGACTGGTAGGTGCTTATTTAATGTTAGAGATTGCATGGAAATGTTTTTTTTTTCACTTGCGTCTTATTACTATTTTTAGTGTAAGGGTCCCAAGCTTGTCCCGACTTTTTTTCTTCACTTGACAGTTATGCTAAAGAAAATTGAAATACCATAAGAAAGTGGATATAGCGGTTGACTTCTAAATGAATGAGTTTCAAGGAATTCTGAATTACACTGTCTCATAATCACCTTTTTGATTTGTTAATTTATTTTCCTTATAAATTAAAATAAAATATCAATTATATTGTTAGAAAGTATCATTTGAACATGATTCTGTATGAAAGTCAAGATTATCGGATAAACCTCGAGTGGTTATGTTTATGAAATTATTAAAATACATACAAATGTAAGAGTGATATACATACATATATGTGCCCAATATATGTGTCTAATATTCGGGGCCAATATTGTATGTTAATGAGAGTTTCTGAATGTTTGCAATGTTAAAAAGGTCGAATTTATATATTGGGATTTGAACTGGAAATTTTCATAAAACACTTTTGTTTTAATGGAGTTTGGTACCTGCATGAATATAGTCCAAAAATTGCTTCACAATTCATTCGTTTAAAGCTATAAAAGAGCTTCATTACTCTTAACTTAGCTCTTTCTCATCTCAGAGGCATGTATATTTGTAATCAATGCGTAGAAAAAATAATATTTCTGTATATAATTGATGACAGTATATGATATTCGCTGTGTATGAAAACTTCTTTCATTTATCGTAGCCGGAAATATAATAATATCCTTAATAATTAAGTCCATTTTTTTCAGTTCAGATATGCAACATCAAGGGAAAGAATCCTGGTGATCGCGGGTATAGTTTTAGGACTCGGCACCGGATTGTGTGTACCTTTCTTCATCGTTCTTTATGGCGAGTTTACAGCTGCATTGGTTGACAGGAATATGGAGAATATTACCTCAAGCAAAGCTCCATTACTCAGTCTATTCGGAGGAGGCAGAATTGTGTAAGAACTAAGAAATAATTATTTGACGGATATTATAGAATCATATGGCTTATTGCGTATTTGTCTTTAGGTAAGGGCGTGGGGTTACCAACTCCTGAAATCAGGTATACACTTGCCATGAAATCCCTTTGAAATCCTTGAAATCACTTGAAATCCCTGAAATCACTTGAAACCACCTGAAATCACTTGAAGTCACTTGAAATCACTTGAAATCACCTGAAATCCCTGAAAACACTTGACATCACTTGAAACCCCTGAAATCACCTGAAATCACCTGAAATCTTGAAATCTGAAATCAGGTGTAGGCTACACCAAATTTTCGAGTTGTTAACCCCTCGGGTATGGGTAGGGAGGGCACTTATTTTATGATGTTTTGAGAGGTATTTTTGACTAGTTCCGTTAGTTTCTTCATTTTAAGAAATCATGAAATGTTAACGACCAAATAGGCGTATTTGGAAAAGATTTGGTTTCTATTTAAGTTGTCATTTCCAATCGATTGTTTAAACATCTTATATCTTAATATATTATGCCTTCTGTTTTTGAGAATATTTGATTTTGATTTTTTCGAGTTTATTGAAGATTCTTATAGGTAAATACATGCAAATCAGTATTCTTTGGAAATAAATTTAAAACGATACATTTATTCGTATTTCTGTATAAATACAAATATAATAATGTATTTCTATATAAACGTTTAAATTGATAGTTCACACGCTCTATTACAGTGCCAACGGCAGCTATGAAGTGAGGATGGAAGCATTGTTGGAAGATTCAGTCGCATTTGCCATAGGATGTGTCACCTCTACAGTGTTCCAGCTTGCGTTTGCCATCGCCTCTGTCAACTCACTAAACTATGCAGCTATTAAACAGGTAGATCATGCGCACAATTTCAACATAGAGATTTGATAAATCTAGAGGTTTTTATTTTTGATGATTCAATCCTTAAATAATAATTATGGTTTATACATTTTATAAGAGTGATCACGATATCAATAGATATCGATTGAAAGTACAAAACAACACAATACGGCTATAAATTTCACACCGTTATCGATCAACACAACTAAAAGTATAAGTAGGTATATTTTATAATTTCTCTGTTAATCTTCCACTGGTTTTCTTTTGTTGTATTTTCTTACTCATTCGGCTTCTTCTTTGGCTTAAATAATAAAACACAATGGAAAATATAAATGAAATAATATTACAAGGTTGAGTAGAGTCCTATTTGCATTATAATAATTAAATAAAAAGTACCTACATTGATAACAGGTGATAATGAGACACCGTTCTCATTAAATAACATCTCTTTCACGTTTTTAAAATTTCCTCTATTCGGAATTTCTTCTATCTTCAATATTTTACACCACAAAGAAAAGAGATCGACAGTATCAAATGGTCGTATTTTGAAGTTGCGTTTGATTTGGGGACCCCATGACATAAAAAATGGACGCATATCCACGAACTTGTTGTCATACCCGTGTAGCCCGATGACTGTACCAGGGGTTGGAACAGGTTTATTCCACTCAAGTATATCATGAAAACAATAACCTGGATTCGCCACAATGACTATCTTTGCCACCCTTGAATTATTGCGATAATGCCATTCAGCAGGCAGATCAGTCTTTCTATAAACTGTGAAATGACCGTTTTTCTTCGAGATTTGATGGAAAGCATTATAAACATCATTTTCTTTGTTCACGGTTGGTATAACCTGTAATACTGGGGATGAGCCGATTGTGGTGTAAAAGTCCTGAATTTGTTCAAGTCCCGTATTTGTCTTGGACGTCAAATCAATAATATTATTAAAAGGAACGTCACTCATTCCGTGGTCACTTAACAGAAATACGTTCACATCCAAATTATTTTCTTTCAACTTATTATCAAGGTATTTGGTTATTTCATCAACGTTATCTATTTGTCGTCGTACTTGCGCCGAATCAGAACCAAAATTGTGAGCAGATTCGTCAGGTTGATTAAAATAAATCATAACTAAATTAGCAGGCGTTTTCTTATCATTGAACCAATCGATAATTATAGTTATCTTCTCTTCCCATCGCGTATCTTTATTTAAAACCTTGTAAAATTTGGCTTGTTTGTTTTGATACTTCAACTCCCCACCGAACCACATCATGACACCGCTAACGCCTCCTCGGTTCTGATTATGTATCCATATAGGAACGACATCTTTGTTGTATTGAACCATTTGTTGGCCGTAACTGAGAGTCACTCCGTTTTCTTGAAACGTGCTATCGATCACTCCGTGGTCTTCGGCATACACTCCAGTTGCAAGAGAATAATGATTGGGAAATGTTTTTGTCGGGAAAATGTTCACCATGTATTCGGCATACGTTGATTTTTGTCTAAGATTGAACATATTTGGTGTACTTGTTCTGTTCACGTAATTATAACGAAATCCATCAAAAGATACGATGAGAACTTTAGGTTTTGGTGCAGCACTGCCATTTGATAATACACATGCTAAAGAAACGAAGCACCATTGAAGTAAATACCGCATATTTGATTTTCGTGTCAAATCACTCACTATCATAGAAATATGTCCCCAATAAACAACAGCACTATATTGTAATTGTGCACTCTCTGCTCACATGCAGTCGACCGATATCGAACATGTACAAATGAGTCTGGTAGAAAAGTGATATTATTTGTGCAGTATGCATCCAAATGCATCGGAGAACATGAAAAATTACTGTTAACGGATTACGTGTTAACTAGCTGATAGATACGTGCGGTCATTTAGCGCTGTAGCGAGTCAACTAATGTGTCACTAGTGATGTAATATTTAAAAATAGTGTTGTGGTACTCTTTACAAAAGCTGAAAATATTTCATGTATCCTGTGTATACATACCGCAGATCAGTGGTACATACTCGGTATATTAAACAGGAAATTGACGAAATCTCAAATACAGGGCCTATGTGTGTTTGTGCGGTTGTTCTGAAACCTACTAAAGAGTAAAACAACATTGAATTTTTAATTTTAATACCTCTTTAGCTCTTCTTAAATATAAGGGTTGAAGATATTTCGAACAATTGTGTTCTCAAAAACATCAAGTCCTTTGGAGGAAAATCTTATTTTTGGTGATATCTTTTGAACGGTATATCGATATCTTATACCGTTAATTCTAGTTCTAACTCCGGAAAACCTCTGTGTGGGTGGTCAACTTTGGCGGGAATCGAACCCCGGACTTCTTAATGATGATTCAGCGAAATATTACCAATGGTCCCATATTCTTTGAAGAATACAATTTTCATTTCTGTTGCTTCGTTTTGTTTTTTGTTCTTGCCATTTACATATACGCAGTTTTTTAAATTTAATATTCTGAATTTTTTTCTTATGTTGTCAATAAAGAATAAACTTACATCTACCAAATATCTCTTTCCTTGAGAATGAAATAATGTGTAAGTAAAACTTCGAAATGTTTCTTCCTTTGTCACGTTCAGATAACACTCTGACTTGGGTCCGCTATTACGCCCACAAAGTCCAATTAATAGTGCTGGTGAAAACAAAATACTAGCCTTAGACTACGGTAATAGCAACACTTATCTGCCTGTTTAGAGCTTTTCCCATCTTGGTAACTCCAGCTCTTGATAACATAATCGATTTTGTACATTTTGTGAAACCAAATCTTCGGTATAGTAATTATCTTTCTCGTTTTACAGGTCAGCCGAATTCGTCGAATGTTTCTCAAAGCGTTGCTCAGACAAGATCAGTCATGGCACGACACAAATGGTACAACCAGTATTGCCAATAAACTAACAGAGTACGTATAAAGAGATTGAATTCCACTTATTTTATTATAATTTCTTTCATCTTATGATTGTTTATAATACATATTATATTATGTCGTCGATATCAAAACAAAGTTGGAATTTTAAAAAATCATCAGAATCTACGATTTAATTGTAGGCCTATAGAAGTGAGCACACAGGGTACGCTGAGACGGCCCAGGTCGTTCCAAAAGAAAGGGTATACTGAATGTTTTATCCTTTATCATCACTAGCTATTACTACAGAAAAATATTTATTGCGCCATCTTAATTCTTACACACGTATAAAGTCAATGTCAAATTTTTTAAAAATACAAAAAAATGGGCGTTTGAGAGTCTTTCCCATTATCGGTTTCTTGATAGTGTACATTGTTGGCTTCATTTCCTTTCTGGGTTCCTTCGTTGATAATTTCAGAGGTTTTGAAGAGAATTTCAGTTTTTTCAATTTTTTTTCTCGGGATTATTCTTACGGAGATTTTACAAGTTCGCCGATTTTTTAACGAAAAACTCGTGAAACCGATTATGCTTGAAACAGTCTCAACGTATTCTGATATGACATCAATTTTCAGAAAGGATTTTGAATCGATTGATTACTTCCCTGACCAGTATGCCACGCACAGAATTACAAAAAAAAAAACGAAGCCCGATATTTTTGGTAAGAGAAATATGAAGACTTCGCTGTGGTCATCTAACAAAAATGGAATGATTGTTTTTATTTCAGAGACTTGGACAAATTTCAAGAAGGTATCGGAGAAAAGATCGGAATAGTCATGTTTCTAATGACATCGTTCATAGCTTCAGTGGTGATGTCGTTAATTTATGGCTGGAAACTGACTCTGGTTGTCCTTAGCTGCGCACCAATTATTATCGTAGCAACGGCGGTAGTTGCCAAGGTATGTAGTTTACGAGGCAATCGTGAAAGAGTCGTGGAAATGCATACTGAGGATGTAAAAAATTATCATACACATTTTCAGAGATTTTATCAACAATCGAATGAGAAAAAACGAAGAAAGCTCAATAAAAGTATACATTTGATTGAATATTAGGATAAACAGGTTCTGCAAAGTGTATGAGACTGAATGATGGGTTGTTGATAAATATGAATAAGTTGCGAGTAGGTTTTTGAAGGTTTTAAGTGATCCAAGGTCTGTAAGTGTAGATTGAACTGGCAGAATATTTTTCATTCTAGTTTTCCATACTTTTAAGCTCATCTCACAGCGTATATATTCTGCGTTTTCCGAGTACTAGGAAAACGCAGAATGAGCGATTTTGTGAGATGAGCTTAGAAGTATGGAAATCTAGACTGAGAAATACTCTGTCAGCTCACTCTACACCTACAGATCTTGGATTACTTCAAACGCTTGAAAACCTTATACCTGGAACTTGTTGATATTTATAGTGCAATCTGGTGCACTTCTACCTTGCAAAACTTGTTGATCCTAATATTCGATCAAATGTATACTTTTATTGCGTTTTCTTCGTCAATCTTCTTCCGATTCTTAAAAAAAAAAATTGGAAATGTGTATGACTGTTGTTTTCATATTCTGTATGCACTTGAGAGCTTATGAATAATTTTCGCTTTTCAAGTATTTCCCCTTTGAGTTATTCTCATAGGGATTTTCCAAACTTTACAAATTTTTCCCGGAAAAACCGTTCAACCTATTTTTCTAAAAAAAAACAATCCCAACCTTTTCTGTTGTGACACCAATATGTAAAAAAAAATTGAGTCGATTGGTTTTAACGAAATTGAAAAAAGAAAGAAATAATAACCAAAAAAACGAAACCCATCTTCTTTTCAGTATGTGGAATGGAAGTCTTCGCTACGCTTATCTTAATAGTGAATGATGTTGTGTTTGTACTTGTAGGTGCAAAGCTCCTTAACGATAAAGGAGTTGGCGTCGTATGGCGACGCCGGCGCCGTCGTCGAGGAGGTCATCAGCTCTATACGCACTGTGGTAGCGTTTGGTGGCGAAAAGAAAGAAGTAGAAAGGTAACATGATGGCTTCGTCTTGAAAAATACATGGCCTTCATTGTCACGTTGATGGCTGAACTGAAGGTGGAATTATCAGATGAACATTAGCGAAGACTTCCATCACACTCTTATGTAGCGGTATCTCTTCAGAAAAAATGTTTGCTAAATGTTAACACATGAATGCACATTATTACAAATTTTTATGTCATTCAGACCTGCCCTTTTGGAAAAAATAATTTAGCTCATATTTTTTATTTCTCAAATAGATAGACTAGAAATAATAGCAGAACTACGATGTGTATGACACTTGGTTCCATATTCAGTGAACATTTCAGAATTTTTGAAGAATTTTTATTTTTAAAGTATTCTTTTCTTATTGGAATTTTCCTAACTTTCCGATTTTTTTCGGAAAAACCGTTCGACTGATTCTTTGGAAAAACAAATCCAACCTATTTTGGTGTGACGCTAATCTGTAGAATTAGTTTTGAATCGATTGGTCTGTTTTCCTGAATTTTTCGCCGTGAACAAAATGATATTTTTTTTCAATTTTGGTAGACCCCTATATGGAATTGAAATCTTTGCTACGCTCATCTAATAAATTACAATTTTCTGTTTGGGGTATTGCATGCTTTCAGTTCTGTACTGACTTATTTTTCTTGTACAGATACATCGATAAGTTGTCGTTGTCATGGACAATGGGCATCAAAAGAGGCTTCTACTCAGGTCTTGGCGGTGGCATATTCTGGTTCATCATCTATTGCTCGTATGCTGTCGCCTTCTGGTATGGAGTCATCCTGATTCTGGAAGACCGAGACTCTGTGGAGAAGGAGTACACACCAGAGATAATCGTTATAGTAAGTAGGTCTACATCGCTAAAATAGCGATATCAATTTCAGAACTCACTTTCATCAGAACTTCAATTTCATCTATCTATCCATTTTCATCAATATATTTAGGCACTTTATATTCTGAATTAAAAATATAGAACTTGTTAAATCATAGGCAAAGCAATATTTATATGTTGGTGTATGTGGCGGTGCCAAGTTCAATATTAACATGTCAGCTTATGTGGTGGTGCCAAGTTTAATATCAACATGTCAGTATATGTGGTGGTGCCAAGTTTAATAATAACATGTAAGTATATGTGGTGGTGCCAAGTTTAATATTAATAATCATATGGCAGCGTATGTGGAGGTGCCAAGTTCAATATTTACATGTTACTATATCTGGTGGTGCCAAGTTTAATATTTACATGTTACAATATGTGGTGGTGCCAAGTTTTATAATGACATGTCAGTATATGTGGTGGTGCCAAGTTTCTTCTAAGCCGGCAGTTCCACCGAAACCAAATTAGTTGTTGTAACTAAAATAAAATAATGGTATTTGAGAATATTAAATATTTACCAGTGCACTACAAGATTATAAGAAATAATAATTTCCTGAAAATGGCCAAATGAGAATTTTCATATTACAGCATCATAATACACAATGTTGCGTTGTGCTAGCTACTGATTAACAGTTTTTTCCATAGGTATTGTTTGGTGTGCTTTCTGGTGCTATGAACATGGGCCTTGCGTCTCCACATCTAGAAGCGTTCTCGGTAGCTCGAGGCTCAGCTAGCGCCATCTACAAGATCTTGGACCAAGAGCCAGGCATTGACAGCCTCAGCGAAGAAGGATTGAAACCAGCGCAGAGCATAGGCGATATTGAACTGAGCGGTGTGCACTTCCAATATCCAGCCAGGCCTGACGTTAAGGTACCAAACTATGAAGGAATGCATTTATTGGATCAACATGCACTATGAGGCCATGTTTATATACCACAACAAGTAGAAGAAAAACGTTTTTTTCAGGATATTAATTATATTAATTCATTCATCTTGGATCAGTATATTGCACAAATAATGGTTGATGAAGGTATACTAATATAGACCTTATGCCAGGTGACTTTCAAAAATGAAATATTTATAAGATACAAACACTTATGAGTGGTTGTATACTAACTCCAGGCAAGAACTCAACGGATTTCACATTTTATCTCTGGACATTACTACCGATACCAGTACAATGACGTAAGCTCGGACAATGGCAGTACTAGAGTATAAGGGGTAGAAGGGAATTGAGGTAATGTCAGGGGCGGATTGGCCCCAGCGGCTGTTGTTGCCAGAGCCCACCCTGTTCAGCACAGTTTGGAGAACCTAATTTTTTTAGTTTGACTGATTATTAGTACAATATTATGTACGTTTCAATCCTGTATAGTCCTAGCCTGCACAAATCACGTTTGAGAGATTTAATTTTATTATTTTAGTCTTATGCTAAACTTTGAAAGTTTTGCAGAAATTCATCGACGGTTCACTTTTTTCTCTCCTGGATCATATGTACAATTTTATTTTAAATTTGTGTGACATGTACTGAAATATATCTTTCATCTGTCTTCCTATCTTGCTGATAGACTAGAAGTTTGGATTTGTTTTGGACATAACATAGACCTCAGACTAACTTTGACATTGAATATTGAATATAATTTTTTGTTTGTTTGACAGGTTTTGAATGATTTCAGCCTGAAAGTTTCACGTGGGAAAACGGTGGCTTTAGTCGGTCATTCCGGCTGCGGAAAGTCGACCGTGATTCAGCTCATCCAGCGTCTGTATGATCCAATACAAGGAACAGTGAGTGAGACATGGTTTGGTAATGAAAGTAGTTTTCTTTGTTAGCAAAGATGATGAATGTATACAAATGTAAAATACAAATGAAATAATTTGAGAGAAAGTCACAGGAATTAGGTACTCAACTGAGAAACATACAACCTCGTAAATAAAACTCACATAATCTCAATCATCCATATTGATGAAGATAATATGCTTGTGCCTAAAACATAGAATTGTTTTGTATTGTCAACAATAGCATATTGGTTTTGGTTACTATTAGTGCAACCACTTTTCAAAAATGGATGTTGAAAAATTCTGTACTGTGCAAAATTACCTATTAGATTCAATATAGCCTAACATACAGTATTAGAATTGTTGAAATATTTTTTCCAAGAGAATGTTTTAATTTCATGCTCTCATAAGTTAATCAAAAATCCATATTTCATGCTATATACTCATTTCCACAGATGAAGATGTTTCGTGCCTACTAAATAATCATATATAAACGTCAGGATACCAGTAATTGTGGTATTTTTGAAAAAACAAACAATTAAATGAATGAATAAATGAATAAATAATTAATAATTAATAACTAATCAAATAAATGAATGAATAGTATTTTTATTGTTCACCATACTGTATCATTCTACAGTGTATTTTGTATCTTCATTTTAGGTTACATTGGATGGAACTGACCTTAGAAATCTGAACATCCAATGGCTTCGAGGTCGAATTGGTATTGTCGGTCAAGAGCCAGTATTATTTGATTCGACGATCAGAGAGAATATTCGCTACGGAGCCGATACCGCTACAGATCAGGAAATTGAACAAGCAGCCAAACAAGCGAATGCCCATGACTTCATTTCGAACCTCCCACTTGTAAGATGATATAGATTTTATGATTTGTTTTAGTACAGATAAAAATTATACATTTTCCTAACAAATGATAAATTTGATTGAATTTTTGTCTTCCCACTTTATGATCATTCTTAAACAATTCAATGAAGTGTGTTTCGTCAATTATTATTTGCTATAAGAAAATAAATGAATAATTTGTCATAGTCACGGAATCATATTCATTCGTGTAATACATACAAGTAATTTGAAAACCAGTCTAGCTCAGTTGTTGTACTCTTAAAATGAACATTGTGAAATATAACATGAGTATTTGGTCTCTGTTTGCCTGGGTAGGGTTATGAAACAATGGTGGGAGAAAGAGGAGCTCAACTGTCGGGAGGCCAGAAGCAACGTGTGGCAATTGCAAGAGCCTTAGTACGACGTCCTGCTATCTTACTTCTGGATGAAGCTACGTCGGCACTTGATAGGGCAGGAGAGATGCAGGTAGGCAAGTGAAAACCCACCGTAATTCACGTTCCAAGGATAAGGAGGTGGGGGTAAGGAGCAGGGTTGCCTTTCAAAAAAAAAATGGAAGCTAGGCCTATATTTATATTGTGAAATTAATTGAAATACGCTTATTGGAATCACCAACTTTCAATCAATATCGAAAAAAAATGACAATTATGATTAGGAAATATAATGGTCGAAGGCAAATGAACGTATCTACACGCATCTGTTCACCGCTCTTCAAACTCTTCGATGTTCTGTGTATTTCTCATTTAACTAACAAAGTCTGACTAACAAAGTCACGTTCGAGTTCATCACATGCGATATGAAATTCCCGGCAGTGGAGCACTGTAATAGTAATGATAATAATTAATAAGGATTATAATAATTTCTTCATTCAATCCTAGATTAAGGAGGTAAAAACTTCATTACTCTATATGGTTGTACCACACATAATGAATGCCATATTGTACTAATAATCAATTCTGTATAATTGTTAATTGTTTACCTTCTCACTCACTCCCAAGCAATTGTGGTTCATTAGGTGCTGTATGAATATATTTTGCTTCTTACAGGTCCAGTCAGCATTAGATCAAGCTAGTAAGGGTAGAACCACAATTGTAGTATCACATCGTTTAGCAACGATCAAGTCTGCTGATTGCATTGTTGTGCTAAAGGCGGGGAAAGTTGTTGAGCAGGGAACGCATTCCGAGCTAATGCAACAGCAAGGCCATTATCACAAATTGGTTCTGGCAGACAGCACAGTATCAGAAGGTGGGTTATTAAAAAAAATGATTAATCTTGTCAAATTTGATGCGTTGCAGCAGAGAAATAATAAATAAGAATTCTATTCTGCCCTACCAATTCCAAAGCAGCAAAGCAAATAGACCTATGCAGCTGCCAAAAGTCTCTTAATCCTATAAATATATCAGATAAGAAAGTTTTGACTTTTCACCCATCTAATTCAGTATCATTACAAAGTTATAATTTAACTGTAGGAATTAATTGGGATTGGAATAACTCTTCACGGTCGTTACTTATTGCTTGTCGATCGGAGCTCCAATCGACGGGCAATTAGATATCCGAAATTATGTTGAGATATATTATGTGTAGTTTATCATGAAATCATTCTACTTTTCAATACAAGAACTCATTTCTTAAAGCTTCATAATTAAAGATGACATCTTTAAATACACTAGATTGAAAATTGAATTTTAACATAAAAAATGCAGAGAACATAGAAAAACATAGAGAAATAATTAGTAAACCAGAATTAACCTGTCATGCAATTTAAAATCCGAAAATTCTATTTTTTATAAAACATGTTTTCAATTCATAATTATGACAAACTTACGATATTACAGATAAGGGGAATCAAAAAGCAACAGTTTACAAAAAGAATTCGGTCTCTGCTAAGGAAAGTGAATTTACAAGAGAAACAACAGGAAAAATAGAAAATAATGACGGAAAAAGAAAAAAAGAGGTAAGTTTTATCTTCTTGAACTTTGTAGTATATTTGAATTTTTCACCATGTAATTAGATGACTTGAAAATACTTGGCTCATGTTTATTGCAGGAGGCAAACTATCCAGCACCACTTGGCCGTATCATGGCTCTTAACAAACCAGAATGGCCTCACATTCTTGTGGGTTGCATTTCTGCGCTTCTGGTTGGCTGCAGTCTACCAGGATTCGCAGTCCTTTTTGGAGAAGTGATAGCGGTATGAAATCATTCCAAAATAATCTTAGATTATACTCATGGTGGCTGGTGACCCGAACAATGGGGAGGGCTGTAGTTGGATCAAAAGAATTATATACAAAGCTACCAACCACAGAACAATGGGTGTAGCCTTGCAAATAGCCCTGTAGGGCAAACAAAATTTATACATATTTTATACGTATCCACATTTGCATCTCAACATTCATTTCTATGTATAACTGTATCACAATCTGTACAATTTGTCTGCGTGGATTAAATCAAAAATACTATCTACGATTTATTGCTGCCAAAACGCAAATATTTTGTTGTATTTATTTGAAAATTATTATTTAAAAATCATTTTTTCATAAAAAGTGAGTGATCAATTGATTTACATGATTAGTAGACCTATGTAAGTCTGACATGATTTTCCAGCCTGAAACTACCTAAGGACAATAACCGAGAGCTAAGTAATTATCAAAAATCAAGTGATTATCAAAAACATTTTTCATTAGATTGGTTTTCATTAACAGAAGAAATTTAGTATCTGATATCAAGTAGGTCAAACATGGTAAGATATTCATGAATTATGATGTTATTGACTCTCTTATTATTGTTCTAGATTCTATCAGTAGAAGATCCCGAAGAGGTTCGCAATGGAGCAAACTGGTTCTCTATTCTGTTTGTTGTTATAGCAGTTACAACTGGCGTGGGCACTTTTCTTCAGGTAAATCACATTGTTGTATGTCAGCAATGGTTTTGCGTCGATTGCATCTTATGCACAGACTTATGGATCATTGGCTTATTGCATCTTATGCACCTTATGACATAATATAACTTTCATTTTCCAGACGTATATGTTTAGTATTGTGGGAGTTCGCTTGACTACCCGCCTACGTCAGTCTGTGTTTAGTGCAATTCTACAGCAAGAAGTAGGCTGGTTCGATAAAGAAGAAAACAGCGTCGGTACACTATGTGCTCGTCTAGCCGGGGATACCGCAAGTGTTCAAGGGGTATGTTAAACTAGATGTTAATTATAACATCGTTACCGTCTACATGTATGATTAGTTGTTGAACTGTCGAGATAAAACAACTTCAATTTATACTTAATTAGAGAAGTTGTTATTATTTGAAATAAATGGTTATATCAACAGCGGACAGGCACTCACTCTGCGTTTGCTAGATACCTAGTAAGGGTAAGTTGAGCTAAACCCAGAGAGGGTACGTTGTGCATAGGCTATCCCACCAAACTTATTTTAATGTAAACACTGTTAATTCACTCACTCACATTTTCGAGATATTCAATATTCTTTATCACTTTTCAGTAACTTGAACCATTCATCACCAACATGAACTTTTTGTGTTGTTCATTTCAAGAATCGAAAAAAAATATATATTAGAGTAAATCTCTTCTTTTATTATTATTTGACGAACTGGGAAAAATTCAAATAGATATCTAAAAAACTGCAGCCATGAGAGTTTGTGACATTAATACTTGAGCATCTGCAGCCTCGTCAATTATATTGAATCAACACAAATTGAATTGATAATTTGTACCACCCAAATAGTAAGTGAACAAGGCTGTGTAATCACTAAAAATTTCAAGTGGTTTTGTTGTATTTCCAATTGCTAAACTAATTAGTAATTTCTGTACAATGCAACTATATATATATATTACGGTACTTACAATAATGTAAAGTCCTTCCTTATCTTTATGTAATTACATTTCCCCTCCTTCCTTCACTACTTATTCCTTATACATACTTAATTTTGGATCATAAATAAATAACTACTTTTACATGAAGCACAGTTATTATGCTGTCTCTAATCACGGTAATCAAATTTATTAAATTATAACAATAATACCGGTATAGTTGATAATTAATAAAACTATGTTTCAGGCGACTGGTTCTCGTATAGCGGTCATCATTCAATCGTTATCAACTCTTCTGATTGGTGTTATCATCTCAATGTATTTCACTTGGAAATTGACCCTTGTATCTATAGTAACGATACCAGTTGTGTTTGGAGCGGTATTCTTCGAAGCTAAAATCACCAGGGGCGCAGGTCGATTGGAAAAAAGTGCCCTGGAAGCCGCAACCAAGGTATTTCATCAAATTAATTAGTACTAAAACTAAGGCGCTTGTAAGTCGCTATACAGCGAAACCTCTATGCAGCGTTCCCGGATCCATCGTTTTCCTACTTGTATCATACATTTTTCCTCACCCCACTCCCATATTATCAATGTTAAATTTTCCTGGATGGATCTTTTTCCTGCATGGATGGTTTTATTTTCCTGGTCCCTTGAAGAACGATGGATAGAGGTTTCACGGTATTGCACTAAACTGTAATTCAGGAGACAGGGGTTCGATTCTCGTTATGGTCGACCAACCAGACTGCTTTTTTTTGTGGTTTCCCCAAGTCATTCAAGGGAATAAGTGAATATTAACTGAAGAATAGACATTTACCGCTTCCTTCCTCACTATCTAAAAAACAGAATAGAAAAAGAAATAACCTTGCATTTCATCCTCGCATCACCTCATACGCCACAGACAAATCATTCCTCATTTGTTTCATTCGTCAGTCACACAGACATCAGTAGTACTTATAGTTATCATTTGAGTGTGTTGGATATAAATAAATATAATTCAGACTTGAATTACATCCAACTGGTCCATTGCTACTATGTACATAAATATCTGTTATTATCCGACTATAATAGGTCTCCGTTGGCATATACTATTTCAAATCCATCGGTGCTGGAGAAGTGACTCACCACTTCAGACAAAAATTGTATTGACTGGATTTAAACAATATTTAGATTCACATATTGCCTGAAAATATTCTGGAAAAATATAATTTTCTGCGAAGTTTTCCCACGCATCTGAAAGGCTATTATTGTACAGTATAACCAACCACTTTGAATGTGTAGGTGGCTGTTGAAGCTATTTCTCAAGTGCGAACTGTAGCAAGTTTGTGCGGAGAGTTGGCAATCCTGCGTCGTTACGAGAAAGAGCTGGCATTAGCTCAACAAGCATCGCGTAGTAAGACACGGCTGCGTGGTGTCGTCTTCGGTTTGGGCCAATCAGCACCGTTTATGTGCTACTCTCTTAGTTTCTGGTATGGAGGAACTCTGGTTGCCAATGATGGTATGCCGTACAAATACGTAATTATGTAAGAAAATAATGTTATCTTAAAATATATCTACATGTGGGCCTATATATTTATCTGTTGATTTTATATTTTATTTTACAAAATTTGAATGTTAAATAATGATATCATTCAAAGCTCTAGTGAGAAAAAATTACTTTTGCTAATCTGGGAATAGCAGGCATAGTGCCGTTACTTGCCGTTGGGTAATTTGGCATATCCTATTATGATCGTAACAATTAAACTTGCCTTTTCTCCCCCCTCGCCCCCTGCCCCTCCACTCCTTCCCATGGCTCATTCACTGCTTTAGAAACTGAATTCATATCGGGCTTGGATTCGAGTCCCGCATATGGCATTGCATGGGTTTTTGTAAATACTTATTATTGTTTGTCCATCATCTGCTCATTCATCTACCCAAATAACCTAGCTGACTCGATAATGGTGATTGATATTATGATGAATGTTATCATGATGAAGGATGAATGTGAAGGGATGAAATAACAAGAAGAATGTTTGCTTACTTAACTTCTTTGTATCCTGTCTTAATAGTTGATTATGTTTTAGAGTGGGAGAAGCGATGATTTTTGGTGCGTGGATGCTTGGCCAGTCATTAGCTTATGCACCAAGTTTTAGTATGGCACGATTATCAGCCAGTCGATTGTTTTACCTACTTGATCGTCAACCACTCATTTCTGCACCCCTTACTGATCTTGATAACATGAAGGTAAGAGAAACAACTTTCAGGGGTGATTTTTAATAAATACATTTTTACAAATGCACAAATATTTAAACAAGGGCCATTATTGTCCCTAGGGGGGTATTATTGACATGTAGGGTGAATTAGTGCATATTATATATTGTTTCAGTCCAGATGTATTGAAGATTGCGTTGGTTTGCCGTTCTGTTATGGTGGCTTACTGTAGGCTAATATATCAACTCATTCCTATCCTACCAGTGTTGAAAATATATATCAATTTACCGACCAATCCCATGAACCTACCGATCGTGAGCCACATAGTAGTTATACGTACAAGGAACTGACTTTGTTTACAAAAGTACGTTTACGTTGGCTCAGCTGTAGCAACAGTCACCTGAAATGGCAATATTTTAGGGTTGCAGAAGGCATGGCGCATAGTTTCATATTGTATACTATAGGTAGAGCAGCGATCGGTAGGTTCAAGGACAGTACTCATGAAATAGAACAAGATTGACAGCTGAGTAAAACCGCTGTCAGGTTGATAAATCTTGGTTTCAGACTTTGGAAGGCAACACCGAGTTCTCAAATGTAGGATTTGCTTACCCGACTCGTCCAGAAGTGAATGTTCTTCGTGGCCTCAATCTAATTATAGAACCTGGGAAAACTGTAGCATTAGTCGGTGCAAGTGGTTGCGGAAAATCAACCACTGTTCAACTGATTCAGCGCTTGTATGATCCGAGCTCAGGTACCTTGGTAAGTGGGATGGCCTGTATCGGTCAAGTTGCTAGGATTGAAGCATACATATCAAGAAAGTATTATAGACACTGTAATTGGAAGCATGTGGCAGAGCATGCAGTCAATAAGGTAGATAATTAATTTTTGTGGAAACCAGTCACCTTTGAATGATGCACGTTCTTACAAATGCATGTCCCAGAAATGATCATTTTCTTAAGTTATAACTGTAACAACAGATAATATTGACTACCATTGTTGAATAATTAGGAAAATGTAAGGGCACAACCAATAAAAATAGTAAGAAGTAACAATACAATACAAAATATAAGTGATATTCTGCAGATATATAATATGAGAAAAACCAGCAGCTTACCTCAATCTTTAATACCGGTACTGTATATATATACATATTCTTACCAAAAGCATTTCAGTAATTACCAAAGCATTTACAATAAGCTAGACCCTTCTTTCATTCTTCTATTCATTCTGGTGATAAAAATACTGGACTAAAATATATAATACATCAATTTTACTTTTATTTCAGCAAATGGGCAATCGCAATATTAATTCTATTCCTTTGAAGCAACTACGAAGAGAGTTAGGTATTGTTTCTCAGGAACCAGTATTGTTTGATCGAACACTAGAAGAGAACATTGCATATGGAGACAATGAGCGAACCGTGCCAATGCATGAGATTATTGTCGCAGCAGAAAAAGCCAATATCCATACCTTCATTTCATCTTTACCGCAAGTGAGGACATCCTCATCCTAATATAGACATATAGCTATGGCAGGCCTATTCATGAGTTATGACAATGGTACTTGAAAATTAAATGTATAATAATACCATCTGGTCAAGTATGTATGAACAATATTGAGAAACCTCAAACTGCTTATCAAAATAGTACTGGTATAAATTTTAATATGAAAAATGTACATAGAAAAATGTTTAATGCTGTAGAATATTCTACGTGTGAAGTTCTTTATAAACGTAATTATCTTACAGATTCATAGATTTTTTAACCTGATATTTTTAATGTGTTTTTCATCTCTAGGGTTATAATACTCGGCTGGGGCTTAAAGGTGCTCAACTGTCTGGTGGTCAGAAACAGCGAGTAGCTATTGCAAGAGCACTTGTGCGGAATCCCAGGATTTTGCTTCTGGATGAAGCGACATCAGCACTTGACACAGAAAGTGAGAAGGTAAGACTGATTCTGGTCCAGCGGCAGTATAGTCACTTAACTACAGTAGTAGTAAACCCGCACACATACAGCTCAGTTGGTAGTGCGCTTGCTTCATGTGGTCCAGGAGGTGAGGGGCATATCGGGCCTGATTCAATACCCGCCACCGTCCATCTTTACATTTTTTTTTGTGGTTTATCTCTGTAGTCTAGGCTAATGGCAGGATGGTTCCTACAATAAAGGCCACAACCGCTTCGTTCCCATTAGCCTTCCCATTGCAAGTAAGAACCTTCATCTCATCGACCCATCATCTCTTTAATCATAAGTGTACAATAGTAGATCTTACACGTGTCCTGATTAGTCAGAATTTGGCTTATCTTGAGTATTTTAAGGAATTAATTAGAAATCGATTTTTTAAAATTGTTAATCCAAGGTTAGAAGTTCCGAAAACACTTTTTTTACAGGTACCTGTTTGAGGAAAGATTTATTTTTTTCAACTGTAACTTTCCATTTTTCCTGTTGATTTCCTGTGTTTTTCCTGTGATATTTAAATACTTTTTCGGAAATGAATTATACAACATAATATACTATGTCAATATCCCATATTTTTCCTTCTGGGTTATTCTAAAGGTGATTCTCAAAAATTCGAAATAATTTTTTTCCTTAAGTGGTTTAACCGATTGCTCCTCAAAACTGCAATCGGGTTAAATGATGACATATGATATGTGATGGCAAGTTTCATCATGTTTCATGATTGCGAACCGGTCTTGAGAAGATTGTAAGTCGACAATAATTTTCTATCAATTCAAGCTAAACTGACTGAACTGATATTGACATAATTTTAGATTAATAAAATCATTAAACTGATGAAAATATCAAATTCTTTCTATATTTTTCTTTTCATTTTTCCCTGCTGTTTCATTTTGAGGTTTAACTCATCACAATTTCAAAATTACTTTTCTCAAAACTTGTCGAACCAAAAACCATGCAGCTTTATTTTGGTAATGCCAATGATAAATTTCAATTGATTTATCTTCTAACATTAAGTGGTATAAACCACTTTTTCTCCATTAGGCCTATTTGAAATATAGTTCTCCATTACACTTCTCTAATAAAGTATTGTCTACATTAATTCTTAGATTGTACAAGCAGCTCTTGATAAAGCCAAGGAGGGCCGTACTTGCATAACAATTGCTCACCGCCTTGGCACAATCCAGCATGCCGACCTTATCTGCGTAATCCACGAGGGAAGAGTTGTTGAATCGGGAACTCATTCGGAACTACTTGCACTTGGTGGATATTACTGTCAACTTCAAAAAACCAACAACGTGCAAAATGTGTAAACGAAATCTGTGTCAAATAAAGATTTACGCTGTGTAAGATTTATTAATTAAGAACTGGTTTAAATCCCCCAACAATGTTTTTTCTAAATATTACCGAAGGTCTAGCCCAACATGCTGTGCATGGTTAAGAAAAGTTTAATGATGTGAAGTATTGAAATTGTAAGCCTCTAGAACACGTAAAAAAGTTTGTTGACTATAGAATGTATGTAGAACACAATAGTAGTAGGCCTACAGTATTGAAAAAGACGATTTGGTGAATTAAAACTTTTCGTAACGGTGTTCTATAAGTGTTGGGTAATCACTTATTAATTCTTTTCATGAATATTCTATCTATAGTACTGTAATTGTGTACATTATTGCAGTATAATATTTATTATTGGAAGCACAATTTTAATTAAGCTGTCAGAAAAATATTTCTGGTAATCGACAAATCACTAGCAGCTTTACTATAACTAGTAGATTTCATTTTTATTTTTTCTACAGTAGCTCTTAATGTTTTTGCTGTTCGATTTTATGCTTACGGTATTAAAATGTAATTTTATAAAATTTATTACTGAAAGCACAATTTAAAAATTTTCATGAAAATTTTCGAGAACTTGAATATTCTAAATGTTGCTCAACGACCCCGCCAACAGCTAGGTTATACGGGGCTACGAGTTTGTGTATGGTTACAGAAGAAGTTGGCGTTTGAATTCATTTTTTGCGATGATTTGCGATGAACGCCACCACATGCATTTCCAGGTTGCATTTAGATACAAAATTGTCAAGGATAAAGAAAATAAATTATATGTTGGTTATTTATTTATTTTATTTAGTTATGAATACACTCGCAATTGTCTGTTGACGGTGGCGAGGACTTACAACATTTCCAATTATTCTTTTTTTCTAATATATATATGAATAATGTTATATATTATAAATATATATATATATATGTATATATATATATATATATATATATATATATATATATATATATATATATATATATATATATATATATATATATATATATATATATATATATATATATATATATATATATATATATATATATATATATATATATATATATATATAATGTTATATATGTTATATAATAATGTATATATGAAAATGTAAATGTTAGAGAGATAAATGAGGAAGGGTGTGAATCATCTTCTTTGTTCTATAAGATATAATGAGATATAATGAGGAAATATGTTGGAAATTTTGACTGAAAATTTTCTTTGAAAATTTAGGCTAAATAACTTACATTTATATTGAAAATTCAAATGATTGTGCATTGAAAATTTTCAATCAATTGAATGAAACCCAACGATTTTTTGAGAAAATCATTGAAAAAAAGTCACTAAAATGAATTCAGTGATTTCATTGGATTCCATTGGATTCATAGAAAATTTTCAATGAATTGAACATTTATTGAAAATTTTCATTGAAAATTTCAATAAATTTGCATTGAAAATTTTCAACGAATTGAAAATTTCCTTAAAATTCTCAATGTTCCATCACTAGTTATAGCATAGGCCTAGGTATGATTTTTTTTTAAAAACTGTAGTTTCTGGTACAGTATAACCGATTTGGTAGACACACCATACCAAAAAACTCAATGCATATACACAATGTTAGAGGAATTGGTTCTATATCTGTAAATCTATCAATAAACAGATAATAATAGCTCAAAAAACAAGGTCGTATCCTTATTTTCTATCAATTTTCTCGTGATTTTTTGTGTGTCTACGAATTTTTAAATTAAACTATTAGTTTGAAAGTCATACGTTTGAAGCAGAAAGTCAAGGTCTACTGGATCTTAGGCGATCACGAGCACAGCAGCGCTTCAAGAAGACCGTGAGTGTACTTCGGAGAAATTATTTTTATAAATGGAGCTCTGTGGTATATTTCCGTATTCCCGACTTCCGGTTGGACCAGACAGTTTTTTTTTGGAAAGGCGAGTGACGCTGAGAGAGGTAATGCAAGGTTAATAACAATTCCTGTACATTGATTAACCATATGAGCGTAGTTTTCGCTTGGCGCTAAGTAAAAATATAACATTAGTCGAAGAATTTATCAGAAACATGCTCGAGTTTTGGGTCAGTGCCAAAATTGACTGCCGCTTCTTGGTTAGGCTTCGTAGGTAGGCCTAGACCTTAGCCTAGGCCTAGGCCAGAGAGTGCTTTAGAGTCTAGACCTAGTTTGCTATGCCTAGGGGAAGGAAGACCCTTGTAGGCCTAGCTAAATGTAGGCCCAAGCCTGTTAGCCTAGGGCCTAGACCTTGGACAATAAGGTCTACAGGGCTATCTAGGTCTTGCTAGAGCTGCTATTTCTGGTCCAATGCCCTAGGCCTATAGGTGTGCCTCAAGCCTTTGTTTTAAGGCACCTACAATCTTTCTACTGTAAGAATAGGACTAGGCCCTAGCCTCTAATGATGGCACTAACAATGATAAGCTAAAATGGCATTGAGTAGACCTAAGGCCCAATTTTAATAGAATCCTGTATTGACCTATGGCAGGCATAGTCCTAGCTTGTTATGGGTCTCTCCTTAAGGTGCCCTCACATTGAGAACTAAGACTAACAATTAAGATTATGATTGGATCCAAGATTAACACTAACCAATGATGATTGTAGCCTACTCACAATCGTGTAACAGTATGCCAAGATCAAGCACTATCACCATACGCCTATGGATGTCACATGTCAAATGAAGCGATCTGATTGTTTGAGCTACGAGTTCTTAGCTAAGAGTTAAAAGTTGTTAGCTGTCCAAGGTCATGCACTGCATTCTGAGAGCCAGCATTGGTGTCGTATCTCCCAACTCTTAATCATAGCTCTTAGCGTTAGCTGTTGGTGTTAGTCTTATTTCTTATTGTGAGACCACCTTTAGGCATTGAGTTGATAATGACCTTAATATTGTTCATCACACGAACAGGATTGTGATCACTTTGCTTGGGCTTATTTACACGAGCTAGAGGCGAGCCATTTTCATAAGCACAAAGGGATATTCATGTACTCGGTGGAATAAGTAAAAACTATTATTAACTATTATAAAACTTTTAGAATAATTTCACAAGTAAACAACCCCAAAAAAACATGTCTTAGCTGCATACCTGTAAAAATATTGGAATCCATGGCATAGATTAAAGTAGTCTCTAGATAAGCAACGGCGTATGTCAGTGGCTATGATCACCAAGTTGACTGATCAGCGCGCTCCTAGCAGAATTCACTCTCAACAGTGCTCTAGCAGATGGCATTTCCATAGGATTGGTCACGCTCCTGGCTAGCGGGATTACCAGTCGTAGCACTAGCCGGTACCGTACCCTGATCTATACACTGTTTAAACAGGGCTCTGCTCCTCTTTCCTGTAAAGATGTGTTTGTACTCAGTGTCTACTGTCAACAAATGATCTCACATCATTTTGAAGTTAAGCCTAGGCCTACCTCATACAAACTCCATGGCCGGATTGAAGAGATCTATATTTCTCATACAGTATTAGAATTTTGATATCCTACTGTTCAAAAGTTTTCAGCAAACGTGATATTTTGCAAAATCAACCTCCGTGGGCTGTTTAGTATGAGATGATGTGAACATTGGGAGTCATTCTACCAGTAACAACTAAATATTGTAGCCATCATTATTTTTCAAATTTCAACCTTGTATGAATGTAAAAATCTTTGGTGTTAAACACTTGGAGTTATTGATTTTAGCTTCAGGCCTAATCCTTTTAGAAGTAATCACCTTACTTGAAAAGGGCAAAATACATTTTTTTGTGACAACGCAATTAACTGTTCTATTTCATTTTTGATAAGGGTAATGGTTTATCTATATACATTAATCAATTTAACCAAAGATCCTATTCATGTGTAGGCCCACCTGATATTGAGTGATCACTTTTTGGTGTAGGAACCCATTTTTTTTTTTACTTTTTGAGGCTTATTTTTTTTCAGGTGTTGCAAATGACAAACTGATATTTTTCTCTCCACTAATCTAACCTACAATAAAGAAACAAAAATCATGTTTAAGCTCACCCTGCAAAAAGTAGATGCGTCTTACGTTGACAGTTTTGAAATCTTAATTTTTGTGTTGTTACAGATCACTATCAGCCTGAGCCCTGTGAAACACTAGCTGAGTAAGCTAGCTTTGGATCTCTGCACTTCATAGGATTAGCCTACCTAAGAATACAATGGATGCTGCTAGAAAAAATAATGATTGCTACTTTTATTATTACTCAACATGTTTGAAGGTATGTACTGTTGTAATAACCTTACAGTTGTTCTTATACAGGTTCAACTTTTCTACTAGAAATAATTTTTGAAACTCACCATATTGCAATTCAAGATGCAATGTAACCTTGTTGATGACGTATCGTTGAACTCCAATATCCGTCAGGGCTGTAGGCCTATCTGTCATATCATAGGATGCACATAATTCAATTAGATCCCTACTGGCACGAGTAGTGTTATTCCCACTTGTCTGCAAGTAGAAGACCTATGAAGTCAGTTTCTACCTAGCCTATTATTTGTTGTGTACAAAATGGTTTTTCCTGACTGCGATCGGTCAGATTGCCATGTGTCAATCATTGCACGATTGCGTTTCTCTGGTTTAGACAGTCGAGGTATTGTCTTAGAAATTCAGTAGCGAGGTCGTGCTTGTGTTCTGGGTGGCACATGGAATGAGTTTTTGTATGTCATTCTTTCATTCATGCGTTGCCCACTATTCATACCCCATAATAATCTAGGTGTTGTCGAGGTGGCTAAGCAAACAGTCCAAAAACTAATCGTTAAGATCAACTTGACATACGCTTCCAAGCTGGAGCGATATACTTTTCGCACATGTCGTGCTTGTCAGTAGTTTATTTATATTA
Source organism: Brachyptera putata (assembly GCA_907164805.1). NCBI lineage: Eukaryota > Metazoa > Arthropoda > Insecta > Plecoptera > Taeniopterygidae > Brachyptera > Brachyptera putata. The sequence goes on along the minus strand of OU015468.1, from coordinate 16,229,362 downwards.
AGTTTTGTTACAGGGTGATGGCTGCACCTTTCGACACGAACCTTCGGCTCTAGGTTCAGAAACCGTTTGTTCGTTCTGGGCTCAGGGAAAGTGTATGAATGTAAACTGTAACTTCCGACACATGGAATTAAAAGTGAGTATGTACACCTTCCTGATTTGAATGTTGGAGACTAGTAGGACTTGTATGTTCAAATGGAACTGTTTCTATACATGTACACTTCTTCTCACAAAATTGAAGTTGAAATGTAAATAGTATTGCTGCTGCGGTATCTGAATCTCCAAACAATATACATTAGGCCTACTTCATCTCATTAGTCATTAATTCTAATTTTCAACTGTAATATATGATGTCCACTATTGTAGCCAATTGTTGTGTTCGTGCTGATCATCCCACTTCTGACAATGTTCTGACCGCTTAATGTAACTAAGGACTCCCCCTCTTCCCTACATAAGCTAGGTCACAGTCCTAATGTTGAACATCATTTTGTGCCAGAGCCATCAATGATGTCTTCTCATCTCAGTTGGTTTTTACCAACCATATACCTACTCTAATTATTTAGTTTTAGATAAGCAATAGCAAAAGCTTTCATCTACTCTTTTGTCTGCGTGTTTGTTTGTAAGCACTGCACAGGTCGCACGGTTTGTTACTCGGTCGTGGCTTCGGGCTACTTTTCAATGGAATGTGGTTAGGGTTCAGTTAGGGTTTGACACCCGAACCCATGTCACACAACTGAGTCGACTTCATTCTGGTATATGCTCTTCAGGCTCCACGTGCAGACTTATCCAACTTGGAACTGTATAGTTTTAGGGTTCAATTGGTTGAACCATTTTTGGGAAACACCGTTTCAAAAGTTTCTAAAAACCCAGATAAGATTATGCTGTCACAAAAATTAAAAAAATGAAATTCCCACTGAATGTAAACACATGAATAATGAATAATACACATTATTACAAATTTGTATGCAATTCTGACCAGCCGTTCTGAAGAAAATAATTTAATAAATGTTTATTATTTATCAAAGAGATAGAAATAATAGCAGAACCATGCTGCCAGGATTCACGGCTTTCTAGATTTGTTGGTATCCAAATAATGTACCTATATTTTATATCAGTCGAGGTGTGTAGAGTTTCTGATTATATTTAATATAGATATAGGCCTATATTTAATGTCCTTATATATTGTCCTTATATATGACGGTCAATGATTTACATGACGTGTGTTATCTTTATTCTTCCAGAAAAATCGTAAGACTATTCCTTGCTATTGGGAAAGCCAGCCAAGTGGATGTCAAAAGTCACATTGCTCTTTCCAACATAAGAGCCCTCGTCAAGGGATTGCAGGAGAAATAAATCAAAGTAATGACTGTAAGTAGCCCTACTTTTATTTGTTTTTAATTAGTATTTATTATATTTTATATACTGCGACAGCTGGACCAGTGGCTAGCACGCTGAACCGCTATTAAAGAGACCGCGATTTGAATCGTGCCATCATCTTGACGAAGCAGAAATCGTTTTAGGCCAACTCTTTGCAGATATAAAGCTTATTTTTAGTCTCGATTTTCTAATTTTTATTTCTTGTATTTAGTCAATATTGTTTCCACTGTTTGTTATCACAGGTGATAGACGAATAAAGGAATACCTGATCTGTTAATTCACTGCAATTTTCAATCGTTCAATCATTTGAACTAATTATTTTTGATTATTCACTGAATACTTCTTACATTTTGAAAAATCACAAAAAGATAACTTTTGTCCCAAGGTTACAAGAGAGAGAGATAGAGAGGTAGCTAGCTAGCCAGCCAGCCAGCCATAAGAGGCCATACCCTTGAATTTTATGTATATACAACCGGAACGGAAACTACTCGAAAACATTTGCCGAGAGCTTGTTTAGAAACTAGTGCTGTCTCAATTATTAATAACATGTCAAGATCTTTTGCGGCTTGAAACACCCAGCCGTTGATAGTTAGATATTGGGAAATCTGTTGAGGATATTCTTAAGCTTTGAGTGTTAAGTTTTAAAACGATTAACGTTCAATTATTTTTAAAAGGCTAGTTGAAATTGTGACATTTTTAATGTCTGGTGTTTCACGTGATTTCAATTAAAATCCTACGAATTTCTCAACTCCCTCTTATTTTGTTCTTTTCAATTCAGGTACTAAATTGTATTTTCAGGTGATGGCGATGGTACGGTTCAACAACTTGAAAGGCCTGAATATCGTCAGCGACGCTCAGGTCCTGGAGGTAATAAAATCACTTCACTAATCAGCATAAATTGATCTGTTTGTTTGTCCTGCACTACCTGAACTGGTTCTTCAGTTCTTGCACTATCGTGTTTGTTTTTAACTGTGGCGCTGCACCAAAGCCACACTTTCTTGTTTCTCTGTCCAAGTTCACTTGCACTAGTTCAGGTAGTTCTACACCAGCTACGGAGCTGGTGTGCCTAGTTCAGTGCAAGATGGCAGGTGCCAAAATCAAGCTGTAGGCGGACGCTATGTTGGCTTACTAGTTGTTGACGCTTAAATTCGTGTTGATGAGAATGAAAAATATATAATCGAATAAGGGTTGTCATTATTAAATATTTACTAATCATATTCCATGATATTTAATATCTCTTTCTCCATCAACGGGTCTGCTTCCATTTCAAAATTTGCGTCTAGAAACCGAAAAATTGGCAATTTCGTGTTTGTTTGTACCTCATCATTTAGGTATCATTTCCTGCACAAAACACGTAATATGACGTACTTCCTTTTTACACCAGCTACACTTTAGTTCACGTTGGTGCAACACAAACAAACAGACCTAATGTACCAAGTGGTGTCCCATGACATTGTACAGTATACACTGTGTGCGAAGAATGTTTGTAATTATTTTTCAAACAAACAAAGAAAACGAAGAATGTTTGTAATAGTTTTTTGAGACAGTCAATACCTCATCTCATGTGGTGAAAACAGTATAACATTTCATCCTTCATCAACTGTGGAAGAAAATAGTAAAATTGTATTACAGAGAAACCTCTTTGCATCATTCCCAGATCCGTCGTTTTCCTGCACCTCGTCTCATTCCCATATGATCAATGTTGAATCTTCCTAGATGGATCATATTCCTGCAAGGATAGTATAGTTTTCCTGGTTCCTTGAAAAACGATGGATATAGGTTCACAGTATCAAGTTTCGACTTGATTAGAAACTATATAAGATCAACTGCATTTCTTGGCTAATGAGAGAAAAACATTGAAAAATAGTAAATACATTCAACCAAGGCCATGTGGAAGTTGGATAGAAATAAAGGAACTTGGCATTGAACAAGTGTACTAGGTATATAAAGATTCTTTTTGAGATGATTATTTTCTTGATTTTTTCTAAATTTCTATTAGTGATTGACAAATTCAACTTATCCTACAGAGGAATTAATTTTTTCCCAGATGGCGGTGAAAGTAGCGAAGGAGAAGGGAGTAGGCGGCTAACTCAGGATTACACCACTACAATCGTTGACCCCTTGGTCGTCAATTTTGAAGAAGGTATGCGACTTTACTAGCCACACACAATGAGCTCATCGTTTCAAAAGGCTTGTTCTCAAGTCAAACAATACCTAGCGTTTGAAAACTTTTGGTAACTTGTTTGATTTTTGAATCTCCAGACTATGTTAATTTTCTTGAATCTTCAACTCTGTTAATTATTGTTTAACCTAATTAGATTTATTGACATTTAACCGGTGAAGTTGGACGTTAAGTTATGTTAAATATTGAAATGCTAACCTACGGTACATCTCTTAGCAGAATCCAGAGTGTTTAAATATATTTGTATAGGCCTAACAGCAAGAGTATTTATTTGATTTCAGTCTAATGATAGCTATCCAATTTTGGGATATGTGTGCTTTGATAATATATAGGTATATATTATAATAAAAGCAATTTCTGGGAATTAATGGAGGTATCTTTGAAATTATTGTACTGCCACATAGTGGAAATGTAAATACTAAAATTAAATGTCAAGTTACGTAGGCGTACATATAAGTCTAGTAATTACTAACGAGGAAGTACAGTGCATTTAAGTTGATGGTAAATTACTCATTGGTTTTGATAACACATTTGTAATTTTATGTGGAAGAGCACATCAGTGCTATGAAGCTTAGATTTCAGTGTTGGTATAGAGAAATATGTGGAGAGTAAAGTGTTACATTATTATTATTATTATTATTATTATTTATATTATTTTTTTATATACCGGTATGCAGTTAAGTGTTCTTCCGAAATTTGCCAAATGATGTATTACAGAAATCTTTGACAGTTTCTTTATTATATGTAATATTATACATACACACTTGTACATAATAAAAACTTGCCCCTACATTGATTATGGTGGCTTATTAACCCGAGAAGAAGATATTGTTTTAAATTGTGTGCTGTTTCTGTGTTGTACAATAACTAGCACAAGAAATTGACAAATATATTTATTAATTCCAGATTATACTTTTATTGGTGCGATAACCAAACCAGCCACATTTATTTCCAGTTTTACTATTTAGTGTTGACCGTTATTAAATAATTATAGTGTAGATGGCCTAGTGAATGAGTTGAACCAACATAATATCGTACATAGCTATATATATATATATATATATATATATATATATATATATATATATATATATATATATATATATATATGTATATATATAGTATATACATATATGTTATCATGTACTATGATTATATCACTTCTGTTCTCTGATCTGCAAGAAAGCATTGAAGACCCTTAGCTTCTTAATTACTTTGAAACTTTACTATTCATTGAACTTGCTGAATTAGCAAGAAAGCATTTCAAAAAACATAACTCAAAGTTCATAAAATCTCATTAATTCAAAATTACTTCCATCTTTAATACAATATGTCTTGATTGCTGGATCTTGCAGAGTCAGACAATGAAAGTGTCCCTACGTCGTCCCCCACAAAGAAGATTGTCATCAATCGTGCAAAGACGCTCGAGGAAATGCATCTGGAACGTATCCAGGCCGAGTCGGCTGCATACTACAGCTACGACGACTCTGGAGTTTTGCCGTTCCGAGACTTGCGTCAAGACTCTGTCTTCAAAGTCTCGTCCCTCGCCGAAATACGGGCAAACAAGATGGACACGGACTCCTCTGATAGTGCCAATGGTATTTGTAGTCGCGTTGTGAAATCTCCAATGCAGATCCGAGCCGAGAGAAATGCTAGGGACAAGGTCTGTGCTGATGATTTACAATACAGAGGTGAGCGAGGTATTAAGCGAAAACAAGAGGCTACAGTCCGTAGCTATAAGAAACGGGCTCATTCCCCGATTACGTTTGATATTTCCCAAGCAGAGCCGAGCGTCAATCTTAGAGTTGATAACACTGTTATCGAACCGTTTTCAAAGGCTCGGTCACCTAGTGCAATAAGTATCGAAACAGATGTAAAAATGAACACTCTGAATAAGTCAGTCCGACTGACAGTTAGTTCAACTGGTGAGGTTACTGCTCATCGAGTAGATTCAAATTCACTGGTTGTCGAGTCGAGTTGTCCATCTACGACCTCGTATGCACGGGTTCGATTAAGACGAACTAAGCCTGTTGTGTCATTACCAACAAATGGTTCTAATTTTGTACCTACTTCAAAGCATTGCATATCATCGGCAGCAAAGCTTGGCTTAAATTTAGACCCATCGCTAGATAATACAAATAACTTATTCACAAAATCTATACTCGATGCTGCAGATGGAAATTCGGTTGACAGTGGTACATTATCTGACTTGATTACTTCTACCTCACAGCATCATATGGATGTAATAGACATTTCAAATAACAGTCACAACAGGAATGAGTTGCAATTTGAAGTTTCGTCAGGTTATGAACCGTGTGTCGTAGCTAGTACTGTTGATGATTCTGATGATAAGAATGTGAGTATTTCGGACAGTGCGTCGTCCATTGCACTAGACAGTTCTCTTGTTGATAGCCAATGCATGGAAGATTCTTGTACGAAGACGGTACAGCGAAAGACAGATAATCTAGAACGAGATGATTCCATAGACGAGGAAATGCTTTTGGACGACACAAATCTTCAGTCGGAAGACATCATTTTGCAAGAAGACATTGATGCATTATTAGATGATTAGAAATCATCAGCTGTGATCGAGATTGTTTTGTTGGAAGATATTTTCAAGTTTCTTCCAAGGTGTTTTGAAGGATTGGTTGGGTCTCTTTTTGTTGTATCGATATTCTACGCAATCAGCTTTTAAAATATGTTATGCGACCAAAATTACGTCACACCTTCAACTTCTTATAGCAGCGTTGACAAGATCAATCTGCTTGTTTTTCAACACTATTTGTTTAGATTTTTTTTTCAATTGTGTTAAAAGTTAAGGGATCACATAGAGCAGTAGAAAGTAGTTTCTCAGAATTTTCTTTCAACATTAATACGTATATGCTACGTGATGACTAAATTGACTACGTATTCACTCGTACTATGTAATATAATTGATGGTAACATAAATGCACCATGTTCAATTAGAAACGTACGCCACCAAGGGGGCAGAAAACAACGGGTGCATATAATTTCCCGCCATACGTACCCTATATAGCCTATTTTTGAATTGAAGTTGAGACAACATAAATAAACCATACACCCTTCCACATGCCTTGGATTCTTATTCTATTATAATTGGGACATATTTGTGTGTTGAAAACACTAGCATTGTAAACAAATAGTTTAGACTGCCCTTGTATCAATTTATAGTTGTAGCAAATGGTCCCGCAGATTTCTGGAAATATGACATGACGGCACCAGTTCTGTGTAATGGTTGATTATTTTTTCTTTCATAAACTCTCGTGTACCTACTATAGTTTTGTGTACCAAATGCCTAACTACTGACGGTTTTTGAACTTCGAAAACCAAACGTTAATGTAAATACAAAATATTATGCCTGCCCCAAATGTGCATTATTTGTGTATTGCGTAAAAATCACCATTCACATGCGGATAATAAATGATGAATTATTAACCCATCAGAGTTTGACGTTTCTAGTTTTGATTCTGCTATATTAGGGTAACCATCTTATTCTCTCTTCGTATAAATGGAGAAAGTCTAGAACCTGTACCAACATTTACAATGGAATGGTTATACATTTATTCACTTTTTCACATATTTATTGCATATAATTATTTTTCTATGAACTGTTTACATAATTATAAATCGAGTTGAAATATCGCTCTTTTTAAAGACAACACAATAATTGATGGGTTTTAATTTTTCACACGCCTCAAGTACTTTGAGCATTAATTTTGTTTGATATGATGATCCGCGACAATTTGTTGAGTTGGCCACGTTAGTTCCACCACTGTCACTGTAGCCGAGGCCAATATTGTGACGTCATATCAGGGGGTTGACCAGGGACTGCTATTGGTACAGATACACCTGGAGAGATCAGACCTGGAAACAGAAAAAAAAACGCTCAAGGTGATCTAAATTTTAATGCAAATTAGAATGATGTGCCTTAATACAGTGTGGTATTAGCAAAAAATAACTGTTCTTGTCTGGGGCCTCATTCTATAATTTCTGTATGTTACTTCACTGGTCGAAACCGTTTCGATATCGCTTTAATTCCGTTTCGACCATGGTCAAAATTGGTATCCTATAGTACTGATGGAAACAGGCATTCATTCTAAAACACAGGAGTTGGAAAAAGCGCGGTGTATTGCTTATATTCAAGTGGAACGCATGCAATGCTACCGCGGCTTTTTAATGACTACTCACACAAATTTAAACACACATGCACTCCCCCCTCCCTCGATGGTCAGTGCCAACCCTTTTTGGGCGTATAGATTTTTGTGGAAATGAAACAAAAGGACTAAAAAGAGAAATCACAATTTATTTCCGAATTGGCTATTTAATAATATAATTTAATAATTAATAATAGACATCAAACATCCAGTTTACTTGAAATTTGGAATCATAATTGCCAAAAATATGAGTGATAAATCAATTGATTACATTGTAATTTAATTGTATGCACATCCTAGTTCTTCCGCTGTCTCATGTGGGCCTTGGTTCGTACAAGTTGGAAATATTGAACAGATACAAGTCAAAAGTAAAAAAAGAACATGACCATTTGTCAATTATCTTGATATTCTAGAGCTACTAACATGTCCCAAGTGAATTGTGTTTATTTAACTATCAGAAATATTTTCTCACTTTCTACACTATTTATAGGCCTACACTCAACACTCACGATTACATATTTTATTTACTCATATAATACCATGAATATCCCATTGCTGGCACACAAAACCCGCATATTCGAGTCGAAATGGGAAAATAAGTACTATAGAATGCAAACAGATCGAAACAGTTCCGTTTCCAGTTGAATCGTATTAAACACAATTCGACTGGTACAAAAAGTTATTACAGAATGAGGGTCCTCGTCTCTTTCAATATACCAGTAATAATAGCTGCTTTCCATCTGGCTCAGTCTGCGAGGCCTGTGCTTTAGACACTTGACTCGAATCGTTTTAGTTGTGCTTGAAGCGTGGGGTTTTTGTAAACGTTCATCCATCGTCCGCTTGTTCGTACCACCAAATACCTTGCTATCGGACGATGAGGTCGTGAAAAGTAATATCTTTGGGTTTATCCGGACTGGGGTAAAAAATATCTAAATGAAGAAGCACAAACAAAATTTATCATTTCATCTAACGTTTGATGGGACATATTTTATTTTTGAAATTTTAGTGTGTATTGTTGAGCAGCATTGTTCAAGATTTACTAATGTTGTATTTAATTAATGAAACTAAACTGGTTTTACAAACTTATATTTAGTGTGTTGAGCGATAATTAGCAGATTAACCTTTGAAGATCCTGTGTGTCAGGATAATCCATGGTGAAAATTAACCTCAGTCTCCTGAACGACGTTTCAGTGTGCTAGCCACTGGTCCACCCATCCTAGTGTTGGTATCGTAGTATCAAGTAATGGATAATCTTATCTTTATCTTTACTTTTAACCGACCAACTTCTTGTATCGATTTGTTGGAAATATTGAAATCTATCACCGGTACCTGTGGACGTCGTACCCGAGTATTGGTGTCCTCCCATTGGCTGATAGGGCTGTGATGGGCTACAGGGGCTCGGTCGGCCGGTGTGATATCCCAGCGTTAAGGGCTCGTAGGTCGGCGGACGCGTCATACAGGAATAACCGCCGCCGGTATCACGTTGCTGGAGACATGCTCCCATGCCACCTCCCCCACCTCCGAGGTGATGTTGACTCGGCATGCTGAAGCTCGGCATTGACGTCATAGGACTGAAACCAAATCGTATGTGTGCATTTATTGAATAGTGTCAACATGGTAGTTTTGGTAGGAGTGATAGGCCAATTATCATTTTTTTTTTCATATTGGTTTAACGACACATGTTATGATAGCGCAGATCTAATGGCGTTGGATTGATGATTAATGAGATGATGGGATGATGAGATGAAGGTTTCTTGGGTAATGGGAAGGATATTGTGAAGGAGGCGGTCGTGGCCTATATTGTGGGAACCATCCTGGCATTAGCCTGGACTACAGAGGGAAACCACGAAAAACTCGTGTAAAGATTGACGGCGGCAGGGATCGAACCGGGTCCGAAATTCCCCTCACCTCCCGGATCACATGAAGCTGCACTGCATATGCCGGTAAGTATGAAAAGTGAGCCAGTATCAACTTGGGTGAGGTTGTGGCGTCTTGATCTTCGAGCTATTTATAGGAGAATATGAAGGTAAGAAATAGTTCTAGCTTTCAGTTATTTTTTTAAATATCAACAGTACAAGATTTTGACTTCTATTCTAGCTAGACAGAAGGCTGTTATTCAGAAAAATTGATGGAATAGAATAGAAAGTATTTATTTATTATATATAACAACATCAATATAGTAAAAAAGGGCAATGCTCAGTCAGAAGACTGTTTTTCTACGTAATCTTATCTTTGAGAAATTAATAGTGTAGAACATAATTGCAAATTGCAGAATAAAATAACTTACAAAACATGTTATGAAGCGGTTCAAGTTGAGGGGCATTACCCTCATGGTCACATTTTCAGTGTCAACGTAACATTATCGATCGCAGTGACATTCTGTCTAAAATACTGAAGTAAAACGGCTTCATACCATTCAGAGAAGTATCTTTCAAAATAGTCTCCATCTGTAATAAAGGTATACCTAATTCCAAGTTTCTTCACCTCCTTTTGGTTTGATAAGTATCATGAGGTAATTGGTAATTGGATGTAATAGTGTTACATAACATTTGAAATTCTGAGGTACAATTTCTATCAAGACTATAAGTCATGATGTCATTTTTCTAAATGTTGTCTTATAAATTATATTACATGGAGGTGTAGGCCTGATAGTAAGAAAAAATCGTTCCTGAATGATATTCTTTAATTTTTCTCATTCATTTTTAGGTCTGGTCTGGATTATGTGAATCTTAGCAGTGAATTTATATTTTCATGACTTGTCCGTTTACCTCAAGTTTAACAGATTTGGTTGTAATTTTATTCAGTATAAAACGCTGTACGCTCTATTCTGTAAGGCTTTTCAATAAAATAATATCATACTCCTACATGAGCAAACAAATTTGAATAGATAGAAATAAATACCCAACAGAACTTTACCTGTATGAGTCAGCCATGCTCATTGGTGGTGGGATTGACGGGTAATTGGTACTGAAGCCGGTACTTCCTGACCCGTTGAGCAACCGGGGTGGGCTAGTTGAAGGCGTCTCCACAATACGTCGCTGGTTACGTAATTTCTCTTCGCGACGCCATTTTGCGCGACGATTCGAAAACCAGACCTAAAAATGAATGAGAAAAATTAAAGAAAATCATTCAGGAACGATTTTTGTTGGCAGGAAAATAATCATGAAATATATAAAACATCCGTGCCGGCATTGAGCGTGCCGTAGGGGGGAAGGAGGCATCCTACTGCTAAATTTTGAATTTGTATATTCAGTGATGTTTTGGTAGGTTACTGTATTTACTGATCAGTTTACTTGTTCTCTAATCTATGACTTTATCAACTGACAAATTGTAATAATTGAATTCTATTTAGGTACTCTTATTTCCACTCAAGTGAAAAGAGAAGTGAATTATTATATTTTAATTCGATCTATATAATATAAAATTGCATGAGCCATCCGTCTTCCCCCGACGCTTCTGAGGAGAGCACCAATGGTGTCGTTTGCGAGGAAAAATGATATATATATATATATATATATATATATATATATATATATATATATATATATATATATATATATACTTAGAAAATAACCATATTTCAAGAAAATCCCTGCGGGGCTTGGGGTTGGAGTAGCAAAATCAATTTTCAAAAGTCCATAATGATGTCTTTGTTATTATGAAAGTCTTCTTGAACTGATAAAGATTCCATTTACTTCTTATAGATGCATTTTTACTGTTTACCAGTTATCAATTTTACAGAGTTTGATTATCATTGTGAATACAACTGGAATTGTACTGTCAATATGTATTGTTGTTCCTGTCCATAAATTCATTAAATAAATCAATCTTGTAATGACAATGTACTTATTGTGTTGTTCTCCATATCTGAGGGTTGTATCCTAATGATACATCATTCAGTGTGAAATATGTTATAACTCACTAGAAATCAGGGTATTAAATTTAATCTAATTCAGTAGCCTAGTTTGATTCAGTAATGTAAATTATTGGAATGTGAGTAATCCATCTAGGACAAAAAGGCTTCTTCTCTCAAGCTTATATCCATTACAGATTAGCACAACTGCATCTAGTTAAACAAAATATGACAAAAAACAAACTTCATGGTATTCGATACCAGGACCTTTCGCATCGGGATCCGAATCCACCAATGCTAGCAACTAAGCTACCTAGACATGGAACATTTGCGAAGTTATTGAGATACTTGAAATGATAGTTGAATTATTACCTAACCTGTTGGTATATTCTGCTCCTCTGGTAGGAGAGCTGAGGTTTGAAAGATTATTTGAATTCATTTGTGTCAGGTGGAATACCTGTTGCGGCATTCTGCTTCCCTGGTACTTGAGTCAATTTTCCACGAACAAAAGTTTTCGAGAAAATTGGTCAACAGTCCAGTATTCCTACCAGGGTAGCAGAGCAATCGACAGGTCGAGTTTTATTTAAAATATCTTCTTCAAGTATCTCGACAACTTTGCAAATTCATATGTCCAGGTAGCCGAGTGGCTAGCGTAGACGACTTCGGATAGTGGTCCAGAGTGGCTCGCTATCGAACCCCATACAGAGCTGCTTTTTTGTTATATTTCACTCAACATTTAATTAGATTAATTCAGTAATGAGAGTTATTACAGTGTGATTAATTTATCCAGTGAAGAGAGGAATTATCTCTGAGCTAATGTCCATTGAGGATTCGTATCATTGCATATGGGTAAATTAAACAAAATATGACAGAAAAAAAGCTGTCCCCATTGGTATTCGATACCGGGACCTTTCGCATCGTGATCCGAATCCACCGACGCTAGCAACTAAGCTACCTAGACATGGAACATTTGCGAAGTTATTGAGATACTTGAAATGATAGTTGAATTATTACCTAACCTGTTGGTATATTCTGCTCCTCTGGTAGGAGAGCTGAGGTTTGAAAGATTATTTGAATTCGTTTGTGTCAGGTGGAATACCTGTTGCGGCATTCTGCTTCCCTGGTACTTGAGTCAATTTTCCACGAACAAAAGTTTTCGAGAAAATTGGTCAACAGTCCAGTATTCCTACCAGGGTAGCAGAGCAATCGACAGGTCGAGTTTTATTTAAAATATCTTCTTCAAGTATCTCGACAACTTTGTAAATTCATATGTCCAGGTAGCCGAGTGGCTAGCGTAGACGACTTCGGATAGTGGTCCAGAGTGGCTCGCTATCGAACCCCATACAGAGCAGCTTTTTTGTTATATTTCACTCAACATTTAATTAGATTAATTCAGTAATGAGAGTTATTACAGTGTGATTAATTTATCCAGTGAAGAGAGGAATTATCTCTGAGCTAATGTCCATTGAGGATTCGTATCATTGCATATGGGTATATTAAACAAAATATGACAGAAAAAAAGCTGTCCCCAATGGTATTCGATACCGGGACCTTTCGCATCGTGATCCGAATCCACCGACGCTAGCAACTAAGCTACCTAGACATGGAACATTTGCGAAGTTATTGAGATACTTGAAATGATAGTTGAATTATTACCTAACCTGTTGGTATATTCTGCTCCTCTGGTAGGAGAGCTGAGGTTTGAAAGATTATTTGAATTCGTTTGTGTCAGGTGGAATACCTGTTGCGGCATTCTGCTTCCCTGGTACTTGGGTCAATTTTCCACGAACAAAAGTTTTCGATAAAATTGGTCAACAGTCCAGTATTCCTACCAGGGTAGCAGAGCAATCGACAGGTCGAGTTTTATTTAAAATATCTTCTTCAAGTATCTCGACAACTTTGTAAATTCATATGTCCAGGTAGCCGAGTGGCTAGCGTAGACGACTTCGGATAGTGGTCCAGAGTGGCTCGCTATCGAACCCCATACAGAGTAGCTTTTTTGTTATATTTCACTCAACATTTAATTAGATTAATTCAGTAATGAGAGTTATTACAGTGTGATTAATTTATCCAGTGAAGAGAGGAATTATCTCTGAGCTAATGTCCATTGAGGATTCGTATCATTGCATATGGGTATATTAAACAAAATATGACAGAAAAAAAGCTGTCCCCATTGGTATTCGATACCGGGACCTTTCGCATCGTGATCCGAATCCACCGACGCTAGCAACTAAGCTACCTAGACATGGAACATTTGCGAAGTTATTGAGATACTTGAAATGATAGTTGAATTATTACCTAACCTGTTGGTATATTCTGCTCCTCTGGTAGGAGAGCTGAGGTTTGAAAGATTATTTGAATTCGTTTGTGTCAGGTGGAATACCTGTTGCGGCATTCTGCTTCCCTGGTACTTGAGTCAATTTTCCACGAACAAAAGTTTTCGAGAAAATTGGTCAACAGTCCAGTATTCCTACCAGGGTAGCAGAGCAATCGACAGGTCGAGTTTTATTTAAAATATCTTCTTCAAGTATCTCGACAACTTTGTAAATTCATATGTCCAGGTAGCCGAGTGGCTAGCGTAGACGACTTCGGATAGTGGTCCAGAGTGGCTCGCTATCGAACCCCATACAGAGCAGCTTTTTTGTTATATTTCACTCAACATTTAATTAGATTAATTCAGTAATGAGAGTTATTACAGTGTGATTAATTTATCCAGTGAAGAGAGGAATTATCTCTGAGCTAATGTCCATTGAGGATTCGTATCATTGCATATGGGTATATTAAACAAAATATGACAGAAAAAAAGCTGTCCCCATTGGTATTCGATACCGGGACCTTTCGCATCGTGATCCGAATCCACCGACGCTAGCAACTAAGCTACCTAGACATGGAACATTTGCGAAGTTATTGAGATACTTGAAATGATAGTTGAATTATTACCTAACCTGTTGGTATATTCTGCTCCTCTGGTAGGAGAGCTGAGGTTTGAAAGATTATTTGAATTCATTTGTGTCAGGTGGAATACCTGTTGCGGCATTCTGCTTCCCTGGTACTTGAGTCAATTTTCCACGAACAAAAGTTTTCGAGAAAATTGGTCAACAGTCCAGTATTCCTACCAGGGTAGCAGAGCAATCGACAGGTCGAGTTTTATTTAAAATATCTTCTTCAAGTATCTCGACAACTTTGCAAATTCATATGTCTAGGTAGCTGAGTGGCTAGCGTAGACGACTTCGGATAGTGGTCCAGAGTGGCTCGCTATCGAACCCCATACAGAGCTGCTTTTTTGTTATATTTCACTCAACATTTAATTAGATTAATCAGTAATGAGAGTTATTACAGAAAGGTCAAAAACTAGTGTGCTCAACCCTGATCATTTGGTAAAATGTTTTGGTGACTTCAAACTTTTTGTTGAATTTCTCAATTCTGTTGTTACGTAGGTCTATGTGCAGGGATAGTATCAAACTAAAACACAAATCTGATGGCCTTAGTTTCAAAATTGAGTTCTATTCAAAGATTTCAGAGCAAAAATCAATTTGCTATATTTGTGACACATAATAGAATTTATACAGAATAAAGAATTTTAGAATTCTTGTAGATAGTTGAGAAAGAAGAAAATTGGAAATATGTCAACAGAATATCCCTATCATTCCACCATTCTTCGTCCTCCACTCTCTTCCACGATTCTCTTGTTTCTTCCACATCTCACCTTATCACTCCTTCCCATATTATTCTTGGTCTTCCACGTTTCCTCTTTCTTCTGACTGTTCCTCTTACAAACTCACGCCTTGGTACTCGCTCACTACCCACCCTTCTCATGTGTCCGTACCAACGTAGCAATTGCCATATGGGAAAAATATATTTCTGACTTTATATGTCTAAAAAAAATCACTTAAAACAGAACTAGGAGACTACAAATTCCAAAACATCTTCTGCGGGGCGGTTGTTTCTTTCGATCCTCCCACCCCTCATGCAATTTGAATTGGAATGATTCCGAATTTAAGCGTCTTAGCATTGTCCCGGATTTTCCTTTCTTAAAAATGGTCACCTTAATATATATAATTTATATATATATATATATATATATATATATATATATATATATATATATATATATATATATATATATATATATATATATAAAATTTACATAAATAATAATAATAATTATACAATATAAAACTTGAAAAATATTACATTTTTTAATATTTATATAGTTTAACAATTCTTCGCCTCTCTGTACACCTCTTGGTTTCACAATTTTTACCACATCTGTTGTGACCGTAATGCTATTTTGGTTTTCCACTTATAGAACCATTTTAATTCTGTACTTTTCTGTTACCTGTATTCTTGCTTCGGGTAGACCAATTTTTGCTGCTAGCCTTTCACGTGCGAATACATCTGGATAGTGCGTTCTCTCAAATTCTGAAATAGATCTACCTGTTAGTATACTCCTCGCCGGAAATTTGAAACCAACAGTAGTTCTAATTCTAGAATAATGAAGGGTGAAGTAGCAGAGCATGATTCTGTTGATATGATTAGGGAACAACAAATCAGAGAGAAGTGTTTTGTTGAAGGTGTTTTGAATAACATATCCTAATGGAACATAGAACATACAATATACATAACTGACTCTTGATCTACATTTCAATAGGTAACATGCATGAGATAGTTTTATTAAATTATATGGTGATCAGTAACAAAATATCAGTGGATCATTGAAACTTTTCTCTCAAAAAATAATGTATAAAATGTCAACATGGATGGCTCGGTTTTGCATAAAGTCGCAAACTAGGTCATGCAACTTCATAAGGCTGCACTTGCCAGTCGTTGTCAATACAGATATAGATTACAAATCACGATTTTCAATCGAATCGATAGGTTTTGAATGATTTTTTATTTTCAATGCCATTTGAAGCCCATTAATAATAATTCATTAAAACTTTTTAGCGCTTGAAAATGTTGAAAATATCATTCGTTGAATACACCAACTTCAGATTGAAATAAAATTTAAAATGTATGCCTTGTTGTCGTAAATTTGAATAGTTAACAGCACAAAAATAAATTGAGAAATCTTTTCAGAGTCCCCAAGTCAATACTAGTCGAACAGATAGTAGTTGCATTGAAACTTGTATCAGGAGCTCTGTGAAGTTTGAAGGCAACTACTATCTGTTCGACTAGTATTGACTTGAAGACTTCGAAGAAATTTCTAGATTTTTGTTCTTCCAACTATACATACAATGTTGTTGTGCAATAGCCTCGTTGTCTTTTATTGTTATTACGAGCTGCTTACAATTTTCAATGTATAAAATGTTCTTCGCCAACTTTAACACCAATCCTGAGGCTTTTAATATTGTGTTGATGCTATATATATATATATATATATATATATATATATATATGCATATATGAAGCAGTTACAGTTGATCACACACGATTGTGAAGAAGACACATTTGAATTCTGACATTATTTCATTATGCATCGGCGATATTTTCGAAGCGACATAAATAAGAATAGAATATATGTTTTTACATTTTGCCCAGTATTCCCAGCCTTTTATATAGGTCATGAAATTATTCCAAATATACCAATAATGGTTTAAAACACCGAAACCTCTCTGAAACCGCTAATTATTTACTAAATTCGTATAAAGGCTTATATCGTATATTCAATTAATAATTTATTTATGTTCAATCAGTTTTAGATTTGTTTTAGGTATACAATTTTAAATGGCACATATGTTTATTAGACTATCTTCAAGACGGACACGGAATGATTCTTTACCACTTTGGTAAAATATCTCAATTCAACTTTGATGTTTTGAAATAATCATTGTGTGGTTTTTGATAAATTAAGCAATAAAAACATAGAACACCAAAATATTGAAATTCAATATCGGCAAATCACATTCTATAAAATCATTATCAAACACTCCTGGTAATAATATCGAGAGTAATAAAATTCAATTGACAATTACCTTTCTCTAAGCTATCTATTTGTTCATTAGTAAACGACGTTCGATTGCGTTGAAGCTTTCTTTTGAGTCTTAGCCGTGCCTGGTCATCTTCAGCACTTGACCCGGCGTTGGAATTGTCACCGACAGAATTTGTTTCGTCCGACGGCACGCAATCAAGATCTAGAACTGGAACAGAATACACTTTTGTGTCATGAGAAATGAAAATAACATGTGCTGTAATAGACCTATGTATAGGCATATATATATATATATATATATATATATATATATATATATATATATATATATATATATATATATATTTACACACACATATATGTATATTTTTCCCCGTATGTCTGACTCAGTCAATGCATGCATAGAAGTGAAATTGCATTGGAAACTAGAGTCCAGTCGAGCGTGGGCTAGAGTCTCGCATATAATAATACGGTTCTTTGTGAGCATCATAAGTGCATCACCTACTTATTCGTACACCCCCATATGACCTATTGGTTGGTGGGGTCGTTGAACAAATGATAAGAATGTATAATCTGTTTCTATGTCTTATCATGTTTCTATAACTCCCATGATGATAATTTTTTGGTCAATATAATGTTTGTTTGGAATTGACATAACTCAGTTTATGGATGTTATTTGGATTTCATATAAGTTGCGTTTGCGGTTTTCTCATAATAAATATAAGCTATGAATATATGTTGAATTTGAATATATATATATATATATATATATATATATATATATATATATATATATATATATATATAGGCCTATAAATATAATATATGCTATAAATCGAATAGACGATCGCTTGGTCCGATTTCTTTTTGGGCATATGTATGGCCTCCATGCGTACTAAAGAAGGCCTATGTCCAAAAAATATATAAACGTCAAAGCGATTCGAATGATTGAATAATTTTCCAGATTTGGTTATAGCAAAACGTAAACTTTGATGGAGGTGCCGGGTTGATCCATAAACTTGGCACCACCACAAATATACATATTTTGATATAAATTAATTAATTTATTCATATTGTGTTCAACGATTCACTATCATGACGACTAAGATCTATTGGCGTCGATGAATGATACATGAGTTCATGGGAAGATGAGTTGAAAAGTTATTTTCATTATGCTGTTTTAGATAGTGAAAAGAAAACGGCCGAAGCCTATTGTTAAGGAGTCAACCCAATATATGCACGTTAGTGACAGAGGTAAACGACGAAAAACCCCTGTCAGGTTGGTCGATCATGGTGGGAATCGAAACCCGGTCTTCTGAGTGACGGTTCAGCATGCTAATCATCCGTCCATATGTCAATAGGATATAATTCAGCTAAAGAATTGAAGGGTGGATGTCATGCTCACATGGGTGCATGTGAATCCACTTCTGAAAATGTAGGAACGCAATAATAAATTCTAATAATAATCTCTAGGCCTACGTTTTCGAACTTGAATATTCGAAAACGCACCAAAATGACAAAGATTAGAAAGTTTACTTTTTGAAAACAAAGTTTACTTTTTAAGTATCTTCTACAAGTAGCTGTATATATTTTTCAAAAGTTATTCACGAATGAAGAGTTCAGTTTGCTCGTTTTCTTACGTCGTCTTTTGGTTATAAAAAGTTCTATATAGTACCGTGCGTCGCTTGTTATCAGCTTCCCATTAGCCGTCGGTATATAGGCGTCGCTTGCGTTCGCTCAACTAGAAACTGGGAGATAGCGTGAGTGAGACCGACGCTATGTCGCTATGTGTGTGTGTGTGTGTGTGTGTGTGTGTGTGTGTGTGTGTGTTGTGTGTGTGAGTGAGAGAGGGATAGAGAGAGAGAGAGAGAGAGAGAGAGAGAGATGGATAGAGAGAGAGAGGGGGGAGAGACCGAGTCAGAGAGGGAGCGAGAACATGAACTGAAATAAATGTATAGAAAGGAAACCTTTTGGCGGTAAATGAGGGAGTATGCTTATATTTTGAAGCGTTAATAAGGAAATATGTGTCGCTGTTTGCAAGAAGATGATCATTTACTATGCTGAAATTTAATTTGTTAAAACATAAGATATTCAATTTTCAATTTTAATTGAATATTAGATTCAATTATTTTGTACTGCTAACCAGAACTAGACATTAGAATGGGCTTATATATATATATATATATATATATATATATATATATATATATATATATATATATATATATATATATATATGCTATAGCCTAATAATTCCATAAGGATCTCTGCCTAACAAGTGGATTATCCAAAAACACAGTATCGA
Organism: Brachyptera putata; assembly: GCA_907164805.1. Classification (NCBI taxonomy): domain Eukaryota; kingdom Metazoa; phylum Arthropoda; class Insecta; order Plecoptera; family Taeniopterygidae; genus Brachyptera; species Brachyptera putata. Next base: position 16,209,541 of record OU015468.1, on the reverse strand, counting down.
ATATTCAGTATTGGTAGAATTGGACTCGGCATGAATAAAATAGAGCCCACATTAATTCATGAGACGTCACCAAATGGATGATATTCAAGATCTGCATTCACAGTGAAATGTGATGTTACAAAATTGTGTTATTGATTTAAAATAACGAATAAATAGCTCAAATATACATAGGCGTAGATGTATAGTTAACAGCACAAAAATTGAGAAATATATCATTTCGAGTCCGTAAGTCAATACTAGTTGAAGAGGTAGTAGTTGCCTTCAAACTTCACAGAGCTCCTGATACAAGTTCAAAGGTAAATACTACCTGTTCGACTAGTATTGACTTGGGGACTCTGAGAAAATCTCAATTTTTGTGCTGTTAACTATACGTGATTCAACTGGAAAGGGAAATAATGAATAATTGACTTTTGAAGCCGTTTCTATGAACGACGATGAGTCATATATAACCATGCAGCGTTGTGATTATATAATTTGTTTATCCATAGTTTAATTTGGCGAATTTGGGAACTTTTTTAATCTAGATAAGATGAAATATAATCTTATAAATGTATAAATAAATAAATGTATTTCATCATGTATATTTATATGGATAAAAGATGAAGATGAAAATGATTACCCGTAAAATCTCTTGTAGATTTAGCTTGATAAATTTAATTATGGGATTATTATTATTGTTAAAAGGTCTCATGATGCGCGTCGCAAATCATTTTGAGCCTATAATTATGTGATTGAATGAGCCCATTGGAGAATTCGCAGCGACCACACGAAACGTTTTTGAAGTAACTAGAAAGTTTAATAAATTTCAACTCGACAGTAAATAATTTTTGTATTCAGGAGAATTAGCTTTAAAAGAAAATGAATAATCTGCTACTAGCCACCGAAATTAGTATCTGGATGAAATGCAGATAATACAAAAACGTTATCTGGACAAGAATTGTTTCAAAAATATCGAGAATCATCTAGGTAATATTAACTAGATATAAGTATAACGAGATATAAGATATAGTTATTGCTAAAAATACTTGAAAGAATGGCTGCTATCATATAGTACGGTTGCGGTCATACAAAGTGGTCGTCAAGCACCATTGAAATGCATGTTAAATAAAATATAGGCCTACTCATAAATACGCACTAAAACTAGAAAAAATGTGCAGACGCACTCCACGCATATTCTTAAAAAATATCAACGGTTAAATGTGCGTAAATTTTATTTAAACTCAAATTTCAACTTCGGATTAGACAATTTTGTGTGATCGCAATTGTAAATATGCTACCGACGGAATGAAGATGTGGTATTTCGCTTGTGAGTATCCGTGTCCGCGTGCTAAAGATTCTTTTCATCACATTATTTCCGCGCTGAGTGCTGTATTTGTTACTAACGCGGCATGAAACATTTTCAAAACGTGTCGAATTGTTGTAAAACTCAATTATTCTGTTAGCATTAGTGATAGACCTAATGCCAAGCTTATATACAGCCGCTCTTCGAATGCACAATGGGCTAACACACCGCAAATTCAAGGTAGTAATGTTTGGTTCCTAACCGTAAAGGACTGTATAATACAGGGCTGGCGACAAAATATCTATTGGTCCTAATTTCTTTAGACCCATATTTAAGAACAGATGCTTCTGTGTAGAAAATGACAATATTCATCTATACCAATATTTTCTGAATCTGTAGTTGTATAGATGTTTAAATAATGATTTATTTTTATTCTTTGGTTGTTCTAGGACTTTGAGGTGGTTATATCACAAATATAGGCCCTATACGTATACTTACGTATAGACCATATTAAATTATCAACAATGAACCTTGATATTAGGACTGCGTTGTATGGGATAGTACTTCTTCCCATCTGATAAAAGTAATCAAGTTGCCAATTCGTCCCGAACATATTTGTATATATATATGAACCATTTTTATAGTATATATATCCGGAAAATAACATCAATATAACGTGAACTATAAAAACAACAATTCCTGCTATCTCTCACCTGCGTGAAGATGTTCCCACTTTTATATTTTGTGGGTGTTTTAATAAACTATTTTCAAACCTACAGATAACAGATAAGTTGACTACTTGATGAATAAGTAAACGGAATTAGCTGTATTTTTCTCCTCCAAAGTGAAAGAGATTATTTAAATTCACAAATCTATGATTATTTTTTCTGCTGCATGCTGGGTATACAGTCAACAGTTTCAAAAGGACCGTTTCCACCCAAAATATGATCATTTAAACTTTGTTGTGGAGCAACTAAAAATGAGAAATATTACTATGGAACGTTTACATAATTCATTTTTTATTGTGTATACACGTTAATTATTTGATCCGTTGTTGCAGTCAGCATCGTTTTGAAACGAAAAACTGAAATTTCAAGTATCTCACTTGTAATGTAAGTCTTCATAAATCACAATCATAATAATATTGAACTATTAAATTATGGATCATTTTCATTGATCGGTCGGTGTACGTGGACGTTCTTGTGATTTATGGTGTGTTCCTCCCTAACGGTGTAAATAGTTGAAGGTTTTCTTAATTATGATATATGATCATTTACTAACAAAAAGTTAAAATAGAAACAAAATCATAGGAAATGAGCATTGCACAATGGACATGTATAGAAATACTACCTTCAAAATTTGTTCGTGACTGAACCAAGTATAATCATTCAAATGTGCTATTTATATGAATCTGATCAACATACCTATGTGTGACATTAACAACAATTAGAAGTTGTCTCTAAACTTCTACATAATCACACAAGAATTTCCTCTCTTCCAAATGAAGTTGTAATTGACAGAGGGTATAAATAAATCTTTCGACCGCTTGGGGTGAGATGGGGTTAGGGTGACATAATCATCCCCTTCCATTTCCTTTCCTTGAGACACTTGATTCACATCCCGTCTTTTTTATAACCCCCCCTCCCCCTTATACCTAATCTCTCATCCAAAACTGCTCCTTTCACATCCAGTACCAACATTATAGGCCTATATAGGGGCGACAAAAACTCTTGTGAAATATCATTGGCTTCTTACTGCAATAAGCACAATCATAACTTACAATCATAGAAACTAACACCTTTTGGGGGAAGAAGAAAATGGCCGTTCATATACAGTATTCGCGTAATGGCATTTGAGTTCTTGTGTGCAGGACTTCCATTAGCTTACTCAATCATAACAAAATATGAAGATGAAAATAAACTCTCTCTCACACCATAAATAAATAAGCCTACAGCGTATATATAATATTATTTTCATCATTCTTCAAGATGTTCTGATCGTGAGATAATAAAAAGAGAAGATATTTTATTATTTGAATGATTTATATATTTATATAGGCCTATATAAATATATATATATATATATATATATATATATATATATATATATATATATATATATATATATATATATATATATATATATATATATATATATATATATATATATATGTAAAGTACAAATGGATGTAAACTTACAATAAAAAAACTAGCATCATCTTTCGTTTATTTATAGTGTTATAGGCAACAATTGGATCAATGTTTGGAATGAAAACACAACAAAATAAAAGTACACAATACAAATACAAAAATAAGACAAAGTAGAAATACACAGCTTAACATAAGACGCTGGGATGCGAGCTAGTTGTGTATTATTTCCATTTATATACGTTAAATACGGTTTATAGGACTCCGGAGGAAATAACAAGTCCACAATATTATAATCAAGAAGTGAGCGTCGGCACATGGCATGAGAAAAGTATTGTTTACATAGTCAAAATGCATTGTTCATATACTATACTCATTGTGAAGTTTCTCATTACCTCAATGAACCATTAGACTTATTGCACTTTTCTTTAATCATCCGATTTTCCTCAACGAACGAGAGTAACTAGATTGGAAAGAGGTAGCTACCAACGTATAGGTTACTGCAAAACTAAAATGTGTACATTTTGAATATGGCGATGATTCCCTGTAATTCAGCACAGACTAGGACTTGTCATCTAAAACTCGTATTTTTGCAGTTTACAATTTGTTACTATTGATAATTATATTGGAGCAAGGGCGGTTATACCTATATTTTTCATGACGTTTTTTAATTCATTCAATATAGGCTATCATAATCATTGGTTGTGCCAATATTGAAGTAATTAGGAACCTACAACAGTGTTAAATGTGAATGTAAATTCTAATAGCAATAAAGAACTTAATAAATTTGCCAAATGAGGCGTTTAATATGGGAATATTGACCTCTGGACTTCATTCTTTCCTCGAATGTGGAAGTATACAAGTAATTTTATATAATCTTTATATTTGGAGTATAACAATTTTGAATTGATATAGTTTGTTGAATTAATAACTCAAACACAATAGCCGTTTACTATCATTTGAATCAGGAAACTAGTTTTACCATTAATTTTTTGTATGCATTATTTATTGTATAAGTACTACTATTTATAGTTTTTGGAAAAGTATCGAAAAATTCTATAGCAATATTCGAATTCAAGCAATTCAAATCATTTTTGCAAGAATAGCCTATATATGAGATTCAGAAAAAAACTCATTTTATTTGTATGGGCTATATTATTTTTTGACTCTGAGACTGGTTATTTTGTTTTACTTATCTTTTGCGGCACCCTGTACGGCAGATAGTGGCTCCCCCTTGCCCGCTTTGCCAGAGCTCACTAGAACTTCTTTTGTTCCGATATTGAAATAGAATCATTTGAGTGTAAATAATTTGCTTTGGTCTCCTCTCCCCCAACCCCCCACCCATCTCTACCCCTCCCCCCACACCCCTTCAGCCCAGCTGACAACTTATTAGCGGAAGAGTTGTTCGTAACAGTTTCATCCCCTACCACAATATTGCATAACTACATCTTTAGCATGCCTTTATATGTTGACGATATCTCTCACGATAAGAACAATAGCATTATATTGAGAAGTAGATTTATTTATTTTATGTGAAATTCAGATAATTATATGCTTCATAGTTCACCCATCACCCCAAAACATAATTGTTAATCTCGAGAAAATGTATCGTCTGTTCGTCCAGTATACATGCCAACCAATATGTCGTTGGGAGTTTTGTTTGAGATTTGGAAAAATTATCGAAATTCTTCATTTTGTGATATTTTATTCGATCTTAAAAGTACTATCTTGAACTTGTATACCTTTCAAAAATTATATTTATTTGACAAAGTATTTAAACTTGTCAATTAGTAATTGAGTCTCTTTGGGACAAGGTGTGTTGGTTTGATTTCAATGTCTGCTGTTAAGGGTAGTTGAGAGGGGTTTAGTTTGGCAAGCTTAGCTCGTGGCTATTGAGGCTATTCCTTCATGCGTGATATGCCGACAGAACCTATAGTTTGAGCTTTTAAACACGTTAAAAAGATCCTCATTGATCAGAATACAGAAGTAACTAATAGAACAGGGGAAAGAGGAGTTATATAAATCGACAGCAGTTATAGAGGGTGTGAAATAGTTATTATTCCTCTTCTCCTAAATTATACCCTTATATTATATATTATGTTTATACGTCAGCTTACTATGTTCTCCAGTTGGCCTGAATATGTAATATATTGGAAATGGCGGCTTGTGAAAGTGATTAAGATTAAATTAGTCAGAGTTTTCAACTGTTTTAAGACAAGCCAAATAAATATTTCCGAAGTAGCGTAAGCGAAGACTGAATTTAACAGTAGGCTCTACTTGAAAAAATGATGATTTTTTGTTCACTCTACGGGTCAAACGAGAGAACAAATTTTGATGAAACTTGGCATGCACACACAGTCTATATAACATCATCCGCCGTAATATAATTGTTATATCTCATACCATTCGAATGTTATCACCAAAAATACTGATAATTCGCTAAATCGACTCCCATGAACGTTTACCAAACAATTGTGGTAGCTGATTAAATATATCTAGATATATTAGACCAATCATACGAATGCTATTACTAAACACTTTGGGCTTCTCTTTAACGAATTCAACAATATAAATTTCAAGACTTATAGAGTAACAATAGAATAATAGGCCTATAGGAGAAAATGTTGATCTCACATCAAGATATATTGAATTAATAGCTAATGAAAGAATTGTTTTAACCTTCACCCATGTCGAATAGTAATGGGAAACCATTTTATTTCAAAGTCATTGTATGAATGTACTTTTCTGAAGTACTGCCCTGATAGACATTGGCACGAGCTAGAGTATATTATGTCAGAATTCAATGAGTGATCAATTCAGGATTGTGAAATGCTGTGCACCTTGATTGTATTTTTCCTACCCAAGTGTATCTAAATTGCTTCGCTTCTGATTTCATATACTATACTCAGCACTTGGCAACCGATCCACTACTCGAACTATTGTTTCCCCTAATGTATGGTTTAACCCTTATTATTACATTACTCTGCATATACGTGCTTATAATGAACACTATACTATTAACACACCAGTGCACCTATTAATTATATCAAGTTTATACACGTCATGCAGCATACATAGTCAATTTCGTGTAATATAATTTGAATAATGAAATTAAAAAGCTTTTCTTCTTGAATATAACGAATAACTTTCTGGTATAACTTATTGCATATACGATATATTTGCCACATTTTCAAAAAAGTAGTACACATACATACATTTAATGCTGTTTAATTTAACGACCCCACCAACAGCTAGTTATGCAGAGATACTAATGAGTGGGTGATATTTAAACGATGATAGCTATTGCTAAAAGAGGACGTTTAATAAAAGGGTTTAACCTATATGAAACGGGTTTTTATCTTATGTCTCTTCCTACAAGATTAGTTTGGAGATTCATGAATTTCGTCTTTTGATATATAGTGTATATTTAGATTACATTGAGCGGAATAGTTCCAGTATTTTACCGTATCAATTAAGTGAAGAATAAAATTTGGTTGTTTTGTTTTAGTAGATAAATAGGTATAAATGAAAAGTCATAATGATGTAGAAGACAAATTATTTTGAAAATTATTCAAATTGAAATTCCAACGTAAAAAATACCATGACTTCAATAAATGATTAAACAAATGTAATTTTATATTTGAAAGATACGGTACTACATATTCCATTTCCAAAGTTTTCGAAGTTCAATATATATATATTTATATAGGCCTATAAATATATATATTGTATGTATGTATATAGGCCTATATATATATATATATATATATATATATATATATATATATATATATATATATATATATATATATTCAGGCCTATAGGTCTATACATGTATAAGCTGTTGTTTATTGTTCAATTCAGTGCTGTATCGGAAATATACTTCAAGAAATAATACAAAATGAAAATTCTGATGAGATGAAATTCTAAATTCTGTGGTCATGAACAAGCCGCACTAATCGTTGTTTGTCCACACGGCTAAACGTTGAACCTCTATGTACACACAGGGAGTGTTCTAGAGAGAGAGAATCGTATCAAATGTCTACTGTCAAGTGCCTGAACAGTTTGCGATGCTTAATGAGCCACCGCAGTCCCGACGCTGGCTCTCTAATCGCTCCCAAGAGACGCGTCTTGGTTACAGAGAATAATCTGTATTCAATTCAATTAGGACGCACTCTCTCTCTCTCTCTCTCTCTCTCTCTCTCTCTCTCTCTCTCTCTCTCTCCGTTATGTGCGTTATGAGCTACTTGAGGGTACGTTCCAACATTGTAATGTGTTTAGACTGGCAAATAGTACAGCTGATAATCTATTCTGAGTCTATTCTGGTAATCTATTCTGAGTTCCTGCTGCATACAAGGAGATGATAACCTATATATATATATATATATATATATATATATATATATATATATATATATATATATATATATATATATATATTTATATATGTTATACGACAATAATTGATCTGAAGGAAAATTGTAGTCGTGTATATAATGAAACTTTTAATAATATATTATAAGCTATTGAAATGTACCATAAAAAGTTTCATAATATAAAACCCTACAGGACTATAGATTTTAATATCAAGTTGATTATTTTCATATATGGTTCGTGAAAGTTTAGAAAGTTCAATATATTTAAATATAGGCCTATAGACATATATATATATATAGTTAACAGGCCTATATATATATATATATATATATATATATATATATATATATATATATATATATATATATATATATGAACGTTTCTGTTACATCACAAAATTATTCTCCCTCTGGTATATAGGCCTATACTTAAGGACTTTCGGTCTGATCTCAACGCACTACCCAGCAAGCCATATATATTTATATATATATATATACCGGTATATATATATATTGGCCATGCCTTATGAGCTTTCCCGCCTGAATTCTTGAGCCTATATACCGTAATTTTTGAATAGATAATTTTGTTACACGTAAGTAGGCGTGTGATTAACTGAGCGAGTTTATAGCTCAACGTTTCGACTTTGTTTCAAAATGAATGTTTCATACTATTTCACGTTTCAAAATAACTTTTTCTCATAGCAATTTTGTATCTATATTCACAAATGTTTTTTATTAGTTATTATTGCTCTGCCGAACATTATAATTATTCATTATAAAGTAGCACAAAAGTTGGTTTGATTTTCTTCACTGACAACAGTCGTCACAGTATTTGTTTTAAAATATTATTTTTAAAACTAGTTCGGGACTACCCCTAGAGGAGCGTCGGCTGCTAATGACAACAAACCAATAAAACAAAAGCTTTGAAGATTTGTTTTCAACCAATCAGCTTTTAACTATACAATGTTATTCATGTTATTAAATGTTATGCATTACAAAGGGAATACCGTTACTTTGTTACTACATTTCACCCCAGCTTAACGTGACCTACAGGCAGAACGCAGCGAACATTTTAATTATTTAAACTCATTAAATTGGTGAACATCACATAATACGCGGAAACAGACATAACAGCCCCAAGCGGCCTCTTTTAAACTGTATGTTTCTACCGCAAAGCGGCGTGGCAATCACTTGCAAAGCAATCAGACACATTGTTTCGGATTTCCATCTCCGGAGGCCCCAAAACTCACCCCTATCCCTCCACCCTCTCCATTCATCTACCCTACAAATGTGGTCATTGCGTTACATCTGACAAAAACCAATATCATGATTAGTTACATCCTATATAGCCCATAGTATTATATTTATATATATATATATATATATATATATATATATATATATATATATATATATATATATCAGAGAGAGACAGAGAGAGGCAGAGAGAGAAAGATGCCACTTTGTATTTCATAAAACCAAACGTTAGCATAAATATAGCCAATTGTGTTGGAAATTCGTATCATTTTTCAAGCAGAAAGAGTAAATAATGTGTGGCATATCATTTAATTAGTTATAACTTATTATATTTGAAGTGATTGTATATATGTTTTTTAAGCCTATTTTAAAATGTACTGTGTTGAGTACCATTCCTCTTGTGTCGCGTTTTTAACTGCAGTAGAATATTCTGAAACCTTCAATTGCTTTTCTCAGTTATTGAATCAATTATATCTACAATAAATCGCGATAATTTGTACGTATTCTTCAAATTACAAAATGGCAAAGAAAAGAAGTAAGTCGAAGGAGCAATGCAATCAGAGAAAAGAGCAAGAAGTGATTCGATATGTATATACATCGTTCAACTTTATGCGTATTTTCTTTTCATATCTTGGAATAAAGTAGAGCTGTTATACCCCTACAAATGCATGCCCTACAAATCCCTGAGATAGGCATGTAAATCTGTATTTAGAATAAAAACTATGCAATATAAGTATCAGAATATGTACTTCAAATTTCACTATAGACCTATAATGTGATGATTTTGTACGAATCGTTCCAATATACTGTGTAAATTATTGTAAAAACATACATATCGCAAATTAATACTCTATATAATACTCTATATCTATACTAATACTCTATAATAAAGATTGTAAACGAATTCTGGTTTGAATTATTTCAAGTCGTGGTTGCATGTAATTTCGGTTTCAGGGACTCTCGAAACAGATTCATCTCTCGATATCATAGTTGAAAGAACAAACAATAAGGTGGTGCATAAATATTCTAGTCCTGATGGGAGGACTATGAGACTGATGGACTGATGGGAGTATAACAATATATGAATGGAAATGATTCTGATCGAATAAAATATATTTAAGTATAACTTGAGGTAAGGCAACTGTGAAAAACTACGATTTGCAATATAAACTTAATGGAGAAACGAAGAGAGAGATTCTTCTTAATATTTATTCTTCCACAGTAAACTGCCAAATTTATGAACCCGTAATTCTGATGCCGTAAATCAGTGAGTTGCCTTCGTAAGTTACGATTCTGTGAAATGTTTCATAACGCATGCATGTATATGGATGTGAGGTGTCGGAATGGTCGCGAGATGGTAATGAAGACGGCGTCGGCGACGTCCCCTAGGCGTCGCGGCGTGAGACAAATCCCCCCAGGGTATTGATCTCGACGCCTTTGTCTTCCTACACCTCTCACCCACCTCCCCCTCTCTACCCATACAGGAAGAGGAAGAAATGTGGCAACAAGACGATGGGGATGACATCACAACCTCGCATTTTATTTTCCCCAAAAAATGAGAAATGTGTAGTGAAAATTAATCTATATGAACTCTTGCCAATCATTGTTGACGTTCGCAGTGTAGGTTTTAATCTTATCAAAATAACAATTCATGTTTGATTAAAATGTACAAATTTGTTTCAATTAGTAAAACATTCCATTTTTTTCATTATAATTTTTGTGTTTGAGTTCACTTAAAATATATTATATCGAAAAGACAGCACAACTCTGAAACTAGATCATGAGAAATAATTACGATGTTTATTCTCTGATTTTAGAGGAAACTAGAAATCAACATCTCAATTTTAGAAATTATAATCAAAATCACATGACAATTTGAATAACTCTAACTAAATTAAATAACCAACTCTAAATAACTATAAACTTGAACAACTTTGTGGATGACTTTGATTAGGCCTATACATTCATAGATAATAATGAACATTTTTTTTTCTATACCTTCCAATGGATCAGGAAGAAACATGGCACCTCCACCATTATATTTTAAAATCCTCAGAGCACATCAAAACACTCACATTTACCGATACAGGTGGGTGATATTTTCAATTTTTTGAATGAAAATTCTAAAAATTTTATTTGTGTTCGGAATTAATAATGTTTCATTTTGCTATCACCAGATGACTATAGATGACTGTCACCACATTACAATACTAGCCATGTGCTGGTTGTCACATACGTCACAATAAATAGAGTGATATCACAAATCATGACCAAATTTCAAGAAATCGTTCTGTGGGTGATCATTAATAAACACGGCACCTCCACCAGTATGTCTCACAGATCGGCCAAATGTTGAATTGGTTCAACATGAGACAATTTACTCATTATTTAGTCAATATTATATTTATTGAACGAAGAAAAAGGACGCAGGGTCTGTACGATTCCCTATGAACTCGTAAAAAAGTGCCAATGTAGATAAACACTTGGGACGCTCCAAGGTGTACCAACATGAAAAATCCGAATATGTTTGATAGATATTGCCACTCTTTTTTTTTTGGCGTCTTCAATTAGATTTTAGAATAATTTAACTACATTTAACGTGAATAAAAATGAAGTATGTAAAAAGATCTTAATAGGCTACTTCAAATTACCGATGCAGGTCATATTGTAGAGCATTATTTTAACTGGGCGCGGACTTGGACATTATTGGTGAATCTGAATTATCTTGTTTTCTCGCCATGCATAATTCTAGTCGAATCCGTTAGAAAACACACACTCTGCTTCCTTTTCTACCTACTTGTGATTATTAGCTATCTTGATGTTAGGCTTTGAACTTGATTGAATAGTTTTAACTACATTTTGGGCGCGTATGCCATACTTTTGCCAACAGTTTTTCATATCACTGTGCAAATAATTCCCCATATTATTGCAAGTATTAAACTATTTCCCGTTTCATAACCTTTCTGTATTCCAGAATGTTATACTCTCTTTCTTTCTAAGAACCTTTTGCTTATGTACCTTTGCGATGAGTTTTTAATATGTCTGGAGTTTTCCTGGATATGGCTGATGGGAATGATAAGGGGAACAGGGATAGAGGAAATGGAATGAGGGGATGGGGTGGCTATACCAGCTACCGACTCACGCGGCGGTGGGTGTATAGGAAGGGGTGGAATTCCACAGATTTAATATCAGACCCACGGCTTGCCACAATAATCTTGTCCGCGTATACCACCCCTATCGTGTGCAATATCCTATTGGGAGGATTCATAGATAATAATCTGTAAAAGTATACTAGTATATATGTATATATATATATATATATATATATATATATATATATATATATATATATATATATATATATATATATATATATCAAGTAATTATGTTTTCACTTTAATTGAAGTGTACTTTGTAAATGATGAAATAACTGGCTCAACTTTCATCATTGAGATTTACAACTTATTCATAAGTGCATTACATGTCACTTTGTTATTAAAGGAATGGTAAATAATCGATTCAAGGAAATAATTTATGTATAATATTTACGTTCAGTAATTTGGTTACCAAAACTACCACATAGTTAAATTCGTTAATATACCTTCACTTCCAAATGGGTTTTTAATAATTTTTTTCCCCTGTAGAGAGTGGGACGAATGCTTGAGAAAATTTGAATGAACTACTGATATAAGTTTATATGCCCTAACAATTATTATATATTTTGTTGCAGTAAGTGTAGCTGTCACTTGGTTTGCTAAACTATGATTGGATAATAACTTGAAGAAAAGTTTGTACTATTCGAGGTTCATTCTTCATCTTATATACTGTATGAAATGGCATTGGAAACTCATACACCTTCATTATAGGTATACTTACTTATAATATGATTATTTTATCAGTACTTTTCCGATATGTACTCACTTGTTGATTAGTCATTTTCCTATAGTGGATTTAAAAAATGATTTTTTCTAATTTTCTTTTTTTTTCATAAACTGAGATTCAGTCTGGTCGCGGTTGATGAAAAGATTTATTCACCATTACCGAACAGTATAAACAAAACTACTCCTATGAAGATGTCAATACATGTATGAAAACATATAGTTAATGAAAATATATTTTTGAGTTGTAGAAACAATTTTAAATAAAAAACTATGGCATTGAAAAAGTTGGATCGAACATTTTGAACATGTTTCACCATTTTCACCATTCAATAGACAATTTAATGATGTATTAGATATTGGGTTTTTCCGTCGCGTCGTTTGAGTTAAATTCTCACTCGACGTTTCGGTCTCCTTGTTGAGACCTTTCTCAAGAGTTAGTCTGGTTCAGAAGAATAGAACCGTCTCAGAAGAAAGAGACTGAGCCTCTTTCGTCTTAGTCGTTCTTACTCTTTCTTCTTAGTCACTTAGTCAGTCTCTCTCTTCTGAGACGGTTCTATTTTTCTGAACCAGACTAACTCTTGAGAAAGGTCTCAACATGGAGACCGAAACGTCGAGTAATAATTTAACTCAAACGACGCGACGGAAAAAAACAATATCTAATACATCATATTCGAGTCCCGAAAGCCTCAAACAACTCGGACAATATAATGTTTTAGTATAGGCTTAGGCCTATATGAATTGGCTACCAAATACGTAAGGCAACTATTACTTACTCCAATCCTGATTGCAAAATTCACACATCATTTCTAAGATGTAGTTTCAAAGTCCTTCGCGGAGTATAGCTATTACTTGCTTCGTATATAAATAAGGATAGTTAGAAATAGCCAAAAGCTATAACCAGAGATTAAAGTGTTTCCCCAGAGTTGTATTATATGTTTGTTTCTACATCTCCAAGGTTTCTACTGCAGGTTACATCTTTATGAAATAAGTTCCAAGATTGAATCTTGACTTAGTGTAGTTGTATCCTGTGTCTGAAGATCAGTATCTGTTACTTGTTGTTTTAGAAACCCTCCGAGTTAATTCGCTTGAATAACAATTTCTGTCTGAATGTTTCAACATCAAAGATACAAAACTACCAGACCAAGACGTAATCAAGAAAAAAACGAACAATCAAAATTGTTCAAGTTGTATGTTGCAATTTCCGTTTGGTTCCATTGAACCTTCGCTTTTTTTATAATCAGTCCATAATAACCCGTTCACAATCACTAACTGATGTTAAGCTATCAGAGGTTACCTGCGCAAATCATCATTTGTGATACCGTTGAGTTGCCTTGCTTTGAACCAACAATGCGACGGTCCGAATGATGTTGTTTTTTGAGAAGGCGGTGGATTTTGATCTCTTTTACTTGATGTAGTGTTACCAACTGATTTTATCATAATATAAAGAAAGTGTATACCGACTTACGGGAGCATTTCCGCCGTCATAGTGGTCCCATTTTTGCAAAGGCAAATGGCCGAGATGGGACCTTTGGCTCGGAGCACAGTGCTCTTATTTGACCGCAAGAAACCACCAATGCCCGCCATGTTATAGTATGGGAGTCAGCACATACCTTCTTTATATGATGATGAAATCAGTTGGTATAAGTACATTGTGTCTTTTAGAAGCTAACTGCGTTCACAAAACGAAGGTATAGGAACAGTATAGTACAATACAACTCCATGGTTCTGCATTTCAGTGCCTGATGTCGGTTAGTACTAATTGCGTTTCGTTCACATTACGTTAACATCAGTTAGAGGCTGTTAATGACACTAAGACTAAACACTATAACATTATTATGACAATTTAATTTCCAATAGTGAATAGAATAAAGTGTATAACGAATAGTTCCAATAGTGAATAACGATGAAGTGTTATGTCAGACATTCAGTTAATCACATTATTTTACAATCAGGCGTTTGAATTTAATTTATTTTAATTTCATTAATCACATATTTGATTATTTCTTACAGGCATGATTTTTTCCAGTGTACATGGAAGAAAATCAAGAAGAATTGAAAGAAGTATAAAATAAATCGAATACATTATCGAAGTATGATTTTATTAAATTCACTGACAAATTTCCCATTTCTATGTGATGTGTGCTTTTTTGATGTGATGATGATAAATTGATATATGCGGCGCTGCCAGAGGACCACTACAGACCATGGATCCAAGCTCCCGAGAGAACATATCTTTAGTTTGCTTTGTTTTGTTGATCTGACAACGTCGGTAGCGTGTAGGGCCTACTGTGTGTTCATATTGAATTCATGTAATATGGATATGTTATGGTTTGAAGTCCGAAAACAAAAAAATCACTATATTATATAATTTTTCAATTAAATCAGACGAACGTCTCCCTTGTTTGAGTAAACAAAGTGAGCAATTTCATTTCAATATTAAATATTCTCATTCAAGCTTTAATACTTCTAGTGCACATATATTTTCATCAAGCGTATTTTATCTATCATACAATCATTAAGTGGTGAAGTCAAACGCATGGGAGTTCATTATGAATATTCCTTTCTGTACCTATATCGACGTAGTCCAACCGTTCATCGCTCAAAATATCATGAAACAGATATCAATGTATGAACAAAAATGTATTGGTTGAAATTCAATTTCCCGTCTCTTATGATGATTGATTCCATAGATTTGAAAACATTCACACTTTATATTTTGATAATAATGAAATGATCATAAGACTTACAATTGTTACATTCGTTAAAAAAAATTATATAATGATGAATTGTTTTTCTTATTCGAATGTCCGCTCAATACCGATAAGCTGATCTCTTTGTGTATTGTCATTCTAATAAAATGTCCTGCATAAAGACATTGAATATAATATGTCGACTTCTACGAGAGATTCGTTTGTATTTCCTCAGGGGTTCATGTTGGCTCCCCGTGTGTTTATTGACAGGGGTTGTTTGAAAAGGCAGTCTCGTGGGGCGTCTTACGAACCTGTTCAGACATCCCGGCGGGACCAACTCACTAATTGCTCTACTGCGCAAGTGCAGTTTTCATTCCCACACTCACGGCAAACAATTCATTCACAAGGGAAACGCTGAAAAAAACACGTTGTCGAGCGTAGACTAAACAGCGATTTTATAAAGTTAATTGGAATTTCATCTTCAAGAGAATATGAAGCCATTCTATAAGAAATCAATTCTTCGACTTTTAAGATGAGCGTAGCGAAGACTTCCATTTGACATACCGAAAAAATTATCATTTTGGGGGCAAATGTCATAGGACAACCTGTGAGAGCTGCCTGTAAGCTTCTAGTAATGAACGGTGAAACAATGAAACAATGACAATGGCTAAACAATGAAAAACATACCACAGGACATCGAGTACATTGCTACCAAAATGGTAGATTTCAACCACCAAGAAGTGAGCAGCGCTGTAGCGTCCACTAGACATACTAACATGTTTCAATATATTTGTCTTCAAGGGTAGCAGACCTATAATTACAGTTTCATTTACTCACCCTTCTTCGAGTGCAGATCGGTGATATCAGCTTCATGATCCGATAACACAGTACAGGGACTAGGCTGTAATGAAGGGAAGGGTGAACCGCCAGTGGGGTACCAGGGGTTGGCTCGAGGCCACCCCCCTTGACCGTTCAGCAGTCGAAGTTTGTCGTAGACTGACTCAGCTGGTGAAGGCAGAGAGGGCGGTGGATGTGATTGTTGCTCCTTTGACGACGCCAAGTTGCGTAGTACACGGTTTATTGAAGATACCTTTCGAACAAAAATCAAAGAATGAATTTGAAATTGTATTAATGATTTGGTTATCGTGTTCAACATAAAAGAACGTACTAGAAAACATTTTTATTACTTTTTATAATTCTTTCTGTAAATACTGAATATAACGTAAGCGGTATAAGAGGAAGACAACAAGTTTTTCAGGTTACCATGGCATTTGGAAAATCTGAGGGTAAACGAACTAATTCTGAAATTGTAGTTGAAGATCACATTTTGGGGGAAATGTGGTAACTTGTCCACTTATTACAACACATATAATTATTCAGGGCTGTATGGGCCGATATATACTTGACATTTTCAAATTTTGATTATGTGAATGATATAGGGCGTACGCCATACACTTTAATTTAAATATTTTACCATAATACCTTATATTCTAGCAAGCTATAATATTGAGTACTACATATTGAGTACTATTATGCCCCCTTAACGACTAACTCTCGTTTGAATACAACTTTTATCGTCAACGGAAGTTTTGAAGATGACTATCGACAACTTCCTTGCAAACAATTTAGTCACCCTTGGGCATTATATTATGAGAACATTGGCGCATAGCATAGATTGCCTTATGTCACGGCCTTCTGTCAACTGCCTGATACGCTCAATGCGAGAGTATACCAGGGGGCTGTGGATGCATTGTTACACACGCCACGTGACATCGACAAGGCTGTGAAATTAATATAGCCAAGATGCAAGGCACTTGTATGTATATCGAGGAGAACTTTAGTAATCGTTACCCCTTCAATATAATAATAGGGATGTATTGTTATTTAATACATTGGTATGTTTAAATGTGATGTATAAGAAATGGAACCTCTGTATATTCGAAGTATGGTTCAATTTCAAATATTTCTTTCAATAATTTGAATATGCCAACCTTTGTCTTTGTGTGACTGTAAAAGCAACAATGCTTTACTAGTTTTTTGTACTATTAAAGTGGTCAACTGGCTGTGATGTTGAAGTAATTTCTATATTGGGCATTAACCAAGTTCAAACCGGTAAATATTTCAATTGGAAAATATGCCTTGAATCAAAATAGGTAAATAGATGATTTGATATATCTAGATTAAAGTGCTGTGTGGGGGAAATAAAATTCAGCACTTATCCACAAGTAGGATGGAATAATTAATACGTAAAATTGATTGGTGAAAATGTATATAGTGCACTAATAACTTCTTTATCTTGATCTAATCGCTCTTCATACCGTACATTAATACAAAATTAATTTTAATACTTCAAAATATCCTCTGCATTGAAAACTATATCTTCTTCACTAGATCTAATAAACGCGTTATTATTTGCTGAACAAACCAGATAGTTGAAGAGCGCAAGAGTAGGGGTAGGGGGTGTAGGGTGACCTGGTGACCCTCAAAAGCGTCGCGACGCAGACGATTAGCAATGCAATTGTCTCCGACGCCACGCGTCGCGTTGTTCGTACGTCCCTAGTTTGTTATTAACATCAACACCCTCTCTCCACCCCTTTACTGTATTTAGGGGGATGATGATGTGTTCATCAGACCGAGTATCATACAATACACACGCATTTCAAAACTATAGATACCCATTTTGTAATTCATACTTTAAGTCAATTATGTCGAAAAGATACAATTGCATTGGCGATTACTTTTGAATAATTGAATTGTAATTATGAGATCGAAATTTAGAATGTCCATATAATAGATGTTTACGGTACTTCATTTTATTTATACTTTCGGGATCTATAATTGCCAGTCCATCATTCCAGTATTGTAAGACTTATTATATAAAGTCTTTCCAAGAGAGTAAAAGGTAAGCCTAAGTGTAGTCTATTACAGATATATTTATAGTATAATATACAGTAGTTTAGTATAGATGAATAATTATGTATAGAAGATAGTAGAGTGAAGGATTAACATAGGCCTATAGGTTTACTTCTAAAACCATGAACAATGTTTACTTAATACTGACGATCACACCATCAAATCTCAGCCCAATAAAAATATTTTCAGCCGACATACTTTTTCAAAATAACTTTTTTCAAAACGCTTGCGTTTTTTACCTGTATCAAATTCAAAATATTCTCACCTACTAATAATGAGCTCATCTTATGATATATTGCCATCGAAAATGTACACGATTTCTCAAACATGGGCCCATATATTTATATTTCATCTATTTTTCAATTCACGCTCGAAGATAATGATCATATCGGTATCTTTGCAACGAATTATAACGTATTCAATATAAAAGAAACTGGTAGAAATACGGCCCTTCCACCAAAGTATATATATATATGTATATATGTATATGTGTGTATATATATATATATCTCTCTCTCTCTATATATATATATATATATATATATATATATATATATATATATAAGAGTTTCGTTTTACGCGCTTTGCTACTAAAAGAGTGTTGGGTGTCGCACGCTACTATTTCCGGTTCCGTCTTCTATATCCCCTCTTGCTTCGCTCTGGAAAGACTTTCTCGGTCCCCTTGATGCATTATGTATCGAGCAGGCCGTGTGTGAAATCGCCTCCTCTCCACCCTCTTCATACCCCCACACTCTACGGGGAGCAGATAACCAAAGTCCAACAGAATTTTGGAAGATAAAAATAAATCAAGAATGAAAAGTCCATGGGATTGTAAAAGTAGATAAAATATGGGAGGTACTGGAAAGAATCAATTTAAACTATGAGTATCTTTTTTGTCGTATTTGCATGTAATCCTACTTCATAAATTTGGGTGGGATGTAAAGTGGATTTATATTACAATTAACCCATGAATCAACTGCAGCATTATCATCCGATGGATTACTTTCAAACTTGAATATTATAAATAGTTTTTTTGCCTGACTTCACTATATTTATAAGCTTGTTTTCATCATTAACGTATTAGGTCAAATAATAAAATATATTAATTATTGCAACACATAGGTATTATGATTTTCTAGAAATTCGGACTTGAAATTGTATATTTTAAATTTCCACTTATAACTTGAATAACTTTTGCAGTTTCAAGTTATTAGAATATACGTTTATATCAATAGGTATTGATACAAATTCAGAATGAATGTATTGAAATACATATTACTATCAAGTGCATACGGTTATATCAACACTAGGTTGAAAAAGAGAAAATGAACAACTACATATCAAACCAACACGATTTAATACTAATTCTAAATAAACCTCTTCCTATTGTATTAAAAACGATCTTCAATAACAACGCAATGGTGTCAATACGATGTATTTTGATTTCCAAAGTTGTGCTCACATTTGTTTGAAATCTGTTCCAGTACGCTTGACTGCGCGCACCACCAATCGGTGCACACGGCTTTCCACCCACGCCACGCCCTTTAAAATCATATCCCTTCCTTCTAGCCCCATACGCACATAGTATAGAAGCGTGTTTATAATCATTTCCATTAGAAAAACGGAATATAAATGTAATGTCTATTGAGGGATGGTCAAATTTTCGCATTTAATTAAAGCGCATTCCCATGCTATCAGTACTGACCTACTACTTGTGACTCATACTAGCCTTAGCTTCGGATAAATATATATATATAAATATATATATATATATATATATATATATATATATATATATATATATATATATATATATATATATATATATAGGCCTATATATTAAGAATAGAATGGGAATTCATAGAATCAATAATTTTTCACAATTCAGTCGCCTCTGTTGTTTTGTCTGTTTGTCTGTCTGTTTGTTTTACTTACACGAAAGCATAAGACTGCTTAAGAAACAGAATTTTTATGTTGTGTGAGGGTATAGGGTCCCGTAAGGCTTGGGTTTCCTGATAATCATCCATATATCACTCGCTCAATCGTACTTCCAAATAGACAAGCTATTGGTGAGTTGATTGGGCCAATAGTATTTACATATTCTGTCTTCTGCACCGATCATAAGGAAATCGAAAGAAATAATAAAGGGGAATTACTGTCGACTGACAAATAATATGTTGTGACTTATAGTGCACGTCTTTTTTCACTGCTATAGATTTGTGGTTGCAGTAAGGTGCGACCAAGCAACGTGCAATGTCTTATTAATAATGAGAGAAACCAAAATATTTCGTCATGGAATTATATTCCGATTGAAATACCATTGTTTCCAGATGAACTATAGCTTTAGTGGGGTTATAAGCTCACAAAATTCCATTTTAGCTTCGTGTGGATCTGAAATTTTATTCATAGCCTGACCCGTCAAATATCAATTACGAAAACAAGTAGATTTATAATGAATTATAAATCAATAAATTGTCGAAATTGCAATTACGTCAACTGCGAGATGAGCATTTACTAAAAGTAAATATAAAAAATATACCGAGTGAGTTAAGTAGTTATTCAATGAAAATATTGCCGTCATATACTATATACATTAAGTTGAAATTATTTATTACGACGCGATGCATAGAGTTTAGTCTCGGTATAGCTCATCGGAGAAGGAAGCAGAATTCTCCCGGGAAAAATCTATAGAGTTTTGTTCTGCCTCAAGTCACTTACTTACAGGGGGGTCCGTAAATTAGGATCCTTGTGTTTATAAAAGATGCTCAATACTTTCTGCGAAATATGCATAAAAGTTCATTTGTACACTCAGTGCTGCATAGAAAATTGTACGCTACGTTACCAATTGTGTAAACTGTTATTGTTAGCAATTGAAAATATATAGGGCCTATACATTACCATATAGGCCTATTATATTGACATCGTTCGAATAAATTATAAATTACCAAATTATATATTTGATTATTTTTATAACGATATCAATGGAACTATCAGAAGCATCCAATGAGGTATTATAATGAGAGAGTTCACATCGAGAGAGAGAGATAGAAAGTATGAAAAAACTAATTAAAAATATGACTAAGGAATAAGAGAAGGTAAAAACTTGGTTAATAGTCTAGTTCAATTGAAGTTTTATATTTTTGAGGAATAATCGCTGCATTGTCGGATAGATAAATTGGATGTACAAAAAGTGTAATAACAATATAATATCAGTGAAAAGATAGCAGAGAAGATGTTTAAAACAGCGAACATTTTTAATTGAGAAATTACTATAATTTGAAAAAAAAAACAGTAGATATAGAGTTTTCCTATATAATGAAGTATCAAGTATTATTTGTTTGTAATCAGGTGTGTGTTGCTGTGTTTTCTTGCAGTCATTATCAATCAAATTTATTGATAACGACGGCAAGAAAACAAGTGGAAAAATTGCAAGTGTCTTAATCAAAGCAGATGTTTTTGTATGTTTCATTTTTATTTTCCAAGTACACCTGAGTGCCTTCAATATACTGGTGCCTTTTTTCACTTCAAATTTTAAAAGTATTTTTATGATATATTTTGGTCGATAGATTAATAGATAGATTAAGGTCTTTAAAAGGTTGATCTTTCCATATTATGTAATACGCACGTTTGGTTATTTTTGAAAATCATTTTTGACTAACTGTTTTAATGCAGTAGAAGAATAGGCTTTCATGGCATCATTATTTTTTAAATTATGTCACACAAAATGTATAAGGAGTTATACATGGTCAAATAAAAAAAAATGATCAGAAATTAGGCCTGTGTTTATTGTTAGAATTTCTATAACTTGATCGAAAATGAAGAGGATTTTCTAAATTCTATTTCCTAATACGGTACTATAATCATTTCTGTAAATTGTTAAATGGAAAACGTAAATAGAAAATATATAGACCTATACTAAACAATAAAGTCGATCCCGATTTCTTCAAAAACTAAGTCAGTGAAGTAAACCAAGTGATATAAATAAAAAAAATAAACTAGATAATATTTTACGAAGTGGTCACATGTTGTGCAGTGCATTCGAACACGATTGTTTGTTTTATTAGAATTTTTCAGTTGTTACAAGTTAGGTATCGATGTTTAAACTCAATATCATGAATGTTTATGACCAATGTTCATAAAGCATGTTCATTATCTATCCACGTTTTGAATATATATTTTTAGTCTGAGTGTATTTTTGGTTTGTTGGGGCGTTTTATCAACGTTGCCATGGAAATTTGCATGCAGCATCCAATAATGGTCCCCCCCACCCCCTCAACCCCACTCCTACGCACCCTTACCCTAAACATACCCCTTAAGCAATGCTCGCTTGGAAGAACGGAGCTCAGAGCTCTGTCTTCTTTATTGCTAATGCACACGGCGTATCTATGGAGCCTACAGCATAGTAGAGAGGGTAAAAGTCACATCTTCTATTGTCATAAGATCATTCAAGCTTTTGAATCAAAACATTGGCATCAGAAACAGACTTCTGCATAAAGAATTGTATAGTACTTGCTGCTTTTTCTTTGTCGCTCTTCTCAGTTGTGAGTGATTATTATAGTAAAAAAATAATAAAAGTTATATATATATATATATATATATATATATATATATATATATATATATATATATATATATATATTTATTTATAAAATATTACGTATTCCATCGAATCATACAAATGAGCTTTATTTGAGACTATACCGTCTCGCTAAACGTCTATGCTTCACCATCTAAGCTAGAATCGCAACCCAGATCAAGTCAAATAATTACCACACATTTATATGGGAGGACAATACTTTGCATCTTCTTATATTATGCAGCTTGGTTCCGTATTTAAGACTGCATATTGTCAAAACGCGGATAAATGTACATGAATATGAACTAAGAAATACGACCATAAAATTAATTGAATAACTAGATGTAGAAGTGACTTACCGATGGAATGTTATCATTGCTACATACTGCTTCTTGTAACAGTCTGTCACGGATTTCCCATGCGAATATTGACGGACATTCTCGTTTGTATTGAGATATCTTTCCAACAACCTCGGAGGTGGCTACACGTGGTTTCGACCCGCCTATTGCTCTTGGTCGAATTGACCCAGTCTCATAGTATCTAAAACAGAACACATGTACAATGATTTGATGTAAGACATTCTAAACGGATTTGGTGAGAATTATTTGAGAATCTAAGAATGAATTGGAATTAGGTTTACACAACTTGGGTCAGTTGGTTCAAAGAATGTGCAATGAAACTCCATGTATATTTGTATATAGATCAATTCATTGAATAGTCATCACTACGTTATGTAATTATAACAAAACATAGTTTATTTATAAGAGAAAATATTGTATGTAGGGCTACATACAAGTGTTATAACTGTTGAAACTGGTATACGAGTTATAACTGTTATTAGTCTTATACGTGTTATAACTGTTATAACTGCCCGGAATTATTGAATAATTGCGATTTGAATCTGTAATTTATTTCCTTACCAGCACATTCATCAACGCGCTTAATCCGGAATAAATTTATTCTGTTTACACAAGATCAGTAAAAACATGATTTATTTATAAAAATAATTCCGATCATTCTATCTTCTGAAACATTCCCTCAGTTAAACGACATAACTTGCAGTATAAAGATAAGTGTAAGTATATATACGTATAAGTTTAAGCCATTGTCGATTCTCATAACAAATTCCAATTGATCTTTGAGAGTTCTTCTTGGCTTCTTTCCTGGAAACTTGTCATATATTTCATATCTAAACTGCCTCGGGGACTTACCCCATGCCACGTGGCAAACAAACTAAACTCGTAACTTCAAAGAATCGAACATGGCAGCCATGTTTTCCGCTTGATTGCGTACAAGTGATCACAAAAAAATGCCTCAAAAGACCATGAAATATGGCAAACTGCTAGAGTTGGTCTCAGTATCGCTGAAATGGGGTTATAGCTTAAAGATGATGAACTTGATTATTGTTAGAATAGCAAATGGATATCTACTGTTATATATATATATATATATATATATATATATATATATATATATATATATATATATATATATATATATATATATATATATATATATATATATATATATATTTCATTAATAATCCATCAACTATGCAATGTACGATTTTGTGTGTATTCATCTAGCACTGAGCAAAGAATGGTATATGAGTATTATACATAATTTATATTAGTTTTCACTCGATAGCTCTATTACACTATGGTAGGCCTATTCGTGAAAATATTAGTTTGCATGACTGATTACGATGAACGCAGAAAGAATTCAATCAATAGATTATAATATATCGTGATAGGCCTACAAAATTTAGCAATAAATTGATTCTCCATGTGCAGAAACGAACGTTCTCAGAAGATATGGCGATGTAATTCGTTATATTTCTTAGAAATTTAAAGTAATATCATGAGTACCACATCTTCCCGATAAAGAGGCTTTATTGTCGTGATATCATTTTGTATGCAGGTTTCACAGGTCAAAATACCAAATAATTTAAATTCAGATGTAATAATAATTATTCCACTAATATTAGTAATTGCATGGACAATTCATACAAAACACGGCCCTTCCACCAAAGTTTTGTAAATTTATTTTTCTCTGTGATAATTTGAACGATTGCATGGTTTAAGTGATAACAGCCTATTAATATAGTAGACCTACTATTGTATATTTGTTTCACGTATGCCCATAATATTCTGAAGATATTTACATAATTATTATGCCTATATAGAGTTAACAATGAAAATAAAGATCCGAATTGTAGATAGAAACATTTAAATAAATTATGATTATACAGTTTTGCGGACTTTTTCAATCAAATTTGCTCTGCATTCACGTATTCATGAAGTAAACTATAGGTCTACTTCTCTATGGTTCAGTCCAAATTATTATTATTCAATAAATCTAACAAGTTAATTTTTAGTAAACTGATTTTCCCAAAAATACTATTTTTATTCTGATACTTTCAATAGGTCTAACGAATATCGGAAATGAATAAATGTTTTCAATATCTCACGTGCCCAAGTTCTTTGACACAGAGCCACTGGAACATTTTAGTTCCTAATTGATGACTAAAGTAATTTTCGAATATTGATATGATGGTTATTTTATATTGTCATAGACTGATTTATTCAAGTATTTAATGAATTGGCTGTCGTTTATAACAAATAACTCATACCCTATATCTTGACGACTCATTTGATTAGGTAATTATATTCATTTCGATTATAACATGAATTTTTTAATACCAATATATTTTTTGTTGTCTCATTTCCCAAACAATACATGTCATTTTATAGTCATAGTTTCAGAATATTTCAAATGAATAAACAATGACGTAAATAAAAAAATAAATACATTTCTTGTAATATCTCACCTGCCTAAGATCTTCGACACACAGCCATTGGAGACTTGCAGAATGCGTGATATGTCACATGGCCTCGCTCCCGAATGAGCCAGCTCGACGATCTTCTGTCGCGTGGAATCGGGCAGAGGACGGCCGCTGACAAATACCCCCCTTAGCTGGTTCACACCACTGTGCCCTGTTCAAGCACTTGACAGTTCAGTATTCACCGACATACGCACCATAACTACACTTGCACATTGCACGGGTACACGCAGGAGATGATTGGAGGATGATTGGTGGCAGGAATAAATAAAAATGAAGGGCTTAAGCCCGATTTTACGAATTTATAGTTAGTGGATTAAGCAATAGTTAGCGGATCGACTTGTTATCACCCTTGATTACTTATGTTATTCCCGTACATTTAACTAATACTTACTGGATTAATGTACTTAGCTAAGATTCGTGAAACTGGGGCTTATATAAATAATATTTTCATCAATAATACTCAAAAAAAAAAGTTTCTAGATTAATTATTTTTTTAATTTTGTTTCTCCATAAAATAAGTTATATAAATGAACCCTATGGAAAGAGTATTCACCTCATATAGACTGATTGAATATGACGAATCAAAGTTGATTTTTATGTTATAAGTTAAAATAAATAAATAATTAGGCCAATGTATATATATATATATATATATATATATATATATATATATATATATATATGAATATATTATTCGCATATGAATCATCTCATCATGAAATGGACTGCAATATTTAATTCAACAATTTAAACATGGACACGAGAGAGATGAAAGTATTGTCTATCGTCCAATGTTATTATATATGTTTTTAGTTCAACTATTAGTGTATCCAATATGCGTAGTGTCACAATCAGACAGTGGGACTGATACCAGCCCGAAGGCCAGATGTAGTAAATACAGTGATCAGTTGAATACACACAGCAGTGTGGGGGATTGTGTATATACACCAACTACTATATAACAAGTGGCTTACCGACGGCTTACAATCCCGTCTTCAAACACAACGCAAACAATCCAGCTGACAGACTCAGTTAATCGTCCTCTATTGTGTTGGCAACCACCTTAGAACGATCGGTTTTAATAGTTAGTTAGCACTGAAAAAATGTTATTTACTTTGATTATCGATCATTATTCACGTGTTGTAATTTATTATTTTGTACGTAACCAACCCCCACCAACAGATAGGTGCGGGTGCGTATGAGCGGAATGTTGTTTACAATTACTCATGCATTAAGCGGGATTCGAACCAACCTACGAATTGATTTTAGTTTCCAATGCAGCTGAATGAGTCACTGGGGACAGTATTTCGAAACCTTATCTTACTAATAATAATCTTGTCACATTTATTATTTTATACATATGAGTGAAGCAATTGCTATTCTTGGAACATATTTACTACTGTAGCACAGCACGAAATGAGTATATCATTTCATCAAAGAAAAGGTCTGCTTGTTAAATCGCTATTTTTCGGTTTCATTTTTTTTTAAAGTTCATTTAATTATTTATTTTATTATCATAATCATATCACTCATTTTTAAATTGAGTAATTATAATTCAAAATTTATTGTAGGCTGAAAGTTCATGATCATTCATCGTCAAGATGAACAACTGCAAACATCATGAATAAATGATTTTCTTCTCTAATGATCAAATTTTCATTATAGTGTTTAAGAAATGTGAAACAATAAAAGAATGTTAAAAATGTATTATAGAAGGACTGGATTATCAAAAATTTATATAATATGAATTATTTATCACTGTTCACCCCGTTATTTATTTTATTTTTATTGAACTCATATACCATTTTAATTATATTAGGTATGTTAATTATGCGAAAACATCAATGAACCGGTAGTGAGGTATATTTTTTTGTTATTGGACTCTCAAAATATTCTCATCTCAATTTTCAGTGTGAAGAAACAATGAAGAACAAATAAAGTAGTGAATAAAATAACTATTGATTTCGTATTAAATAGATCTTTACTATAAGTAATTAATTTTACTTATATTGTATCCTGATATTGTACTATTACATTATTGTATTTCCTACTAAATAATATCGTGTTATCACTACTAAAGCTGAAATATAATTATTCATTTGGTTGAAGGAAGAAGGACGAGGGGTTTTTGGCGATGCTTCATGTGCAATTGTAGTTGTGGTGTGTATGTAACCATTGATTACAGAATATAATTGCATACTGCGCACTTTGATGTCAATAAAACATACTATTGGAAAAGAGTACAAACGCTTGGTTTAATCTAGCATAGTTTACTTGTTGAAATATTTGCATTTCAGGCTTTTCAAAACTTGACCGTACTTGTGTGCTAGCTTTGTATTATGATTAATAGTACCAAAAAATTATCAAAATACCGTTTTTCAACGAAAAATGAATTTCCAAGTATTTTTCAGTGATGGAGTATTGGATGGAACGTGGATTTTTTTAAAACTTCCTGTCCCTAAATTTTGAAATATGATGCCTTTTTTTAAAATGGCGCACATCATATATATATCCATATCCATATATCCACATATATATCCATAACCTTTGAAAACACTCAAGAACTACAATTTCTTGTGTGCTTTGCTCTTCAGAATTTAGAAAGAAATTAAAAACTTGGAAAATTCAAAGAATATTGGTGAAATTGTATTTTTTCTTGCCGGAATGGCTTGTTTATTTATATACATTATTATAATTTTACAATAACGACGACCTACTTTTTTCTCTTGAACTTAAACTTTTGTTCTAAAAATTGCTAAAATGTTTCTTTTTTAAAATATTGTGATTATCCCATTAAGGCTGTTGAATTTATAGTTCCCTAAAATTCCTCATACCTGATGGCCAACAATATTTGAGTTCAATTTTCACACGGATTTTGTAAATTCTAAAAATGCTTATTATTAAATGAGCAACTTAATTATGGAAGTCAATTACAATCAATTAGAATTAATTAGAATGCTTTTCAAAAATTCTATACCGATCTTCAGAGTTGCCAATATAAAACAATGTGTTATAGGCTAGCTAATATGCTTGAGAGTGATTTTGACGCTACACAATGTAGTCAAAATGATTCCGTTTTGAGACCTTCTTTTAATTTTAGCTTTGATTATTGAATGCGTTTTCAATTTTTATACTAGTATGTAGCTTAAAAGAGCTCATTAAGAAATTTTAAACCATCATAAAAATTCCATTACTTGAATAAAAACAAGACTGCCACTTTTATTTATTTAGACGCAGCTTTTGTGAGAAACCAGAAAGCTGAATATATTCAAATGGTAGAAATTTACGACATTTGTGTTTTGAAATTTGATTCCCTATTTTATATAAATATGACACGTATAGTCAGTGATGGACTGTACTTGTCATTTCAATTCTATTTCTAGAAATTTGTCACAAACTTTGATCTTCGTTTTATTGACATAATATTATGATTCTGTAATCAATGGTTTGGCTCCGAGTGATGTGGAAAACGAGCTAAGGTATGATCTTGTCGGCGAACCTTCTTCCTCATGCTGAGAGATAACACGGATAATCCCCAAAAACATTCCAGCATCCTAAAGACCCGACTATGTCACGTGACTCTAGTGGGACCTCGTGATTGGCCAGGCGGGACTACCCGAGTTATCTATCAGGGGCCTTCTAGAGGATAACATGATTTAAACATCACACACATTTCATTAGCCGTTTTCATGGTACGGTGATTTCTAAATTAGTTTTTCATTAATAGCTAGAAAATAAAGAGGCCTATTATATCATAATGGAATTTCTAAAAATGTACAGTAGCTATGAACACAAAATCAAAAATATATGTCAATATAATATAGCGTAGTGATGAAAATGAGAGATTCTATTGATGAAATGTAGTACAGATAGTAGATACATTCTTATAATTTCTTATAATAAGTTTTGACATATTTTATTATGAACATTATATTACGAAAGACTAATATTTTGACTTTTTTAATACGTTTCGAAATGATATATATATTAAATATACAATCTTCACGTTTCGAAAAAGTTATTAATAATAATTATTGATCAATAACAGTATAATAATTGGTAAAGTTGTCAGAAGACGTAACAATTTTGAAATGTGCTTGATTCGAACGCAGTGTAAATGATCACGAGTGATACAAAATTTCTTAAGAGCTCGATTGGCTAACATGCACAAAAGACAACCATTACTGAGTGCCTGTATTTAAATGATTGAATTACGGATGCATTCAAATCAACTAGTGGTACACATATACAATGCTAACAACTACAAATGTTTTGCTTATGGTAACAATTACCATCAGAAAATATGCATTCAAAATCAAAACAAATTATGGTGAAAATTTGAAATATCGATATAGGAAACAGAAAATATCTTTATGGATATAGGCCCTATATATATGAATATATATATATATATATATATATATATATATATATATATATATATATATATAACTTCGGTTCAACTCTCATCAGTCAAACTGGTGGGTTTTGAATCGTGATGATATATCGAAATTTGGAACATTCATAATAATTAATGTTTCCACCAATTCCGCACACTTCATAAGTATATATATATATATATATATATATATATATATATATATATATATATATATAATATGTGTGTCATTGTGCTGTGGCTACACCTAATACTGCAAATTGGCTTATTATATCTCCAATATGTAGCGTTTTAACTCCATTCTAAACATGAATTCATTGTAATTTCTGCTCAGTAAATTTCGAAAGTAAGAATTTGAATGATTACATCTTTCTTGTTTGAATTACATTATCTATCAATACATCAATTATTTGCCTCTGACGATGTAGAACCTTGAAAGAACCAGCTGATAAAACCTTTTGTGGGTAAATAGTTCAATATGTGTATAGTAAATATAATAGTACATATTATACGAGACTGTATATTTGGTTGTAATATTTGTGTATTCGGTCTAAACGTTATAACTTAGGGGGATATAAATACCTATATTTAATTGAATACCCAGCTTACAGCCATGACACATATCTGCTAGTTAATCAGCTCTCCACTATATTTCACACTAGCACAACTGTTGTCAATAATTGCGAACACTTTATATGATGTTTAAGCCTTGAACTGATACTCAAATAATCTAGTTGTCTTGATACTCACCAATTCATCTCATCATACATATCATCACAATAATTGTTGTACAGAACAACTATACAATTCTGGAATATATTTAAATCAGTGTGACTACCATGTGAATCACTTATTTTAGAAAGAGCACCAGTCCGAAATGACGAAATTTTCTAATTATCTCGAAACTTGTAAAAGGACCGATGCCCTTTCTCAAATAAGTGATTAATTTGTATACTAAATAGGGTGACGACACCGACGGCCTGGGTTTGACTGAAGCCAGACCATTTTTGATATCTGCTTAAGCCCGGTTATTTTAGTCTACAAATTGGCTTTCGTATAACGGGCTTTCTAAAAAAAATCGAAAGTGCAGTCCATCCAATATATCCAACTAAACTAATACCTTTGATAGTTTCCCATCTGAATTCTTGAGTCATATCGAGCACGGCTCATTGTCGTTACATGAGTACCCACGGCGTATATTTCACTACCCTCTCAAGCAATTCTACTACTAAGTGAGTGAAAGTCAACAAAAGCTGTGAAATGTTCAGCTCATATTTCACGATATATATATTTATTGTTGTAATCCCCTAATACATATACCTATGCAGTATAATAAAGACCCTTGACTTTATGATTGAATATAACTGCAATTTAAAAGAGAAGTCGGGTTTTTGTAACTGGAGCCTGGCATTAATGTCGAAATGGGAGGACGTCGTGGACAATAGACGAGTGTCAGTCGGGTTCCTCCCACCGCTTTTCACTTGCTCTCTTGCTCTCTCTCTTATTTTCTCTCTCGCTCACCCTCCACACACCATACCAGCATGCACTCTAGATCGACAGCCACGTCTTAAGATCGGTTCAACCCACTGAATACGAATCAAAGCGTTTATTTCGGTGCTCTTTTCAACTTGAACTGCTTGCTGCTTTTACGGCAGTCAAAGCAAAGAGTACACGATGAAATAAACAGGAGAAATTCTTGTGAATGAAAATCCTGGTTTTTAGCTTTCGAAAAAGTATTGAATTTAAAAGCTTATGAAAATATTTTGTTTTAATATTTTTTGATGGTGCTTTATGGTGTTTTCTTGTAGCTTAGAAGTGAGTTTTGTGAGGATAAATGAACTATTTTCCAAGAAGAGAGGAAAAAGAAGTTTTATCAAGGATTTTGTTTTATCGAAGGACTTACTTGCCCTAAAAAAGTAAATGTAGCATGATTTTATAGCTTGGGCCTATATTCACTTTTGGCAATTATAATTCCAAATTTATAGTAAGCGGGACCTTCACGGTCATTATTCGTCAAGATCAACAGCCATCAAGAATAAATGATTTTCTCCTTCTAACGTATATGTTTACTTGAATAACTGCGTATAACTTTGTATAACAATTAAATACGAATCATGACTCCTATAATATTCCAAGATATATTATCAATTCACATTCCAGCTGTAAATCGAACACAGAGCAATTCTTATTGTCTAATCGTGTATGTGATTCAACGTTGGATATTTTTTCATCATTTTGAGTTCATCGTATTCAAAATTCCATGTCGGTGCATACAATATAACATAATTTGGTCTCTATCTTATAATCAGGAATTGGGAATACCTGACATTCTTTGTACCCTTATAACATCCTGATTAGGATACTTAGGACATCACAAAGAAGACACCTACCCCTATTGAATGGTCATCACAAGTATTCTCAATATTTTTATTTCTGTATTTAAAAACTTTCACAATCGACATGAGACTGAAATATTGGAATTTGAAAGTTTTCATTTATTGTTCAATTATTTAATACTCGAAGATTATGTAGGCCTACTCTTTTTAAAATCATATCTCTTTTATCTGTTCATTTCTTATTTACGGAAACTGATGAATTATTAAAATGGAAAACATCTCTAATTCATCACGCTTCAAGAAGTTGATAGACCAAGCCATGAACTTTCCTTTGATAATGTACTAGTTTTTCCTGCGACGGATACCGTGGACACCACTCTTCTCTTCTGATTCTCATTAAAGAAGTTAAGTCTGATTTCGATTTGATTACCATAAAGTTATTGATAGATTCGCTTCGAATGACATGTTTTCTGGTCGGAAGTATGAGGGGTGGATTATTGCGAGGAGGAAAAGGGGCCGGGGGGTTGAAAGACGGGGTTGTTTGTAAAGAGCGCGGCTGTTTTGTCATGCAACGACCCCATGGAGTGACCCACTATGTACGACAAGACTTGCCGACATATTCTAATAATGCTCTATACATGGCAATAAGGTACTTGGGTCGACATAATACAACGTCCAGTGACAAAATAGGTCCGCAGCAATAGCTCGAACCTGTGCTGTATACCCGTCTATAGAATCAGCAGGGGGGATACAAGATTGCAAGGGTGATGGGACCCAGTTTCTCAACCAACTATAACTAGGATTCTTTTATATTGGAAGAAAATTTGTAAGAGCAAAAAATAGCTTAAATGACTGTTTTTTTATGAGTGATAAATAGAGAAATATTTTCCAGTCGGAAATAAGGAGCGAATGTGATTGAGAATTATTAAATTTTAGTGAATACCTTAGCAACGGTGAGCATGTTGCAGTTAGCTTGATGAGATATTTTTATTCATTTCAAAACGCTCATGCACATAAGAAGGAAGTTTGAAAATTGAAATGATTTCTGAGATTGTCTACAAAGGCTAACAGCATGTTGGTTTTTTCATTAGTTCGTGCGTAGAGTTCACAAGGTACAGGCGAAAATGATTTCAAATTTCAAATTGTGTGATATTTAAAATAATGACGGGAGATTTTCTTCAGTTATATTGAAAAGTACTCGAGTTTACTCTTCAAATATTCCCACCTGAAAATAATATCGAGTGAATAAATAAATGACTAGAATGAAAGCAAATATAAAATGTATGTGAATTGTTTTGAAAATAAGTACTACAAGCTACATGTATGATATAACCAGCTGGTACCAGTCAGTAGATTTAATTAAAATATATAATATATAGAGATGCTCAGCGGTAAATCTCAACATTTCTCAATAAGGATTAAAATATACTTCGGATAGTTGAAAAGTTTGAATGAGAAATACTTCAGTGTCTGAGAAAATTATTTATTCGGGGATGATAACTCTTCATCTTGAAGAAAAGTGAACATGTAGAAGTACAGATTTTCAATTTATGATTGCCAAAAGCGAAAATCGCCAAAAAAGTTGTGGTAATAAAATAAAAATTCTATTAGGCCTGGTGATGCTGTTGGATTTTTACGGTAATACGAATTTTCAGGACGAGGCTCACGATAACGCTCAATACATTGAATCTAAAAAATAGCAGCAATACAAGGTGATAACAGAAATTCAAACAATTGCTTCATCGGCTTCCGTTAATCGTTTCATAAGAAATTATATTATTCAATCGTTTTTCTCTTAAAAACAATTCATATTGGCTCATCTGTATTTCCATCACCTGACTTAAATTGCTCTCCAACTCAATTGTTCGTCCTTGCTCCTGGATCCTTGGTAATCCTCTTTCGCCCTCTTTAACTCCTTCTACTTAAATCTTGTTGTTCACGAGATGGCTAGAGTACAAGATCGGATCAGATTGAATTAGCTATGATTGTGATGCGAGTTGACAGTCGGGTGTACTCGGCCGTGAAACGAGCTCACCCGAGAGGGGGGGCTAGGTGCATTGTCGACGACAACATCAGATTACCAATACGGTCACAAAACATTAGTCTTGCATTCCTTCACAAGGTGCATTTTATTTCAGTCAATGATTGTTTATCCGTGTAATTCGAGTCACTGTTCGAGCCACTAATCGAATTTATTAACTAATAAATGAAGCTGATTTGTTTTGTTCTACATATTGTTCAACGGTACAGACTCAACACATCTTTTTTCAATTAGAATTGAATTGCTTGAACAGAAACGACTAAAAGTCTCTCTTAATCTCAATTTTCAGGCTCTTCTGAATAATTTTTAGCATTATTTTTAGCACATACCATATCTGGTTATTTTTTTAATAGTGATTTACAGACTGCATTATTAAATATCATTCCAGTTCAATATATGGA
The DNA here is from genome assembly GCA_907164805.1 of Brachyptera putata. Classification (NCBI taxonomy): domain Eukaryota; kingdom Metazoa; phylum Arthropoda; class Insecta; order Plecoptera; family Taeniopterygidae; genus Brachyptera; species Brachyptera putata. The sequence goes on along the minus strand of OU015468.1, from coordinate 16,174,397 downwards.
ACATAAAAATGCAATATTGAGAATCACTAAAAAAAAGGATTGAGTGAAAAATTTCTCATGCCTGAAAATAAGAAACAAAAACTTCATTTCTCTATGGTCCTACGCTGAATACATTCCAAAAATTAATGGCACCTCCACCAATAACTGGTGCTACCATGAAATAGCGATTTGCACTGATTCAAGTCGATACTCGAACTAAGCTTTTCCTCTAAATTCATAGTTTCCTATGACGAAAATGAAATTGTAGGACAAGATTCCATATATAACGATAAATTATATATATCATGAATTCTTAATTCTTTCCAAAAATTTGGCCAACTCTACTAAACATTATTAACATTTACAAGCACAAGAATAGCATTTTTGTATAACTTGGGCTATACATAAAAAAATACATGCCATTACTAAATGTTGTATCGTCTACATAATGATATTTTCTGATGAATGAATGGAGTTCCCCCAAAACCGTCACAAGTAGTTTGTGAAAATGTGCCGCAGGTGTGTCCAAAATGTCCGCCCTTGCATCTTGACCTATTGTCTCCTTGTTTACATCGTTTATCGCCACTCAAAAGTATACCAGCTTCCTACATTATATTATAAATATAAATATACCTGAGCTGAGCGGCGATACGCACATACGTCCTCTGATCCTTACAAATAACAACATGGTAACATGGCTTATTGAAAAACATCTTTCACAAACCAAACCACCTTTCTTTATATACACATTTTTAATATTTCCGACGTTTTCAAAGGAATAAAGTGGCTTCGGCATCTTTGCCAACGTTATAGAGAAAAAAATTGTATTTGTAATATGTTTCCCCAAATAATAGTATCAACTAAGAAGCTATATTATAAGGGATTATATTTTCAAGGACTGCTTTGGACAAATATTAATACCCAGGTTATATTCGTAATATATGTACACGTTTCACACCGCAGCTGCGTTTCGATGTTTGTACTTCTGACGAATGACGCTCGCTTCCACGATTAAGCTACATTTATGAAAATAAAATCTATATTCTAACATGAACATTCTGCTGCAGCTTTCCTTGTCTTTTTTTATAAGTATTTTGTGCAATATAGAGTCAATTACTTTTCTTATTATCACAGTCAAGCTCCAATAAGGCTCTGTGGATGATCGATTCGATTTTGGTCATCTGTAATTTTTCTATTTCTTTTTTTTCCAATATAAAAAAATGCACTATATGAAATACAAAACGACAGCCTGAAAAGTATACACTTGATTTAAAAGAACTACTTCAAGATTCTCAATTATCAGATGCTCAAATACATAGTTTTATAAATTATGAATTGAGTCGAGCATAATTTTCTAAGCTATAGTTCTGTAGATAAAATGGCCAACTGTTAGATTGGTGTTCGCATTTCCTTTCCATCTCTGTCGAATCTAACTTGTGCCAATTGCATATTTGCAGTGTGCGGTATCTCCCAGTAAACAGTGTGATGAGCGTTTGACTCAATTGTTGAGGCTATTGATTAGCGTTGATGTGATTTCCCCCCCCCCACTTCTTCCCTTTCCACCCTCACCCCTAAACCTTCTCGCTCCCAGACAACAGGGCCTGATTAATGGACGGAGGTGGCTTCTGTAGTGCGACGCCAAAAGAAGTTAACTGATCACATATATAGCTGCGTGCACTGACATAAAAACAAAATGACATTGACCTGAAGAGAGGCATTTAGTGAATTGAAGAACAAAGGGTAAGAATTGTTCTCGTTTTAAATCACAAGGTCTGAGTGGAAATAACTGTGTATAAAGGTGACGTGGAAAATAGTCGGTCTTGAATAAAATATAATAATTTTAATTCCAATATTATGAAGTAATGAATAATCAATTATTTCTATGCATGGAACCACTTACAGATATTGGATTATGGATATATTTTGTACTCTGTATGAACTTTTCAATTAATTATGTGATGTGTTCATGCTTTTATATATGGATGGAATTCAAATTATCATTCATCATAAAGGCCTATACTAAATACTTTCGTTGGAATTTATTATTCTCCTAATAATTCTCCTGATTATTCTCCCTATTACTGGAGACCAATAAAGGTTTTATACATCATGTATACCATACACATTATACGAAACTACTCCGTGTATCTTGGTAGCACGGTAAAATAAACGGTATGGTCCATTCATCTTTCGGATACTACCTGCATGTGACGATGCTGTGACCTGAACAGTATAGTAAAAAGAAGTTCGCCTGAAAATCAATTTATCTTTGTAATGGTTACATTTTACAAGTCTAGGGTCAAAGACGGTTACCCTGCTAGCGCGACTGCCGAGAATAATACGTGCGATTTCACCCTTGTCCGTGTAATATGTGTTCTTCACACATGGACACTGTAGGCCTCTCTCTCTCTTTCTCCCTTCTCTCACTGCCTCTCTCTCTCTCTCTTTCTCTCTCTCTCTCTTTCTATTTCTCTTTCTCTCAAAAAAATAAACCCCAGGCAACATGGCTCCCGAACCAATGTTGTATCACAATCACTAGATCGTTTCGAATGTAGCTTTTTCCATGTGTGTATGTGTATGTGTTGTTTTTAGTGATTTTCGGATTTTCGTTTTCAAAACATATAATTACTCCTTATGAAAGGGAAAAATCAACTGAAAAATTAATGATAAGAAATTGGCCCAATACATGATAGGCCTATAAGTTACTTGTTTTCATTTTAATTATTGGTGTATCTTTCTTCGCGAGTTGTATATACGTATAGGGCTCCACGAAAAGCACTAATGCACAAAAGTTCAACCCCACACATTTTTTAGAAAGGTCCTCATGATTGTATCACATATAACTCATAAACAGATATTTTCGAGAACTGACTGAAACTATCTTGATTCCTTTTTTTTCGTCATGCTATTGATAACAGTAAAATATATCTCAACATTATAAATGACTGTAAATATTTGCATATTAATGTTTTATATAGAGTATTTAGAATAATCGAGATTATGTACCTCTATAATTTCAAGATAACTTCAAAATATTTTATAGATGATGTCAACAACCCAACTTGGATATATCTTCTTTAAATTAATTCCATTTTTGCTATTGGGTTTCCATTTTATGTATCTGTTATTTACAGTAAAATTAATATTCGATGTAGGACCGACACGTCTATATATTAGGCCTATCCTTGAGCAACGAAGTAAATAACTAAACAAGATCGGTTTTAAAAGATATACAGGCCTACCCAAAGTTAATGCATGAGTAGGTATTGAGGGAAAATTAGTAAGTATAAGAAACCCGCACCTAAGAAAATGTGGAAACTTGATAACCTGATCTAATCATAATATTGCATGGTTTAAGAGTTACCTATTAGGTTTCATTCTATTTAATACTGTATGGTTCAACCCTTATATTGAAAAATATTTTACAAACACGCCCTTTGTATATCTAACAAATATAACATCTTATAAATTATGTCGATCAAATAAAAATGTAGGCTTACTTAACGCGCAGCCATTGTATTTGTATATGATTCTCTATTCATTTGTTCTGTTTCAATTGATTTTCAACGGACTTCGAAACATCCCCCATGCTATACATACATTCCCCATATATTCATGAAACTCTGTCTTTCCATTCCCCACATTAGCCCACACATTCAAATTCAACTTATGATCAGTTCTTCAAATAGCATTCGTATATCCAAGCTAATTAACAAGTTCACTAATCGATCAATCTGAACAAAAGTTTATGAAGCGCGTTTGATTTTAATTTATTGTTTGTTTTATTTATACGCTAACGGTCACATGTAAAGTGGTAGACATAGCCACTTTAGAATACACAATGAAAGAATTATCAACATTATGAGCTCTAAAACTAGTAGACATAGCCCTATGCATTCCATGCACGTTCAGTCTACGTTTTGTTTTATGAACATCGAAAACTTGAAACAAAGTCATAGTTTCCCTATAAATCCAAAAAATGGAAGTTTAGGATCTTTTGAACGGGGCACTACAAGGGCGATCTTACAATCTTAAAGAAAAAGTGCTAAAATATGCAGGAATATATTGCATTCATATTTAAATTATGAATTCTGGAAAAAACATTCTATGTTACTGCAAATTACAATTGTAATGTTTCATTCCACATTCACACACGATCCAAATAACCTTTAAACCGCTCAGTTATCGGGTATGTTGCTTAGCCAATGAAACGGAATGGAACGTCAACTGGAAACCTGATTCCATGCAGACACTTGATACGCCATGAGTGTATGGTGACTATAGGGGATGGGAAGGGGGGCTAGTACCTCTCGACAAGGTACGGCACAAGGCACGAGAGAAACACGATATCGACCATGCGAGGCTAATAGTGCAGACAGGTTCAGTTCGTGTCAGATTACATTTCGCGTGTCCGTCCGTCATTCGGTTGACACGAGGGCGTGGTCTTTAATGTCACGCCTTCGTGTCATTAACACCCTCAGCTTTTAAACACTATAATTAGTTGAATAAGAAAATGTATAGCATATATTAAATATATTGAACTATACTTTAATAGGGAAAGAAGGATGTGAGTTATAAAATGGAGTTATTTTGTGGTATCGTTCGAGTCAAAAAATACGTTTCTTTTTGACATTCATGTATTCAACTAGTCAATCATCAACTCATTATATATTCCATTATAGTTACAACCATCAAAATTTGAATCTTCACACCACCGAAAATACTGTATAACTGTTATCTGTCTCTAAGTGTGTAAATGAAAACTATTCTAATCTTTTAATGTCAATTTTTCCTGCAAAATAAATTACGGAACTAAAAAGATATCACATAATGCTGAATAAATCCGATATACTATAACTCATTTCAGTATCTAGTTTATTTGCAGCAACTGGTTGTATATGTTGTTCACTTGCTATAGATATACCAGCGGTTATAACTCAGCGTCTTTCTATAATACATGTTTTAGAAGGAAGTGACGCTGAGCGGCGCTCGAGAACAAGAAAAGCGCTCACTTCCGCTAGACACTCCGATACGAAACTCATTGTTTTGCAAATTATATATACAAACGAAACATACAATAGCATTATTTTCAAGTGATTTCAGCAAGACAGGAAATACATTATAGATTTATACTCAGATGTTTTGATCTAGTCTCCAAAGTGTTTGTCTACATTGTTGATATTTTTAAATCTTTGTTTCTAATATGATTAATTGACATTTATGATAATTTGTAAGATAAATATATAGAGTAATGTATTTATATGTAGTAATGGTTTATATTTGATTGTACGTACAGTACTTATACATATTTACGATTAAAATGCAACAGTGAATTATTTCACTGGATGGAAACGTTCCAGATATAGTATGTATGCCCTACATATCATTAAATTATTCCCTGTCTAATAGTGTATCTACACACAAACGAACGCGTCGGACCGTCAATCTGTAGATACGAGTTCGACTCCCAGGGGAGGTAGCAATTTTTGATTTTTTTTTTTTAAATCATAAATGAAGATTTATATATATTCATCAATATATTACATGTGTGTGTATATAAATAATGTGTGCAAATATAAGAAGTACTATCAATAAAAGATCGATAATCTGAAAGTATCTTCTTACATAGTCCAGTTCCGTCATCAGTACTTCATAGCTGCTAACAGTTACTTAACGTTCAAGTTACTTGGTCAGACCTACAGACTGTTTTTGAAGATATATGGTAGTAAGTTATGTACATATAGATTATTTCGAACCTTGTTTATTAGGCATAACCTTCCTTGATCCCCTTCTCCCCCTCCCCCTATTCACCCACTTTCCACCGGTCTGGCACTCATTGGTTCACGGACCATTGACCATCGCCTCCCAGCATGCATTGTTTCCGGATGCGACGCCTGCATCAAGAAAACGATGCCACCCTCTTTACTCGCTCACATACCCTCACAACATTCCCTGTGCGACAAATGAGCCGTCTAATAAATGTGATGATGTCACACATTGCGTCATACATTATTCTTCCTAGAACCCTCCGATTTATAGAGGTTCTTATACTGACCTATATGGCACTATTCGAAAATGGACATGCTTTCGAGATTAAGTCAAGTGTTTTGGACTTCACGAAATCAATCGAGTGACGAATTAAGTAGGCCTGCGCGTATTTAATGAAAATTCATATACTTCGATCAATCATGTTGTTTATAGAAACTGAATGTACAACAAGATCTATTGGAACGTGATTGCTAAAATTGTCAATTATATTATATAAATGTTCCAATTCTGAGACTTGGACCCAGGTCTTCTTGGTGTATACGGCCGATGCTCGACTCACTGAGCTAAACTGACCCCAGATATAATAGGCCTATATATACAGGGCATATATATATATATATATATATATATATATATATATATATATATATATATATATATATATATATATATATATATATATATATATATATATATATATATATATATATATTCCTTACTGATACACAACCAGATCAGCTGAAGAACTCAGAGGGTTAGAGCATGATTTTCAGACCAGAAGGTCCCGGGTTCATGTCTTAGCATTGGCACATTTGTATGATTTGACAATCATTGTCAGAATCAGATGAATGGAATTCGATGTGAATATAGTGAAATGTTTTGGCCTCCCACCCTTCCCCTCTCCCTATTTCCGATTTAGTCACTTCTCTTCTCCAATGCTCTTCATCTCTGATTGTTATACATGTCACATTCTTTAGTTCTGAATATATTACTTCATCTTATTCTGGAACTTTCATTTGTTCTAAATCGTCCGTACTATATGCCTTTTTATTGCTGTCTGGGAATAATAATATGTTATATCCTATTTGCAGTAATTAAGTGAGATTTATATACAATTTTCTGTTTCCCATCGATATTTTTCACGTTTTTTGGTTGATTTACTTGTAAATTTGTAAACTGTTATCCCTACCTTTGTGTGGCATGTCGTCGGGGTTCAGACTATGATGGTGATGATGGTGTACTGATGGGGGGCCATGATGTGGCCACGGCCCTGGAGCCGGCCCGAGATGGTGCTGCGCCGGGAGAATGGTGGCGGCAATGGTGAAACAATACGGATAAATACAACCTTGAAAGAAAAAGAGCAAAGTATTGTTAATAAATGTTAACGTTCATGGTATTTTTTTAATATGGTTATAAACTTTTGAATACAACATGTATATTATGAATGTACAATCACACATCCTATATCAAGTATTGGTAGACGCATACTTTCTTTTATTTATTTATTTTTTGTGTTTTTCAAACAATTGAGACGTGTGAGAGTAATAATTTCAAGGTGAAACAGGTTATACTAAAAAGTAATACTAGTAAATAATATAGGCCTACACACTGTTATTTCAGGTATGCTTTTGGAAGTAATTAGTTGGAAGACCATCAATTGTTACCCATAAAAGTAACCGTTTATATCCCCGTTAAACATTATAACCGTTTTCACGAACTTATCATAATACTGTTCGTCATTGATGATTTTTTTTTAAATATTTCGATACTTCCCAATGTGTCTTCACGATATTCTTACAGGTATTATTAAAAAACAATTTCTCAAGACCTATTCGGTAGATTGTTACCCAAACTCGACTCACAAGGTTCCGTGTTAGAAGATGAATTTTTTTAGGAAGAGAAAATGTGGATCGGTTTTGCCTTGCGATCTGTAGAGCGCATACAGAAAAAGAAGAAAGTACCGAAAAACAGGAAAACAAACAGAGGAAGATCCCGGTACAAATATTTGGGTACCATTTTTTATAAGCCTTTATTCGTCCTTGAACATTGGTAAATAAACAAATTTGATACGAAACACTAAATAAGCCGTGATTAAAGATCGCATATAAAATCGCTTATAAAATGCTCGGCAATTGATGTGATAATCTGCAATTATGAAAGTAATGAGAGTAATATAAGTAGAATGCAAGTAATGAGAGGGTACATTTGCCACTGGGTGGTAGAGTGAATTTAGCCTCACTCTATTACTGAATGCTGCTGCTGTATCATTCAATGATACTAAAAAGCAATGAGATTCTCTATATTTAAATGAATAAATTCAAGTTATATGATGCTTGCTATGGTGGCTTTTATTTTTATCACAATCTCTTATCTCCGGGTTGAATTGAATGAAAAAAGAAAATTCAATCCAGGTTTCAAATTCAAGAGTGAAGAAAAGTCTGATATTTTCTTTTAAATGTATCAATTTTTAAAAATTCCAATATTACGAGTGGGTTTTAGAGGATATTGCCAATTTGTATTTCATATCTTTCAAAATATGAGGGTTTGAAAGAAATGATCTCAATATAACACGAATCCGGTATGAGGAAGAATCGCATCACTTATAGGGTTGTATATCGATTATCAGAATATTGCGATGTGAACTGAAGACCCCTCAATGAACTTATTTTTTCTCTTGAAATTCATGAATTTACAGTAAAATTGATATGCATTCAAAATATTGTGAATAACAATCAATTGATTGAACCTTGTACCTATGTATAGGCTATGCTATACGTTAACTGATAAGCCACAATCTTAAAAAAATCAATACATTCAAGACCAATAGAAGCACTTTTTAATTGTATCACAAATCCAAGAAAGCGGCACTTCCACCAAATTTGTATCATATGTAGCATATAGTTTAAAGAGCGAAAAAATCGATAAGTTGGAAGTATTTCATAAAAAATGAATTAATAACACTAGAAAATCTCTGATTGAATATGATATGTTTAATTTACCGGGTAAGATTGTCTACTTCCACGGTTGGTCATAGTATATAGTAACACGTACATAAAAATCATTGATGAAAGTAAGAAAACTTGATATTTCGAATGTTTCATATACATCTATCGAACGAAAAATCACTATAAATATGAGATTTAAATGTTCAAATATTTTAATACACAATTGTTTCTCTGCATTTTGGAATGTTTAACAACCCTTTACACATTCCAATTTATTATCAACTCTCTCACTAAGCCCCTCTAATTGTATAGCGAATATTTGAACGGATCGACGTTTGATATATCACAGGGATATACCAACAGTTTATGTAGCTACTCAAAATTCAATTATATATGCAATGCTAGCTGAGTTCAATTGCATGGGCCTCAACATACCTCTGGACTCTGGAGGATAGTCAGGCAGGAGGCGCCACTTAAATCCAATTTCATTGCAACTTCTCCCTGTTCGAGGGGTGATTTTAATAACTTACAATGAACTCAAATCGTCATATGCATTGAAATAATTCCAATAGTCTATAGTGAAGCGCGGGGTATGCGTTCGTTGTAAATGTAAGTTGACTTAGACCTAATGAACTCGATAAATATACTCACATTATGAAGTTATTGGTCCATAGTCACTCACTGCCTTCGCAATGCAGCTATACAACTGATTGTAACTGTAACCATTTTCACAAGTAGGCTATACTTACATGCACACATGCACAATTTCACTTGCACAAGTTCTGTGATCATTTTTGTGAGCCTAATATTCATTTGAAATGGAGGGTCTGAATCGTGTGATGATGTATGATATGTAAGGGCCTGTATAATTCTTTGGAAAATTGAAACATTTATGCAGGAACATATTCTTGATGAAACAATTGTCGAAGTTTCAATTTGTATCGCGTTAAGACTTTCAGAAGATTTTTACAACTTTCTTCCCTGGGTTATTATTATGTGACTTTTCAATATTTCATAATGGATTTTGTCAGAAGTGGTCAACCGATTCTGCACAAACAAATACAGCTAGAAAATGATGTTCGAAGAATATATATTCACAAAATATGTTCATGTAAAGTTTCATCACCTTCTGATTTTTCATTTTACGTGTGAAGTGAGGACAAATAAACATGCGTTTCGTGTATGGAAAGATTGGGTATTCGCTTATTCTCATTTATATTTAGAATTTGTGTTTATATTTATATTTTCTGCCACCTTACAAATGAATCTATCATAGAAACTTCTATATTGAAATATATAAACGTTCATCATATTAATATAAAAATGTACAGATAAGTTACTCATGTTCATTTTGATTCCACTGTTGTTAAGATAAATGCATGGTGTGATATCAATTCTCAATGTATTGTCGCTATTCAATCGATTCAGTCATTCAGAAATTTTCAGATACAGATAATTCAGTAAAGGACACAGTTTAGTGGATGAGGTCGGGAAACGCAAGGGCAATAGAGAGTCAGATTGGAAAAACTAATGGGAAGGTCAATTCCAATGATGTGGTTTTTAAGGATATATTTGAATTTATTTTCACTACTAAACCAGTGACTTCATTTGTAAGGTAGTTATATTATGTTTGATGCTAATTCTTCAGGCTGATCTTCACAAACCTTGTGGTCTTAATGGTTTCAAGATAAAGTTTTCTGCCTCTTCGAGTGTTGAATTTGTTATTTCAAAAACTGGTGTTCGAATTTTCAAAGTTTGGAACTTGATAATGGTTTATCATCATATTTCAGATGTGATTATGGAAATTATCTCTGTATAAACGGAAAAGATTATTTATCAGATAATCGACTTCAAATCACATAACATTACTTGTATTCATACATTTATATATAATAATTCAACAATCTATAACTATAGTTCATACTTCTTCATACAATTTTGTACATGAATCCACTTCACTCCATCCCAATTATAGTACAAATGTATAATAATTGCGGCACACGAAACTACATTGCCAACCCTTATACAATGTGCATGATTCTGTCCTATCAACAGCTTGCGGAATATACCTCGCTCTCAATATAATTTGCTTTGTTTATGCTCATCGCCAAATAAATTCATACATAGGCCGCAATTATTCGAGTGCACGGTATATATGTTAAATGCAATTTCTTTTATTTCAGATTTTCCTTCACATATTGTATGATTGAACCACTATTGTTTATCGTGACATGCTATAAGAGGATGCTATACATTTCTATATTCAATTATACATATTAGTTGTTACCCCTTTCTGTTGAGAAATTGACATTATGAAGAGTATATAATGATATACTATATTGTATTATAGTATATATGTACGATAATTATGAAGAGCAAACGTTGAGTACAGTATTACTAATTATGGCAATGGTTTCCTATCGCTTCTCGAACTTCAACGCAACTTGAACAAGTTGAAATGAGATCCAATTAAAAAAATCATTTGTTCAAGTTATTAAGAATGGTTCATGTTGACATAAAAATATTTAAACACGTCAACTGTGGAAGCCAATATACATGTATACAATTAGTAATTGAAACACCCTTTTGAATATATACCATAGATCTGTGAGAGGGCTGCATCTATTCATATAATTGACATTTACTTTCAATACATCCTTGTTTCCGTTATTGCATCTCATTCATGCATTCTTATTAGCTGTTGAAGGGGTAATTTAGACATATATCATCATTATGATAAGAAACAATTTAAAAAAGCACAAATTGTACACACAAATGACAAAGGGGTTATACACATTTTTAGATATACGTTTCATCAGTGTATATTTATTCATACACTATATTTATTTATTCATTTTCAATTACAATGTGTAAAAAATTGTCATTCTGTGTTATATCCTCTGCGATATATTGTAACTTTTATTTAGCATTTAAAGGCGTGATACGAAGAGCCTATACCTATACAAGGGGTTATGAAGAAATTAGTAAAACTTACAGCATAAATGATGCGAATTGCTTGAAGTCAATTATGAAATAGAGGTCATGGAGTTAATAAATAGAGTGAACAAACGACAATACTAACAACTCATCAGCTGTGTAAATAGCTACAGCACCCACTTGAAATAAGCATATCAACTTATATTATACTTAGTATCATTTACCATGGTCGTGCTATTTATCATTGATATCATTGTCTTTTGTATATTCATTGCCATGCATGTGATTGAATCGTTCGCTAATTGTGCAACAATTCCTTAGTCTAAACATCCGAACTTGTTTTTTAATTAAAATTGAAGTAAGGTTATGACAGTTGTAAGATGAAATTAGAATTATTAGCTAATTGTACTTACAACAAAAGAAGTGAAGGTAGTACCGTCGAAGTAGTTTCTTAACATGGGTTCAATAACTCATGCTTGCATATGTTGATATAGTAATTGATTAAAATATTTATTGCACTTCGCAAAACAATCACAAAACGATTCTTATATTAAAAATTGCATTGGCCAACTATAAGTTATATGTCATTGCACACGAAATGTCACTTAATAAAATTCAAGAAAGGAACTAAATTCAAAAACTTATCATTCAAGTAATATCTGCCGAAAAATCTACCAAAATTGAATTTCGCAAATTTATAGGGTATTTATAATCCGCACACGGGGTTTTGAATGTACTGTTTGGCGGGATTTGAGTACGACGGTAGCCGATGAAACCAGATATCTAACCTCCCCGAACCGTTCAACCTCTTCAACTGAATCAACTTTGCCGATCCATCACTGTCTCACTTCCTCCCCTAACACCAAAATATAATCAAAACCCTAGCTAAGCGTGGCAAACCCCTTACAACGCATCCCCCTCCACCAATAGAAATGGACTTCCATTCCTTTTCGACCAATCAGACGCCTCCTAGAGAGAGATAAACATAATGGAGGTTGCTTATTCGCGCGGAAGGTGCTGCAGAGGGCGCCGTTTTGTAGTTTCAAGTTTCCCCGCGTGAGGGAGTTGGGAACAGCGTTCCACTCGCCAGTTACGGGTTGACTGATCCAGGGGAGAGATGCTGGAGATTATAGCTCTAGCAATGAATGTCGTTGAAACTGTGCAGAATTCTCTATTTCGATCACTATACTGTTTTTAATTCAGAATAAAATTATATTCCCTGGACCCAATTATATATATATATATATATATATATATATATATATATATATATATATATATATATATATATATATATATATATATATATAGGGTTATATAATATTCAATGTTGAGAATAATAACCTCATGATGAAGCTTACAACCTACAAGTACAAATAAAGCTACAAGCTTAAAAATCTTCTACCGATACCAGAATGTTATTAACACGAAACTAAAATTTATATATTTTTTAAAAAATTACCACTACCTAGAAATACCACTATCAATATGTATTATGATTAGGTTGGGTGTGGGTAGTAGTATTTTGAAGTATAAGTATTTTTTTCGAGGTTAGATTATAAGCATAGTAATATAAATACTGTATTGGTAGTTGTAATGCCAGGTAGTAGAAAATTCATCTGGGAGGAATTTCAACTAGTAGTAGTTCAGTCGTCCCTATACGCACAATAATTATCATCTTTATTGAACGATGAAACAAATGATATCAAAAAACACATTCTCAGGATGTGCACATATTTATTCATCTGTAAAAAATATTTTGCAGGGCAAAAGTATTGGTCGATGAATGGAAATTCATCGTATATTTTTTATCATTTTGAAACTAGAATGTTTTATACGTTTTATACGTATAACTTATATATATATATATATATATATATATATATATATATATATATATATATATATATATATATATATATATATATATATATTATTTCGATCTTTCTGATTGACCATCAGTAGGTTAATGATGATATGATTTAAAACTGTTCAAATCTGTCCAAAAACTGTTTTAAATCAAACTATTATATATATATATATATATATATATATATATATATATATATATATATATAGTGTATGATATAATGCTATGCGTTTTCTAGCTCGTATACTCTTTGCTGAGAGCTGCCAAGGTATTGGACTCAAGCGTGTGGGGCTGGGAGAGTATTAATAAATTCTCAATATTCAATTTGATCGTTGCTGAGGTTATCGGTGCGTGCTTACAGCGTGTGCCTTGTAACAGCCGGTGACTGATATCAAACTGAACGTGTGTTGCGTTCTGATAAGGTCCGTATCATTTTATAATGTCACAGTCATCGTGTAATACTCGGCTGTGTCGACCTTTGTCCTATAATAACGAAATACATATAAAGCTAACAGGATCGTTTCAGAGATGAAAAGTATTCAATTTTGCCATTATTGAGACACAGCTTTGAAATCTGAAGCCAGGAAGGTGCGGGTTCGACTCTTGTTGTAGGCTTGGGTTTTTGTGAACGTCGCTTTATCTATTGTTTCATTATCACCCGCACAATCGTACCCTCGTCTAACCTAGCTGACGGTGGGGTTGTACATGCCCCAGCACAATTATATATTATATATAAATATATATATATATATATATATATATATATATATATATATATATATATATATATATATATATATATATATATATATATATATATATATATATATATATATATATATATATATATATATATATATATATATATATATATATATATATATATATATATATATATATATATAGAGAGAGAGAGATATAATAGACATATACATTTACAAATAGGCCTTATTTTATTATGACCATCTTATTATACATATTAAGGCAGCATATTGCCATATTTAATCATGTATTTTACATTCCATATTTGAATCGAATAACCACACGCACTGTCGCACAGTTAAAACTCGAGACCCTCAGTTCTAAGAATTCGAAAAAAAAAAGTCCTGTCTATAGTGTGACATCATCACACGTTAGCTCGGCTCGCTGATTCGCGCCCTCTTTGCCGTTCAAACGTGAACTAACGCATGATTCACACTCACCCACACCCTTCAATAACTCCCCCTCCCCCTCCCCTACCCTTCTCTACACCCCTTACAACATTCACACCACTTCATGTTACAGCACACAAATCTGTCTTTATCAAAGTGACGACAAGTCGAGCGGACTGGCACAGTATTTCTCATAATCTAGATACATATCATACGTACACGAAATAGAAAACCTGTCACTTTATCATGTGTTATAGAGTGCTATACTTCGCCGTATGTGAGAAATATGCTGTTGGATCATGTGGCTATGTATCCATGTTATACATTCCTTGTGTACTTGCTTAGTTTTAATGAGCTTCAAATTTTTCATATGATTTATTTCTCTCCCCTGTAGACACTTGTAGATGAAGGTCTATCTAGAAAAAAATCCTTTTTATTTTCAATTTGTGAATAAAAAGTAATTATTGGTATAATCACAATTTGTATTATTCTTAGCTGTAAGTATACTGAAACTTGTATGTACATCCCATCACATGAATACCGACCCATGCACATGTTAAACGGATTCAAATGCAGGCAATAAACGATATTACTATCAAGATTTGGCATGACGAAACGATTAAAAAAATTATAGCTGCTGGTTAAGTTGAGTTAGCTGAGTTAGTATAAGGTTATCGGGCAGGTTCTGTTTCACTTTAGTTAATTTTCAGCAGCGTGTGGCATGGAATTTTCAGTTGTCACTGTACCGATATGCTTCAAAATACACTTCTGACACTTTGCTGGGTAAAATACTCGAAACAGAATGCCATACAGTATTGGGATTTTCATAATGATATCACACTTATTTGAAGTGCACATGACATTTTATGCCATTCTATAAGTTATATAAAAATTTGTATTTCTCATTAATTGTGTCATGTTGTATAGACCTACGCCTGGATGAATAATTTTTATCAAGCTTATATTTGGATGAATCGTCAGTCATATGTAATTTTGAGGATATTCAATAATTCAATACTTTATATGTATAACAACCGATATTCATTTTATATTTTAATTAGAGGAGTAATTATATTTTCAAAACAGAAAAAATGTTCATCGAGGATCACCGATGTCTACAAATGTATCAATATGATTTTATTCCAAGATGTGGAACTATAAATAAGCCTATGCCTAATTGTTCGTATGTTTGAACAAGTGCAAGTATGTTATCCGTCAGGCCAACTCGCTTTTTTGCCACGAAGGTCTGTAACAAATGTCAGTTTACTGGCTAATTACATGAGTTACATGTGGTTAATACAAGGTAGGCCTATGCAGTTACAAATGAGTTGGTGAAAGAGCTGTCATTATGAAACAATAGTGTGTGTATATAAGCCTATATTGAATGACTTGACAAGAATCCTTGGTTCATCACTGCCGAGCCTGATGCTATGTCAAAAGTGTCGTTTTGTAATAGATAATGAGATATGCGAGAATGATGAAAATAATTATTATTTATAAAAATTAAATGAAAGGATCGAGGTGCAACGTTACATTATTATGAAATTCAGTCAAAGTTTTGGATTTATTCTCAATGTTCTCCTACTTGATCTATACTTGTCTATACTTTGTCTTGGGATGGTAAGATTATAAAAATTAAAAAAATGTCATTAATCTACACACAAATGGAGTTTATCAAAATTTGAAACGAATGTTTCTGAGAATGTGATCCAACCAATTTTTCACCCAAACTGGTACTTTTCATACTTCATACTTCATACTTATAATTCATACTTCACATGTAAGAAGCAACGGTGAGTTGGGTGAAATTTCAATTTTAATTATTATCCATCCGTTTATTTGTCGAGCATGCTCAAAAATGGAATCAAAGCATGCGTTTTTAATCTAGCTTTTGAGATTGAAATCTATCTTGCGTTCTTCCATAACATAGTATGAGAATAGCTATAGGCCTATAAAACTGCATCTTTTAAAATAGAGTATTTACAATAATTATTCGCGAATTATTCGCCAATAATATACTTATATCCACCAAAGAAGTAGGTTGTCCAACCAAGAACTATACAAAATAACAACAAACAAAATAACAATGTTATTGTTAAAAAGGTAGTATTCATTTAATTCTTCTTCAAATTTACGCTTCTGAGAGATTGCGTTCACTATCGTGTGTGCCTCGTACTTGGAAATCGTATTGCGCTAGAAAAAATACCCCAAATATACAAATATAACAGTGAAATTTGTTAGTATTATGTTGGTAGTCAAACTTTTTATTTTGTGAATACGAGTTTATCAACCATAAAATATACCCTTCTTTCTATAGATATCTCAATTATGCTCATACATTATGCTCATATTTATCTGAATTTTTTAAAAACTTTTCAATAATTCATATTTTTACTGAGCAGAATCAACAATTATTATTATAGACCTATTATTGTTGACAACCTGATTATTTTTTCTAATAAAACTATATATTTATATTTTCAGTTGGTTTACAATTGGTTTAGATTCATTTGATTTTGAGACCTCATGAAGAAAATGAGTAATTATTGAATACTGAAATTATAATAATATGTTACATTCATGGTCAACATAAACTCCCGATAAATGTAAGGAATGATTGACGTCATTCAACCCTATCTTAAAGTGTACAACATATCAATACTATACTTCTTACAATACTAGGCCTATACCATGATGATTCTCTCTGATGCTGAATACTGCGTTCATATAGTCGCAGCTTGGTTCTCACCCTCTCATTCTGCAAAGGTGTTAACATGACCTCCCCCCCCCCTCATCCCCTACTCTATTACTCTTACCCCCCAACAGCCCATCTATCTGATGAGAGGCGTGGTTTAATCAAGTTTATGCCACACCTAGTATTAGAACAGACGCCCACCGTTCTGCACTCATGCGCAACCGACGCCGAGCAACAGGCGTCGGTACGTCGAAACGCACGTTGCCATGTGCGTGAATGCAGTTTGTGCAGTTCAACATTATTCAGCGTACAGAATGCTAGAATAATATATTGAAGTAATAATGTTACGCCATTAGATCTGCGATATCATAACAGTGCGTCGTTAAACCCAATATAGAAAAGGGTCAATTTTGGAAACGGATATAGGAAAGGGATATTTTGAGCCAACAATACGTATTTGCTAATGTGCATACCTCAATAAGATCAATAAGGTCTTGGAACTTTTTCCGATAAGAATGTAGAATTGGTATTGGAATATAGCTGATATAATCCGGAGAAAACGGATACCAACAGCATTCAACTACTGACTGCATCTCACCTAAATAGGATCTTTATATATAAGATCAATAAGATCAATTTAAATAAGACCTCTGTCAATAAGATCAATAATAAAACAGATTTGTATCGATAACATAATATATAGAACACTATTTATCGATATTTGCATTGTGTTTTTTTAAATCAGTGCCAGTTAGTGCATGGAGGTTTGGTGACCTCATATTTCGATTGATGGGAAGGAGACGGTAGCGGCCAAATATTATGGAATCGTCCTAGTATTTAGCTAACGACAGGGGAAGCCACGATAAACCTGTCAAGATGGTCGACCATGGCGAGAATCGAACCCCGCTCTCCTGAATAACACCTCAGTTTCCTAGCCTAGCCACTGGCTATACCTGGGAGTATTCAGCGACAAAAAATGCTATAGGTATAGGGCCTACAAGTGATGAAGAGAGATGGGCTGTTTATGAACAAACAATAGCAAATTTACCAAGTTCATTTAACCTTGTACTAATATGATCATTGACAATGAACTATTTACAGATGAATATGGGAATTGTAGAACCCGTGTTAGCTGTTTTTGGTACCACATTTAATGTTATATGTCTGTTATTAAAAATACAGACTTAAGAATCAGTATTCTGAAGTCTGTATTTTTCATCAAAACGCCAATTCGCTGATGAAACTATCATCAGTTGTACTCACATTGCAAATGATCGTATTATCTCAATAACGTTCGCTATACTTTACAAACTTGAGTCACGTCGGGCGTGAGTTCGAGTCCGGCAACAGGCACGATGTTTCATAAATCACATTCATGTATGATCATCTATATCATTCGCACGCCCAAATATTAGCCATAACTGTTGTCGGGGTGATCAGCAATAATCATCATAATCAACATTTATCATAAAGTTCCCTTATTTGTATAGGTCCACTGAGCTATCCACTGTGTATAGGAACACACCTTTTCCTTCTGTTTTTATAAATGTCTTACTTTCCCAAATCTGTACACGACGGGCTCGGCTATCACGCGTACATGTTCTACAAAGGAAGGAAAAAGATCTTTTGTATGTGGTCTTGTATGAGTCTAGGCCTACAAGCCGGGAGGATAACAAGTTAATCCGAGTCATTGCGTCGCCGGTCGCACGTCACCGTAGCAAATCACGGAGTACTGGATTCGTCGCACATCCACTGTGCTAAGAACATTATCCATCATGCCGTGAAATAAGCTATATGTTCGAGGGTCCCCATTCATCTCTTAAATGTCATTATTAGACAAAGTTCTATAAATGGGGTAATGTATTGCATGTAGTCAATGACATTGCCCTAGGCCATAGAACAGGAACGTAATTATAGTTTGACGAATATTTTCTATGAATCAGCCGACTTTCATTGCTGTACTAATTACCAATCTACTTATAACATACATGTGTGATATGGAAAGATACAAATAATATGCAGGGACGTCGTTAGGGGGTCCAAGGGGGGGCGCGCGCCCCCCCAATCGACATTTGCGCCCCCCCAATAATTTATCTTTCTTTGAAAAATCTAAATGTTGACCTGCGAATAAACACAATGAAATATTGCTACTTATCAATATGAATTATGATAAATAATACATGGTTGGTTTCTACGAGAATGATTCTGAATCCCGGTGACACGTTCCTTCGAATTTTTCGATAATGATTCGATCATTAGGATGCAAAACTGATCAGAGAACGCAAAAATCATTTCGAAATTGTCCATATTTCCAAAAATTCCTTGCGGGGCTCTTGTGGTGGGCTCCCGCCCCACAGCCCCATTTTCGCGCACCTATATAATATCGAGCTTGGTGATAATTGAAATCTGCGCCCCCCCAATACAGAAATCCTAACGACGTCCCTGATAATATGGTGTTAAATTCCGTTTGTATATGCCCTAATTATGGAAAAAAAAATCGGCTTTTTGGGAGATGCAACAAATATCTACATGGCATTGATTCGTGAAGGTTGGGTGATCATAGATTCGATGTGTGCATCGTAAAACAATCAGTAGCTACCATCTAGTATCAGATAGACCTTGGATTATATCGATACCGATGGATACGCTGTTCCCGTTTCAGGGCTATGCCACCATGGATCAAATTGACCACAGATCATTACGAGTCTGAAGTTAACTTTCAATTATGTACTTATCATGCATGTAAAAGTCGAAAATGCATTCCATCTTCTGTCCACAATGAAGTCTTCTTTGGATAACATATATTGCACAAATAAGAAAAAATATTTCATCACGCAAACAAGTCAACAGAAGATCACAACAATCCTTTTCAATATAATTTGATCTTCAATCACCACTGAAAACTGAGTGATTCAACAGTTCACCCTCATGTCTCTGAACACTGGACAGAGTCTGCACCAGGAAAAAGGATTACTGCTTATCTATATATAGCTATAATTCAAGGATCAATAGATACGAGAATGCTATTCGAGCGCCACGGAGGGATTATCTACAATGATTTGTCATACCAAGCATTTAATTCGTCAATAGTAAAATATAAATAATTTCCATTCGAGGAAGTATTCATAAAGCTTCATTTTCCATTATAAAAATTATCTTACTCTTAAATTCTCTAAATCTCTTACAAGTAGGTATAACACAAATAACAGACTGAAGTAGGGCCTACTCAGTTTGAATGTTTATTTTAATAACATGACAGAATTTATGCGAAGTCGATGTTTAGTTTTTAAATAAATTGTATTCAATTATTCAATCAAATGCTGAAGTTATAGTGTTTTGTATGAGTACGTGATTTATAATGAGTGGACGTGCCGTGTACAAAGGTACTGTACATCCTTGGTGGTCATTTTACTACCTGACTAAGGCCCGGTATTACCAAGTCCAGTTAGCCTTTATCTGAGAGTTGGTGGAAACAAATAGCATGGGTAACCATGGTGATAACAACTTTAAACTGCCAGTTAGAGCTACTCCCACGTTGGTAATACCGTGCCTAACCAGTCTAACTTGTAATATTGCATACGAAATTAACATGTATCAGACGAACAGTAAACGGACTTTCACTATTGATTCAAGCTGTACACATAAATTGAACATTAAATTGAATCAAGGCCATCATATAAAATGATGTATTTCGCTGACAAGCAATGTCTGTGCATAACACCTTGAGACGTACGTTTCGGTTCAAGACCAGGTGCACAATGCTTTGTTGGCAATGGAACCTAAGAAGGGAGGGAGGGTGGGTGGGAGGACGAGCTGACAGGATTTAAACATTTCACGATATAACACAGCATATAAATTAGTGCGCTAAACCGTTATTCAGGAGACGGAGGTTCTATTCCCGCCATGGTCGACCATCCTGACTAAGGTTTCCGTGGTTTTCCTCTGTATAGATTCGGAATTTGGAACGATTCCCAAGGACGATTCCTTAATATTTGGCCGCTAACGTCTCCTTCCCATCAATCGAAATATGAGCTCACCAAACCTCCATGCACTGATTGGCACTGATTTAAAAAAACACAATGCAAAAATCGATAAATAGTGTTCTATATATTATCTTATCGATATAAATCTGTTTTATTATTGATCTTATAGACACAGGAATTTGGAACGGGGGATTAATAACAGTCAACGATCATCTTTCCAACGATTCTTTTTTTGCGATTTTTTGGAAACATCTCATAAAATAAAATAACCTTTCATCTCATGCATCTATTCCCATCGTCCATCGTTCACAGACGCCAATACTTTCGGTATCATTATACAGTGCCTAATCAAACCCAATGGGAATACAATAACTTAATTCTGGATTCATTTGAATTACAACGTGCTTCTTAAAATCAAAGTCTGGATAGTATTTTTTTTCTAATTATGGATCTACATGTATTCCAGTTGAACATGTAAAGACAGTTATATATATTTAACTAAACTTTAATGTATTTCATTGAAGTAGTATGAATTTTTTGCGAAACTTGAATAAATAAACAATCTACGGTCCACACTACCCATTTTTCGTGTTACCGAAGTCAGAATTTCACGAATAGATTCTTGTCTTCGTCAAAAAATATTCGGTCAACGACTTCTCAGTCAGTCAGTAGCATTTTATATTTTGATATATATATATATATATATATATAAATATAGGCCTATCTGTCTCACTCACTCTCTCTCTCTCTCTCTCTCTCTCTCTCTCTCTCTCTCTCTCTCAATCTCTCTTCATATATATGTATATATATATATATATATATATATATATATATATATATATATATATATATATACATATATATATATATATATATATATATATATATATATATATATATATATATATATATATATATATATATATATATATATATATATATATATATATATATATATATATATATATATAGGGTCACCTTATAATGTTTACATATATCTCGAGCTGTCTTTTATATGTGCTGGTTGCAGTATAGGTCTATAGTGAGTATCGATAAGGACTCGTATATTTCAAGTTTCAACCCTCCCTCTGTTACTATACTATCGTTTAAAGAAGTTAAAAGATACAACCCCATAAGAATATCAAGCACCCCAGCCCCTATTCACAAGCCACACCTGAAGTGAAGGGCTGTTAAGACACACTGTTACGACTCTCCAACGTAACAGCAAAATAGTCATAACTCTTATAGCCATTTCTCAAAAGCCTCTTACTATTGTACAGATACATAAAGCTAACAACAGCTACATAAATTCAATACACTTTTTAGTTGTAGCCAGAATAAACAGTTTAGTTTATTCGTGTAGCTCATAGAATTTGTTCGACAATGATTCTTATCATAACTTTCAAAATTCTTTCAAATATTAGAATGTTATTTGTACAAGTTATTTCTTCGATATTGGATATTTCAGGAGGAAACTATTGTGGAAAGAGAAGAATGAAAATAATGAAAATACATACCTATAAGGAGATGGATGGAAAATATATACGATTGACCGTGTGGGGATTTATTGGAATTTGTTTGAATATTATATTAATTGAAGCGTATTTGAAATTTGTTGAAATTATGTGTGACTATGATTGGAAAACGCAGCATATGCATTGTAGAGATGGAATGAGATTCGATATTTATATAATGTACTGGAAAGAATGGTAGAGGTGTACAAGCTTGATTTTGGATCTAATAACTAACTGTCTCCCTGATTCATATATTGATAAATTCAATCATTCCACTAATTATTTTGTTCTAACTGTTTGATAATATTCATCAATAGCTTTCCTATTGAAGCTCTTTTATTTATGTGAGAATGAAATAATTCCGGTACATATTGATTTTTATCCTTAAAACGGCTCATGCGATTTATATGAAACTTTGCAATGATGCTATACATCCGCATGCTTAAATTCCGTGGAAATTTAAATCAATTCGAAATAAATTTCTGTTCTCAATAGACTTTGCAAATATTTTTCTCATAAGTGGTTCGACCGATTGTGCCTCAAAACTATACAGGATCGAGCTAGTTGATGACAGATGTGTATGATTAGTTTCATTATTATTTTGTTTTACCTAGTGAGCATCAACAAGAAACAACGAAAATAAAAACAAACAATATAATTGTTTTTACAGTACGGTACAATTTAGTCTTCGATTTGCTCATTCAACCAAAGTAAATTATTATAATATACATAGCATTATAGCAATTTGATATTTCTTGGCAAATTACTCTGCAGTTTAATTTTGAAATCTGTGAGTGTAGAATTAATTCCACATAGAAACTTAACAAACAATTTCACTCATTGAGTTTTTCTCAAATTTTATTTTAAAATTCATATCCACTCATCATAAAAATAAAATACCGTTTTCCACCTTTTTTCTCTCGTAATGTGATAACATCAACACCCATGTAGAAATGTGGCACCCCACAAATACATTTTCATTGCCCTTAAATTCTAATATGTTCCACAGCTCTATTGTGTGTGTAAATGTACGGTTTGTTATCAGCATTGTGAACAGCTTTATTCAGTGTTCCCTAATTATAGTTATTCCCCCGTGGTCCAGCGAGGGGGTGTGTGGATGGGGAAGGGGGGAGGGGGGAAGGGGTGGCACTTGCACGTACAGATGGGGTTAGAGTAGTGGTCTCTGGAGATACGGCTAACGAGATAACTAACCCACAGGCCAAGTAAAATCATATTCGGATAACATTTTTTCTCGACGGGTTGATTTTTCCTCGATATGAATCGGCTGAATTTAGGGTTAACTTGGCACCTCCACCAATTTGGAATTAATACAGTGAAGAGGTGATGAAAGATTTTACTCCAAGTGAAATTTTTGAAACACCGATTATAGGCCTATCTATAGTTTTTGCATGCACATTATAAAAAATGAATAGGACCACAAATAATTTATGAAATATCAGTAATATATAAAAATTATCTTGTAACCAGTATTGAAACCACAACAATTGTACAGGCATATCATTATTTCAGTCCACCGGTGGCTATAACAATTACACCAACTAAGCTGAAATGATGAAAAGTTGAATATATATTGAAATTTTGCTAGTCTATCATATCAACTGACGATATCTAGTGGCTTTGCTCGGATGTATTTCTGAAGTAGTTAATAACTGTCATGATACGACTACGTTCTTGCCATACATAGTAAAAATACCTCAAATTTGAATTGTTCAGCACTCATCGGACCCATCTGATCTCTCAGTCATTCAAAAATACATCCTCAACATCTTTATGGGACTGATGATCTCGGGACTTATCAGTTCACGAAGTTATCACTTCACGGTCATGTCTGCCTTTTTTTGATGATTCAGTGAGGTTATTGTTTTTTAATATAACACACACACACACACACTTATATATATATATATATATATATATATATATATATATATATATATATATATATATATATATATAATATTCACCTTGAACCTCTGCTCATTTCTAGTGTTAATACATAAATTATACACTGACATGAAATTTGTATTATTTATCTTTTACTGCATTGTTGGGCCTATATACTCAATGAAAATATGCAATATTTCGAAACGGCTCTGTTTTAACAAGTTCAAATGAATCCAGCCCGTGCAATGCATTGTGGGTAATCGCGTAATCGAGCTTAGTGTTCAAATATTGAATCCACTCAAGTACAACTAACTGCGTCTAAAGATTCCGATATAGGCCTACCACCGAAAGAATGCTCCAGTTTCAGTAAATCATGGTATAATTTGAATCGGAAAACTTAACTTCTTGGTTTCTTCTGGCTGATTGGCTCCAATGTTAGCGTTCCACCTAATATGTTTGCACACGTACATCTACACTCCAAGCAGGGTAATTTTGATCTTTTATTTGTACAGTGAAATTTTCTGTTGGAAATATATTATAAGAATATACGTACTGATATATTTAATATATATTGTTCGTTCAATTAGGATTGGACGTTCAGTGTTCGTCAAGAATTTCAAAGAACATTAAAGTCATTTCTCTAAACTATAAAACGAAATTGACCAGTTATTTCATTCGAAAGATAATCTGAATGGCATGATCTACTACTATTGAATTGAATATATAACATTGTGGAATAACATATACTAGAACAAATATATTTCATCGGAATTGTAAGATCTGTACTCGGAAAATTGAAACAAAATATTTGAATTACAGAGAAACTCGAAATGTACATTTCAGAACTAAATAAGAAAACATTTTTTCGTTATCTTTGGTTATATTTGTAGGTGAAACTTTCGGTAATACTGAACGCATTTTCAATTTCAATTGTTATAACTTATTGTACATTAGTATA
The DNA here is from genome assembly GCA_907164805.1 of Brachyptera putata. Taxonomy (NCBI): domain Eukaryota; kingdom Metazoa; phylum Arthropoda; class Insecta; order Plecoptera; family Taeniopterygidae; genus Brachyptera; species Brachyptera putata. Next base: position 16,148,691 of record OU015468.1, on the reverse strand, counting down.
TGAAACATAAACATTAAGGCCTATTTATAAACTTCCGAATGTAGACAATCTACTTTGTTTCAATATATTATGTGGACGTTTAGTTTTTTAAACTGAAAAATAGAATGACTAACTGACAAGCTGTTCTACAAATATCGTTTATCCGTGAAAAATCTATAAAATTCTATCAAAAAATCTATCAATAGATCACTCTGAGGTGGTCTTTAGTGAACCTTTCATTAAATTACAACAGGTGGCAAATGTGCAGTTGATGATTTATAAAAAACTAAGATTGAATGTCTCAAACTGGTGTCAAATTCACGTCACCGATCCTGTAGGAAATTTGATCTATTTTGCTCAAAATTTATGGCTTAACAAGAAAGTGTCTGTATATATAACTAATTTCTTTTTCGGGGGGGGGGGGGGATTGTCCTTATGGTGCCTCATCCGAAGGGCCCGGCCTTATTTTCCTTAGCCTCGATGGGAAAATGATGGAATGATGACTCTGTCAATTGTTTCAGATATAAATTTAAGAAATCATGCATTTCTATTTATACATGTTGGGAGAATAGAATATCAGTAGGCCTATCCTTACCAAAGACCTCATTATTCCATTTCGTTAGTCGACATTATAAGGTCTTTGGTACCACCACCGTCTTTATTCTATGGTTCTATAATATATATATATATATATATATATATATATATATATATATATATATATATATATATATATATATATATATATATATATATATATATATATATAGATATAGATATAGATATAGATAGATAGATAGATAGATAGATAGATAGATATAGATATATATTCAACAGATAACAATGCTGTTATCATTTTAATAATAAATAATAATACGTATTCTCATTGACAATGGGGGTTTACGTAATTTATACGCATTTACTTTCTTCTAAACAAATATAGACACCTATTATTTATTGATCAAAGAATAGATGACAATAGATTGTTTATCAAGTTTGTTTATCTGATCTTGAAATACAGCTACTATTCAGACGGTGATTTTTGATGAGATTTCAGTATACATATTCAATAGTCCATGCATTATAGAATCAAGTAATATAAAGTTACATCAGAAATATTTTGAATATTAATCTGTGATAAATGAATAATTTTAATTCAAAGTAATACAATTTGTTGTAATCAAAATATATAATTGCATGAATGCAAATTTTCGGAAACACCCACAACTGCTACTTTTAACATAATTTTCATTTTATACACTAGTCTTTTAAATATAGGCCTATATATATTGTAATTGTATCCCTTCCGTTCATTCTAATTCGCCCTCTCTCTCACCCTTCCTCCTATCCCTTTTCACTCATCCCAATAAATTTCCAATTCTCCGCATTCTACGGCTCATTCTTGTTCTTATCCTGCCCCTACGTATACCACCAACAATAAGTTATCCTGCTACTTGAGGATATTTTCCGACGTCGTGTTTTAAATCACCCGTGTGTTGATCTGTTCACTGGATTCTGAGTCAATTAAACATGGCCTGAGATTCGATTAGCTCCCGACGAGTTGGAGTTAACGGTGTGAATCCAAGGCGTTCGACAAAGACAATGTTATAGCAACTACAGTAGGTTAGACAGAGAAAAAAGATCAACCAATATACTTTTATATTCTTGAAAAGTAGACCGCAATTCTCTCTCGTCCTCTTTGACTAATATAAAGAGGAGTTAGTGACTGTTTATAGATGAAATTATTGGAGTGAATACATAATTGCATAATGATTTAGTGAATCATGAATTGACTCTGTAATAGCTAATAAAGTACAAATATACCATATACATTGAATGTTCACCTCCCACAACAATTAATTAGAATACATTGTTTCTATAAACGGGTGTAGCAAGTATAAATGTGTAAAAAATTGACTTTGTTCACAATTTTGTTTATTCATCGGAAAAATATGAAACTATTTTATTTACGTCATTTTTACCTAAATCTTCCCTATCAAACTACAATAATAACACAATTATTTATGGTATTATAAAGACATCAATTCCTGGGTCGAACTTTCATTGTTACTAATTTTATTCATACATTTTCGGGAAAATATAATTCTCAAATGAACAACTAAATACTGTCAAACTGAATTCTCAACACTGAACGTATTATATCCAGCATGATAATGGATGAAAAATAAAAAAATAAATAAATAACATCTTTGTATACACGTAGAAGCAATAATAATGTGTATAATTGACTCACCTTGGCGCGCTCTCGGGAGTGAGTTTAGCGGGTATCGGAGTGCACTGAGGGGTATACTCGACGATCAGTGTATACCCGGTGTTCTGACGCGACGCGCGAGCTGGTACTCTCCACGCGCGTCGCGTGCAGCCTACACGCAAGGGGGAGGGGGCCGAGGGGGTGAGATAATTCACACTTGCGTCGACATACAGTTCTAGCATTCATATATGTTCTCTATATATATGTTATATATATATATATATATATATATATATATATATATATATATATATATATATATATATACATATATATATATATATATATATATATATTTAAATATTTAAATCAATGCATTTTTCATTATTTTATGAATGAAAAACCAACCCCACATAAGCCGAAGCATGTATGTGTGAAACGAGGTACAGGTAAGGAGAATATTAAAGTCTGTTTTTTTCGAGATGATAGGGAATTAAGCGATAGTCAGCGGATCATCTTTTCTCACGCATGTTATTTTCGTAACTTGACTAATAGTTAGAGCGTTATATAGTTAGAGCATGTATATATATATACACAAGTTATTTTTTGGAACAAGTGAAACTTGACACAAAGTCAATGTTTCACATTCAAGGTTGAGGACGACAAGGTAGAATCGTTTAAACAGAACAACACAGGGGCGACCTCACCCACCTCCCTGAATAAATAAATGATTACTTCGTAACTCATTCAACAAATTGTGAACAGTAAAATATATCTATATCTATATTCACGAAAAAAAAATATATTAACCACCTCGATAATTCATCAAAGTCTGTTATTCTGTATTTTACAGAATCAAATTAACAGACAATCACAAAAACTATAAGAGCATTTAAAAAAAAATAGTAAAATCAAACGAAAAATAGCCACAATGAATCATGATTGGTGTATCGTGTCTGTGACGTCACTCTGACGTATAGGGGAGGGGAAAGGGATGGAGTATAAGCTCCTTAGAAGATCGGATCCCAGTCGAATGGGTCGTCAAACAAGCGGAAAATGAATGTGTACGCGAGGTAATTCACAGTCCATACTTCTCCGCATCTTTCCTCCGTCCAATGAACAGACGCGCTCTGGCAAGATACTGATAAGAACTGCTCGGAGGGTCTTTCATACTTGTTATTAGTATAGAGGTCTATTATCGAACTTATTACAGAGTCTTAAAGCTAGAGGAGAATGTCGTTATAGTGATATATTATACTGTAATTGTTTACAATATAACTTATATGATCTTGGTGATTATTGTTTGCTTAACGATCCTACCAAAAGCTAGGTTATATGGGGTTACGAATGAACAGGTGATGATGAAACGATTAAGTAATGATAAGTTAAAAGATGTTCACAAAAACTTCCATCCATAACCTTAAATGGGGAACAATGATTTTGTATCAAGTTTCGAAGAAAAAAAAAATGCCTTATTCGGGGCTCGAAAAATCGCCCAACGGTGACTTCAGTTTCTGGAGCGGTGCCTCAGCTGACCGAGCTACCGAGGGCAGCTGTATGATTATTGAAAATGATTCCAAAACTATTTGATTCATTATTACATTTTCTTTCATAATTAGTATTATAATTGGTTCAATATTAGTCAAAGTACGAGAATAACATGATTAACCAAGAGCTAATCCGCTAATTATCGCTTCTTCAATTAACTAACAGTCACTTGAACAAATTTAATACATCATTTGAGAACATAATTATTTTTGGAATACTCTGATATTTCTGATATATGCCATTAGTTTGTTCATACAGCTTCTTTTTGAAGGCTCAAAATAATTTTCTTAAAAAAGTGGTTGACTAGATTTTTGTTCTGGTAGGCCTAGTAACCTATTATATGTTCGGCGAGATGGTCAGATTGATTTATTTCTTTATTTGACCTGTGGAGCGCCAAAATGATATCATTAAGGTGAACAATAATTGAAAAAATATCATAAATATAATCAAATAATAACAAAATATAATAGGTCTGGGCTTGAGATTTTTAAAAAAAATCGTTTTTTTCTTATTAATAATGAATATAACTTTCTATTCACACCCCTGTAATATAGTCACAAAAGTGTCGAGTAATGTTTGTACGATTTATTCATTTAACTAAGAATTTGTGAACGCACCCTCTCGTCTAACATGGCGCCGAGCCGCAATGTCATATTCCGCGCGTCACAATTATCTCCCCGAACATAGCGCTCGGCCCCGGAAAGAGTAGCGGAGCGAGCGGATATACGTACATCCGACGAACAAAATTTAAAATTAATTTGATTACGGTTGTTAGCTCAAGTGTACCGAGCAGACAAGCGGCGGAGCAACCGAGCGAGGGAAACGCGCTCCGAAGAAAAGCTCAAGGAAGCGACAACCGACTCGAGAAAACTCACAAAGAACAATCAGGGATGAACAAAACGCATAGCAAATTATCAATTTTGAGGGCAAAATTACAAATAAAATCGATTGACCTTTTGAAATGTAACATTACGTTTTTTTAAGAATCTGGTATTGGTAAGTACCCGATCCTGTGACCATTTTGACCGCAGTTCCATCACCACCACATGCAGCGCAGTGGTTAACACACTCGCATCCTGTGATGCATTAGGTGAGGGAAATTTCGGACCTGGTTTGATCCCCGTCATTACACCGCCCGTCATTACAAATGTTTTTTGTGGTTTCCCTCTGTAGTCTAGGAAAATGCTGGGGTGGTTCCCATAATACAGGCCACGACCACTTCCTTCCCCCTATCTATCCCATGACCTAAGAAACCTTCATCTCATCATCCCACCATTTCATTTATCATTCATTTGACGCCAATAAATCTTAGTTATCATTGCAGTACGTCGTTAAACCCAATATAAATAAATCACCACATTCCTTCATCTGTGGTATCACCAATACTAAGCTTTAATGTGTTTTAGAATGTTTTAGGTGCTGCGGCTTCCAATAAAATCTTCAGATTTTCACTCCAAGGTGAATGTATTCCATTTGCATATTTGATTTTTCCCACTACCATGCAACAAACTCCTTCCAACCTCTTGACGAAAACATAATCGTGCATCAAGATGTTCATTTGAGTATTCACAAAAATAATCGTAGACGTATATAATATTACTGAAATATTATGCTCTAATAAAAAATACTGTGCACTACTCTGATGTTTGTATTTTTTACCTTGGGTCAGAAATGCTAGAATTCTATTCTATTTTATCTATTTTATCGATTCATTTGACCGAATGTATGATTTCAAATTGAATATCTTTATTCAATGTTTCATCCATTTCACAAAATGTTTCGATGGAGAATTCATGTTACAATTTGCGATCATTTTGATTACATTGGTGGAGGTGCCAGGTTCTACTGAATATTATATTTAACAAATGAAGACTACTGGAGTTATGACTCGCGTCACGAAAATGAATAAGTTATAATACATTGGACATATAGACAATAGTTTTATAGACAAAAACTAAATAATTGAAATGGAGAGAAAATCAGCTATTGACGATGGCTGTTTATCTTGAAGAAAAATAACCGTATAAGGATCCAGCTTACCATGAATTTGGTATTATAGGCCTATATGCCGAAAGTAAAAGCATGAGTACTGAAATAATGGCAATAAAACTGAAAATTCGAATAATAACAAAATTAATGTGGGGGAATGAGAGATATAATTTGTAATTTGATTTCAAGTTATTATGAAGTGTTGTTACATGTTGATTATGGAGAATATCATTAAATTCGCTCACTATAGGAGATTATTTCTTGAATAAGAGGATTTGGATAAATTAAATTTTGTAAAATTATTTGGAAATGTGGTAATAGCCACCCTTACTCCGAGAATAATAGCTCCTATAACATCACAGTATATTGTGCTGGATTGAAGACTATTCTGAGTTCAAAATTAAAAATTGTTGAAATGTTGATTTTCAAATATAGAATTATTGCAGGTAGAAAACTTTTATACAGCCCAACTAGGAATTTTCAAGGCTTATTTATCAAACTAGTTGACATGAATAAAATCCAATTATTAGTTTTAAATATGGGAACAAGCGTAGGTTATAATATACAGTATTATGTAGGCCTATTGAGTTCTATAAAAATATATACTTACAAAACTTCAAAATGTTTTAACAAGATAAGAGAATAATATAGGAAAGTTTACAATTTCCACTGAAGTTGTTGATGGATTTAATATGATTACTCGACATTACTCGCTGGCGTGTAGATAACACTTTGTAATGGGATCTGATCAGACATAAGCTCTCATTATAATGAGGGGTTCGAACCCCGTCTATATACCATCTTGTCATTAAACACGCTTCACCAATCGTATTACAGTATTCTATTAAAAACATCACCCATTTTCATTCCTCGTGATTGGTTGTAAACTTATCTCCTTTACGTTACTTCTACTTGATTGGCCGTTACTATAGAAACAACCCACCCCCCTCCTCCCACCCCTATCCCCTTCCACCCACCTACGCCCCCACGAACTTGTGAATATACATTTTTCAGATAACAGCTATCCCCCTAAACTATAGGGACAAATATATATGTATACCACAGGACAGTTTAAGTACTGTATCATATAGGCTATATACAGTATTTTATCTTTCAGATATAGCTATAATGTATAGGGAGGGACATATATCCGGGTAAGAAATTGGTTAGTTTATAGTAATTATCTAAATTTAATGAAAATGTAAAACGGTATATAGATGTGATATTCTGTAATTTGTATAAATTACAAAACGATACTAATTTGTATTTGCATGTGCTGTGCATGTGCATCCAATATGGAATTTGTAACACTAACAAGTCAAAATGTATTATCATTCTGAGTATCTATTCCATGGTTGCATAAAGATGAAAACAACAAGGATTTATAGTTGAAGGTTGAAAAACTATCGTTCAGATTTTTTGTAATTCAATCGCAGATCAATACTGACTGAGTGCATTCTTCAAAGAATGTACCTATATAATAAGAGACATACGTCTATCGTTGAAGACATATATACAAGGACTCTGTTCTAAAATTAATCTTTCACTTATTAATAATTATATAAAGCTATTGATTTATCAAAGAATTCGTTTGCAGATCACGCCAATACTATTTGTGGCAATGTATAGTATTGACGTGATGTGAATTTATTGAAAGAATACGTATAAAACTTGTATTGCTCCCGAGTGTATGTGACTGCTATTGAAATAAGTGGAAGAGGGGTGGTTGAAAATTGAAGACAAGACGAAAAAGATTTTGAAAAGCTGACTCAAATAAACAAGAAAATGAACATCACGAGCTGATAGATGTAGATCAAGATAGAGCGATGGAGTGAGGGAAAGAGAGAAAAAGAAGCTAAATAATATTTGTATATATATATATATATATATATATATATATATATATATATATAGAGAGAGAGAGAGAGAGAGAGAGAGAGAGAGAAAGATATATATATATATATATATATATATATATATATATATATATATATATATATATATATATATATATATATATATATATATATATATAGGAGAGAAAGAGAGAGAGTGAGAGAGAGAAAGGGAGAGAGAGAGAGAGAGAGAGAAAGAGAGAGAGAGATTGAGTGTATCAGAAGTGCAAGAGAGTGATCATAATATTGATAAATACAGCGTGAGATTTCATTAGAGCAGTCTGTTAGGTGACTAATACACCGAAAGTAATGCAACTTCATTCATTACTACTAACCAGCACGTAACTAGAGAGAACAAAATAGCATTCGGGCACTTGACAATATTGTAGCTTGGTTATATGCGCATGCGTGACAACAGACCGTGATGTACATACATTTCCTTCAGTAGAAACGTATTTTCGTTCACCAAAAAATTTCTTTAGTAACACTTTATAGTAAATTAGAAATGTAAGAAAAAGATAACTTATGGTGTGTTTTGGGTTGTATGAGCTGATGAAGCTGGTTTAGTTTTCAAATTTCAAGATTTCAATTTTTTTAAATTGCTGTAAAATCATTGAGTGAAACATAAATTAAAAAATTGCTGAATTTCGATTGACGATTCCATTTCATGGTCTTGGAAAAATGCTTTATTTTCATTTGTCTCTCTACTTCTTTGCATATACCATGACAGTCAATAGTTCATAGAACCAGAACAAGTAAGCACAATCTAGTTCAGAAAAATGAAGTAGGTCTATTGAATACGAGAGTAATCAGGCCAATAACACGTTGAAGGCTTTTCAGATGCAGAAATTTGGCAGAAAATGTAGAAACAAATAAATGCATAGCTGTTAACAACACTTAACCCTCGTTTTACTACAAGATCATGTATATATTCACGACATAGATAAACTTTGCGACACATATTTATTCTGTACAGGTATAACATAATATATTGTACATGTATCATAGGTATAAATGCATTTATAAGAATATTTCCGTGCCATTTTAAAGTTCATTTGCAAGTAGACGCATATTCATTTGTGTAATATATACACATATATACATATATATATATATATATATATATATATATATATACATGAAACCATTCTTGAAGATATGTTCTTTTTTCTAAGAATAATATTTGTATTATTATTTATGGTAGCTAAACTGAATCTGTATGGGAGTTTAAATACACAATGAAATATATCTTGAAGGTAGCATCTAGAAAGCAGTGACTTTCAAATGCGACAAGATATTATAGGGAAGAGAAAAGGGGGAAGATAGTGGATACGAAATAGGAAAGGAAGTGCATGCAAGTGGAAAGAGAAAGTCGCATAAGAAAAAGAACGTAGCTGATACGAGGGCGGTGGTATATTTATAATACGTAGATTGTAAGCGTCTTTTATATGATATTATACATTGCTAGTTCACCCCGCTGGAAGTTATGGCCAAAACTTTGTGTCTTGTTAAATCTTAATAATAACTTTGCACGTTTGCTGTAAGAGCTACAAGTCCTGTGAATCTGCAAGAAGGAAAATGTGTAACAAAAGATGGAAATTAAAGTTTGTTACATCGCGTACTATACCGGTGATTCGATATGCATTCCAAACTTTGTACATAATACAAGAAAAATTATATATACCGTACATATATATACACGCCAGCGAATGAAGAATAAATATTTCTGTTGTAAATGTAGATTATAGTAAAGCACTACAAATAATTCTCTCACAAATGGTTTGAATACTTAGATAAGGGCTGATATATTTTTCAAGTTATAGTGTAGGAATTACCAACGTTGAAGTAGCTCTAACTGGCATTTAAAAGTTGCTATGGTTATACCTATGTCATTGGTTTTCACTATCTATCAGAATATGGCTAAATGGAATCGGTAATAACGGGTCTTGATGGATTGAGCAATCAGGATTGCTATCGTATACCTTTTCCATCGTTTTGGGATGCTGGTGTCGTTCAGTTCATTTGTACACTAGTAGGCCTATACTGAAAACTGTGCTATGCTCATGTATCAATTTAGCAATTGTATACATGGATACACCACAAGTGAAAAAAAGTGAACAAGTGAAAAAAACAATTGCTATCACCGTATTTTTCTGAAAAAGAGTACTTTTCTTATGAGGAGGAAAACATTTTCTTTGGGGAAATGGTGTCAGTGCATTTCTCTTATTATTTCCCTTCTCCCCCCGCCCTCTATCCCCTAAACTTTGATCATATTCATACAGAAGTCGGTCTTTATATCCTTCTTATTCAATGATATTAATCTATATAATGATTTTTTAAACGAGCCCACTGTATCATCCTCAGCCTTAACTGAGAAATAATTATTACACATCTAGATAATGATGAAAATAAAAAATATATCTCTGAGAATATAGGGACGAAATACACGTCTTGTCTGCATGATATAATGTTTTTCAATGAACTTATCCCTCAACATGAATTTTAACTAATCCTCGTTAAAAGTATCCTGTTGAATAGAGTATGGCCGCTCCGCCTTGTACTACTAAGTACAAAGTGTGCACCTTTGAGCGTTAATCCGCGTTTAATGTGACCGTTAGCTCGCAGCGGGGTGTTTTAATTCATCCGTACGCAAGTAATTCACAGACAGATTCACTTCACTTAACCTAAATACTAACATTTAAATACACAAAAACTGTATTATCAAATATAGAGGCTGTATATATAGGCTATGCAGGCCTGATTCTTCTCTGTGTATGCTGGCTCGTGTATAGTCGAGAACGAACATTTTCTACAGATTGGCCAAGTTTGTTCGATTTGTCTTTGAGCCAACCTGTATATAATATAAAGAGTTAAATTTTATAAGTAAAGTATTTACTATTTACATAATATTTTAATTATGAATTTAAAAGACGTGTTTTGACCGTTTTTAGACATGGGCTTATCAATATTTCAAAATTCGTCAACATCTTATTTTCTGCAGATAATCAAGAATAAGAATGTCAGTGATTGTGGCAATATTAACTAAAAATAGATTATAAAACAATAGATTATATATCAATATAAATATCAAAATATATTCATATATATATAGGTATATGCCCATTCAAAAAAGAAATTGTTGAAATTTGACTTGAGTGGCTTATTCAATTCTTCTCACATTTACAAACTATTGTTCGTCACAAACAGTAGTACAAAATCAAAAGTAAAACTAAAATGTGAACTATTGATGAGTATAGGCCTATTATTTAAATATTACATGATAAACCTAACTTTGGCGAATTTGTATTCATCCAATACCACTTAAAAGATTGAATGCATATAAAGTCAAATCGAAGTGAAATTATTAATTATTCATTCCAAATGATCATCATATATATATATATTATATATATATATATATATATATATATATATATATATATATATATATATATATATATATAATCATTTCAGTATACTAACCGATTTTTTAAATATCTTTGAATAGATAAAAAAAATCTGTATTTTCACTTCGGCCGTCTGTCAATACTTGAGTACCGGTACTTTAGGGTCTACATAATGTATATAAAAGCATTATTTACTTTGAGTGGTCTTGAATGGCACGTATTGGGCCCGTGGCTAAGTCCACGTCCACCTCATTACCCTAGGAGATGAGTGCCTAATCAGGTGTAATACGGACCCCAGCGGGGCGGCAGACCACAAGCAGTGACATTGGATAAATACGGCGCAATACAGACTCAACTCTTCAGAGAAACATGCTACTGGAAATCATGCTTACAAGATTAAAAGATTTCGGTTATAGGATTATTGAATATAACTATACAGATGTGGAATTGATGTGATAATTTTGAAGTGGAAAATAATATTCATATTTTGTTTGAATATGGTACGCGAGCTGATTTGTTTACATTTTGTGAATTTTGTGAATGCGTGAACTATTATGTTAAATTTGGTTATCTGAAAATTTTAAATTATATAACATTGCCACATGAAAAGTTATTATTTCAAAGATATATATAAATATGACTGTTGGAATATAATTTAAAGTTGAAGATGGCATGGTAAATTTTTATTACATTATTGTTATTATTTTTAATTATAATCACTGTTGTACCAATTTTTACAAGTATTTACGAATACCTGCCTATCGTATCCCCTGTCGATTTTACACAATATTTATGCAATAATTTAGTTCAGGCCTCCATTTGTATGCATCTATTGTCGCCTTTATCTGGAGGATGAATTTTGTTTTCCGGTTACATACATAAATCGTTGGTACAACGAGAATATTTTTTTAAATAAGTACAAAAATTAAAATCTAAAATTGGTCATTATATTCGATTTCTAAAACCTTTCTGATTGATATTTCTAATATCAAGTGATAAATATCAATTATTACGTAGTCATTAATAATAATCAGTGGTTTGCCAGTGGTAAATATTTGACCCTCTTTACTTGAAGTGTAAGGTTGCGTATAGAATTCCATCAATCGTGACTGGATTTGAGTGATGAATGATTGACAGCTTTTAGGCATATATTTGTTGTTGTGCATTGGGGTAATACTATACAGCTTTGGTTGTGCCAATAGAACGTATATCGTTAAATTATTCCAGAGTTTTAGTTCTAGACTGCAGGCTTAGTGTAGCGGACGAAATACCCATTGAGTGAGTGAATTAACGCGAATATGCATACATAATGCTCTCTACTGAGCGACTATCCTCTCCTCTCCTCTATGGCAATAGATGCTGAGGTATAGTACATTACGAACAGATTTGCACGTTATGGAGGAATTATTTTAATGGAAGTTGTCGAAAACATCAATCCAAAAGCTAGACAAGCTATTTCTGGCATTGGCCAGAACTCTATAACAATTGTTATCTATAACAGATACAATTGTCATTGACTCTATAACAATATCTTTAATCATAAATGTATCATATTATAGAGACCCGAAATCAGAAAATTCTTCCAGAGGCCATAAAACTTACTTTTAATAGATGGTCGCTTATAATCATTATTCCATTTAATTATAGAATTCCGACAGAAAGAAATGTTTTGAAGCATTGATCTACCCAGTGGCATATTATATTTTACATACAAAAAATAACGACCCATTAACAACAATATTTCGATTGCCAAAAGAAAATGTAGGTGTTTCTTTCCGCTTATACGAGTATTCGCAAAGACATGACGCAAACGCAAAACTATCGGTAATGGAAATAGAAACTCACTGCGAATTGAACATTTAACTCTTTTGAAAGAAGATATTGTGAAAAAAACACAGTTAAAAAATCACATCCCTAAGACAAGATTTTTACGAATAACAAATAATGACGATATTTTATCTCTCCAATTCTGGAGAAAACTAGAAGTAGTCTATCCATCTCAATTTCAGCTGGTTCTTTTTCTGTGCTATGGACATTACTCAATTATGTTTGTTTCTATACAGAATCACAGTAATACCTACAAGATTCACAAAATACACAAAATAAGGACACAGTACAGAAAATAGAAAAGGTTCAGAGAAAAGCTGCCAAATTTGTGAGAGGAGGAAAATTGATGACGAAGGTTACTACTCGGAGGCTTATAAAAGATATAACACAAGCAGAGTTGAAAGAGGAACTAAGTAAGCGGAAGGGAAAAACAGGGGGGAGGAAAGCTCAGTTAGCTGAACGCCTGGAGAAGATGACAATAAGTGAGGGGGAGGAGAGAGGGTGGGTAACAGTCACCAGCTATAACTATAAGAGTGTTACAGAAATGGTAAAGAAACTCAAGTGGGAAACACTAGGTGTAAGAAAAAAGGTGGCTAGACTTGTAGCAATATATAAGGCATACAAGGGGGAAAAGGCATGGAAAGATATCCGAGACCGGTTTGGAGCACCTAGATTCATTGGCAGATTAGATCATATTTACAAGATAGAGAGAACTAGACAAATGAGAAAGGGGCTGAATTCAATGGTAGCCCAAGGAATCATTGACTGGAACGCGTTACCTCAGAAGGTATTTGATGATTGGCCATCAGCTAAAACCTTCAGACAAAGAGTTTTAGCTCTAAATTTAGTATTAGGTTAAGAGTCGGTTGTACCAAGTGATGATTAGTGAATTATGGAAAAATTAGCAAGTTAACCGGTTATTACCTTTGGATACCTTCGCTATTTTAGTACCTTAAGTAATCTTCAACTTATTAATATTTAATCATCAGTTGGTACAATCGGCTCTAAGCTAATTAGGATTAAAGTATGATGATCAGATTTGTTCAATTAATTATTAAGATCATCGCTATAAATTATAGATATTGGGACATTTACCACCGGATACTAATGTACCTACTGTTGTTAATTGTATTGTACTGTATTCTAAGTAAATAAAGGTTTATTCATTCATTCATTCACTTAATGGTCTCTGGAGGACAAAAATATTATCAATAATTTCCAAAATTGAGATGTAGATTTCTAGTTTTCTCTAAAATATGGTTAGTAAATATCGTCATTATTCATTATAATCTAGTTTCAGCTTTCAGGGTTGTGATGTCCATTAAACATATGTACCAGTTACTGTTATGTACCTGTTTACTGTTGTGTATTTATGTACCAGTTAATGTACCAGTTACACTTTTGCTTGTTATATAAGTAAGTTGACGCCAGCTCTTGGGAGAACAAGTATATTCACTATATCTAGTACAGGTTTAGTGGAATAATGTATGTTCTATAAAGTCAAAGCGAGCGGAATCAGGCGAGTGGAAATCTGAACGCACTCTCGCTCGGTATCGCTCGGTATCGCTCGGTATTATGTGACGATGACGAGAGTGTGCTCAGCTGTCAATGAGGTGTAAAATGTGTTCTACACACTCTGACACAAGGCAAGGTATGAACCCTTGTATACTACACTCGCTGCCCTAGGAAACCGCCTTGAATAGCGTTGTCGGATGAGCGAGCATGTAAAGTGAACACCAATGTATAACTACACGAGCGTAGAAATCTGTGTTTTCAGCAAAAACAGAATGTTGACTCAAGACGGCCATAGACCATCATCTACCATATCATCGTTTGCAATACGACATATAGACCCTTACACACACTACAACATTGGATCCAATGTTGCCTCCCGTGCGAGACATTCAATCCAGTGTAAGGCCCCAACAAAATACTTATAATTTATAAACATACGTCAATTTTTGAAAAATAAATGGACTATAATAATTTAGTTCCGTAATAATTCATTTACCCAATCACCAAACATAATCCTACCAGACCTAGCATTAGGAAAACCTATCTCAACCTAACGAAACCTTACCTAACCTAACCAACACGAACCTAATTGTCTCGACAATCTTAACTTACGGGTATATTATAATAATTTAGTATTTCGGAAACGTAAAATGAATTAAAAGGGTACCCTATATGAAAACAATGTTTTATAAACAAAAAAATGAAAGCAGCGAAATTTGATCTTTTAGCTACCTTCAACGCCAAAAACGAACGCGCAATCCATTCAGAAGAACTAATCGTTTCTATACTTGAATAATCACGAAAGAGAAGATTCTATTCCACATTCACTTGCGCACTCGTGGTTCGCAATCCGCACCTTCACCTTTCGTGAAAACAAGTACATTACCAGCCGTAACAAAAAATACTGAGACGAGTAGTCGAGTAGCAAACACACTGAACCTTAATTCAGGAGATCAGAGATCGATTTCCGCCATGTTCGACCATCCTGACAAGGGTTTTTCGTGGTCTCCCTCTGTCGTTCAGGTGAATATGGGAATGGTTCCATTAACAATGGCCACCACCGACTCCTTCCCACTATCCAAAAACACGTAATAATAAAAAATATTGCATCATCCCATATATTATATATCATTCATCGACGCCAATAGATCTTAGTCACCAATACAGTGCGTTGTTAAAAGCCAATATAAACCAGCCGTAATGAAGACCCCAAACGGGTTTAAAAAGACGCCTATACAGCGTATCTCACAACATGCCACGTGCGTCCAGTTGAGCCAACTTGTTGCATATAGTGAGAAAAGTATCTTCAGAAAGGTATTTGTGCAACAATACTTGTAGTTGTGTCGTTCAAGTATATGCCCACTGCATTCATACTTGAACATAACTCTTTGGAACAACGCATGCGCGTAAGTATATACTTGAAAGTCGATCAACCTAAACACCCCTATAGAGAGGAGCAACGCAATCTTACACAGTCAAGAAACCTATCATGCGGAATAGAATGAAATGTCACTTGAAACTTGAAAGTGTGCCTTATTTTGACTTTTCATGTGAGTACTACTCACAGCTGAAAGCTTCATCAAGTGAGACCTACTTATTCTTCTTTGTAGATGTGAATTCTCACAAAGAGAGGTGAAGTCTGATTAAGCTACTTTACTTAAGTAATGTTGAGGAACCTTACTCCGTCTTCCGTTTGGCTCAAACGCACTGCTTTATAATCGGAAGCTAAACACACGTGGGTTCGAGTTCCGCTGAAGGGATGAGGTTTTGTAAACGTTCTTTCACGTATTATCAGTTCACCACTTCATCATTTAACCATCATTCGGTCATTCGAACCCCCATTAGAGTGGTACATGGGAGTCGATTTAGCGAAATATATTTTTATTTGTCAACTCTGGAACGTTTTGAGATATCACAATTACTTTCAAGATGGTATACGATGGTAGGCCCATTCACCTCATATAGCATAATTGGCAAATTAATTCAGCTGAAAAAAAATATTTTCCAGCTGCATGTTTACGTTTTACAATTATGCGATATAAGATGGTTGTATCATATACCGTCCTGAAAGTATTCAAAAATATCTGTTCACTCCGTACAAGAATGTTGATATCTCATACCGTTCGAAAATTGTAGGCCTAAAATGAATGAGATATGTGTGTGAAAAAATGTATTCGAAATCTACATAACTTGATTTTAATACGAATAAGTTCAGTCACCCACTACCTTCGTTGGGCTGCTCTAATTGATTGTACCTATACTGACCATTCTATTGGATAGAGAGTAGGAATTACCAACGTGCATATGAGTGGGTCCAACTGGCAGTTGAAGCTTATTATCACCATGGTTGCCCGTATTATTTGTTTCACTATCACTCATAATATATTGTATTGTATTGTATTTATTTATTTACAACGTTGGAATACAAAGGAATTTCCGGTGGTTGCAAGAGTTTGTTCGATTCAGTTACGGCTATTCAATCCACTCTCTGACTGTTCTTCCCAAAATGAGTAGCGTCCGGTGTTTGTTATATATCTTGGGATATATGGTTATAACTGAACTTGGTAATACATTGTATTGTTTTTTCTTCGGAACAACTGATCGAATTTATGTGAACAATTTTATAATACTCTGTATCTCTGTGTAAATATATGTATATGTGCATATAGATAGATATATATATATATATATGTATATATCATATGCGTATATATATAGGCCTATATATATATTGAAAAAACACAGTCAGCATGTATTCTGAACACAACATGAAACGAAAATCCTTCGAGGATTCAAGATTTGCGATGTTTAACGACTGAACAACATCGTTGAAATATTAAAATACGTATTCATCCCAACAAGTTATATTGCTTATTGTTCCCATATCCAGTCTTATTATTCATCAGAACTATGTTCCCTAATCTCTCCCAGACGCATGGCGAGCATCCACACACAACAATACGACTTGGAAACACCTAGGAAAGAAAAACCGTTCATTATTCCATATCCTGCGGCCAAAAAACCACCACCTTAACAATGTGAAACATTTCAAACATTTTCTTGACGCAACAATCAGGGTTACCCGCCCCGTAAGAAACACCCTTCATTTCGTTCGGACCCCCTCGATCAATTTTCTTTAATACGTCGATGATTGACAATGCCAAGGGAATCCCAATTGAAAGGACAAATTTCTTATTCTCTGCCGTGAATACAAATCGCGTACATACATATATGTTTTTTTCTTTTTCAATACTTTGATGGGCGTTCCTTTTCTTCGTTTGACTCTGCATTTATGTATAGATGTGGCACTGCATGGGGCGCTAGTAATTGTGGCTTCCAGTAACAATGATTGCAGCCTCAGTTACAATAATTGCACCTTAGCAATGTTCTCACGCACAACACGAAACGCCTTAACGCCTTATCAATACAATCCTCACTAAAGAATCTTAAGTTGAATATTTGTATTATTATTATTCGTTTATCGTGTGAGATATAAGGTTCGTGATTAAACGATATTTTGAACATACTTATCATTATTCAAGTAATTATGCAAGTATTTTATTAACTTCTATAATATTGTATTGAGGTATTCTTAAATAATCCATATAATAATCCATAATAATCCGTAAAACTGTCGTCTGAAATATGAACGATACGAAAAAATTACAAAACATGAATTGTTTATCTATGAGAAAGTATTACTATACTTTTTTCCACGTTTTGAAAACAATAAAATTTTGAAAAGTTTGAATAATTTCCAGGATTTTGCGTGAGGATGAATAATAACATATATATGAGATAAAATGATGAACTGAATATAAACCTCGTTACTCAAATTTGATTCTTTTTTCATTTCATTGTTCACATAGACCTACAGGAAATGTTAGGAGACCTTAACGCTTTACGAACTGATGGGGGATTAAGCAATAGTTAGCGGATCAACTTGGTATCACCCTCGGTTGCATATGCTATTTTCGTACCTTGACTAATAGTTAGCGGATTATTTGGTATCACCCTTGGTCACATATATTATTTTCGTATACGTCCAACTAATATTTAGCGGATTAGTACTCAACAAAGATTCGTAAAACTGGCGGTAGTCTAGTTAAAACAGGTTCTTCGTATAGCTACAATTCTTCAAGACTTTCTAACAGAAACTCTACTTCTGAAACTCTGTCCTCGTTTGCCAATACAAACCAGCCATTGGACATCATCGCTCAATTCTTGATTCGCGTCTACATAATAATAGTTAAAATAGCATTGTCATTATCTTCTCACAATGTTATGAATATTAGTCGATGTATTTAGAAGATTTTGGTATTAAAAATCACTTACTTATGGACGTTAGAATGCCTATAGCACAAGAAGTTTCTTCCAGGGCCATTTCACAAAAATGTAAATGATCATAACACTTTATCAGTATTGTAAACCAATTTTAATGCAGGTTGCTATTGGTTTCGTTTATTGAAAATGGAACGTTTTCCGCATATCTGGCTTAAAAAGCGTGAAAAGATGTAAAAGCGTAAAACCTGTGGAGTAAAAACACTACCGACTTTGTTCATAGCTTTGTATATACTCGAAACCCTTACTCTACCGCCTTTCTCTCTCTCTCTATCTCTCTCTCTCTCTCTTTCTCTTTCTAGACGCTTGGCTTGTCACATTACTGCTCCTTCACTAGCAGTATTCGGTTCATTTATCAATAGACAACCACGCTACACTATCTTGTTATCCACAGCTTCCGGTTCCCATCTATTATCCATTCGACATAACTTACACCTAATCCAGTTCCACCTCTAGTCCTCCCCTGGAGCTTCATCAAAACTACACTTTTCACACTTCACATGCACATTTTAATATCAATCGATTAAAATGGATAGCATTATAATTTTTTTTTAATGTTCTGGTCACAATTCACTACTGAGAGCCGGTTGTACCAAGTGATGATTGAATATTAATTGGATAATGAATAGATTGGGTACGAAAATAGCATATACGAAACGAAGGGTGATAATAAGTTAATTGGCTGAATTTTGCTAGATACACTAAACATAAACCGGCGCTAAGAAAAGAGGCAAATGCGTTATACGATGCGCGAGATATTTGTATAAGATATATTAGAAATATGTACACCTTGGTTGAAATTACTTCGATTTTCATGAACCTTGTCAAGCATACCTCAACATATAATAATTTTAAAAATTTCTCATCAAAATATTGTTCGTTTTTTCGCTGTTATTCTAAAATAAGTATTTTTAAAATTTCAATCAACAATTTTCCTACCCTATACCTATTTTTACCCAAAATATTACGATTCCAAGTGAGAAGGTGTTCGAGTGACACATAGAAAAAGCTCATTCGATCGGTTTAGCTTCACGACTGGTGGAGAGTATATAATTCCTTTACACTCAGCCCAATCTTCTTTTATTATTATCATTTCCTAACAAATATCTTATGCAACTGAATCGACGATTTTTAAAAAGAACCCAATAAAAATTGAGCGATAAAAATAATGTATACAGGTATAAAAGAAAATCGACTAAATAATAATTAGCAATCAGCCACGAGTCATGAGTTTTAGGGATGATTGTATCGTCATTCTATATCTTCATATTTTCAATGAATTTTCGAAAGTTTCAAAGTGCTCAGTACATTTTCAAAGTAATTACATATATCTCCAGTTTCACTATAACGTCGGTTCTTTCCGTTAGAAGGCTTATATAAAATAAGTTAGTAAAAGGAAAGGATGCGATGCGCATTGCTGCCGTATTTTCCACTTCCACGAGTTGTCTGTTCTTCTGCACCAGAGGTTCCTGGTGGCAACAGCAGCACGGGAATACCAAACAAACAACAACAATACTAAACATTCATCTTAACAACAAAAACGTCGTTCTTTAATTCAATTTCCCGAAGAAATGACATGAAGAATAAGTTACAGTTATAGACCTCTTTTCAAATGCTCCGGTGCCTACAGGAATTTATCAGTATATTGCGTGAAAAGGAAGTACAAAACAATACGAAAATGAATGAAAATAATATGGTTTCTATTGATCTTGTTTTTGATTTATATTTCGTAAGACGCGGTCTGAATATAGTCCGAGTATACGTGTAAACAGTGGTCAATTTATGCGGGAACGCACCGGAACGGCGTTCCGGTTCCTTTTTTCTTTTTGAAACCGGTAAGTACGTTCCAGTTTCATAATGATAAAAAATCAATGTGGATTTTTATTCAACACCAAAACTTTAACCATGCCATATAAATTTTACGGGTGAATAAATAATTTTTTCTTTCTTGAGAATATTTTATTATTATTGTTATAAACCATTATCTTTCAATAAAGATGAGAATAATTTCCGACGCCAATAGATATGAGTTATCATCATATGCGTCGTTAAGCCCAATATACATAAAAAAGAGAATAATTTCGAAAGCATTCTTTTAAATACATTAGCCAAATTAATTAATCTGTTGTTTGTATTCGTATTATTTTTTGTGATAGGGGTGGGGGTGTGCGTGGGGGTGGGGGTGGGATGAGAAAAAGGGATAGTTCACTTTGTGCTGCGTTCCGGTTCTTTTTTATTCACAAATTAGGCCCTGCGTGTAACGTTATTTCGAACAAATCGCGTCGTAATAAGGTGTAGTAATATCCATTGTGGACAAAGACTAAAGAGCAATCCGTTGTTAGTTTAGTCGGTCACAGCGCACCGGAATCCGGAAATAGGCTCGACGCTCTTCCTTCCGATGAGTTATGAGCACCGCAGTCCGCCACCGCAACGCGTCACTTCCGGTTTACGAACTAGGGAATAAACTATTCACACCAATACCACGAATATATTACCAACTTGCGAATAGCTATTTACATTTACATGCAGTTTATGATATATCTCTCATTAAACTTTCTATGGAAGTTCGAGACAATTATTCAATTATTTAATTAAATCAATAATTCACGGTAGAACTGACACAGGTATTTTCTCAAATTGATAGAAACAAGTAATTTACTAGAAC
This sequence comes from Brachyptera putata, assembly GCA_907164805.1. NCBI lineage: Eukaryota > Metazoa > Arthropoda > Insecta > Plecoptera > Taeniopterygidae > Brachyptera > Brachyptera putata. The sequence continues at coordinate 16,127,313 of OU015468.1, read as the reverse complement.
AAGTTTCCACATTTTAGTTAGTTTTCATCGCATTTTCTTGCTCATTTCTTTCAAAACAGTGCATTAAAAACTGTTCAGATATCTAGTACCTATGAAGAATACCAGAACCCAGCAGAACAAGTCTTCGGCCTGTTAACTTTACATTCCAAATCAGAACAACAAACACAAATAATTATTTTTTAATTAACAACTTTTTCAACAAACTTTTTTGTTCAGCACACAAATATTTAATACTGCTAACTGGTTATTTTCAAGAATTTAATTTGTTTTCTCGTAATATCGTATGATAGGTATATTAGTTATATTTGTGAAACATACAAAACTGACAGTCTAATTAACATTGTGTCAGATACAGGGGATAAGTATACGCAGTAAGCTACTTTTTTGGTAGACCAAATTATTCATATTTATATATATATATATATATATATATATATATATATATATATATATATATATATATATATATATATATATATATATTTAGATATACACATTGAAACTATGTTTGTGAAGTTTACTCCAACATCATTGAGTGTGTTCTAAATAGAAATGATTTAATGATTTCTGAATTATGTTTCATTTACTAGAAATGATCAAGTTACATATTATTCATTGCTGAGAATAAATGTATATTGTTAAATTGTAAAGTTATACATTTGAGAAATCGAACATGAACTTTTCTCTTCACAAAATAAGGAATACTTGTTTCCAAGTCGGACAGTGACTCGAAGAATCCCATATACCTTCTCATCCTTGGCCTTAAAAAAGGGGAACAATGACTGTATCAAATTTACGTTGTTCAAATAAAAGAAAAAAATACCATCTCTCCCTAGAGAGTTTCCTCTCATCTCTGATTAAAACAACTGTATAACGTCATTTGTCGGATTTTCATTTAAAACGCTAACAAACTGTTTGTTTGTAATGTTTGCTACAATGTGTCTTTGTAATAATTTTAATTCGTAATAGCGTTACGAATTGTCGCGCCGATCTAATATGTGACGGAGTAGTGCACAAGAGTCTAATCGCTAACGCGGCATAAAACGGAGCTTGAAATGTGGAAGAAACGAAAGGCTGCGGAATAACTGGAGTAATTCAAGTAACATGTCAAGTGTGAACAGTTTGCTAATGAAGTCATCACCATGACAATAGAGAGTTTTGAAGGGGAGAAGGGGTAGGTGGGGGTGGGGGTAAGGGGGTGGGTTGGCGATGAGGGACGGTAGGGGGAGAAATCGGGGGTGGTTGTAATACAAGTTGATCAGTAAACATTATACTATTGAAAAGTCTTATGTACTAGGCAGTACTATCTACTATAACTAAGGATCAAGTACGATCGGATCAAGTAAGATATTGCAATATATCTGAGTGATTTTATCGCGTTTGCTTATATCATTGAATAACTTCATTCAGTGTTTTAATAGGTCTATTACTAAATGATTCATTTACTAATTTAATCAAAAAATTAATTTTCATTTATTCATATCAAAATACAAATTCAAGTCTTCAGTAAGTAAGATAGGCCTATATTTCAATATTTCAGTGATGTCAATAAAGATTCCGTTTTGAAACATCCGTTAGCTAGATATATAAAGGGGGAGTTTATATATACGGATACCCTTTAGTGTGTACTTTACAGATAACATGGAATAACATCCATTAACAGTCCTATACACGCTTTTTATTATCATTTGCCTTTGTTATAGTACAGGCCTACGTGTTAGTATACGATAACTGTCGGCACGTTTATTCAATAGTCGGTTAAAGTACTGGTTAAACTAACGGGCTGTTGGGTTGAAAATACGTAGCTGATAGAAATCAAGGCAAATACTATGGAGTGTGATGCTGTGAAAAAGATTGTGTTTAGATTTAAAATTTTGATATAGCCGAGGGAAGTATAAACAAATGGAATTTATGTTGTTCCAAATTGTAAAATGATGTTTTTGTTAACGTTTTTTTAGTAGGTACTTGCCAAAAGGGCTCAAGTGCCATTTTCCTATTATGGTTCAGGAAAGCAATTTCTTTGGTAGTTATACGCTCATATTTTCATTCAATAAATTAGTGAACTACGGAATTACAATATATGTGATATGTGTATTTATTTTTTGTTTATTAATGGATATAATATGTCTAGAATACATGTGAATGTAAATTTGTATTGATTCGTTCTTTTGCTGGTAAACAAAAACTGGAATGCCCAAGGCGACGGAAAGATATTTTTACTGACCACTGTTCGAAAGTATAAACAAAAATTATGAAAGTCAGCTCACACATTTATTTTTTGTATGTGATAATAATAATATTAAATCGAGTAATGAAGGAAATACGCGGTCGGTGAGAAACCTTCCATCCCATCCCCCACACACACACATCCCAAAAGACGGCACTTCCACCAAAAGTGTTGAAGATATTCAAATGTATATGGTGTAAGAAGCCAATTGTCATAGAAGTACAAAAAAGCTGTGAATTATCATTTCATTTGTAGTTTACTGTTTAAATGACATATTAGCTTCGATTTCCAATTTAGTGATCAAAGCACAGATACAATTTGAGAATTCATACAAATTCAGTTTTTTTATTTCTAGCCATTCAGTGAATTAATCCCTCAGACCAAACCACAAACCCAGATCTTATTTGTGCCCGAACGGAAAGAATAAAAAACATCATAATTTTTCAATTTATATTATCAATATTATAAATTTTACGGTATCTTTTGTTTAAGACGTAAGACGTTGACCTTAAGACGTGTTTATGAGTGTTCGAAAATGAGTGTTTTAAAATGGATTCATTGAAAACGATCTGAATACGATGACTCTACTATATGGTTGTAATGTATTATTTTTGTTTTCGGAAATGGTTTTCCAGAACTTCCTACATTTCTAAAGCAATTGATAGTGCCCCGACATTTAATTACATATGGCATATTAGCGATACTTGTATTACCGGTATATGCTTGTATCCAAAGGTCATGTACCGACATAACAATCACAAATATCACCGTTATCCTTATTTATCTGTTATATTTTGAAGGTTTTTCAGGACGAGATTTATGATTATCAACACAACTGACTCTTTCGAGAGCATTAATTTTCTGAGGCTGCAGTAAGTTCCTCAACAATTGAACAAGGTTTTTAAACGTTTTATAATAATTTTCTGTTGCTAAAAGTCCTTCCACTTTCGTGGATACAATTATAATATACCGTATTTTCGCTACTCCATACATCAATAATAACATTTCTATCAAAAAACTATGGATATATCTTTCCAAATAAGTTATATATAGGTCTGTATATAGCTATAGATTTTATATTTTTATAATTGTATTGTATACACATAGGTTTTTATTTGTTCCATTCCAACCAGAGTAAAACATCTTCTTTCCTTCTCTTTCCCACCATGTCGTCTGTTTAATTTGACATAGCGTATTATCGGCTGGGTGATACGTATCGCAGCTAGGTTCGAATCCCCGAGGGTGCCCACGCCTGTCACTTGTCTGCCACCAGCGTGACAATACCCTCGGGTCTCCCATCCTCCCTTAATCTCCCCCAAGCTTCAAAGATACCACCCTCCACCGCCCCACTCCACCCCTCATCGTACCGGCGAAACCACACTTCATTAACCAGAGATCCACCAACAGATAAACGATAATTCCAAATATCCTTATCGCATCAACATTGACAATCTGGCATGATTGGATTAAGAAGTCCTTGTATAAGGATCAAGATCAATATTAAAGATTTGTCAAATATATAATCATATTTTGAAGTCGCAGAGTGCCCATTTACGCATACAGGTAGGTATTTAAAGAAATGAAAGAAAAAATGAATTGATGCATACTTTAGAAAATACGCTAGATAGCAGATGCAATAGTGAATTAAACAGAAATTATTCTCAAAAATGGACCCTACCTATTAAGATTTGAAAAATCAAACCCCTTCGCTAGTTTTAAACCAGAACAATTTGAGTTTATTTATCAGTAATCTTAGACCTTGGTTTCGGTGATCATGAAAGTTTACTATTGATTGTGTTAAGATCACTGAAGATCACTAAAACTTTTGATACTCTTCAGTATGTATAAATATATATATATATATATATATATATATATATATATATATATATACATATATATATATATATATATACAGCACAATATCATCATCGAATTTACTAAAATAGTATTTATGTGGTCCATCGAATTAATTCAAGTAATTTGCATGTTAATTTAGTCATGTCACTCGGATATGTTCAGAGAATAATACATAATCTAAAAACAATCTGAATGTTGATTATAGAGATTAAAATCAATATCGAAATGACTTTTCTGAATAACACGAGTGGGGGTATGATATTATAATCTATTTTGGGAAATGACATAATTCTATAATCCTAATTTTGTGAATCGCAGAAAAGAAAATTGATAAACTTCATAAGAAAAACAGGATGTTTATGCGAGTATATCTATCTATATATCTTGTTATAAATATATATATTATATGTATATATATGTATATATATATATATATATATATACTCATTAATATATATGATTGATCATATAATGTTCATCAACGAAGTGATCTAAATACAGGCGAAAACGAGTACATTTTCAATTTCCATAAATATCAGTTCAATATTTTCTTCGTAATTTTCATTGAAAATTGAAAATACTTAACTGCAATTAACACAATAAATGCATCATCTATGGGTAACTCACTCAATCGTATCAAGTCTTTGATAATATGTAAACAACTTTACTATTGAATACAACTATTACTGAGTCCAGTTGCCTTGATCTGAGAGTTAGTGAAAACAAATAGCATAGGTAACCATGCGGTTATGGCAACTGTCAGTTAGAGCTACTCCCACGTTGGGAATTCCGACACCATGTATACGCATGTATATTCGCATGTATATTCTATGTTGTATATGGAATAGAATATAATAGAATAATTATGTTTTATTAGTCCAAATTGATTTTATGATGATTTAAGACAGGTCAAATTATTAATTCAGTCAAATTATTAATTCATTCAGAGACTCTCGCACGCTACAATAACATTTATCAATTAGAGATTTCAAGTTTTTATTCAAATAAATCCGTTTTATATCTATTGACACGTTCCTCTAATAAGTTATCCTCAGGAATCCCTATTTCGAAATATCCATGTTCCCAGTGGCATGTAGACCAACTTATGTCAGATCGGGCATACTTTTAATTAACCAATATTTATTTTCCAAGAAAAGTGTCTCGTTACATCAATGGCACGATGCACAATTTATTTAGTATAGAATGAAATACAAATTGAATTCTGGAGTAACGTTAAGTAGCCATCGGCCAAGTTGTGATTCAGTATTGTACTACGGATCGAAAACGGAAAATCCTATCTTTTTTAAATTGTTAGCGTCCTTTCTTTGAAATTTAAATCATGGTCCATTCTTGTCGATTTCACGCTGAGTTGATTTTGTTCAATAAACTACCGTGCGACATCTTTTCTTTCGAGACGGCCTGCCTGGTCTTCAAAAAGGGGAAACAAATAAAATCCAAGATAGAATAAAACCTTTCTTCTCAAATCATTTTTCAACAAAAAGTGGTATTATGAGTTGGAAAATTTCAAGTGTTTTGACCTATTGCTTGTAATTTTGCTAGAATTTGATATATCCTTGAAATCTGCATTTAGGCCTATATAGGCTTATTCGAAGTTGACATTGCCAGAATGAAAATTTTCAAAAACAAAAAATCCTCTTAAAATTCAGAAATATTAAATAATGAAGAGGATTCTGTTATTCACTCATAAAATATACGTTAAAAATAATAGGAAAAATTAACACTTATCATCGGATGTCGAAATATTTGATCCGAATGGCTGAAAGTAAGAGTTCCCACCATAAAATAAAAAAATTACAATTTTACGACAAAATTGTCGAATTGTCGAAATAGCATAACCCGAAGATCTCATTATATTTACTACTTCGCGTCAAAAAATCGTGGTTTAATCTCCCGAAATTCCCTGTTCACATTAAAAAACAAAAAAAAATACATATTATATTCACGCATTTATAGGCCTATGTGTAGTACTAATTGTATCTTTTACTTTTTGTAACGAAAAAATCACAAGTGTCACATGTAGATTATTACATTTTGAGATAAATGTCAGAAAATGGTGACCATTTTCAATTTTAGGTAAATTTCCCATAATCACTGTGAAAAATTAAACTTTTCACACATTCATAAAGTATTTTGATATCATGATAAAATAATTGTATCAAGTTTCAGAATATAAAATAATGAGTAATCTAAATAATTATCATCATAATCCAACGCTTAGTTGAACAAAAATATAATACGCTCATCGCTTCCACAAACGTTATTCCAAACAGCAAACCATACAAAACAATAATACCTAGCTATACTAAACATTTAATCTATAAATTATATCACTCATAAATTAATTCACCGTTAAACACAATTGAAATCCGAAATGTGCACACATTCGTGTATAAAGTAGTGTTGTGAAACCGTAAACATCAGTGCATGTGTATCGGTGCGGTTTGTGGGTGGGGTGGTGGTGGGGGGGTGAAAGGGTATAATGTGGCTTGAGGTGGGAGTGGTGAGGGGATGTGACGAGTGGTGGTGAGAAGGGGGGGGGGGGGGGTAGAGTTTCCCGGTGGGTGAGCAATGCGACATAGCGCGTGTGACTGGTGGAGATTAGAACGGTAACAAGGGTTGTCTGGTCTCATCATGTCACACTCAGCGCCCTCTGTCACGACACTATACCTACATGTACGGACCACCTTCATACACGTAGATAGAGAAGACAACAACACTAATTACGCCGTAAGGAATGGTGGCTGGTTAGGTGGTCTTTACTCTATAGGTTAGAAGTAAATAGACGACATATGGAAATGTTGAAAGTCGGTAAGAATATCCGTTTATATATATATGTATGGGATGCCTCGACCGGGACTCGACCGGTCGAGGCGTAGGCCTACTTATCTTTTATGACGTGACTATAACATCCAAATATCTCGATATTGGATCGTATCCAAAAAGTTTAATTATGACATGATTGTGAAAGTGTTAAGACATATAGAGTGGGAGGGGGTCAGAGGGGATCCTCCCCCCCCCCCTTCTTCCTACGCGACTGCTCCAACTTTTCTAATTACTATTATGGTAACCTGACAAATACGCTACCTCCCTATAGTATAGCCTGTGCTGTGACTTATAGCAAATTAGATTTTCTTAATAGTGAAAGGGGGTGAACATAGAACATAAATGTATGTGGAATAAATGTTACCATATTTAGTTGTTACAATTATTAATATGTATTGTAACATTTTTAATATATAAAGTCAGTATTTGAATGACACCTGGCTCAATTACCTCTCAACTGACACAGAACGGTGCAAATATAATGTCCTATGGAATAGCTATACATAGGCCTATATATGGCATCATGAATAGTTTGATAGTTATTATTGTAGCTAGATACAAAGTTATATGAAATAGTATTTGATATAGCATCAATTATATGGAAATGTATCTGTTATTATTACAACTGTTTGCTACAAGTTTTTTAGTAACCTACTCTTGTTTGAAGCAATGCATTATATTGAGTTACTCATTATTATTCGAATAAGTTATGTATGTATATATTGCTTACCTGACCAGTTGGAAAACAGTCACTCATCACAATCCGATTTTGAATCTGAGAAATGAAGGAAATGATTTTATTAGAAAAAGGAGTTCGATCTTTTTGCTTGCGTTATGTGGAGAGCGAACAACATCGAGTAGTAGGCCTAACGTTATAACTGCACCACACTTTTATATTGGGTTTTAACGATGCACTATAAATTATAATGATAACCAAGCTCTACTTACATTGGCGTCGGATGAATTATTAATGAGATGATGAGATGAAGGTTTCTTAGGTTATGAGAAGGATAGTGGGAAGGAAAGGTCGTAGCCTATACTGTAGGAACGATCCCAGAATATTAGCCTATACATTACAGAGGGATACCACGAAAAATCCCTGTTAAGATGAACGGTGGTGGGGATCGAATCAGGACCCAGATTCACAAAGAATGTCATCTCTTAAAACAGTATAAGTTGAAACCGTTTCAGGACTTATCGCCAGACTTGGTTGCAAGTCTCATGTACAAAAACTTAATCAAAAGTTTTAAGAATAGTTGATTCTAAAGTTATCACCGGTCTTGACTGGTTTTAGATGGAGATACAACACTCACCTCGCAGTTGATTTCGAAGATTTTGGTGATTTTGCTCACTCAAATTCAATAAGTACATGTTTCGAAGATAAAAATTATGTTGGGACAGTTTGGGAGTAAAGACACTAGCCTATTTTCAATTTATTATATTAATTGTTCGATCCTAACCTCACATTTACACGTTCGACTGACACCTGACAGAGTCAGAGGTAAACAAAATCCAAAGCCTTCTTGATAATCAACATCAAAAAGATTCACAACAAATTATACCGAGTAAACAAATGTAGAAATTTAATTAATTTAGATGAGCGTTAGCGAAGATTTCCATGAAACTTACTGAGCTTTGTCTGTCTGTTTTTGTTTCTTTGTTTGTTTGTTTGTTTGTTTGTGGGCACTGCACAGGTCGCAGGATTTGACCGATCGTCATGAAAATTCTTCTGTATACGCAAACTTATCCAAATTAGAACTGTATAGTTTTGGGGTCAAATCGGTTGGACCATTTTTGTAAAATATCATCTCAAAATTTTTAAAAGCCCCATAAGATTAGGCTGAGCGGAAAATTTAAAAAAATAAAATCTCACCAATATAATTCAAATTTTTCCCAAATGTAAACACCGAAGTGATACACATAATTTAAAATTTGTATCCAATTCGGACCAGCCGTTTCGAAGAAAATAATGTAATACATGTTCTTTATTCATTGAATAGATAGAAATAATAATAGCAGAAAAATGTTGCAGTGCAGTCACGGCTTTCTAGACTCGTTGGTCGAATGAAATATATTTTATTTGATCAAGGTGTGTAGAGTTTTGGATTATACTTTATATAGAGATCTCGCTCATCTTCCAACGCATAATCTGCGTTTGCCTAGTTTTAAATATTACCTTGTTAGATGAGCGTTAGCGAAGATTTCCATGCTACTCTTACAGAGCTAGTTTGTCTGTCTGTTTTTTGTTTTGTTTGTGGACACTGCACAGGTCGCAGGGTTTGACCATATACATCTCTATGGTTCGACCGATCGACATGAAACTTTTTCTGTATACGCAAACTTATCCCACTTAGAACTGTATAGTTTTGGGGTCAAATCTGTTGAACCATTTTTTAGAAACATCATCTCAAAGTTTCTAAAACCCCCAATGAGAATGTGTTTGAAATTCGAACCAGCCGTTCGAAGAAAATAATGTAATACATGTTCTTTATTCATCGAATAGATAGAAATAATAGCAGAAAAATATTGCAGTGATAAATCCACGGCTTCCTAGACTCGTTAGTATCGAATGAAGTAGCCCTATATTTTATATGATCAAGGTGTGTAGAGTTTTAGATTTTAGAGTTTTAGAGTTTTAGATATCTCGCTCATCGTTCAACGCATATTCTGCGTTTCCCTAGTATAGAATATACTTCATTCGATACCGATACCAGAAGAAACACGTACAGTTGAGAGCATAAAAATTGAGAAATTTTCTCAAAGTCCGCAAGTCAATACTAATCGAACAGATAGTAGTTGCCTTCGAACTTGTATCAGGAGCTCTGAGAAGTTTGAAGGCAACTACTATCTGTTCGACTAGTATTGACTTGGGGAATCAGAAAAAAATCTAATTTTTGTGCTATTATGTACGATAACAGATTATGTGCGCCTCAAACAGATTATGTACTTACAGACATGATCTTATTGTTTCGTAATGAAGTCAATAATAATATAATATTAATAATATTAGAGACTTTATTTTGATGCTGAAACAACTACTAAATCGGCGATATTCAGCATGAGCTGCTCTACCTTATGAAATGTATTGAATGAAATGTCGAGATGAAATGTATTGGATTTTCGCAAATGCTCGTCGAGGTATTACCAATTAATCTTGACCAATAATGCTAAACGAAATCTTGACATGTATGAAATTGAGTAGTAGGCCCGAGGGGTTAACAACTCCTGAAATCCGGTGTACACTTGCCATGAAGTCCCATTGAAATCCCTTGAAATCCGTATGAAATCTATCGAAATCCTCTGAAATTTCTTGAAATCCCCTGAAATCTCTTGAAATCTCTGAAATCACCTGAAATCAGGTGTACACCAAATTTGCGAGTTGTAAACCCCTCGAGTATGCCTATCAAGCGAATCACAAACTTATGAAACAATTGAATTTCATATATTGGGTTTAACGACGCACTGTAATGATAGCGAAGATCTATTGGCGACGGGTGGATGATTAATGAGATGATGGGATGATGAGATGAAGGTTATGTGTGTGTGTGTGTATATATATATATATATATATATATATATATATATATATATATATATATATATATATATATATATATATATATATATATATATATACATCTATATAAACATCGCCTACCCCGTCGTACAAAATATTCTCATTGCCCCTCCTCCACCCCCTTCCAACACCGCGTATCATTGTAATGTCGTATCAGCTGTTTTCCATACGAGTCACCCCAATAAAAGCAAATTTATGTCTCCAAACATTTGTATAGCAATATTTCGACTTATCACCGGTACTAAACGAAGTCAATGGCGAAGAAATGAATTATTGTTTAGTACATCATTGCACTGTTGCTGGCTTTATTATAAATATAGAATGTGGATTGTTGTATTTTGAGGTCATATTTTGTGATATGGTTTGGTCGGCGGATTTAGTCAGCAAATGAAAACGCATGAATGAATCTAGCGCACATTTCCAAAATTATAATGTATGTGCATGATAGTAACAGTGATGAGGTTGCTATTCGAAATCTAATTGTTTGGTGACCCAAAAGATGAAAAAATGCTATGTTAACTAAATTTTGCAGTAGTTAAACTTATTCTGTGATGGTGTGAAATGTGATAATACCATTAATATATGATAAATCAAAACGGTTTAGTAGAATGTTAGGTAGTACTTTTTTTCCTACATAATTAGATAAAGATTATTCTTTTACTCAGCTATTATGGATGCTCTTATAGAGCAGAACTTCATAATTGTACAAAAAAGATATTTTATGTAATCCGTGTGAATACTGAATTAAATGATAATGATAAAATGTTGTGCCCTATCCAAGAGTGCATGTGTGTCTTTAGTTTTAGCTGGATTCAGCGAGCATCGTTTGAGAAAAAATATGTTCAACAATTTCAATGCACTCGTTCAGTTTTTGAGATGTTCATTTGCTGCGAATAAAGAAGTTAGTTCTAAAGAGCCCTACACATCGATATAGTAGTGTATTTTGAAACAGTAATTAAATTCCACTACACAATAATAATTTCTCAAGATTATGTGTTTGATTTCGTGAGTTCAATTTCTAGATATTAATTGTTATTGTTATTCCATGTTTATTATAATTTTTGCAGGACCTTGGGAACAGTGCTAAAAAAATTAAATTAAATTAACATATTACTCAGTGCTCATAAAATTCATTCAAGACAAACTATACTTGGATTTTGGAAAGATTAATTTTATTTTTGTAACAATGTATTTTTTTAGTTAAAAGAGGTTCAAAGAGGTTCAAGATTCATTCAAAGAGGGGGTAGTGTATCGGGTGAAAATTTACCATTTTTCCCATCTTTGGTTGTTTTATTGTATCATTAATTTGTATTTGAATAAATATATATTACTACAAATACATTGTATACTACAAATACAAATTAGATATAGGCCTACACGTCTATAGGCAGCACAAAAATTACGAAATCCGGAGTCCTCAAGTCAATACAAGTCGAACAGATAGTAGTTGCCTTCAAACTTGTATCAGGAGCTCTGTGAAGTTTGAAGGCAACTACTATCTGTTCGACTAGTATTGACTTAGGGGCTCTAAAAAAATATCAATTTGTGTTTATACATTCAGCGTTCCATCGACTTGTCGTTTGAAGGTAAGTTGGCAAGAAAATGTTGGATTTTAAATCATTATGCTTAACAACGAAACAGAAAGATTAGTGAAAACACCACTTATGATCCCAGGACGTGCCCAATAGTAGGTTGAATTTTTCACAATTATTTTTGTGAAATCACTATTTTTCTCGAGCGTGCTAATCAGTAATTTTCCGGTACCCGGAAAAAACTGTACAAGTAATTTTGGTATATTTTATATTTTCAGTTTAATATAGGTTCACTTGAATGGTGCTGCATTAATTCAATCAAAATATAATTATTTGTCAGAAGCAGTATTTATCACTTTTAGATACTACCACAGACGAAAGATACTTCATATATCTTCCTAACTAGACTTATCTACTAGCAAAAAATCCATTATAAAGAAGTTGTGATCGGTTCCTTGAAAGGCAGCGTTTAATCAAAATAATGCTAATATTTGTCAAGCAGAATTATATATTTTATGCCTCGCAAGAATTCCATTGTACCGGTTGAACCACCGATGAAGTTGTTGTAAAATGCGCAGCAGCACTGCACGGCGTAATCATGATTTTGACGTTTACCTTTTGACTTTGGCATACCTCTTTGGACGTTATATTAGTTATCAGCTGCTTCCATTGCGTGTGATAAAGGCGTATAGACTTTTTGACTTATGGAGGTTAGAATGTTACATGAATTCGTGGAATAGGCCTAGGCATACATTTACTCATCGTTGTGTTAATAAATTGTTAATTTCATAAATTATCAAGTTTTATTCAGGCCTACTGCAGTCTGATCGTGACTGAGTGTATGTTACATCGGAAATTGTGGTTAGGTCATAGATATTTATGTACTTAGTGGCTAGGTGTCGTCTAGACCTAGGCCCTACCATTGGCCCTACCCTAGACCCCTAGACCTACTGTTTTCGAGTTGTAAATCTGATCTGTTAAAATGTGTGGTTGTAGACCTTACTTGATCTACAGATGGAGACTGTGGATAAGACCTGTTGTTATGACTGTGTACACTTTAGTTATAGTAGTGCTTTTACCAATACTTATTTCAAATGCAATAAGAAATGGTTTTAGTAAACGTGATCAGATAGCTTTAATTGGAGGAGTATTCGTCATGATGGCCTTACCGATATCATTTTGGGGAATTACTCAACACATGGTACATTACACTAAACCCCGGTTACAGAAACATATCATCAGGTACGTAAACAAGACTGGAGAGGTCTATCTTAGGTTAGGTCATGTTGATAGCTCCGGGAGGGAGCGCCGGGGGCCCTAGCCATAGTTGACCTATGATATCCGAGTGCATAATTTTATGCAAAGGCCTAGCCCTAACATAGGCCTATGTATACACTTAATTTATGTCCGTAAGGTGTGAAGACTTCTTTCAGTCTATTATGTGTGTTGCCACGACTCATTCAGCTATTGCACTGCGTTGGAAACTAGAGTCAATCTGGCATGGGTTGAAGTACCACAAAAGGCATGTTTTATTTTGAACATCGGTAATATATCATCCAGGATGGACCTAACCCCAAATAACCTAGGTACCTGTTGCTAGGTTCGTTGAGGTAACAATAATCGTAACACGAGAATAAATATTTCACATTACCGTATGTGTAATCTTAATCGGAGCTTGATGCAATGAGTAAAGTTAAGTTTACCTGCCATAGGGAATGTTACGATAGTTGGGAAGTTTGTCGGTTATTTTACTGTGACACCGATCGTGGCCAATTGGTGTTTGATTTCCGAGTTTTTGGTGTGTTCTCAAAGATCTTGTTTATATCTATCAGAAAAAGATGCAGGACGTCAAGAATTGTTGGTTTTTATAGTTTTTAAACTCTATTGAATCTAATGGTTTTTGCATATGTATATACGTATGTATTTTGACAGCTGTTCATCAATGTTGTTTGGGGGGGGTTGATGCCGTTGTTGGGGAGGGGTGATTGTCGGTTAGGTTATTGGGGGAAGTGGGGGGGGGGGGGGGAAAGACATGCTCAGTGTCTCAGTAATGTTACCGTTGTGGGGACACTGGGACAACATGTTCAAAACAGAAATGTCCAGGAAAAAATCTGACGAATGGACACTGTTACTCATAGTGAATATCATTCAAACTTGGCACCGGTATATATTTAAAGCTTCTTTTTTTTTGGATTGTTGAGGACCGACTTCCATAGGCCTACTAAGAACATGGCTTGTGTTTGTGATTTCTTGCAATCCGCACTCAATAGACTTGATTATTACTGGGCACCAAGAGTTCAGAAAAGTTGACAACATTTTAATGGCTATATACATAGTGAGAAGGGATGTGAACAGAGTATTTCCATATAATTGTATTGCAAAATATTCATATGACACTATATTTTTCCTTTTCAGAATATTATGGATGGTGCCAATTTATGCGGTAAATGCTGTAAGTATAGGGACCTCACTGTATCCCGATCATGTCCCGGTAAAAACAAATTTCAAAAGTATATTCTCGGTTCAATCGATCTATATATAATTGGATTTATGAAATGACAATCTAGACTCAGACCTAACACAAATTCAATTAAACCAAAGGTTGTATAATAACGACAGTTATTTCTTAATTTCATTGGTTTATTCATGTAAAATTTCAAACTCCATATGTACAACTGGCATTGAGTTTGTACTAACTCAATGCTATTAGTCAGTTTTACGAATTATTCATTGTGGATTAAGTGATAATTAGTGTTTTTCAAACGTATTATTTACCACCACGTATAGCTCAGTTTCCAATCCTAGTTTGATATCATGCTAATTAATAATTATTATACAATTTTGTATCCAAGAAAGAAGACGATCATGTACCAACAGAATAAATACAAATATCAACATTAAATATGTATTATTATGTTATAATAATCCTTTTATTGTTGATGTTCAAAAAAAATGTCTTCTGAGGTATTTAATAAATGAATGATAGCATTAATGAAAATAGTCGTGATATTTTTAGGGTAATATTTTCAAGATCCTAATATGATTTTTCTGACGAGGTTTCAGATAGGAAGCACAATACCGGTAACATCTTTCAAATGTGTTAACACCTTGAAGTTGCAGCAATATTATGTAATAACTGAGGTTTTTATAAGTATTTTGTTGGTAGACCACCTGCTTCTTTCGTGGATACAAGTATAGCATATAGCATTACGTATTCTAATTTTTCGTAATAAAGGCACAAAACAAATAATACGCAGCCTTCTGCTGCTTTAAAAAAATATACAAATTGAAATCAGGATCGCTAGATTGCAATTAGGTATCGCTAAGATTGAAGCAATATTCAGACCACACATTTAAAATGTTTCATGTGGTGTTACACTCCTTGAAACGTAAAGTTGTATTATTTTCGACAAAAATTAACGTTGCTCATCTAAGGGAGCTTCAAATAGCGTTTACCAATATAGAAGATAACCTTGTTGTGCTATAACCTTGTAGAAGATAACCTTGTTTTTGTTACAGTGGCTAGGCTTGGTATTTCCTGATCAGTCAATTTATATGGACAGTTTACGAGAATGCTACGAAGCGTACGTCATATATAACTTTATGATGTACCTGCTGAACTATCTCAATTCGGAAACCGACATGAACCAAGCTTTGGATGATAAACCAACAATGCAACATTTCTTCCCGTTTTGTTGCTTTGGCGAATGGGAGATGAGCACATACAGAGATTTAATTCATATGTGCAAACATGGAATTCTCCAGTATACCGTGGTTCGACCTTTAACAACATTTATATCCTTGTAAGAACGTTTCTTTTCAATATATAGGCCCAGTTTGTCAATTTGTCAATTTCATTCTATTACTCAATTCTTACTGGTAGGCCTGTATTATTCATAAGCATCAAAGTCTATATTTTATATTAGTTGCAATCCAATAGATTACAATTCACCTGTGTTCAAGTTTGTTATGTTTATACTTTATATACCTTTATTCACATTTTTTAATTTAGAATCCTTTGAATTAGGTCTAATAAAGAAATTCGATCTAATCTAAAAAAAATACACTTGAGGGCTATTGAATGCAATTACTTACATCACTCTGCAGGGAAAAATATCAATCTATACAATATATACCTCACCAAATACCTTATATACCTTACCAAAATCAGGTAGGCCCTAGAGAAACACATTATGGTGGGGTATTTTTTTTTTTTTTAATAATTACACAGTGAAACCTCTATCTATCATTTTTCAAGGGAATGGAAAATAAAACTATCCATGCAGGAAAACGATCCATCCAGGAAAATTTAAGATTGATTATATTTCATATGGGAGGGGGGTAGGAAAAAATGAATGATGAAAGCAGAAAAACGATGGATCCGGGAACGAGATCGGATCGGGACAGAGGTCAATTTGTACTGTACTTCTTGTTCGATGCTTTTCACACTGCCTATAAAAAATAACATGAAAAGTTTCCAACAGATTTTCAAAATATTTTACATCTCTATATGTGCACCTAGTCTTATACTTGGTATCTCTGTGTTTACTAACAAAATTAAACCATCTTTCTAGCTTCTGTGAATTACAAGGAGTATACATGGAAGGAGAGTTTCGTGGAGACGCAGCATTCCCTTACATGATTGCCTTCAACAACTTTTCTCAGTTTGTTGCAATGTACTGCC
The DNA here is from genome assembly GCA_907164805.1 of Brachyptera putata. Classification (NCBI taxonomy): domain Eukaryota; kingdom Metazoa; phylum Arthropoda; class Insecta; order Plecoptera; family Taeniopterygidae; genus Brachyptera; species Brachyptera putata. The sequence continues at coordinate 16,110,589 of OU015468.1, read as the reverse complement.
TAGTACTATTTTACCGTGCAAACCGCACTCGACTTTATCCTATGAAACCGATACCAAAGTTCTTGTGCATCAAAGCTGTGGTTTTCTTCTCATTCTTGTAAGTGTAGTTGAAGTGATACAGTGTTGTGCCAAATTTAAGGCGACTTCAAATCTTGTCAGACGTAGAAATATCACGTTGTTCACTATTATCTTCAGCTTTTGTTTTCAACCAACGTAACGAGAAACAAATTATTTACAGTACAAAGAATTCAGATGTTTAATTATGATTGCAAAGGCAGGCCTTCAGATTAACAGCCTTTTTTTGATGAGGTTAATTATGAGATATAGTCATACTAGGATTCTTGAGATTGAAGATTGAGATGAGATCAATAATTTGAGATCAGGCAGGACAGCTCGATATCTCATAGTGGGACGCGGGACTTTGAAACATAAGGCAGGACTGTCTTACCAAATAATTTTTTTCACCCAAAACTTGCGAGACCTAAAAAAATCACAAAAACAGATGAAATCCGTGAAACTGCAGCCCTGCTCTATAAAAATAATATGCAATTTCTCTTATAGCCAAGGCGTTGTGATTGCTATTCTCGTATACACGGGCGTCATCGGCTCGTTATTCAACACTTCCGACACAGACACCATTAAGAATGTTTCGTCAAAGTCCCAGGACTTCTTGATTTGTATCGAAATGTTCTTGGCTGCTGTCGCTCATCATTACAGTTTCACTTACCGACCGTACGTGGACGTAATGGGTACGCAGTCGTGTTGCGAAGCGTTCCATGCCATGTGGGATGTCTCGGACGTTCAACGAGACTTGAAAGAACACCTCGGAGTTGTGAGCGGTATGTAGGATTTACTTCTCTATCAGTGTAAAAAGTCTGCCTTGTCACATTTATAATTGGGATCTACTTAGGCCTATATTTATGAGACAAATTGAAGATAAGAAAGTACCCATCCATGAACCGAGAACAAAGTTGGAAAAGAGTCGGGAAACCAAGAAGACCAACAACTAACAATCAGATGTAGTCGTCACTTACATTCATCCAATTAGGTGCTTAGGTGTTGTGCCTACCGTTTTCATTTAAATACCGGTACCGCTATTTGTCTGTCGTCAGGTTCGTTGAGCCGCCACATACGGGGACGTGGTGTGTACCGCACCGTCAGCGGCAGCGTGTCCGAGAATAGCCGACTGTTGGTTCCCGTGGAGATTCCTGCGAGTGCTCCGGCACGACTTGGAGAGGTCGAGTATCTTGGTGATTACGACTCGACCAGAGAAGAGGAACCATCGCTGATTGATTTTGCGTTCGAAGCTGATTTACACCAAAAACAGGTCTTGTAAAAGTGAAACTGATTTGGACCACATGTGCAATGGTAACTGCAGGCAAATTATTGTGATTGATTAATACTATACTGCGTATTCCATGATGCTAAGGTTAGCCTAAACCTGTCATTCTTATTTTGAGGTATATATTCCTAGGGGACTATAGACCGAGAGATTTGTATCGGCCTCAGATTACCATGAACAAAGTGTTTGGAATACGTTTTTGGTGATTTTATCTTTTTTTTATTGTTCTAAGGATATTTGTGATATATATTTATTAATCAATTATAATTTTAGTTAAATTTTTAAGGATTTCTGAAGCGCTTAGATCGATTCTACTGAAAGGAACCATCAACCTGGTTCGTCTTTTTTACCCGATCCGATTGGAGTCAAGTTCTTGGCTGAACTACATTATGTAGTATTGTGGTTTTTAGCTAGGAGTTGAAAAAACATTCAAGTTCTGCTTTTGGTGCAATGAAGTGTTGAATCTATTGATACGTGTCCTTGAAGCTATTTGGTTCGGAGTGACATCTTTTAAATATTTCGACAACTGTCTTGAATCACTTTTACGGAAATTCAAATGAAAACGTATAACTAATGTAATACATACACTGTCTATATTATATTCGGTTACCTCGTGTAGGCCTATCGACTACAGTGTAACAGACTTTGTTTACTATACTACCGTTAATTACAAAATCTGAATGTACTTTCTTAGTGAAAGTATCACTAAGAATATCTACCAAGGGCTTTTGCAAAACTAATTTATTAGGGAATGATAAATATAAAATTTCAACGGTAACGTAAAATAGTAACATCTAGGCCTATGCCTGATTGTAGGCATATCATACTTGATGGCATCAGACTACAATCGTTTGAAATCTGAGAAAACGTAGCAATGTTTCCCTGGCTTTTTTGTTGCAATTGAAGCTACAGTGAAGAATATTAGGGCTTTTTTGTCCAACAAGTGACACCAGTCTCAATTCTAATATACATTTTTGTTATTCAAAGGACATCGCAAGTCACAACCCTGCAACTAGATTTTAACGACTTGGCGATATTTATTTCCCTAATTTTTAGAGAAAACTAGAAATCATCACCTCAATTTCTGAAATTATAATTAATTTATTTGTCCTCTAAGATCCAGCCCTATTTTTGATTTGTGACGTAGACACTCTCAGTTCTGTTCATGTTTCTATACAGAATCGCTGAATCGGTAATCCCTACGTCATGACTTTGGAAGACAACAAAATTATAAATTGATTATAATTTATGAAATTGAGTTGATGGTTTCTAGTTTTCACTTAAATTAAGGAAATAAATATTGTCATTATTCATTTAAAATCTAGTTTCATGGTTGTGATGTCCTTTGAGAAATATGCGCAACACTAGGAAACGTGTGATCAAGTGATATTCTCAAGAAGGTTGGCAATCTGCGTCCATTCAGAAATGGACAGTTATTAGTTCATTACCATAACTGGAATAATTTAGAACTAGAGTTGATATATTACCCCATATTTTTATAGTAGTGAAACCAATACCAAAAAAACTTAGCTTGGGGTCCTTATAAGTTGACTAGAAGATCATAATCTTAATTTCCATATGTCAAGCATTTGTCATTATTCATTAATTATGTACAATTAGGTCAGAGGCAAGTATTTGGGGTGAACTGAAAACCAATTTTTGTTTTTAAATATCTATAAGGGGTGAATCGGTGTGGACTATTTCTATTTTCGCAAAAATTGTTGTAAGTGGTGAAATAGCATTTCCGTAGTTTTTCATATTTTTGGTGACTTTTCACGGATTTTGGTTTAGACTTTTTTTCTTAATGCAGATAGGATTTAATGGTCAATAATTATCATTATATACTGCCATTTTGAATTATTTATTCAAAGACAAAAACAGGAAAAATGAAGAAAACTGTATTAATATTTTTACATTTCCTGTAGCTAACTCCTGAATACCTGGTAATTGTGTAACCTATAATAACAATAGGTTTTTTGAACTCGGGGGAAGACCTGAAACGTGAATGTATTGGAGAAAAAAACAGTTTACAAACAATTCGCGTTCATCGGTAAAATCCAAAATGCTTGCCTCTGGGTAGGTATTTACTACGTACTGTAGGCCTATTAGGAGGGATTTGTCCTCACTCTAGATCAGTCACTGTATGGTAAAGTAGGGTAAGTGTATGTATTTTTCTACCGAAGAAACGGACTGATTATTTTATATTCTCTTTAACAATACAGTACAGTAGGCATATAAACAAATATTATCAATGTACTTAGTTAGTACCTTACATGTGTAGTGTATTGTTTTTAGTACAGTACAACAGTACTAAAAGTTTAACAGTAGGCCTACTAAAAGTTTTAACGGTAATACAAGTTTGCTAGTTGGTTTTGCTCATGAAAGCCGAACACCAACAATCACACAGCAACGTTAACACTGACACGGAAGAACAGGTACGAGAGAACAGCAGATTTTTTTTTGCTTCCTACGTGACCAAGGCAGTAGCCAAAATATTGTATTTTGCATGTTTTTGTACATACTGTAAATGTGTGCTATAAACAGGTAAATGATGACGAGTTACTCTACTCATCTGTTCAGGTCAGCTCCTATTCTCTATTTCCGTTTCAAACAAATGGACAAACGAATGATGGAATCAATTTCTATCATAAAATGATAGAATTAGAGGAATCTATATTTGTTGTACTAGATAGATCAGAAATTGTAAAATGGACAAAAAGTGTGATAAGTTATGTTGATGTGATAATAGTAATGACTACTGAATGACTAATGATCAATTACTGTAACAATTGATATTATTGAATATTTAAATATACCGTGTGGCTGACGCTACATGTATTGAAGTTCTGTGTACTTTGAATGACTGATGTGCGGTCAATTTATATAAAAATTTTATTAGAGACTGAAACCTCCAATGAAAATATATATGGTAGGTACGTATATAACTGCAGATCTACATAGACAGCACATAATATAATGACGTAATAACTTGATTATAATTTGTTTGTTACAGTATTAAATTTATACCTACTACACTACATTCTTATCATGAATATGAATACTGTATCAATAAACATGCGTGAATTATTAAAGTTGACTGTTGAATAAATGTGATATCCTGAAGAAATTGTCTACAGTAGGTTCTACTGATTTAATTATCCTTATTTATTATACTTATATCCACGGAATGATATGGTCGTCTTCATCCGGATAATTGTGAAAACTTCGGTAATTACTAGTAATTACATAATCTCACTGCAAGTTTGAGGATTCAATACTTTAAAAATAAAAGTTGTGTTTCTTAACGTAAATTCTTGAGATTTAATTTCAAATTTTAAATATAGATGTGCTTGTTGATTCTTTTATGTATAGGAAGATTATTATTATATTTCGATACACGCAATGCTAGGTACCTTTTCCAATTGCTCTAGCCTCCCGGTATCTATATGGATATCGTTTTTGGTTCTTGTGTTATTTGCATGTATATGAGAGCATGTATATGCATGTATTGTTCCCTTGACTGCTGTTTTCAATACTGACTACAAATACAAGGATGTGACAGTAATAATGTTCAACTCATTGAAATAATCTCTGCAGCTTTTATTATCTCGCTCATCTCACAGCACACATGCTGTGTCTGCTTGGTGATATGAGACAAATTGCTTATGTGTGATTAATATCTCAAAATAAAAAGTTGTTTATGTTACTGCAAAAATACAGTGCAGTCCTCTATCTGTAGTAGAGTTTTTGAGATTGAACTATTGGGATAAAATAAGGAAATAGGCCTACACTATATTAATTGCAATATTTTATAGATGATTCTATATTTTGATGATAAATAGCTTTGAACAGAATATCAATCAATTCATATTCAATAACAATAATATAGAAATTTGTTAACAAATACAATTAATAATGGAACAGTTATGCATTTTTAAAGATAATTGGAATTTATATGCAGCTATACAATACTTCATTTAATTTGTAGAAAGTTGGCTATAATAAAATATTATCAAGTACCGGTAGCCTTTCATTTTCATGAAGGTTATAACTTGAGTAAGTATTTATGGCTCAAGTGATCCATCTAATGTTGGAAAAATGCAATACCTCTTGCACTATCGTATTTTCTATCCATTGGTTGCACTGCATCCACAGGAAGTAATACACCGATTAAAACTTGACTTGACACTGATATGGTTTACACTGGTAAGTAGGTTTGCCATTTGATTTCAATCAGTTGTACCAGTATCTGATATTAAATAAAATGATATGCTGTTGCCAAATATTTTGTACCGTATTGGGTGCAAGAGAAAACTATCCCCCGTGTGCCTGCTGCCAGTTTGTTTCTTAACCACAATAGTAATTTTCTTTTAATATCGATTAAAAATTTCTACTTGGGCGGTGGGCCTACTTATTTTGATCAATTTTAAAATTCTAAAATTTTAATAAGCCTATCAATTTGCAAATTGAAACTGTTCAAACAGCAATTCTTTTTTTTCCATAGCAAAATGATCCTAAATGATCCTTTCGAATACGGCAAACCAATGAGCAATGACTCGATGAGCTTTACTATTTGAACAAACTTTTTCTTCAGGTGTAGAGTCGGGTAATTTCTAAATTTATTAGTAATAAATATTTGACACCTCAATATTGAGACTTGAAACTTGGAATAGTCAAGATGAGAGACAAAATATTTTAAAAAAAAATTATTGAAATATGTAATTAAAATATATCATATACAACAATAATGTTTCCAAGATCCAGTAAACCTTTGAGTAAAATTATTGTAGGGCACATATTTATACTTTACTAACAAAAGTGGGCATTTTAAACTAAAACGTAGTGAAAATTATCACCAGTGTAATACAATGGTCCCTGATTAACACTACAATGAGCATTTGTCAGTACATTAATGGCAAGACCACCATATGACTTGACTATCAATAACAAAGATATGAGCATAAGAAGGAATGGACGGATAGAGACGACCACGTTTAAGCAACAGCTAATTCCATACCAAGTTTTGCTGACCGGGTCACGTTGATTTCTATTCTATTCCATATAGTTGCCATGAATATCGTGAAACACAACCCGACTGTTACTAAAAGTCGTATTACATCGTAAAACCAGGACCCGTATAATTCGGCTAAGGTACTAATTAAAATGAGCAGCATAAAAAGACATGCCGAATAGCAATAATATGTACGTCTTTCTGAACTCAAACGGCGCAAAGCATCTTCACATTCTGCAACACCTTCTTTTAATGCCACCTCACGTTCTTCATTTAATGTAACCGAATCTGATGGGGTATCTGTCATGGTAGTTTTAACTTTAAGAATAGCTAAAACAGCTTCGTGATCCGAATAACTAAATGAGCATTGAGGAACTCGTTCCGGTAAAGGCAGCCGATATGATAAAAGACTGACGTTTGTGTGCGCCCCAGTTTTGTACATGATATAATCAATTCTTTTTCCTGATTTCATAATTCTGGTGACTTTTGGATCGGAATAGCTATTTCGATCCGATTCGTTTGTTCCTTGCTGGTCTTTGTCCCCGGAATCTTCTAGTCCTGCTTGACGACAAATGATACGATATGGAAGATCTCCTGGTTCCGTGTTTAGGTCGCCTCCTAGGATAACGAGGTCGGCGCTGGAAGAAGTCAGGCGGATGAACTGAGCAGTGTCGAAAGCTTGGAGTACTCGATGAGAACGGTACATGTCACAATTGCGGTCATACTCGGCATGTAACTGAAATATGGCATATTAAATTAATTGAAGTTGACGCTTACGTGTTTCTTCAATTAAGCATTCTCTACTTGACTTCCAAGGTCTAGTGCATATTTCAACTTTATACGATTGAATTCTGTAAAATATTAAACAATATTTAATTTTTAATTGAAGTTCACCGTTTGATACAAAAATTGAAAACAATACCAAAATGGTAATACCGTATCAATAGGCCCCTAATGACCTAGATCGGCCTATATTGAAATTTGCAATCGATATGTATACATTGTATGGAAAATATTGAAGGAAATCGAGAATGATTACAATTGTAGTACGGTAACAGACTGGTAATGTACGAAGGTTTCTATCGTGTAGGAGAGGCCTGCGGCATCCGTTTCTCTAGCAAGCAATACAAAATTCACAGCAGCAGACTATCATTCAAGTGATTTTTTTTTTTTAATTGACATTGATTTTGGTTTCGATTTCTAATTTGTTAGAATATTGACGTCAATTATCGGATTCTTCTTCACTACGCGATCAGGCCCAAAGGACCATGCGCTGCTACACGAGTGCTCCTCCATCCTGTCTCTTGCTCTTCTGCCATGTGTCCCATTCTAGGCCCAGCACATGTAGTTCCTCTTTGAGCCCGTCGCGCCACCTTTCCTTCGGTCTGCCCTCGGGTCTCCTCCCTCGGGTCTCCTCCCTCGGGGGACGCTGTCGGTAAATGTTGGGCGCCCATTAGCACGACGTGCCCAGCTCACTCCAGTCGCCAGCTTCTCATTAGGCCGACGATATTAGACTCTCTGTAAAGCTCCTTAGCTTCTGGTTGTCGGATTCACCACATCCCCATTATTGCGTCTTGCACAGGACCGAAGATTCTCCTTAGGATCTTCCTTTCAAAGATGAGGAGTTTACTTAGTTCCTGCTTCCAAACACTCCGGGACAACACGACTAGCTGGATCAGTGACTTCAATTATAGGATTGAAGTCCTAAATTATTGTATTGATTAAAAGTCGCGAAATCAAATGAAAACCTACTATGTATTTATATTGCTTCAAAAATATGAAAAATTAAATTAAAAATCTCGAAATCAAACGAAAACCTACTATTCATGTATTTTGTAACGATGTGCTTTGTTTTCAGCTTTGAAATCTTTTGTGAAACATTTTCAATGAAATATTATTACAGTAGCATTACACTAGGGACTTTGTTATTTTACTCACATGGGCTGTGTAGACGTTGATGGAAAGTCCTGCATGTCGTACTCGACACAGTCCAACACCTTTGCCCCCAAACCAATCGCCGTGCTGAATTTTATGAACGTAACCATTCACTGCCCATTGGTGGAAGAAAACGTCTTCAATTGGAAATCTGGAGAGGATGCAGAGTCCGGACCCCATCACACCGCTATAACGGAGCGAGTTAGAAACCAATTTAGCCCCAAACACTTTTAATTCTGTTTTCAAGATAACGTACGTACTACACTGTTCAATTTAAGGTTTCAGAAAGAGTAAGAAAGAGACATAATGAAGTCATTCAATTACTGCAGTGACTTTAAAGTTTAAATCAACATAATTATTTTGTTATCAATGATAAATACGAGTAGACCTATGCATATCCAAATTTGTTGATAGGGCCTGATTGACTTTATTTGCCGAATACCAAAATTGTATAAATTATCTAGTGAACCAATTAACAAATTTGCCCACTCCATATAACGTTCGGTTCTAGTGCCAGCCACTTACCGGTACAACTAGAGCTACCTATATGGCACGGTTAAATGCTGATTAATTGTTAGTGTTCTCTCAGTGCTTATAGGCCTACCTATTACAGATTGTAAATGCACTGGCATTGTAGTGTTTTCAAAACTTCAACTTACAATCGTTGAATTGTTATTAGCATTATTATGTTCATACACTAGAAAATCGCAGTATATGCATGAGCGACAGGTGATCATACAGTATACAATAAAGCAAATACATTCTGCTGACGTGATTGAATTAATTTCACCTGTTGAGTAAGTAAATAATAACCTTGGATTATGGGATCGGCACAATAGCTACAATCCAAGTAATGACAGAGTTACCTACTTTACTCATTGAAAGTGTGGTACATACCAATACAATTTAATTTGAAATTTTTAGTTGAATTTTTTAACCCTTCGGAACTAGAGTACATAAGTAAATATGCACAGTAATTTGACGCGTACAAATGTTGGACCATGCTATTTGAGTAGTCCTTGTGCGATTCGTCCATTGTCCGTACTATAAAATACCCACAGTTGGTTCAATCGTAAACAAGTTACAATGATGCGTATTACTAACTAGTTCATTTACTGTTCTAATAATAAATGTGTACTGACTTAAACATAGGCTTACCTGAAGAAATAGTGCGAGTATACCAAATCTTCACACGCAGCATCTTTAATTTTTATAAAATCATTTTCGGACCAAACTTCTTGTAAGCAAATAATATCATAGGATGATGTGGCTATATCCTTCGCAATAGCATTCATGCGCTCATGTCGATTCTTCGATATTGATGGAATTCCCCTGTTGAATAAAAAACCATTAGGCCAGTTAATCTGTGTAGGCATAGAGGAACTTCCTTCCTCTATGATGTAGGCCTATTCATTTATAGGGACCCAAACCTTCGTGTCTTTTGGTTCCAGTTATACCTACAAGAAAATAAGGGTTCCTCCTGGCTCCAGTATCAATGCAAATTAGTAGCCCTATTAAGGTTCTATTGCATGACGGTTTCAAATGGTTCCAATTTTAGTTATATCAACTATTCTTGTATTATTATCTTGTTACTACTAAAATAATGTTGAAGATATCAAAGTGGAAGGATACAAAGTAAGATATGATTAACTTGTTGAAATGAGAGCAGTTTTTTAAACAAAATATGGCTTCATTTTTTGTGATTAATCATTCCCACTTGTTGGTGAATGGAGTGAAGGATCCAGAAAAAAAATAGGTTCCGGTTTCTGGCCCGTTTATATATTGGGTTTCATGCATTGTAATAATAACAACTACCGGTATCTACTGATGTTGTTGAATAATGAAAGGTAGGATAAAAAGTCATGTTTTAATAATTGTTATGGACAAATTTAAGGAAGTCGTGCCAACGTGGCCTGGTCTTGAGAAGCCATCGCATATTATATTAATGACGGAGGAAAGATTGGGCGTAGGTTCGAGTCCCGCATAAGGCTTAAAGTTTTAGTAAGACGTCCTTTCACCTATCACCACTTCATCGTTTCACTATTACATGCTCATTCGTACCCCCATATAACCTAGCTGTCGATGGGGTGACAGGAGGCCAGTGGGACACACTGCGCATGCGCGCACCAAATGTAGCCTACGTCATTGTTCGCGGCAAGATGTCAGCTGTCAAACGTCCAAACTGGCCTCCTGTCACCTAGTGCTCCGTATGGATTTTGGTGGAACTAGCAGCACTGTTGGTACCAGCCTTCCAGCACATGGAGATAGACCGATTCAAGAACTAGGTCTATTCTAGACTGTGCTCCTGGCACTCTTTAGAAACTTACCAACAATTCAATGATAATATTCTAATGTCAATATCGCCAAGCACTTTATCTGCCATGGTCAAGTAGATATCAGCAAGTGTTCGTGACCAGCCTATAGCTTACGATCGGCCTAGGCCGACAATATTTACAATTTTTTAATTATTAGACTATAACCCAACTCCAACTAGACGAAATGACAATGACAAATCCACGGTCTAGAACCGTGGACCACAGACCACCAAACTGCAAAGAGCTCATTAACAGCAGGATGTAGTGATACCAGTGACACCAACTGACTTTATCATAATGAGCACATCAGCCCGAACCTTGCCATTTTCATCAAGCTTTTTCTGTTATCTATGACTAGACATTGTTATACTGTTTCTCACTGTATTTCTGTACCTGCTAAATGAAATAAAGACTTATTATTATTATTATTATTTATCAAAAAATTATCTCGTGTTGTATTTCTTATGTTGGTGAAACTTCATTTTAGACAGCTGTTCACGAGAGAGAGCCAGGAAGCCAGGACAAGTGTCAATAAAGATCGTACATAACCTAAAATAAGTTTGAAGAACAAAAATGTTATGTAATGGTGAAATAGTTTCTGATAATGATGAAATGTTATTCAACAACCAATAAAATACAATGTATAACATTCAAAAGCACGGCTTTGTCAACTGTTTATCTAAACGTATTCGAACTCTGAAGGAAATATGTGTTTCACAAGAGACTCATAATATTGGAGTCATCAAGGATGATATCAGTCGAACCAGGTCCTTCTCAAACTTTGCCAGGCCCAGACTTACCAGCACATACTTACAACGTACTGGAGGATGTTCCTTCAACCCCAATGGGATGACAAGGGTAAGATTGATCTCAATTTGGACTTGGGCCCGAGGTCAAGCGTTTTAGAATGGCTTAGCCGAGAGGTTTATCTCTTGTGAACATAGGCCTACCTTTTCTCTATGAAGAGTAGGCCTATGCCCATTTTATGTGGCCTGAATAGGTCCATGCTCTGACTGTTGAATGCTGTTTTTCTTAAGTACCAGTAGCCTAGGCATAGTAGGCATAGACCTAAGGCCTATGGCCTATTAGTGTCTAACAGATATTTATATTTTCTAATAAGGCTCAACACCTAATGTGTGCGAGTTGAAGATTTGTACTCATCCTAGCTCTCGAGGCAAGACCTGTAAAATTTGACTAGGCCTAGGACAATCTGAACTTGAAAAATACCTGGCTCTCGACCAGCTTACCTTGAAACAATACTAATGTTACTTCCACAGATTGGCAGACAGATAAGAAGAGAGTACCGAGCTGTTACAAACTTACTGTATAGATCTGGTCTTCACGATGTTAGACAACTATCACAAGCCCTCTGTACACGAGAATTCCATACTAGTTCTCCAGCCTCTCAGCAAACTCCACCTCCTGAAGATCCAAACAAAAAACCACGGAAGGATGAAGAAGAAGATAATAAAGTCTCGTCATTATTAGCGAAAGCGTTCCTTTGGATGCTAACAGCATACATGCTCATTGCAATTGTTTCTTTATTATTCCCAAGTAGTAATCAGCCCGAGGTGAGTATTTAACCTCGCATCACAATCCTAAAACTAGATTTAGAGAAAACTAGAAATCACGTCATAACTCATGGTCTTTGGAGGACAAAATTATAATTTCTTGAATTCAGGTGATGATCTCTAGTTTTCTCTGAAATTAGGGAAATGAATATCATCGTTATTCATTCAAATCTAGTTTCAGAGTTGTGATGTTGTGATGTCCTTCAATAAAGCCTAATTATATTTTAAGTATAAGTCAATTGTACCAATTTACAAATCTTTATTTTTATCAAGCTAGGCCTATAGTACAGTAGGCCTACATAGAAATAATTTAATTAAATAATCATGCTTCATTGTTGCAGGTAGTGCGATATGTTTCCTGGAATGAATTTGTTCATCAAATGTTGGCAAAGGGAGAAGTTGAAGAAGTGATTGTTCGACCCGATGTTGACATTGTAACTATTATCCTTTACAATGGAGCTATTGTCAAAGGTAAAAGAGTAAGTATCAATTGTTATTTTAAATAGCCTTGCATTTGAACACCATTCTCTTTTTCGTAGGTATTTAACATAATCTCATTTCAGATGGATCACAAAACATTTCACATGAACATAGTAGATATTCACAAGTTTGAAGAGAAGCTACGAGATGCAGAGAAAAGACTTGGTATTACCAGCGATAATGGAGTTCCCGTTGTGTACGAGCGCAATTCTGACACGGCTGGTAAACTTTTAGCTTCGCTTATTGTTGTTGGACTTTTGGTAGCCGTGCTGTCGCGTAGCAAGGGCATGAAATCACCAATGAGCATGGATTCCTTTGTAAGTAAACAGATATTATCTTGTGACCTGCGTATATTCCATTAATTAATATGTTTTCAGGTGGCTGTAATATAAGGGGTATAACGTGAAATGAGAAGAAATTACCGGCACATTTAACTCAGATGCCAAAGCGCTCGCTTGATGTGATCCGGTAGGATAGGGGCATATTGGACCTGGTTCCACCTGCTTGTGCTTTTATGTACGTACAATAAACTTCGTAATTTCTTCTATTCTAGACACAAATGGGCAGAGCTAAATTCACTCTGGTTGATTCGTTGACGGGCCCAGGAAAGGGTGTTCATTTCGCTGATGTGGCAGGCTTGAAAGAAGCAAAACAAGAAGTAATGGAATTTGTTGATTATCTAAAACGACCAGAGCACTACCGAAGTCTCGGAGCTCAAGTGCCTAAAGGAGCGTTACTTCTCGGCCCACCTGGCTGCGGAAAAACTCTTCTTGCCAAAGCCGTCGCCACCGAAGCAAATGTACCGTTCTTGTCCATGAACGGTTCCGAATTTATAGAAATGATAGGAGGCTTGGGAGCGGCTCGAGTCAGAGATTTATTCAAAGAAGGACGTAAACGTTCACCCTGTATTATTTATATCGACGAGATCGATGCGATTGGACGGAAAAGAAGCTCAGGATCAGGACAGTTTGACGGGTCGTCCGGGGAAAGCGAGCAAACGTTGAATCAGCTTCTTGTAGAATTGGACGGAATGGCAACGAAAGAGGGTGTCATTATGCTAGCTTCGACCAACAGAGCTGACGTTCTCGATAAAGCTCTACTTCGTCCAGGAAGGTTTGATCGACACATTCTTATCGATCTACCCACATTAGAAGAAAGGAAAGAAATCTTTGAGCATCATTTAAAGGGTATTGCTCTCGAGAATTCACCGGCACATTACTCGAAGCGTCTTTCTTACTTGACACCAGGATTTAGTGGTGAGTAACTTGTAGGATGACAGGACATAAAGCAGTGCAAAATGCTTTAATTACCATAGTCCGGATTATACGAACAGGCGTGCGCACAGGATACGCAGAGACAGCCCAGGCCGTACCGAGTGCTACACAAGAAGGGTACACTGAAAATTTTATCCTGAATTATCTCTAACAATTGTCACAGAAAATTTCTTGCACCAGAATAATTTTTAAAAGCTGTGGAATCATCTACAATTTCTTTTAAATTTCAAAGACCCCGCGGGACTAAGTGGAAGTCTTCCCAATTATCGGCTCGCGATCGTGTACATTATTGGCTTTATTTCCGTTTTGCAGAGCATCTGTTTTCATAGGTAGTATTTTAGTATTTATGTGTTCAGTATTTGAAATTATGTTTTCAGCTCACATTTGAATACTCCCCTTTGACATGTGAACCCTACTTGAAGTGGTTTATAAATTGTTCACTTCCTCAGGTGCCGATATTGCCAACGTATGCAACGAAGCCGCCCTCCACGCAGCTCGGTTCAAACAAACGTGCGTGAGAGGCAACGATCTCGAGTACGCAATCGAACGATTGGTCGGCGGCACCGAAAAGCGCAACCACGCAATGTCCCCAGAAGAGAAACGAGTCGTGGCATACCATGAGTCGGGCCACGCGCTCGTCGGATGGATGTTGCAGTACACGGACGCTTTGCTGAAGGTGACGATCGTACCGAGAACGAATATGGCACTCGGTTTCGCTCAGTATACCCCGACAGATCAGCGACTCTATTCGTCGGAAGAATTGTTCGAACGGATGTGTATGGCGTTGGGCGGTCGAGTAGCAGAATCGTTGACGTTCAATAAAATCACGACTGGAGCGCAGAATGATCTGCAGAAGGTGACCAAGATAGCATATGCTCAGGTGATACTTTCTTTATATTGAATGTATTTTTATTTTTTCGTCCATCGCATGCCTATGATTCAGTTTCAATGAACAATATGTTGACACAGGTGAGCCAATACGGCATGAATCCGACTGTCGGTCTTGTCTCGTTTCCTGAGAAGGAACCCGGATCTGGCAAACGGCCGTACAGTAAACGACTCGCAGCTCTTATGGATCTAGAGGCAAGGAAGCTCATAGCTAACGTTTATAAGAAAACAGAAGACGTTCTCACAGTGAATAAAGACAAGCTCGAGTTGGTGAGTACTGAGTAGATACTAGATATGATGGTTGAGCAAAGGCCCTATATAAGATATGTTGCACTTTGCACTGAGTAAAGCACTGGAAGCACTGAGTATTACTATAAAAATCTTGAATAGGGCCTATTTGTAATCTAAAGCACGGTACGCAGGGATGTTTCCAGTCGTCACAATATACCTTTTCAAAAATGAAAGAGCCACGTAACGGCGACGTTTGAAGTAGAGCGGAATGTTAGTCCTTTGCTACCAACGTTTACTTGTAATGTGATAATAGTTACAACATTAATATGTTTACTATCTGAGTATATTCCAAGTGTTTTGAATAGCTATGCACTCACCTGATGAGATCCAATAAGATTGAAACATGTTGTGAGTTTTACTCATTTATTAATGTTTCTGTGATTTTCACCGGCTATTTCCTACAGTCCGTAGAAAAGGTAGTGGGACACGTGAGTTTGTTGATGTTTGTGGAACCTACCTCCCAGAATTTTTGTCTAGTCCATTTTCTGTTATTTTGTGACCTATCCATATGTTTCCTCCAACCTGTAGCCTACCCACCTCATATTGCTCATATCACTTGTTTCTCTTACTTTGCATCATCATCTGTCATTCATCTCTCATATCATCCATTATAAATTGATATTATCTTATCATTTATTATTTATTGTATGTTTATATTCTATTTTTGTATCAGCTGGCAGAAGCACTAATTAAAAAAGAAACATTGAACTATCAAGATGTCGAGGACCTGATTGGCCCGCCACCTTTTGGGATGAAGAGGCTGATTGATCCTGTTGAGTTCGAAGTGTCTGTCCAGAAAGCTGCCGGAGAAGGAAGTTCCGGAGACGAGCCAACCGGGCAACAGGAAGCGAACAACAATAATGGTGGGAATGGTAATGAAGATAACGTTAGTCCCGGTGGACCGAAAAGCAACCAAAGTGTTTGAAAGTAGACTAACCGATATTTGAAGGTGTACCAAATTGTATTTCATGTTAATATGTGTTACGAATAGTTAGTGAAAAATAAAAGAAGAAATTTGTCGAAATGGTATTGAACTAAGCCCTACAGTAAAGCCTCGTTAATTTGCTGTGGTAACTGAAATTTTTCTGTGATTCAAACAATAGTTCTGGTACCTACAGACTTTTGACCCAATAGGCAATAATAGCTCAATGTTAAATATTTCAATAGTTTAAACTTTTATTGGATGAGCAAAGCAGACTCAATTTTGCTGTACGCCTAAAAAAAATTAGGGCGCTCCACAGGTTGAACTAAAATAAAATGGTTGAAACTTGATACGCATAGGCTTATTTGTCTTAACTCGATACTGCATAGTTCTTGTGGTGCAATTGGTTGAACTACTTTAAATAAAAATAATTTGGGAAGTTTGAAAAACCTCATAAGAATAACGCAGGGGGCAAAATATGTGGAAAAAATGTCTCCGAATAAATTAAATTTTTACCGGATTTGAGCACTCGAATGATATGCATTAGGCCAAAGTTCCGTAAGATTCCAAATTTTTTCATGAATCGGGAGAACCGTTTTAAAGATAAAATCTCTATGTAATTTTGTTTACGTATCAAATAAAGCTATATTGGGTCGTAAAAAATTATCAGTATCAGGAAGGCAGTGAGTTGATATTTTCATGATCAAGGTGTGCGTGTGTACAGCTTTCCATTACATTTAATAAAAAATCTCGCTCACCTTACAACGGATTTGCTGCGTTTTCCTATTGATTCAAAATATTCATTTTTGGGTCCATAGAATTGAAGAGGGCTTACTGTACAAAACACTACTCATGAAAAAATATGGTTTTCCTATTCCTTATCCCATATTAATTAGAAGAGCTAGCAAAGTATCTATGCAATCAGAAAAATCACGGTAGACCCACGATTGTGGAAATGCATTTTCGTACGCCCAAACATTGCAACCAGAAGTTTTTCAAAGACAGAATTATACAACATAATCACAACACTAGCGGAGCATTGAACCTGAGTCACCAATAAGGACGACTGAAATGTACATTACAAGCAGTTCACCAATCAGGTTGCAGACTTTACAACAATCTTCCTTTAGAGATCAAGACAAATATGGAGCAAAACGTACTCAAATATATTCCCAGAAACTAATGTTGAGCCACTCTTTCCACAGTAGAGACCTCTTTCTAAAGCATCATTGAATTTAACATCCAAGTTCTATTAGGACTACCTTAATTTTATTTATATATTATTAATTTATTGTGATTTCTCGTCTTATATTTTATACGTAGGGCCTATCTGTTTTTTACTTATTGACAATGTTGACATGAAATAATTTGTAAAAACAGCTAAGACAATACAATACACAATGACAGCTGTCCCTGTGGCTCAATTAACTAACGCGCACTTTGTTAGAAACTGAAGTCCGTTGGGTGTGGGTTTGAGTCCCGCACACGACATGGGTTTTATAATCATCCTCTCACCTATCGTTCATCAAACGCTGACTCATCCAACTTGGAACTGTATAGTAATTTGGCCAAATCAGTTGAAGTATTTTTGAGAAGAACAATCTCAAAATGTTGAAACCCAGATTAAGCTGGGCAGAAAAAGTTGTAAAAAATATCTTCAGAACAATTCCACTTTGTAGTGAATGTTAATACAAACAAGATAGACATTATTACACATTTTGAATCCAATCGGACCAGCTGTTTTTTTTTAAATAATAATAAATGTATTTTTTTAAATCAAATAGTTGGAAATAATAGCTGAATTCAGAACCAAAACTAACGCAACCCTCAATACATCTTGCTATGTGTAGCTCGACTTGGGTAGGTATATGTAATAACCTGTGGTCTGTGGAGAGCATCTAAACTGAAAAAATATTATCTGATCCAACTTACCTAACAAATCACAACCTAACCTAAACTAATTTATTATCATCTAAAACTGACACAGTTATACTAGAGTCGATAAAGCAGTTCTACCTTTTAGCCTTGCTACTTTATCGACACTGGTTAATGAACAACAGGGCTTGCTTGCATGGTGCCGTGATACACGGCTTTCTAGATTTGATACGTTTACTTATGATTTAGAGACTTCAAGTCAAGGTGTGTACGTTTTCAATTTAATATAACTAGGCAAACGCACATGTGTTGTAAGATGAGCGAGATATTTAAGTGAAGAAAAATCTATACACCTTGACTCGACGTATAAAATATACGTCGTTCGGCAACTGTCCAATCTAGAAAGCCGTGAATCTCAGAAACATGGGCGGTTCTGCTATTATTTACAACTATTTGATGAATAAAAAATATTTATTAAATCATTTTCTTAAAAACGGCTGGTCCGAATTGGATATAAATTCGTAATAATGTAGGCCTACGTCTACATCATTTATGTGTTCAACATTCGGCGAAAATTTCAATTTTTTTGTAGAGATTTTATTTTACAAATTTACCCGTCCAGCCTAATCTTGTGGGTTTTTAGAAACTTTGGGATGCTGTTCCCCAAAAGTGATCCAACCGATTTGAGCCAAAAACTATACAGTTCTAAGTTGAAGAAGTCTGAGTGTACAGAAAACTTCACCTTCAAACCTTGGGGAAAAAATCAGATTTAGCTTCATAAGAGTGGGATATAAGTTTTCGCTATCGCTCATCAATATCTGCAATGCGCATATGCTGCGTTTGCATAGTACCTATAGAAACTAATTAGTCCATAGTGTAAATATATACAAGCAAATTTTGAGCACGTTTTGTATAATAATTAGTGAACTGGTAAAAATATAGCAATCTCAGATCACTGTGCCTAATTTATTCAATTAATGCATACGATTAATTAATTATTACTTTTACCATTACTAAATTATCATGGATCATTATTTTCGTGTCTATAGAATCATGATGATAAAACGAGGTAGTCTGAAGTAATTAACTGCCTTGAGAGCGTGGGAGTCGATTTAGCGAAATATCTATCATAATTCAAAGGAAACACAGATATTTCCAATACTTCCAAGTTGTGTAAGTTATAACTATTCAATCCTCACATCGCCTAATTGTCATATTATATACAGCTTGATTTTTTTTCGCTGTATAACTTGACAATTATGCTGTGTAAGTTGAATAGTTATAACTTACACTATCTTTAATTAATGTATCAAAATTATCTGTGTTTTAGAATTTTGATATCTCATACTGTTCGAGAGTTATCACCAAAAAACTGATATTTCTCTAAATCGACTCCCATGCGCACTTGAGCGAATCAGACGCGGCGCAGTATATAATCAGTGACACCAAACGCAACGTAAATAATCACAGTAACGTATGCCTTTTATAATAATTTATTCTAATTATTGTCGAGATAAAAGGTGCGGTGCAGCCGGGTAAACACACCTGTTAGTATGAAGTACCGCCGGCGGCTAAACATCTGCCTGCCTTGCTCGGGCAGGAATGTGGGCCAACCAGCTTTACCTATGCTGCTAAGGGGTACCCTCTAAGGTAGATTCACTTTCCAACTTCGTATTATGTATGTAACACTGATGATTGTTCAAGCTATCTTTAGATTAAAACCAATAATTATGTTTATATAATGCTGATTTGGGAACAAAGTCATTATCAGCCGTGAAAATCGTATTTGTAAAGAATCGAAGTTAGTGGCGTTGGCTTTAGTGAAGACTAAAATAACATCTAAATAATAAAATATACCGTAATGTCAACAACAAAATTGATACGTTAAGAAAATAATAAAAAAATAATACGAATAAGGGAAACCTTCTTAATGCTCCACGCCAAAGCTGGTATCCTTGCCAAGTAATTAAGTGAACATTTCCCCTCTCTACTAGCTAATGAGGCAAAATGTGAAGGCGGCAAAGTATGAGGGAAAGAAGGGAACACTGCCCAAGGCATTTCGTAAAACTCCCAAGCAGTCTGTCGTAGCAAGTTGCAGGTAGACAACGTAGGTGGCCGTGCCAGTGCATTCTTTTAGGGTAGTATTTTTTACCATCGACATTCCATGCCTCGGTCATTCACGAAACTCATGCACGTTTAGGTCATTTCGTGTTAACATTGTTTCAATGCGGGCAGCCATTTGATCGGAGCGAACTCGAGGATAATTGTGTTTAAATACTCGCGAGGAATTTTATGTTGTTATTAGACAAAGTGTGACATTTTTGTGAGTGTGTGTGTGTGTGCGCGTGATTGTCAAAGGATGCGACATGTAATAGGAATACGTTGGTGATATAAGTCGAGTTGAAACTCGATCGTCACTCCTCACAGCTTCCAAGAAGAAAGTGCGCCAAGCATTTTAATCGTATTTCATTTGTACTAGAGAGGTGATGCACTTTTTAATGTATTTTGGTATCGATTACAACATTTATGTCTTCATATTAAAATTCTAGTATATGGATGGCCAATGAGTCACCGTAACTAGACGGGGTTTATTTATTTTTTATTATTAGCATCTTACAAGTACGAATACAATATAAATTGATAACACATATATTTTATTATTTTGAAATTCTCAAGTTTTATATTGCACTTTTGCAGGTTATGATATCGACTTGATTTTTTTCATCTTCATTTTCAAATTTAATGACCCAATTATAAATTGAAATACTGGTACTACCAATAACCAAGTTAAATGACCCGGATTATTAAAAAATAATATCGTAATCTGTGATAATTGATTATTGATCATTATTATGATTATTGTTATTTATTATTACCTATGATTATTATTCTTTAATAAGACTTTGTCATTAAAAAATCAGCTACTTTATTAGTAGATATTGAAATTCATCTCTTATACCAGTATATTTATCAAAAATATAAAACTCAATTAGTGAATTGATATAACTAGAAATTTAAATAAAATGTGTGTGTGGTTTATTCAAGGTAGGCCTACGCCTGATGAAAAAATGACAAAGCGTAAATACAAAATGTGATTTATATATTTAATTGATTTAAACAAATATTTGGTTTCAAGGAATAGTAGGTTTCAATTGTGGGTATAAGCTGTGAGGTTTCAAGGTCGAAAGATGTGAAGGGCTGGGGCATTGAGTATGGTTATAAAATCAATGGCTAGGGATATCAAGTTGACATGAGCTGACTCGGCCCTTGTCAGTTTGATCTTGTCAACTCTGAACAAACGGAATATTTGTTATTGCATGGTTTGTGTAATAACATTGACGTGGCTATTTTCACCAGGTAGTTAAAATAGCACATAAGATTATTTTCACCAGAGGTCAAAATAGCACCTGAGATTATTTTCACCAGGAGGTCAAAATAGCACTCGAGAATCTTTTCACCTGTTCTATGTGTCAATCGGTATCTATAGACCTTTTTATAATTTTCATTTCATCGCTTACTGAGAAAAAATCAACCTGTTCGATAATCCATGGTCAAAGTCTTCATATTATCTAAATATTATACACCATTTCTTTTTTTTTGCATTCCAGACCTGAGTCCTGACCAAACACTAGCACTAAAATGGCGGATACAAAGTATAAAAATAACTGTTAATATATTAAGCTATGCCGATCTGTTGTTGGGGTTTAGAATTTGTTAGGGATTGTCTTAATCCTATCTAACCCTAACCATCACCTAACATAACCCTAAAAGAGGTCGGCGCGCATATATCCCAAGTACGGTACGCAAAACGCAAATTAAATTCTGATTGGTTCAAATTGATCGTAAATCAAAACTACACACCTCTAGTACTCGGTGGGTGAAATACAATCAGTAAACGTAACCAGTACGTATCAGTAAATGTTGCCTTGAAGCAAAGCCTAAAGTGGATTTGAACCCTAAAATAGTCACTGTCTCTTAGAGCTTGAAGTATTTCGTAGCCCACCTCATAAGCAGGGGTAAGATTTTGTGCTTACAACAATGGAAATGTTGTCATGGTACTTGGCTCTTCTAGTGGTAAACTCAATGACTATAGCTATTTTCACCGCCTGGTGAAAATTGCCACATTATTAAGATGTCAAAGAATTTCAAATAATAGTTATAAAAATATCTGACTTGATAGTATAGGAAATAATACAATTATTTAGGCAATTGAAATGTATTTCAACAAAACTGTTTACAAAAGATTGAAGTGCTTATTCAATTATTTGTTCTGTATTTTGATATCTATTAATGTTAAAATGTTCATCTTAAAGATTTGTGAAGTAATTAGGGAATCCAAGGTCTATAACACATATCAAAGGATGCAAACAAGCTAAAAACCTACCTAGGGGTATTTTAATAGTTTGATGTTTTTACTTTAATTATAAGATTCTCAAAAACCCAGCCAGGAATATATTGGTAGGGCCTAGTTTCATGTTTTTTTTTATTTTTACAAATTTCTCAAAAACTGTCTTAGGAGCAGTTTCAGTTTCTTTTTCACAAAATTGTTAAAACCTTATCTAGGAGCATTTCAGTAGTTGATATTTTTACTTTGTACTTTTTTACAAAATTGTTTAAAATTACCTATGACTGAGCACTTTGGTAGTTTGATCATAGATTAAGGAGGTTCATTATTACTCTATGGTTTGATGTTCCCATTTTATCTCATTTTTTTTTTTTGAATACATGCCACTAAAAATACTCCCAATATGACTATTAATCATTTATGGTCATAACTAATAAATAACTAATATTTCACTATTAACATTATTAATATCAAAAATATTAATGATAACTAATATTTTAATATAACCAATATCTTCTAGACGGTGCTACTAATTCATCCTTGGCCTTAATTGGGAAACAATGATTGCATATCTACATTTCAATGTTAATAATAATGACAAAACTAATACTCAACACTCGTTCCTTGTTTATAGGTTTGCCATCCCAACCATGTTCAGGTGGATATTGATCATAGCGGTATTGATGGGTTGGGCGTATCTACTAAAACCTGCAGAGAGTTGCAACGAAGCCGTTTGCGCAAGCGTCGTCAGTAAATGTATGCTCACCAAATCGTGTAATTGCGATCTGAAGAATTGTTCATGCTGCAAAGAATGCTTCAGCTGCCTGAGCAATCTTTACAGTGAATGCTGTTCGTGCGTTGGTAAGCCTGCTAGCATTATATTACAACCGGCACACGCAGCTTAGTCACTATCGCGCTCGCTTCACGTGATCTGGGAGGTGAGGGGCACTTTGGATGAGGTTCGATCCCTGCCACTGTCCATCTTTACAGTTTTTAGTTGTTTACCTCTGTAGCCTTGGCTAATTCTAGGATGGTTCCCACAATATAGGCCACGGCCACTTCCTTCACACTACCCTTCCCATAAGAAACCTTTATCTCATCATCCCATCAATCATTCATCCGGCGCCAATATATATAAGTTATCATTACACTGTGTTGTTAAGCTAAATATAAATGAAAATTGTATCACAATACGAAGTACTGTTGTAGTCCTGCTTGGATTTTTTTTGGATATACTCTGTTTTAGAGAAAAATGCAACACTTGTGGAGAAAGGGAACTTTCATTGACAGCAGGAATTTTTGGAAATTGTCCAATTTTCAAAGTTGTTTTAATTAGTTTAAGGCACAATCTGTGGTAGCCGTGCAAACGGTAGTTTCTTTAAATGATGTATTCATCATTCACTGCTTCAGTGGCAGGGATCGAACCTCATCCAATGTGCCCCTCACCTCCCACATCACGTGAAGCGAGCGCGATAGTGACTAAGCTGCGTGTGCCGGTTGTAATGTAACATTTTTTCAATTCAATTCTCTCATTTTCTTAAAATACCGGTAATGCATTGTTTTTGCTGTGTCCAAGAGGCAACCATTTTGACCGGTGGTGTTTTTAATAAACTTTTCTCTCTAACACCTCCTGTTCAAATATTAAAGGACATCACAACCCTTAAACTAAATGTTAACTAATAATGACAATAATTATTTCCCTAATTTTAGAGAAAACCAGAAATCATCACCTCAATTTCAGAAATTATAATTCATTTATTTGTCCTCCAGACCCAGACCTTTAGCACGTCGTGAAGTAGACATTACTCGATTCTGTTCATCACCTATGCCATGACTCTGGAGGACAACAAAATTACCACTAATTTCTGAAATTGAGTTGATGATTTCTAGTTTTCTCTCAAATTAGGGAAATAAACAAAAAATGTCACTATTCATCGAAATCTAGTTGTGATGTTCTTTGAGAATAGAAATGTTGTCAAATCAATTGTAATGCAGGCCCCTATGTATAATATGAGTGAATTGTATTTCAGATATGTGTCCCAAGCCAAATCACACACCCAGTGAACTTAGTAAGAAAAGTCACGTGGAAAACTTCCCGGACAACGTTCCTGTACCCGTGCTGTTCCAAGCGCTAATGGTCGGAGAGCCAGATACACTGCAAAGGTGGCTAACTTTTACATTCCCCGTAGATCACGATATCTCGTCTTATTGGCCAAAACATGAAAAGGAGATGAAGCTTCATATACGTAAGTTTAGTCAAAATAATTTTTTTTATATTAGGTTTTAACGACGCATTGTTATGATAAACTAAGAACTAGTGGCGTCGGACGGGTCATTAATGAGATGATGGGATGATGAGATGAAGGTTTCTAAGTAATGGGAAGGATAGTGGGAAGGAAGCGGTTGTGTCCTATATTGTAGGAACCATCCCAGCATTAACCTAGACTATAAAGGGCAACTACGAAAAAACCTGTGAAGACCTGCATTAACCTGTGGCGGAGATCAAAATAGGTCCAATATTTCTCTCGCCTACCGGATCTCATGAAGAGAGTGTATTAACCGCTGCACTGCATGTGCTGGTTTTTTCAATATCCAATTCAATGTTTTGTAAATATTTTTAAAGCATGTCTAAGATATAGATTTCTAACTAAAAGACGATGTCAGGCCTTCCAAAATATTGTAGTGAAACTGCTTCATACCATTCAGAGAATTATCTCATAAAATACTGAGGATCCATAATAACATAACATTACATTACCTACATATTATTTGTAGGTACCAGTAACGGCGTATACTGAGATGAAAATCAATGGCAAAAAATTGAAAGTTAATGTCACAATCCAGTCGATTACAAATTACAAACATATAATTGCATACAATTTACCCCGTTGTGATTATATACAAGTGATTTTTCCACCCTTATATTCATAAAATTTAAGTCATTAAAATTTTCGACAAATATTGTCTGCATCTTATAAGGTTTGTATGTTAATTTTTCATCTTGCACTGTTGAAGTTTTATGATCATTCATATCTGTGACATCCTCTGACGGGAATCTTTTGACCCATGTATGCCACTGTCATATGTAGACACAGTTTCAATTAATAATTCAAAACTTATTACAGTATAAATGTTTGTCATTAATATATGTTGCGGTCCTATTAAGTTGGTTCCGAGCAAAACGTAGCACCGGTCAAGGGCATAATCACAATCAACTGCACGGTCGCGTACATGAACCAGTGCATGTCGTGGAACAAGTGCAAGGCCTCCTGCCAGTCGACGGGTGCCTCCAGTTACAGGTGGTTCCACGACGGTTGTTGTGAATGTGTCGGAGAGACGTGCCTCAATTACGGTATCAACGAAAGTCGGTAAGTCGGTCAATGCTAAGTCTTTATATGAAATAATAAAATATGATATAAACCTTATACTAATATAATATACTAATAAATATACAATTGCTCAAAGTAGGCAGGGTTCACTTTTGAATGTGATCTTCCAAACCTTCAAGTACCATAATAATAATATAAAGTAATAATATATCAAATTGACAATGACTAAGAGAGTAATAGGAATATGAAAATGTTATAACGCTGTAAGTAATAATAAAAATATAGTAAAAACTAATAATGGCAATTACAATGAAGTTGAAGATGATGATAGGGAGGTTGAGAAAATGAGAAAATGAGCAATTTAATGAGGAAAGGTACAGATAATAGTTGGGGGGTAGGAGAACTCGAAAGTAACATTGGGGAGGGGGAAATCACTGAGCGAATACACTGCCTTATCAGTAAGGAATTATTTGAGGGAGGATTTGAATACAGGGTACTCGGGCAACTACGTGATACTGTTGGGGAGATTATTGTAGAGGCCTGAGCAGAGGTGCGTAGAACTTTTGGTTGAGACTGCAGTTTGTGGACAAGCATAGTTAGTACTTAGCAGTGCAAACTCGATGTATCGTTGTTGGATCCAATAGTTATGTTACTGATAATAAATCTTAATACCCTAATATTCCTTGAGTCTTGATTTTGCAATATCAATTTTGCCAATACAGTTGCGCCAATAATATTCCAATATAGTGGAGCCTTATTAGTACATTTATCAGAAGAGACTTGCAAAAGAAATTAAGTTGATTGAATGACTTGAATTGTTTATTAATGAAACAAATTAAAATGGGGAGCATATGGGTGGGATAAAAAAACATGCACAAATGTAATAAATGTATAAACGAGAAACTAATATAAATGAGGCTCTACTGTACTGTCAACACAGTACAGTACTTAGATAAAGATTGTAGGTACACAAACAGATAGATATATGTTATAAAACAATGCAAATAAAGGAATCAAAATATGTTGAAATTATTGTAGAAACTACATAACTAGAATTGTAAATGAATGGCCAGTCCATCAAATGACTACAGGATTTGTGATTTAGATGGGAGACTACAACGCTGTTCTGTGTTTTAATAGGTGCGTGCAATGTCCACCCCGTAAAAACAACACTCTGACGGACACTCCGATGGACGAAGACGAGAGTCAATATGATTACGGAAACGAACCCATAGGCGACGAGAAACCAGCGGTAGCGTAATAGAACAAATTATTTATAAACATTAAGTTAATGTTAATACATGTGAATATGAGTCAAAATGTGGACCATTATTATCACTTTTTTACAGTTTGATTCTTAGTTGTAAGAAAATTTAAAAACATCTTTCAAAACAAGTAACTAGTACATAATGAAAAGTAAGTAAGAATTATTGGTAGATAACAAATAATCAACTCACCCCATAATCTTGGGTCAAAAGCATATATATATATTTTTTTTTAAAAGTAGCCCAAGATGGGAATCGGACCCTGATCCTGGCATAATAATCAGAAGTTGTAGAGTTGAGCTACATAACCACTCGTACTTGGTTATGATGAGAATGAATAGAATATATCGTTCGGAGGGCATGGTCTTATTCCTGTCGTGACCCGCTCGTCTAGTAGACCTGGCTATTACCTGTAGTAATACTCATCATTGCAGTGATAGAAAAGTTTTCTTGAACAAAACTACTTTTGTCTGATATTCACTTGTGAGCAGCTTACAGTGACAAACCAAACTCTACTACACAGTACAATCAATAGTCAATCACCATCGGTATTGTAAAAACAACAAGGTTTAGAATTTAGAAAAGGTTATTTTAAATTTTTCTATAAAAATAACTATGCCTAGGACCTACTATATATATTGCAATTTAGACAAATAAAGTGTCAACTTGAATTTAAAAATTGTGGGTATTATTAATTATTATAATAAAACAATATTCGTGTAAATTTTGTACAAATTGCTATAAACCATTTTGAAAAAAATATATAATTATTAACTTATTTTTCTGACATTGCTTGTCTATCAAGGCGACCAAATATAGTTTTTCCTAGTTTAGTATTATATTATTATTACAATATGGAACTGTGTTTAAATTTCTTGGGGATTATGGGCCATTTGTATCCCGCATTGTGAAAGTAAATTGCTGGCTACGACGGCAATGGAACATCTCGTCAAAATATAATAATTTTAAGGAATAATTAAGACAAGGAATGAACAGGTTCTATGTATATTTTGCCTATGAGATGCTATGTATTAATATACAGTATATTGTTCTGTAACTATTGAAATATATTTTGTAAGTACTGGAAACGAAAAATTAGCAACCAGTTTTTTTTTACGTAGTATAAGTTTTTTATTATCATAAATTTGATATAAAATCATGATATAAATATTTGTAATACTTGGTACAGTAATTGAATAAAATTTTACACATTCATGAAACTGATTTCCTGCATCAGATTCATTCGATTGATTCCAATTAATAATAATCCTCAGTCACCCACACCAAAAGTGAAGTAATTAATTAATGCCAAACCACATTGCTTGTAACTTTGAGCCGCTGTAGTTTGCAGCTACAAACTACAAACTGAATGATCAAACCAGATGTTACAAAATTCAACACTTGAAAGATCAAAGTATTTAAAGCACAATGTTTTGTAAAAAAAAAGGCTAATTCACAACGCAAGACTCAAGACCAACGCCCAACGTATGACGAGAACATGAAATTGAAACTGTCTATTCACAAAACAGACCAACATCAATGAAGAACACAAGAATAACAGCCATTCAGAATTCAAGGTTATTCCTACTGTCACTGAACTCTCAACCGTCGAACTAAATTGAGTGTTGTTGTTCAGAAATCGAAGGTTTCTATTGGCTAGTTCTTATGTTTTACAGTACCGGACTACCTGTTGTGTCAACATCAAAGCATGGAGCTTGCAAGCGTTCATGTTTGCGTTTATCTTAGCGTTTTGGTTAGTGCTGATGTGAATAGAGTAGACCAAGGACATCACAAAAAGCAAACATTTACGCGTTAATGATAGCGTTGCTTTGTGAACGGGCATTATGATTTGTTCAACAGTAAGTCGAAATTTACTTCAAAGTTGAGTAACACCTGTTGGGAATAGGTTACCAAGTATATAACATCAATAATGAATTAATGGTACTACACAGATCACAAATAAGGTCCTAAAAATTTGAGGAACCACATATAACCAGGTATATTTCCAAGCAGAAAAACCAGCAGCTACTTGAGAAATATTAGCAAGTAAACACCCGAGTCAGATCGATACAGGCTACGCATACAAAACTGACATTTTATGTACTAAATTGATTAAAATATACAAAAAAAAAAACACAGTTCAACATTGTTCATAAACATCAACGCCATAATCTGGGAGGGTTGTGCACAGGGCTGTATCAAGGCACGAGCCTAGGGTGCCAAATTTCCACCAGCCCATTGAAATTTAAAAAATACGTCATTATATAAAGTTGTATTCATTTTAAAAGAAGTGCATTTAATATTTTATACGTTTGTACTTTGTATTGCTGGATCGCAACTCAAAGTAAACAGAATATTAAAAATAATGCTCAGAACACATTTATTGAAAAATATGTTTTTTATGGTAAATTCTTTTCGAAGTAAATGGAGGGGGGGGGGGCAGGAGGAGCGGAAACATTTTTGGGCCTAGAGGCACATATTGTCTTGACACGGCCCTGATAGTGCATCAATTCTGAATCGCACTGTTCATGAGTTCTACACTTATTTAAAGAAACAATAACACTGAATATGATAATTAAAAAACATAGACCCATTGAAAAGTGCAGTACAGTTTACTGTCAAGCGTCTACTATACAACATTTTCGAGATACCATTTTATGAACATTTATTACTAAAAGAAAGAACAAACATGATAAAATTAACATCAATACAAGATTTATAAGATCCAACTTAATTTGGGTGTTTTTAACACTAATACTATGGTGAGATTGAAGACAATGTCAATGTCATTAGAGTATAATATCAGACCAACTGTCAACCAATAACCGCAATCCACTTGGAAGGCTGCCTATCGGTAATGTGAATCTATGTACTATCAGTGGTATTATGTAGGCCCACACAAGATTCAACTTTTCTCTTTACAAAGCCATCTATCTGATTGGTCTAGCCAAACCAAGAACATGATATTATTCATAATGAAAACAAAACATCTGACGCAACTCAACATTTAAACACAGAAAACGAATATAAAATTGTAAATTGTAATTTTTCATTCGGTTTCGATACTGTCAATGATTGTCGTCTTTGTACGCGAGACTTTTGAATATTCTCAGAAAATGAGCTGATACTTATTATTACTTTAGGCCTATTGGGGTATTTCTACTTTCTAGACAAAAATCATGAAAGAGCAAATGAGCAAGCCAAAAGAATACATTTATTGCCATAAAAATTGATGACACTATTCAATAAGCCTATTTATTTTGTATACAATTTAGTAAAACCTCATTACATAAATCTCGATACTTATAACTTTCTTATTCAAGTCTTCTTATCGAGTTTATGGTCCTAATGCTTTCGAAAATAGAAATACTTGTTTATTCTTCAAACGTAATGATAGGCCTACTCCAAAAAATTCAAAAACGAGTGCAGAAAATAATATCACTGACCCACTGCTCGACTCGAGAAGAACCAACAAAACGAGAAACTAAAAACCACTAATCTAAAAATATGTATAAAAATTGAATAGGCCTACAACGTCTTTGCTTGTACATCAAAATGACTACAATCCTAATTATTATAATTAGATAGGCCTAATTACGGTAATTCAATTATACCGGTATACCAGTATAATTCACGCTATAAGCCAAGAACATAAGAACCAATGCACTAAAACTTAAAAGTAGTACGAGAGAATATTGAGTCACAATAGACCAGTTTGAAAACAACCACAACAAGCACAGCAAGTTGCCGAGATTCGACAGAAATCAAGGAAGGTCGAGGCTATTTCGCTATCAAGTCAATTCATACTGTTCGGTGTATTGTACAATGAACACATCAATTCTGCTATATTCATGATCTACCGTCTAATAAAGACCCACACTTGATCTATAATTACTAATTAGAGTGAATTAAAATCTATAAAAAAGGAAAATTAGGTCTATGAGACTATGACCAACAATTAAAATACCATATTTCAAATTGATAACTCACTGGAATCAGGCCGATGATCAACACCGTTACCATTACTTCCAGCTTTGTAGAACTATTTTGGCAGTAGTAGTTTCGTAGTTTTATATCACTTCTTAAGAGGACAATTAGAAGTACCTAGTTTTATTCATATAGGCCTACTTTTATAACTAGAGACATGTAAATATAGCTTCTTTTTCATCTACAGTGAAACCTCTATGCATCGTTCCCGGATCCATCGTTTTCCTGCATGTATCATTCATTTTTTTTCTCACCCCACTCCCATATAACCAATGTTAAATTTTCCTGGATGGATGGTTTTCCTGCATGGATGGTTTTATTTTCATGGTCTCTTGAAAAACGATGGATTGAGGTTTCACTGTTCTGTATTGCATTTAGAATTTCAACAGTAGCATTTTGGTGCATCTATTGTTTTGCAACATCGTATTTTGTAATCCAGCAATGTTCTATAGGCTAGCGTAACAACAGTACGGTACCAGTAAAACCATTATCAGTATGTAAGATACACTAAATAGCACACAAGAAAAACGTAGCAAATGATATTTTTAGAAAGACAGTGTCCACCAGTGGGTTAAACCTACACCTCATCTACCACCTGCATTTCCATCTGCACTTTGGCTTTCCAAATTTCCCAACTAACTTCACCCTATTACATCTCAATTGATATAATTTGGGGAAAAATAGCATCCATGAGCCTAATGCTTTTAGCGTCTATATTGCCTACAATGTGTTGAAACATAGCGGAAACAGACATTTGTAGCGCTTGTCCACCTTTTCAAAAACATGACCAAGCAACATCAAGTATATTGGATCGTGGAGAAATATTAAAAGAACATAGATTAGAGCACTTTTAGATTCCACCACTTCTATAGCAATTGCTATTTTTACATGTATCCATTTATAACCTAATACTTGAACTCTCCAAGTTCTTATAATATAGAACCGGTACCGTAGTTAATTAATTAAATGCTAATTGATCAAAAGTAAACTATGACTAGATATTACTAGTTACTTACAATTTAGCACTGTACGATTCTACTACTGGAGAAACCTTCGAACTACCCTGAAAAAACAGACCTTCCTCGGCAGAGCTTCCCGTAGCTGGAAAATCTTCCTATCCAGCTACTAACAAATTTCCCAAAAAGAAACGACATGAAAAAATATTGAACAATATTTAAATCACATACTCTTTAGCCACCTGAAGACTACACTATGAATGTAATATAATTGTAATCATAAATTATGTAATAATATGCTCTAAAGTTGAATTAAAAAATTCTAATTCTACTTATAAAATAACTAACAATTTTTATCATGGATCGACGAGGGTGTTATTACATATTTAGAGTCGATTACGACTTATCACCGAGAGCATTTTACAAGCCGACCGTTCCAACTTGAAAGTGGATTTTAGCATTGCAAGTTTTCACGTTAGAGACCTTTTCACAGCGTTTTTCATTTTTACGTATGTGCTACTGTAGGCTACGCGCATACTAAAATAAAGACATCTCAAGACTTGGGTTATAGATGTCATACCAATGGATACGCAACTCATGCTTATTTCTAATCAAGACTCTCTCCAGAGCTAGGAAACAAGAGGACAAACTGGTGGATTTTTCAGTTTTACATGGTGAAAAAAGTTGAAATTATATTGTGAGTCAGATTATTCTGATTTATGCCAAGATATCTTCTATAGAACACTTCAATGTAGACGGATGAAATGCTGCACGAAAAGATTATGTGAAAAAGTATACCTGTTTTTATGCACGGAAAGGTTGTATAAAGTAGATAATTTCTATTATAAGCTAAATGCGTACTGAAATATAGAATAAAGTAGTATAATTTGTACTGCTGTAACAGCACATTTTTGGTTCTTGATATACGAGTGATTTCACAGCTAAAGAAAGCCGTCGCCTATCTATCGGTACGATAGCTATAATCCAAGGACAGGACCTGTACGGTAGCTTTGGTTAACCAAAAATATACAAACGAGTTTGATTTGCCGTGGGAGTCATTTCAGTCGTTATGTTTTGTGTATTGCTACATTTTGGATGAATATTTACCTCTATAAAGAACTCTACTCTACTAGCACATTCACCCTACCGTTTGTTCCTTCCCGTGAAAAATGTGGTAGGGAATTCGGCTAAAATTCAATAAGGTTGTGTATTATTACTTGAGTATCATTCTGATACATACTATGCTTGAACAAAAACTAGATAAATGATGAACACAAAAAGCTACATGTACTGCTTTTGTATTACATGTATTTAATTATTTTTCTATGCAGTAAAAAAACACCCCATACTTAAAATTCAACAATTAAAATCTAATTTACCTGGACAATATTATTTCTAGTGAAAAGTTCATTATTGGATTAGGCCGTAAATATAATCATTAGGATATGTTTATTGCTGATTTTATTTTCGTCCAATCTGATTTTTGCGTATTCAACTATTTGAATCAGTTATTAGTTTAAAATTATTTATTGATTATTGTTTGCTCAACAACCCCACCAATAGCTAGGTTTTTGGGGGTATGGATGAACGATGGATGAATGATGTTCACAAGATCCTGTGCCTAATGCGAGACCCGAATGCACGCCCAACGACTAAAGCTAAACCTTGGCTGAATAAGCCACGGAGGCGCCATAACTATTAATTACAGTAATTCGATTTACTATCAATAATTCAGTTTGTTAAATGAGCTACAACTACATTATAAATAATAATTTCCTTCAGGGTGGTAGGATCATCCTTGTGTGAGGGGCCCCTTTCTATATGATTCTACCTTGTATTTCTTAACCTTATTTACAGACTTAATGTGAGCGTCCGATTTAGAAAAAAAGTCTCAAAGACGCTACGATGGCACGGCACACTAGGCAAGCTGTTTATTAACCAGTCTGTATTTTCGGAACCAAAGCTACCTCAGGTAAATAACGAGCGAACAGCACAATGAGATTCTAAAACATCAAACAAAAGAAACACTTGGACTAGAGTAATAACACTAATTTTCTATTTCAGTAGAAAAATTACGAATAGAAAATAATTAATAAAATATACGTAAGACCCGCACATTAATACAAGTTAAGCTCTCCTTCCATGAACGTGGATAGCGTTTCGCTCTCGCTAGTAAATTTACCTAGCAAACTTTTTGCCATCAGTAGGTGTGCTAGCTGGCGCACCCTGTATTTGAACGCTGGAAAGTAAATACTTCTGACGGTTGGTTAGGCCAATCGCAAGAGTTGGGCCGAGCTCAACATTCAGAAACCACAGATCACACCACTGATTGTTCGTTTTCCCAGCATGGTGGCTAGAATATTCCGCGTTCATGGAAGCCTAGCTTTAGGCCTACATATGTTTTTGATTCAGATTATTTCGCATCGCTGTAGAATGTTTGGTTTGAATCCGCCTGCGGAAACCGTTGTTGCGTGTTACACGGCGACACCGGTTCGGGTGGCTCGCTCGACTCGGGTACTTTATTGAACGACAAGTCACTGCCGCTCCACATGGAATATAAGTGCGCTCTGATTTCCTGAAATAACAACACCGAATAAAGGAGGCGGCAAACATCCGATAAGTCGAGTGGAATTTAAAACTATTAATTTGAACCAAGCTGTCTTTGGGTAAAGCAGGGTTTCCAGTTCCGATTTTTTCTTGTAGTGCAACACGATATTCCCTACTGAGCAATCACAAGCAAGTATTCCCCAAAACAACATGGTAGATTTTGATACCGTTTCGATGTCGTAATTATTGACTACTTCAACGTTTGTCGGGCGAAAGCAGACGTTACCGGAAGTTTTGTTCTGCAACTCTTCGCAGTCGTTTCCCGCAGTCGTGCTTTCGTTTGTTTTGTGTGAAAGTGCACCAACTTGTGGTTTGACAGTTAAATTCCCTCAAATCCAAAGAACCCAGTGCATTTAAAGATAATAAAGACTACGGCCATTCAGTTATTACACAACTACGAATGCGTGCGACCACACAACCATCACACGAAGTGTGGCCGAGAACGCTAGAATAGTGCCCGAGGGAGTTGCGTCGACCTGATCGTGACGGTAAATGTAAAGAATGCTTGTACTCACAGCGCTCCCTTCCGACCCCGTCGACGATCTGGCGTGCAGCGAATAACTGGACGAGGAGTCGGTCGACGAACTGCTCTTCCTTGACGCCAGCACGTCAGCGTCGAGCATGTACCTTCCCGCGGACAAAATTATCGTATAATTAAACGAGTTTCTTTACATTTAAATGTTCCCTTCTTCTATTTACTCATTTATTTAATGATAAACTCACAGTTGCACAAAAGTGCGGTGGCAATGCTCAATGGGATGCATGTACAGTGCTGATACAAAAAGAGAAATTCATCTTGACCATTTTTTTTTTCGTTCACATAGCAGTATCATTGAATAAAAAACGTGTAGGGCCTAGGCCTATCAACTCCAAGATAATTTGATGCTCTTTTATTATTATGAGATTTTATTTTTGTAAATTAATTCAATTTCAAGATAAAACGTCAATGAATACCAAGAATGTAATGAAATTCATTGGTGTATTATCCTGAAACTGATTGAATTCACAAAAATTCTTTGTTCGTTTTTTATCCATTCTAGATGTGGGCCTGGCATTGGCTGTTGAGTTGTATTACAAATGACCATTTACATCATTATTTTGTATCAAGTTCATCGAATTCAATAATTTACTTCAATTTACATTATTAAATATCAACTCTAGTCAAATGTTGAGGGATGCTTAGCATTTCTACTGGCCGTGAACGCATAGTGGTAATAGTTATTATAACCAGGACTAAGTGAAGAATAAAAGAAAAACATAATGAGAACAATGTTTTCATTGTTCAACAGTTGACTGTACAATGAAACCTCTATGCATCGTTCCCGGATCTATCAATTTCCTACTTGTAGTACCGTAAGGAAGCACAGATAAGATACTTACACGTCCGGCGCCTGCCAACTGCCGCGGTGAGAGCACGGAGAATTACTCCCCCTGCGCGACGGCCCCCCGCTCTCCATCCCCGGCACATCCCCCCACCCCCCGCACTCGGCTTGCGGACCGTCGTACGGGCACGCAGTTAACGTCACGCCTGAAAACAAATTCTAACGACATTAGAACAAAACTTGTGTCCAAGTCTCGTGTTGCAGCAAACATTCGCACATTATTAGTGTTTTGGGAAGGTGCAGGTAGAAGAGTTTAAACATGGAATAGAATGTTTAAGAGTCAAAAGTATGCAATCAGAATAGGCTAATTCTAGGTCTAAAGAGAAGTGATAGCTGTAAAGGATAATTCAAAGAATTCAATATTTCAACTGTCTAATGTTTGTAATTAATTTTAGAAGTATTGTTAATTTGTGTTTTAATTTTTCAAGAGAAATGCTGAGCACAATCACGATGATAGACTTAAAACATAACCCAGTACCTGAACCCCACCATACAGTAGGCCTTACTTTATGAAACTGGATTGTACCATTCAAGTCCATTACTGTGTGAAATTTTCCAACACTCTACCTGAATAAGTAGGCCAACAAATTGATTAGACTTGAAGCCGAAGGAAGATACTCCAAATAGTCAAGAATATATTTGTGCTAGAAAGAAATACACATTGTTTCTTGATGATAGAAATAGGTTGGCATTACCTGGTAAGTGCTGGCTGGGGCCTGGGTTATACAGCTGGGTTGAATGGTTAAATGCAGGGCGGCAGGACAACAAAGAGAACACATCTTGGAGCTCATCTTGACTTGCTAGCGAAGAATGCCACGCAGTTTCTAGAAACCAACGATAATGTTATACGAGGACACAATTAAAAAACTTGGTCAGTAGGCCCTACTGTGAATCCTCCTTAATAGAATCTTTTAAGAATTCGATGTGCAGGCGCTTACTGCCCGATATACAGCCTTCTAGCGGCCTGGTATTGCATTCTGGGTATAAAGGGATTCGTAGTTTAAAAAGTCTGTCAGATGATGTATTTGTTAATTTTGTATCTTGGTTCAAGTTTTATGATCATTTATATCAGTTCCCCCTGAGGAAAACTTTTTGCCCTATGGTCACTGGGGACGCCTCAACTCCACTTTAACTCTTTGTACATCAGATCGACGCGAGGAGTGTTAATAAATTCCCTACCTGGCGTAATCGACCGCGACCTCTCCTGTGCCGTCCCACATGGAACGGCCAGCTTGGAAGAACCGATCCGAGCGCCGTGTTCGATGGGCCGCGAGGTGTCCCACGGCATGGACCAGCGCCTCCCCATGCCGTCTGTCGCCTCGCCCGCGCCCGGTTGCAGGGCGGCCGCTTCTGACCAGCGACGCTGCGTGCCCTGGAGCGAGCATAGCGTCAAGTGGGAGGGGCTGTGAACCGGAGCACGGTGGGAACCTGCAAAAGAAGTTGTTATAAATCTCTGGTAATCGAGAATCATGAGTATTGCAGTGTTGGGGTTACTATAGTGAATTCTAGACTTCCCGTCGCAGTACCTTCATACTCGAATAAGAAATGGTTGTATATTATTCAAACCGGCACATGCAGCTCAGTTGCTCAGTTTGCTAGAAAGAAGCCGTCGTGGTATGTATTGTAGGAACCATTCAGGCATTAGACTAGAACACAGAGGGAAACCACGAAAAACCCCTGTAAAGATGGTACGGTAGCGAGGATCGAACCAGGTCCGACATGCCCCTCACCTACCAAATCACATGAAACGAGCGCATTAGCAACTGAGCTAAATGTGCCGGTGTATTGAAATCTTGACATACGATAACTGTTTCCCAATTAAGGTCAAGGAAATGACCGCTTTGAAGCGGCAGCTCTTGGTTGATTCAATACTTCCAGACGGTCTTGTCACCAGTAGAAATGAAATTGTGGAAATATCTTCCATACAACTTTTCGACGTATGTTTATTACGTACGACAAGATACATATATTTTAATAACATCGAAACTTGACACAGAGTCATTGTTTCCCAATTGAGGCTACGGATGGAAGTAGAATCGTTTGGACGGGGCACCACAAGAGCAATCCACCCCAAAAAAAGAATGTAGCAAAGTACGTCACAAGTTCCACCCTTGTCAAAACCAACCTTGCGGTGCCGGACTGTACAGCCGACTGAAACACTGTTGCAATTTGCCGACGCTACAGTCAGCATCGTGGCGCTGACCTTGACTCGACGCCTCGCCAACTTGACAACAATTGGTTGGTATCCCTCCGAGGTAATCGCAACATGCCAAACAAAACTGGTGGTGCAAGTTGATGAACGTCATCAGGCTGCCGCACAGCACTTGCTGAAAACAAAAACAAATTGATAAGGTGTATAACATGATACCTCGATGAATATTAACCACTTGACAGCCAAGTTACGAAATCGCTACCCTATCTCCCAGGCGGGGCTAGTTTCAAGTTACACTGCACAGATGTTTAGTGTAGTGTTCATCTTTTATAGCAGAAGCAAATGGTTTCATTGTTTTTACCGGTATATATTGCTGTAGTCATCCTTGATATGAAAAACAATAAATTCATTGATATCACTGCTATTTATCATTCGCAGGCTCGTCAATTCAACATATGTAGGGTGGGAAACTCTAGACCAAGATTATGAAATAACAGCTGACTAGCATATTATTTTTCAATAGATTAGCGGGTATTCTATTGGCAAAAAAAATTACCACCAATTTGAATGTTGAAAATTGATGAAATCCCCAGTTGGAATGTAGGAGTCTACAATGTTGAGCATAGCATAGGCCTAGTCTCATTTTTTGAATGTTCACTATGGTTGCCATTCTATATCGGATATTTCGATCCATTTTGGATATCAAGGTTTCAATCAATATCGAAAATTACAACAACAACAACAAAACTGATGTGAGTTTTTTTAGTTCACATTTTCTTATTTTTCATTTTGGGCACAAAAATAATTAGGTGAGGATCTATCATCATACCATCACTAGATTTTCTAATTTCTATTGCACTACACAGAAAAAATGTTTGTAAATTGTAACCTGATTGTTTTCATGCAATCGCAGTCGAGTGTCAGCATCGTCATCACTGCTGATGGCGTTGATATCTTGCAACGCCGACAGAACTTGACTTCTCACGGCCGAGCTGGCTATCGTCGTCGCCTTGACCAGCTCTTCCCATGACGCTTGGCACTGCGACGCCAGTACGTGACACGACGACGCCGGGTCTTGGACCAAAGCTGCGAGCGAATGTGAGAGGCGAGAGCCAGCTCCGCACAATCCATTCAACATCTGCAGGAGAAAGATGGGAGTCAAGTGATAGTTTTCATCTAGAAAAGTAATGCTATCAGCTCGAATGTTTTAGACAACTGATTAAGAGTGCCTTGGAGTGGATTTAATAGCAAAATATCAGTTTTTTGCTGATAAATTTTGAATGGTATGAGATATCAAAATTCTAATACAGAAGTTTCACAGATTTTTTCAATACCTTGAAAAATTAATTAGTAATAATTATTCAACTTATGTTGCATAACTGTCAAACATTTACAGATAGAAGATGTTTTTTTAGCTGTATAGGTACCTACCTGTGACTGCAATTATGAGTGGAATACCGGTACAGTAATTACAACATATGACTGCCATCTTGAAGGTATTCAAAATATCTGTGTTGCTCTTACATTACAATTTTGATAACTCATACCATTAAAAAGTTATTCGCTGTGCTGTGGTACTTATGGTAGGCCTATAAAGTTTGGCCGTGCGTATACAGGGTTTCTAACAAACATTGTTAATGTTCCTTTAATTGTCATGTATAATGATTGGGAATTTGATGTTTTGATAAACGTTTTAATTCAGACCTGCATCACCACATGTTCACTGAAGCAGTAGGAACTTGAATGCAGAAAGTGCATAAGACACTAGCCACAATATGGGAACTAAAATTTGAAGCCAACAATCATTTTTGAAAGTGTAAAAACTTGTGGGTAACCTGCAAGTATGTCAGCCAGCCCGTTAGGCAATCAGAGACGTCCTTCGGAGTTGCAGCCGTTATTCCAACAGTTGGGGTAGCATGATCTCCCATTCCAGCAGCAGATGTGCTTCCAATGTCACCAGAAATTGTCTGACTGGAAAAATGCACTCAGATATATATAAATATATGATATCATATATACCTATATATAAATAGGACTATTTAGGCCTATATATATGATATATATATATATATATATATATATATATATATATATATATATATATATATATATATATATAGATATATATATATATATATATATAGATATATATATATATATATATATATATATATCTATATAGATTATATATATAATATATAAATATATATATATATAGAGATATATATATAATATATATATACCTATAGTATCAAGGATGAGATAGGAATGAAATTTAGTCCAGTCGATAAAAGTTTGGTTGCATACACTTTCCAAAACTTGCTGATCCTAATTTATTCAATTTAGAATGTATACTTGAAGCGTTTTCTTCGTTATTGCTCTTCCGATTGTTGAAAAAATATTTGAAAATGTGTATGACAGTTGTTTTCGTATTCTGTATGAATTTGAGAGCTCTTGAAGAATTTTCGTTTTTCAATTATTTTCCCCCTGGGTTATTCTTATGAGGATTTTCCAGACTTTCCACAATTTTTACGGATAAACCATTCTTAACAGATTTTTCGGAAAAACAATCCCAACCTATTCTGGTGTGACACCAATATGTAGAAAAAGTTTCAAATTGATTGTTTTTTCCTGAACTGTATGCCGCGTACAAAATTTCAAACAAACAAAAAAAATGACAACAAACCCCAATTTTTTTCGGTTCATGAAAAAAAACATAAAAACGTAGCTCATTTTTTTACGGTAGGCCTACCGTATGTGAAATGGAAGTCTTCGCTACGCTCATCAATCAACGTGAAAATATATACATAGGCCTAGCGTTCCCCTGGTAATAATCTCATATCTCTTACCCGTCGTGGAATGATACCTGTAACTGTTGTGCCTCAACATTCGGCTGTTCTCGTAGTCTTCCGAGATTGGAACACGAACTTCGAGAGGGAGGGGGTTTACTACGACTGCATGTTGGGTTTTGTTTCATGTTAACCATTCAGTAAAATCACCAATGGCACACTCATGTTTGCTTCACTTCCTAGAAACAACTATAAGAATGTGAATTAGGCCTAGTTGGGTACAAATCCAATGGATAGGTCAAATTCATAAGGGAAAGCTATGCAACAGGTAAATGTATTGCCGTGTATGTTTCCTAGGGCATTGAGCTTGTAGTGAAGGCCTACACAAATTCAATGCATAGGCCTAGGGCCTGGCCCTATGGAATCAATGCCCTAAGCACACTACAATCTCAATGCCGTAAGTCAAGCTTAGGGCATTCAATGTCCTAGCTACACCTAGACCCTAGTCGAGCATCAGTCAAAATGTCAAGTCGAATTTATCTTTTCTTACCTTTCAGGTAGATCTAGATCATTAACCATAAATGAAACAACAATTGTGGGCAACGGTCGGTCTATGAAAATCTAGTGGGCTTGCAACAAAAAAACAATTCCATGGCAGTGGGAGAAAAGTTCACCCAAAATTTCGATCAGCTGAAATTGGTAGTGGTACAACCCGGTGCCGACTCCCGATCGCACCTTTGCTTTTTATGCGCAGACGCAGGCCTAGCATTGAGAAATCAATTACATTGAACCGTGGTGTTTGATTGGCCACCGTGATTGAGCTAGGCTACATTTTTGCCAACTACATGAAATAAAATACTCTCCTTCCCTTCGCCTACTTGTCAAGCTGTCACTGTCACTTGTCAGCAGTCCCGCCAATAATTGGATCTGATTTGTGTGCTGTAGGCCTAGGCTATTAAAACTTGAAAATGCAGAGAAATGTGGAGATAAAAGCAATAGTCCGTAATTTGAGTTCTATCATTGAAAAAGCTAAATGTCTAAGTAAAAATGAAGGACAAGTTCTAAAACAGAAGGACGTTTTCTTCGTTGTTCCGCAAGGCAGATTGAAGCTGCGAGATTTTGAGGTTAGAATATAATGGAAGTATAACATTCAAGAGTTGAGGCTTGCCATTAGATTGCACAAATAAAAGGCGTGACTCAGAAAACACAAAATATATTCCTATTAGTTATTCCGTAGTTATTAGTTATTCCTTAGTTATTAGTTATTCCTTAGTTATTAGTTATTCCTTAGTTATATAATTATTCCTAATAGCCCATTAGTTCTGTTCTGTCGCTGGTCGGCCGACGGATTCTTTTCATATTATTGCGAGGTCTGAGCATAGATCATAGAGTCTCAGCAATCAAGCAACAAAAGTCGTGAGTTGTTCAGTTGCTTCATAACACCATGCATTAAAAAGTGTTGAATTGTCATCATATATCTTATTACTATTTTCTCGAAGAAAATATATACTACGGAAGTCAATTAAAGCTAGGGCCTTTAACTGTTGAAACTGTTGAACAAGTGAAACCAAATACCGGTACTGACGGAAATATCGATAGGTAAATCAGAAAGGTAGTAAGTTTTTAAAAAGATTCAAAATCAAGGTGTGTTTAGCTTTCCATTACATTTGATATAAAATCTCGCTCATCATAGAACGTGTATATGCTGCATTCTCCTAGGATTATGGTACATGAACAAAGCTAACCTAACCTAACATTTGTCTAGACTGGTTCTGCAGAATTGATTTTCTACGATCGTCCTGATGGTGACGGACCAAAGCTAAGCAAGTACGAGAAGTGTATTGTGGAAAACAGTTCGGAAATATCGTCTGTGCTGGCAAAAGCTTTAGGAACCAAAGGAATCGTTGAAAAGACTCGGCAGCTCTTTATCGTTGGTCAAACGAGAATACACATTGATCGTGTTGTTAATTTGGGAGATTTCATGGAGCTAGAGGTAATTATAAAATTAATAAAGTATGGTACATATGGTATGTATACAAATTAATTCAGAGCTTGTAATTTTTTTTAATAATTCATTTTCTGGAAATCATCGTTTCAAGTTACGAAGGAAGAACGTGTTAAAGCAAGAAAACGGCTGGAAGTACAGGCGCTATAGAAGATTTGTGTTCATCTGAGGAAACTTCATGCCAGGTTACAAAAGAACATTTTGCAAAGTAAGAGAGAAGCATTTCATCAAGTCATTAAGAACATTGTAAAGATGGAATCATAAAGATGGAAAGACAGAAATGAGGGAGAAATGATGCTCACCAGATGATGCCATGGCGATCAATCAGCCACGACCAAATAATATTAAAAACACAAATACTGTAGTAAAAAATTTGATTTAAATCAATAAATTGAATTAAATTGAAAAATTTATTGACTATAATGAAAAAAAATAAATTTAATAATATTATAGCCCTAGTTCGTAGGCCTACATAAACAAAGAAGAAATCAAAACTAAGAAGAAAAGAAGATCAAGATAATTAGAAGATTTAAGATTTTCTCTCACCAATGTGAATTATTTTACTGTTCACTCTGAGGTATCCCTGAAATTAGGCCTAGTACGGTACCTCAAGATTTGTTGTTTGTTAAATGAGTCAAATTATTATTAATTAATCTATGAGGTGGTAAGATCGCCTTTGTGGTTCAAACGATCCTACTTTCATCCTAAGCCTCAATTGAGGAACAATTGAAATAATGATTTGGAGTGGTGAGAACCATATTTATAATAACCGCCGTCACGTCACAGTTATCTCTGCTGGTGACCTCGCACACATCACCGTCGCACATCTCTCAGTTCTCGCACCTCAAGTATAAACACTCGCGTTCTGCGCGCCACCGGTCACATTGATTGCGTTTTCTCGACCAGCATCCCATTGCTCTCAGACAATCACTCGTTTCCATACATTAGTACGTTGATATATATTTTTTTCCCATTTAATTTCCTTGTTTCAACTCTACCCTGAATTTTATAGTAACGTCCAATGTATATGTTTTATTCTTAAACACATGTTTGAAACCTTGCCTGAAGCAGATCCTATTGTAAATCTGGAACGGGCGCCCCCGGCGTTTAATAATAAAAAAATCTGTAAAGTTAATGCCATTAATGCAACAATAATTGTGTTTGTAATAGAAAGTTATAAAAACTGCATTTATTGTATAGGCGTACACAGCATCAAGTGGCATGATTTTTATAAAAAAATTAAAAATTGTACGCTCTATATAATGTTCACGATCTGGGTAAACTTGCCACGTGCCGTAGGCCTACTAGTTAATACTTATCATTACAAGTTGTGATCTTCTCTATTTTACACTTAGAGCTATATATGAGCTATAACTAGAAGACTGCAAATTCTGAAACATTTCCATGCCTTTGCCTCCAAATCCCCCCCCCCCCCCCCTCCCCCATATAGTTAGCCGTGGAATATGATTTTGTCTTTGAACTTCTTAACATAGTCCTGGATTTTCCTTTTTTGAATATGGTTACCATAAGCTGAGATTCAGACTATAATACATAAATTTATTGCATTGT
This sequence comes from Brachyptera putata, assembly GCA_907164805.1. NCBI lineage: Eukaryota > Metazoa > Arthropoda > Insecta > Plecoptera > Taeniopterygidae > Brachyptera > Brachyptera putata. The sequence goes on along the minus strand of OU015468.1, from coordinate 16,066,299 downwards.
AGGTTATGCTGAATGATGACCAAACGTTAGAGGATGGGCAGCAAATAGCAGAGAAGTTGATGGCAGAGTTAGGTGTAAGCAAAGAGGATCTGATTGCTGGAGCGTATATGGATTTACTTTTAAAGTAGTAAAACTGTATTTAGTATCAAGCTATATTTTTTTAAACATCAACAATACATTCATCAAAATGTTATACATGATTGTCATTTATAATAGGCGTACTCTTGATTTTAATTTTTAATACACTTTTGGAAAAACCCAGTTGCCCATTTCTTATTTTACTACACTCTCTTCTAAATTTGGCAGTTGTTTTAGCATCTCCAATATTTGCAGGAATTCTATGGAAAATTCTTATACCCTTAATATAAATGGAATTATCATCTGAATTTGATATTACTCAAGTTATATTTACTTTGTTTTTATTTCTGGTACTTGACCCATATTTATTAATGCTGTATTATTCTTACACTTTTCATATTTTTTGTACTAGGCCTACATTTTAATTGAAATAAATCAAGTGCATCAAGTTAGATTGGCAAGGTCTTGTAATAAAACATGATTCCTTGCCATCCTGTATTGAGTGCTAATTTTTTGTAATTTATTTTACTGTATTTACCGTATATTAACCTGTATTACATATGTGATATGTACATACGTGTACATGATATGTACATGTGATATGTGCAATAATTGTATTCATGATCGATCAGTAAGAAAAAATATTGTGATCAAGACATCATCCAAATAATATGACTTCATTTATAAACATGTTCATTAATACTACAAAAGCAATGATGTCACCACCAAATAAAAAAAACACTTCAACATTTACACGTTTTGGCAAAGGTAACTCACAAATTTCATCGTCCACAGATAAATAATATTGAGAAACAAATGAAAAAATGATAACAAATGAAAAAAAAAAAAAAGTAATGAATACAATAAATAAAAAAAACATACGATAGAAATAAGAAATGAAAATGAATAGATTTATGAATCAATAGTAAAATAAATTACAAATATTATAATAAATAGAAGAACAGAGAGAACAAAAGAATTCAAGATGAAAAATATATCAAGATGATGAGAAGATATAATGACAAGATTGAAGATTTGTTCTCCCCAATGTAAATGTTCGAATTTTTTAACCTTGAAATTATTATCTCATGATTTATTGTTTATTGAATGAGTTATGTTATTTTTTCTCTGGCCCTTAGGTTCCCATCCAAACGATCCTAACTTTCATCAATAGTCTCCATTGGGGAACAATGATTTGGTATAAATCTTGGTAAAAAAAGGTCAACTTTTAAACTTGGCCAAAAAATTGTATATGACAAATTTTATATTCCAAAGTGTTTAAATAGCAACCTGACTCATTCTTGTCTCTTGATTCTCTTTGATTCTCTCACTCTTGATTTTGTTTTGGTGTGGATCATAATTATTTTATATACTTCAGGGACTTATAGTATATAGGAAATAATTTCTGTTCTGTTCATTTTCTCTTCAGCCCGAAGTGGCTATTACACTACATCATCCCCCCCCCCTTCCTCTCGCCTTGCAATACCCTGAAAAATATTACATAATAATATTATCATGAAATTGTTTACTTCTTACAGACTCGAAGGACAAGGTTACAATGTATTGGAGAAAGGGAAATTGGTATACAAGTTTTTTTTACTAAAAACTGCATAAATCCAACCTTAAAAATGTGTTTTCTTGACAAACCTGATTTAATAGTACCTATTTGAATACCACCCCCAATTCAAATTGTTATGGATTTTTTTGTGTTTTCTACGTTTTGAGACCAAAATATATATTTGCTATCTGACAAACTATATTTAGGCCTATTAAAAACTTTCCTAAACGAACCCTTGAAGTTTTGAACTTTTTGTTCTCTTTTCTTTACATTTCTTGACTCGAAGTTGTTATGTCATCTATTTAATTTACCAATCAACCCTTTTTTAGTAAAACCCTTGTTTATATCTTTATTTAGCATGAAGCTATATTGTTTATTACATCACAATACATTAATTCGTAATTCATTTACATTACATTCACTGAAACGGTCGACGCAATTGTCACTATTCAATATTCTTAAATTTTTTATACTTCTGGAATATCACAATAGTTCAATTTTTGTTCTTGTTTGTTGGGAACAAGTTGCAAATTTCTCCTAGTTTTACTACACTTTCTACAAATCAGTTGTCTTAACATCTCCAATTTTTGAAAGAATTCTTTTGACAATTTTCATTCCTTTGATATAAATGGAATTTTCCTCTGAACTTGATATTACTATTGTTATATTTAATCAAATATTATATTCTTTGCTTCGTCCTTCCGAAATGTGACAATCTTGCTATGCGTCTGTTATCGACATTGACTACCACTCATTTTATTCGGAATGAGGAAAACCGCAAGTTTGGAATTATCCTTTGAAAAGGTTTAAAAGTGGTTTTAGAATGAAAGTTGAATAAGTGCAACAAGTAACAGGTAGGGTTTTCAAACATCTGAAGTAATCCAAGGTTTGTAGATGCGTCGAGTGAGCTGACATAAATGTTTCGTTCTAGATTTCCATACTTCTAAGCTCATACATGAAGCGCATATATTGCGTTTTCCTAGAAATAATAATAATTACCTATGCCTTCATCCGTCGTACATAAACTGGTTCGAATGACGCATCACAGCAGTCTGCTACTCTGGATAAATTGTTCCAACTTATCGTTTCACAGAATCTGAATCACGCGTAGGTTATTAAACGTCGAACTCAAAGAATCTTATGATTATTACAAAGAATCGGTAGAAAGTTTAGCCAACCGCAGGCCGTGTCTGAAAAGGTAGGAGAGCTCATTATTTTAGTTACCGTCATTGTGTGCAACTTAATAAATGTATAGATATTTGATGAAAATATGATTTTGACTTTTGGAAAAAGTAAAGCTGGATAGCTTTTAATTGATTTATCATTAATGCTAATTTTTATTTTTATGGTACGCAATTTCATCTGGTGATAATGTAAAGAATACTCGTTCTGACCACAGCAGTAAAAAAATATATAATTTTTATTATAATAATTGAAGTAAGCGTAGTAAATTGATGCAATTAGTATAGATAATTCAGAAGTATTACTGATTAACATATTAAATTAATGTAATTTGTGAAATAACTTAATCAAAGAATTCTATAAAGAATTTTAAAAAGTAATTATTTAATGAAATTAAGAATGGATTCATGTAAAAGAACAAGATATTAAGATGAACTTTCATATTCTTTCAATAAATCGATAAAATGTTACGCGTGAGTTATTGTTGTTGCTTCTGTCTCCTACGTCATTATACAACCACAATAGCACACATGCGTACAGTTTTCAAAGTTGCCTACCTATACAATATAAAGGCGCCTATAAGGTCAGCTACATTCATTTCTCTTTAGTCTTTGGAAATAATATAATACATTTGATGGAATAATTTATAGATTTTAATTGATTCTTATTATACAAGGCTACAATCAACATACAATAATATACAGGAGTATTTTATCTTCCTATAGAGAAATACGATCAATCAATCAGTACCAGTAAGATACCGACTGGTTTCTAATACAAATTAGTTTATTATCGTATAATATATATTCCCGATGCCAATAAAATGGTGCAACACACATCATTTGGAGGTATTCAAGATATTCTGGTATTCTTACGAGGTTTTTCAGATATTCGAAAATATTTTTCTCAAAAATGGTTCAAAGATTGCGCCTCAAAACTAGACGCACAGATCACATCATCCGATTATGGGAAATTAATTAAAAATGTATCAAGAATACATATGAAAAATATTTCACTATTTCACTGTAAAATTTGCTTCATTTCATATTTTTTTCCAAATAAGATATTATAAAAAATGTTATAAAAATAATGTATGAAATGCAATCTATATATTATGGAAAGTCAAAATATAGAAATATATAAAATAAATATATCACATTGTCAGGCAAGGTGAAAAAAACTAAAAAAAAGCTGACCAAACACATATATTATAATTAGACGAGCGTAGCGAAGATTTTTGGATGAGTGTAGCGAAGATTTTCATTCCATAAACCGAAAAATTTTGGGCATGATTTTTTTTGTGTGTGTGTCAGGAAAAATAATCAATAACACCGAATTGGTGTTATACCAGAATAGGTTGGGATCCTAGTATATTATAGGCCCTACATAGGAAATTTTTGGTAATCAATCTTCATATTTTCCTTATTCGGGGAATTTCTTTCACTTGGCTATGTATCATTTTCCATTAACCATTATGCAAATTAAAGTGTCATTAAATGAGGTAATCAATCGTAATGGCCTCTTAAATATTCATGGATGATATTATGACAGTAGACGTCGCCGATTAATTGGATGAGCGTATGCGAATACTCCATCTGAAAAGATTGGCAAGATGGAAACTGAAACTATTTTTTGTCAACATTAAAACTATTATTAATGATAAGACATGTGGATTGTTTCCTGCGAGTTTCTTCGTATCACCTACAAAAGTCTAGCTAGAAACGTTTTATTTTTATATCCATTATTATATTGTATTTTGTAATATTAGGATTTGTTGCCAAATTGATCTGGGTTCGTGAAATCATTTAAACAAAATCCTCTTCATTTGTTCCCTTTTATATATATATTTTTTGCTTTATTAACATCGAAGTTTGATAATAAAAATCATTGTTGCGGCTATGGAAGAAGTTTTCGAGACTATGGAGGCTATGGATGAAAGTTAGGATCGTTCGGACGCGGGGCACCACCAGCGCGATCTTACCAACCCAAAGAATATAAGAACTCAAATAAAATCACTCATATAACAAACAAGGTAATAATGTCAATTCAAACATTCTCCGATGTTTGAACATTTTCCGATGTTCCGATGTCAAATCTCCGATCTGTTTATTATATTTTATTATCATCTAAATTTCTCATATAAATACTTAATTTATTTTTTCTATTTTACTCAATTTGTTATTTAAATTTAAAATTTGGAATAAAGACCAATATTAACAATCAAGTGTTATACTTCCAATCGAAGACAAGAGATCGGACCCGCTTCCCCTCCTACTACTTTCACACTGCTCCACCTCAACGACCCAACTCTGAACATCGTTTCCGAGAACTATCTATCGGTAATCCCACGTGATCACTTGCTCTCCACCAATCAGAAAACAGGCATTTTTTCCTTGTTCGCACATGAGTAACGCAAGGTCGTATAACAACTGCTACGTAAACACACATTACCGTTCTGACGTCATCTCGTTGCCTAGGCGACGGGTTTATACGTGACGGTGATTGGTTGACAAGTTTTAGCGGGGAAGCCCTCTCAAACGAGCCCTGCAGCGATCGACAATTGAGTCACTGCGAGCTTTGTGAGCTCCGCAGTTTTCCTCATTCCGTGCTACAAGATTTTCTTATCGAGTGGTCAGAAAGATAATATTGTTAATGTGAATTGTATACAGAGGTGATACTCTCATTGGACATTGCAAGTTTGTTATTTGTTAGGCGTCAATAGTCTTCATTGTTGGCGGGGATCTTAATCAGTGAGTGTAATTATAAAATAATCGTATGGAAATTAAAATAGAGTTAGGCTATGATTGGTTGAGATAGGCCTATTCATACATCTGTAAATTTGAAACGAAGTGATTGAAAAGTGACTTCAAACAAGGTTAATGCATCTAACATGTGTGTTCAACTAAAATGTGTCAAATTTAAACAATCTACAGATTTAAATCAATCTGAATTTGAATGATCCAAGTCTAAATATTAATTCTGAAAATTGACTGTTTGAATATGAATAAAATATCATATAAATGTACAAATATGAATACATGTGGATATATATATATATATATATATATATATATATATATATATATATATATATATATATATATATATATATATATATATATATATATATATATATATAGTTTATACTGTTTAATATATAATTTTATAATTAAACTTCCTGGATACGATCCAATATTCCAATATCGAGAATTTAGGATGCAGCAGTGATGTCATAAAAGATAAATTTTATGAAATGACTATTACATCCTGAATATATATATAATTATCACAACCTCCCTTATTAAACACACAGCCTGTCCAATGATACCAAATGTAATGCTAGACCATGTTGATAAAAGTTGCTACTTGAGGCGACACTTAAAGGTTACATTTGGAAATGAAGTTTTAGGGCGATTGGACAGACTGTGTGTTTAATAGAGGAGGTTGTGATAATTATATACATAAAAATCGCAATATTTCTAAAGTAAATTATCGAACCCAACCCTACCTAACCTAGCCTACGAAGATATCAATTCTAATCAAAATATCAGGATACCAAATTATTATTCAAACATTTATTTTTCGAACAATGCACAACCAAGTTAGTTTTTCAAGTTTAATACATTTTCATTTGGAATTTTCCTCATATTTTTACATAGAATATAGACAGAACATTTTTAAATGTGGGTTGAAAAGACCTGCCCACACAGCCCTGTATATCAGAAAACATAACAGCCAACACTCAAAAGTTGAGGATGTAGCTCAATATAATTTAATTTAAATTTTAAATCAGTGTTCCTCAATGCGTGACCTGTCTCTAGTTTGTCTCGGGCGGTCTCTTGAGCTCGAGGTTACCGAGGTGAAGTGCAGCATGGTGCATAAAAGTGACCTCCGTGCGTTCTCGTAAGATTACACGGTGTAGTGTGGGTTGTGTTAGCTAACACAATGTTAGCTAATTTGCTGGGGGCACTCAACTCTTAATGTTACAGACAAATTTGTAATTTCGAGTCGATACGAGGATTAAAATAAAAATATGGAAATATATTAAAATTCAAATACTGTAATTCAATAGTATAATAATAAAATAATAATATAATAAAATAATATTATTGTCAGCACCCATCAACTTGAATTGCAACTCCACGCCACAGCACATATTGTTTTTGCTCAACGTTGTAGTTTAATTATATTTCATGCACATAACACTATTCATTTCTTCTGTTACAGCAGGGACTATGCCACACTTGATATCTTTATCAAGTTCTTACTATTCTAATAACTCAAGTGATGTAAGTACAGGATGGGATAAATAGAACAAAAATATATATTGGTTAGAAGTGAGATAGATATAACTATCGAGCTGGCAAATGAAAGTACACGTTACTGAGCGGATTGCACGGTAACCTCATCCTATGGCAGTGGTGAGATAACAATTGCAGCCGAAGACTAACCACAAGCAGAAAATGATAATTTAATAATATCAAATTGCTGTTGGAGTGAAATCCCTTTTATCGTGTATCACGGAAAAAAACATTCATGCAGGAAATTTAAACGTTGGTTATATAGGAATAGGGTAGTAAGAAATGCATGCAAGCAATGATACAATGATAGAATGGTACAAGCAGCGAAACAATGGTCCCAGGAACGATGAATCGAGTTACATACACCTAATTGTTACGTGTACTAATGCGACAGTTTGTTTCGTTACATTCAATTTTTATATTGGCCTGCTCGTCAATGTAGGTGTCTATTCTCTATTATTTGGCTAAGAATTATCACTCTTGACTATATTAATTTGTAGCCTCATTTCAAGTTGAAATTTAAGCAAACAAAGTATTACATTCAGAATTAGAACAAGATCAATAGGACAGTGACCCAGTCTTGCCAAAAAAAAAAGTTTGCATATCACCTTTTTTGTACTATGTATATACGTACTACATATTATTTCATTTCCAGAGTATATGTGTTTTAAAAAAAGAAAATCGAAAATGGAAATAAATTGACGACTTGCATTTTCCGGTTCTTTGACGTAACAAAATATAACAGTGAAAGGGGCTGTTGAAACTGGTAAAATTCAAATATCCTATCAGGGTATCTCTAAATGACCAAAAATGATAGCCCGGTAGATCTAATTGACCGACCAATATAAAGCCCCACCTATCTTTAGTCGTCGATTGAATATGGATGTAGAGCATGTAAATAACTTGCGTTGTATTTTCCAAACAGTTGGGAGACTACATGGAGGACACAGAAACACTCTTCTACGAGCCGAGCCAGCCAACGTACGTTGGAACGATAAAAGACGAGGGAGAAACGAATGATGATATTTTCAATTTGTCACACACAGTTACTTTCAGTAGTAGTACCGCTTCCAGAAAATCGTTTGTATTTGATGCAGGTACGTTTTATAACTGATATAAACACATGACAGCCATTTTGAAACTTAATTTTCACTGTGACCTATTCATTTTAATATTAATTAATAGAATTCTTCATTTATCATGTATACAAAGAATTTACAATAGAATCTCAAAGGGCGATGTTCGGTCGGGAATTGCTCTTCCACCTTGTCATAATTAGGTTATGAGCTAGAAGATGAATATGAAAATATTGAAAAATGAAACATTGGACTATTGCACATTGTCAATTTCTATACTAGACAATTTTAGCCTTTCATAATATACATGGAATTTAATAATTATTATAAGTAATCCATATTATGTACGCCATTTGCTATTCATTGGAAAAATATGTATGTGTATATTTTTCGTTGTCTTTATATAATTATGCTCATTGTGATCGACTACATTTAGGCCCCTACGTTACCTACTATGTGTATGTATTATGTATGCGAGAAATTTGTTTTATTTTGCTTTTAGATTTGAATACAGAATCTCATAGAAAGTGGACAAACAAAGATCTTTATCAATGGACCGCCAATGACATCATGGATTGGATTATTTGCATTGCGGTAAACCATAACTACGAGTATGAAAAGATCCACATGCCGAACTTCAACATAGACGGCATTGAATTAAGCAATATGAGTGAGTCGGAATTTATATCCCGAGCGCCAGAGTTCGGTAAAACGCTATATTTATCGCTACAGGAAGTAATCAATGGATACGGATATGAAACGGAACAATGTAAGTAGATTTACCATAATTCAAATTTTAGTATTCATTTTCAAATTGGCTATTCATCGGACAGGAAGTAGGTTTTAGTTTAGATTCAATTAGTTACAAGGATGTTTGTTTGGTAAGGTCATCCTAACCTAAGGACTTGTCCTTACATAATTTTGAACATCAATGTAAGTGTATTAATAAGTAGGCCTATAATTTGTGTTTCGTTATATTTAACCAACATAGAGCTTTACATATTTCTTCTATCTTAGCATCTCTTCTATCCCCCAGAATACTTAGCCATAGCCTTATTCCGAATTTTTGCATTTTTACGATCTCATTTTTGTTTAATAAATTTAAATAGAAATAAGAATAGAACTGCAATAATCTCAACTACTTGGAAGATACGGTACAAAAGAATTAGTAATTGAATGTATTGTTTTGATCTCTAGTACCAGCGTTCAATCCTTCGTTTCGCCAGGAAGGAGAGAAATCGTGTTTGCTGCCGCTAGGGCTGTGCGACGATGCCACGACGCTGACAGAACTGAATGTTTACAAGGGTTCTCAGAGCAGCCGACTAGAGTCCAACGCAGACGATTCCGACTCGAATTCGATAGCTGTTCCACCGAAACCATTGAAGAGGCTCCCAGGCCGGCCGAGAGGTACTCGATTGAAGAAGAAGCCAGGTAAGACCTAGTCTATGAATCTACTGGATTTGGCTGTGAAAAATGGTCATTTCTTTAATCATTCTATATTTAACGGGCGGCATAGTTTTCTTTCGATGACTAAATTCTCATCAAAATTTCACTTACCTATTCAATTCTATTTTGTATAGCATGCGGTTATTGAATCCTTTGCATTTCATTATATTTTGTGTTGACAGAAAAGAAATGTGGCCGCTTGTGGGAGTTTATTCGCGACTTACTACTGAACCCTAAACACTGTCCGAGTGTCATCTGTTGGGACGATCACAACAACGGCGTGTTCCGTTTCGTGCACAGCGAGAAAGCGGCAAATTTGTGGGGCGAGATCAAGGAGAATCCCAAGATGACTTATGAGAAGCTGAGTCGTGCCATGAGGTACGAGCATTCATTTACAAATTGAGTTGATCGTTTCGTTGAGCATTCTCGGTTCTGCACTAGAGAATTACAAACCACTCTCCTCTCCCCGTAATATGTCTACTTGACACGTCTCAAGAGATGTGATTTTCTGCAGAATTTCAATGGTGATCATTAATATATCTTTTTATCTACATGCACAATTACGACTGAGCAAAAAAAAAAAAAAAAAGATCCATGATGATTTCAAATTCTTCATTGGTTTTTCTAATAAATGATTATCAAATCTCAAGATCATATTTATTCATAGTTTATTTGACGAGTGTTCGAGTGTCGAATCTACCGGTAATTGTCCGTTAGAGATCATTTATAAGGACGAGTTGATCGGATGCCTACGGAACGAAACGTAGTCGACCAAGAGTTGAATCCAGTGGACAACATGCTGGATAAATATGCTGATACAACGCCGTGTTTTGTTTCTAGATACTACTACAAGAGTAAAGTTCTACAGCCGGTGTTGGGTCGCCGACTAGTGTACAAGTTCGGACCGACCGCCACAGGGTGGAGAACGCCCAATCCCAACTTCAGACGAAACGATTAGACACAGAGAATGTGGTTGCATCGAGCTGTGATCTAGTCATTAATTAGTAATTACTAACGACTTTTTATATTGGATGGAATTATAAATTCCTATTTTTTCTATATTGCTTAACCAGTGAACTAGAGTATATAGCCTATAGTTAGAGACATGTTAAAACAGCGTCCATTTTTTCTTTTCGTAGCATTTAGAATTTGAAAAGTAGCGCTTTGGTGCATCTGTTATTTGAAACGTTGAGTTTTGTAGCGCAACAATGTTTTGTAGAGTAACAACAGTAAAGTACAAGTAAAACCATTATATAAGATACAACTGGTATACAAGAGAAAAGCCCCAATTGACAGTTTTTGGAAAAATGTTGTCCACCAAAACCTGCGCCTCATGTGCCACCTGCACTTTGGTTTTTCAAATTTCTTATCTAGCTTCACCCTTTTACTTCCCAACTGATATAATTTTGGGAAAAATAGCATCTATAACACTGTTATCCGAATACAGGCCTATAGCGTTTACATCGCCAAAATGTTGAAACATCTAAATTATACGTTTGTATCACTTTGTACTTTGTAGCCTTTTTGAAACCACAGAGTGAGATTATCATATAATATCAAATAATATGTAAATGTATACATGTATCAAATGTATGAAACATCAAGAAAGATTAGAAAACGTATATAATAACACTTTCAGATTTCATTGCTTTTATGGTAATTGCAATTTTTACAAGTCTCTACCTATAGTGTTATATATAAACGGTAGACTCTCATTCTAAGATTACCATTGTTTAGAACGTTTCAATACTACAAGCAAATACTGTGTGGTTAATAATGGTTTTTCTAATTGAGTAATTTCATTGAACATGGAATTCCCAAAAATAAAAATGAAGAATTTGACAAGAATTCCGAGGCGTGAATTTGAAACTTCATTACTTTGGGGAAAAGGAGTGGGAAGGCAATAGAGAAGTTGAGTGGATTGATCAAGAAGGACGCTGCTGCTAGAGAAGAAATATGGAATGCAATGGAAGAAGTAAGATTGTGGGAAGACAGAACAAGGTGGAGGGAGTTGGTGCGGAAAAAGAAAGACATGGAGGATGAAGAAGAGAATGAAACAGGCCTGGCCAGCTTCTCTCCTGAAGATCCGGGGCCCTAGTATTTTGGTGGAATATGTTCCATCCCCTGACCCATCAATTTGGAATCTGGGATGGATGATTATTATTATAAAGTTACATAATAATGACCATGAGAGTTTTCAACAATTAAATTCAATACTTTATGTAATATATATAATATGTAACTTAGCTCATATAGACCTATATTATTGTATATAATGTATTCTATATATTTATATATATATATATATATATATATATATATATATATATATATATATATATATATATATATATATTTATGATATATTCTATTCTATGATCATATAATATGGTAGACTTGAGATAGATATGATCATATAATATGATAAACTTGAGATAGCCATTTTACCTCTTTTAGTTCAAATATATTTTGTAGTGTGGCTTGCAAGAACAATCTACTCTGAATTGGTTTTACTGATTTTCATTCAATAGAAAAATTGCACATGATATCCAAATTTCAATATCGAAATTTGCCCAAACTCTACACTGATGTGAAAGTCTAAGACTCGAGTGTCCAAAACTCTAGTAACCAATACTCAAGTGGTCAAAGCGCATGGATGGCATAATCGAAAAATGAAAATTCGATGGCAAGAATTCGAGTCTGTTACCTATAAAGTGATCTTTCCACGTTTGTCGTTCTAAAATTTGAGTGATTAGCATTTTTGGCAAATACTGTAGGCCTAGGAGTTAATTTTTATAAATGAATAAATCATAAACTTTTCATATTTTTTTAAAATTTGTACTGTTGAAATTTTATGATCATTTATGTGTGAAATCATCCTGGCGGGAACTTTTTGTCCCACAAAGACTGAGGAAGCCTTAAGTGGCCTGATGAGTATTTGAACTTTGAATTACCAGTACTTATTGTCTTGAATACCCTCATAAATGTAAATACGTATAATTACAAACAAACAAGTGGGTGTAGAAATATTGAAGAAGCAATTAATTAATTTATATTTAATCCCACGCCATTGGAATGTACAGTATATATACAGTATGTGAATTTCTTACATTCAAAATGGAACTTACTTACAAATCGACTGAAGTGAAATTGGAATTATTATTTTTATCTAGAAAACAAAATGAATGTTATTTTCAATGTTGGAATGAATGAGATTGCACTTGAGATTCTACTACGTATAAATATCCTTTGAAAGAAAACGTATTTTAACGTATTCTAGGCCGTACCTAGAGAGCGTAGATGTTATAACATCTAGGCTCTGCGAATGCCTATGATGGATATAGTACTTGAAAATGGTAGACCTATATAAATAAAATGCTTCCTTTCTCCAGTATAATGCTTCGTACCTAATGCCTGAAGACTGTAAATAATGTAAAAACTTAACGTTTCAAAACGTGATCGACATAAAATTAAAATGTAATTTACAGCTACTCTAAAATCCATAAGATTAAATTGAAAATTGAAACAAAGCACCCGTGTATATATTACCGTATATATGTTTATAATCCTTGCATAGGTATTGTTGCGATGATAGTGTTTCATCCCGGTCGAGTTTCGACCCTGAACTCTTATCAGCTGTGCTGAGGTATTCTGCCCTTCAGGCATTTAGCCTTTACCATTAGGGATGAGACAGAGAATTACTTTAGTCTGTATCGCAACGTCATGGATATATGACCCATTGTACGTTTTTCAATAAATATTTTGTGTACCAATTAAATGACTGTGTTGGTTTATATGATTACTTGTGAGTTTCGCTTCAATGTTCCATGCATTACGCAATGGGTCTGATAATTGGCGAGTAGTCCTCATACGTTTGCTCTACTTCGTTACGGTAAGCCGCCGTCTTGTATCGACGACCTGATGAAGCTAGCGGCAGACGTCGACGGCGCCTCTCTAAGGCAACAACAGTACGAGAGAATGTTTGCAGCGCACATACCACCACTGATGCCGGTCAGCACGGCGATTACTCCTCAACAGCGCCAGTCACCCACCTGTTATCGGTGCGGCACCATTGGCCACATAAGTCCGTCCTGCCCCAAGAAATAGCAACGAAGGAACCGACCATCTCCTGTCAATATCGAGTGCATCAATGTGATAACAGGAGGCAGAAAGAAAGTTCACGTTTTGCAGTGCAAACCGTATTACGTCAGAAACTAACTTGTCATCTATTGTTGAGCTAGTGTTATTGTGTTTATCCCATTTTGTTTGTCGTGATGTTCTTTGTACTGTTTTTTGTTTTCTTTCCCCCACCCCCGAAGGGAGGGAGGATGTTGCGATGATAGTGTTTCATCCCGGTCGAGTTTCGACCCTGAACTCTTATCAGCTGTGCTGAGGTATTCTGCCCTTCAGGCATTTAGCCTTTACCATTAGGGATGAGACAGAGAATTACTTTAGTCTGTAACGCAACGTCATGGAGATATGACCCATTGTACGTTTTTCAATAAATATTTTGTGTACCAATTAAATGACTGTGTTGGTTTATATTCAGTATATAGGGCTATACCATTTGCATTAGCAACTGAGCTACATGTGCCGGTTTCCTTATATCTATTCGTACAACACTTTCTTGAATTTGTTACGCTAACGGGACGCTGTGAGTTGATCAATTGCAAAAATATCGAGTGTTTCTTCTACACGGAATTGATCTACTCACCTTTGTTATTTTAAAATTCAACTCAATAGCATTTCCGATTGTCTGCATCTTATTACGTATTTGTTAATTATGTATCTTGCACTGTTCAAGTTTTATGATCATTTATAACTGTGAAATCACCCAGGTAGGAACTTTCTGCCCAATGGAGACTGGCGATGCCTAATCTATAGAATGATAGGATCGGGAAATAAAACAGCCAAATGAAAAAAGTAAACAATCTTTATAGTCCATGGATTAATGTGGTAACAAGTTTAATTATATATGAAAGTAGTACTTAGCTTGAAAATATACACTAATTTTGTGTATTTCAATTAGCTACAAGAACATCAACCATAAGCACAATAAAGAATAAAGTAAATCAGCTTAATAACTCTTCGGCTCATTTTATAAAGATTAAATAAAAAAATAAGTTGCCTAATCTACCTACTAGACACAGATACACGATGGACCGTATTTATTATTTATATTTCAACTTGCATATTTTTAAGGCAAGGCAAGTTAATCTAAAGCTGGACTTCCAGCACGAATTTGCAATGCAGATGTTTTCGCCGCCATGTTGGAAATACGACCAATCAGTGATGAGAGCGGCGCGGTTTTTGGATGTTGAGCTCGGCCCAACTTTACCGCTAAGCGAAAGTGAAACGCTAACCGAGTTCATGGAAGGACAGCTTTAGGTCCGGTTTTACGAACAATAAATTGATTGATTAAGCAATAATTCGCAGACTGATTTTTCATTATTTTTACCAATGGTATTTTTGTACCTTAATCAATAATTAGCTTAACCAACACATTTTTATTTTTCGTATAATGCGGTCTTACAATAATAAAAAATAATTTTATTTGAATACCATTAACTGGAGTTAAAGGCTGCATAATCTAATATCTAAATCTTCACAGGCCTAGATTGCATAGGCGTACGCTCGAAGGGTGAGGGTGGGGGTGGGAGGCAGCCTAAGCAATACATGACTGACGGTAAGCCTAATATCATGTATTAAATCATATAGGACAATAATAAAACTAACAAAACACTATCGCTCATACCGTGAAACCTCATCAAGACCGGATCCATAGTTAATTTTATCCAACCACATCGCAACCTCACGTGGACGCATATAAACGTCAAGGCCGTCAAGTGGTTGATAATAAACTTGAACAAGTTTTTGTTTGAATGCATTATATAAGCAATTTTTGTGATGGACAATATGAGAGATGGATGATAGATGATGATACATTGTAGGAGAAGCTAGTGATATGAGAAATAATGAGGTAGATACAGGTTGGAGGAAAAACATAAGACAGAGCACAGTCAATTTTGTGTGTGTGTGTTTTTGTGCTCTGTCTTATGTTTTTCCTCCAACCTGTACCCACCTCATTATTTCTCACATCACTAGCTTCTCTTACAATGTATCATCTACAATCATCTATCATCTATCTCTCATATTGTCCATCACAAAAATATATTCTTTATATAAGCAATTGTGATTATTTACAAAATAATCAGAATATACATTCACAATGTGAATATAATTATGAACACAAATTTACAGAATATATGCGTCCACAGCCGTTAAGTGGTTAAATACAATATACACACGACAGTGAATGGATATTCTGTAAAGCAGCATTACTAATGTACAACGTAAACGTACTGGTTATTTAAAAAAAAAGAAAACGTTTCACAGCATACATACCACTAGTCAGACAGTGATACAAGCAACACACTATTCCCTACGTAGATTATCGAGCCGAGCTTGCAAGTCGGCGTCCGCGTCTGACACCGGTCCTCCGCCGCCCGCGATTGGAACTGCCGGAGTCTTCTTCGCCGTCGCGGCTAACGAGCCGGACGCTTCGGGCAGGCCTGAAAGCTGATCGCCCAGCTGCAAGCCGAGCTCGTCAAGAACCTGGGACACAACTGCGTCGCTGGAACGGTCAACCAAATAATAGTACAAATTAAAATAATGCTTGTTTAGCAATTTCTATTTCTTTCTCTACATAACACATGTACAATACATTAATTTCATAATATAGACATTCAAAATTAATTAGATCAAACTAATGCAATAGAAGCAATGATTATAACATAATTGTCTTTTCATGCCGCATGAAAGTTCGGAGCTTGCAAGCTTTCATATTCACGTTCATCTTAGCATTAATTAGGCCTATGGTTGGAAGTGGTTGTGTATAGATCAAGCACACCCGAAAAGGCAAATATTTCTCGTGTAAGTTGACGTGTTAATGTTATCTTTGAATTGTGAATGGGCAAGGAAACAAACAACAAATTGACTTGTACTGTGTTGGGAATTGCCGTTCACGCTTACTTGGGTTAATACTTGTATCCTTTTACTTTCAAGAGTTCCACGATCAATACTTGCAGAATGACGTGCACATATTCTCCTATGTAGGCGTACTAATAAACAAAAAATCCACTTGCGCCCGTCTGCCTCAGTGAGATCTCGCCGGGCAGCAACTCTACAATCCCGCATAAGTCTCAACGCAATAGATGAATTTGCTTCAATTCTTGCAAAATTAACAGTAGATATAACTTCATCTTTGTAGGCCTAGAAAATCCAGTGAGAGCCTTCTTTAACTAAACTTGAGCAAAATTCAAGAAGGAAACATTCAAGAAGACTAAAATATATAGCTAACCCTAACCGTATGGCTTCTCTAAGCCCTAACCAATTCCCTGAAATAGTAACTCTTACAGCAAAATTACTTTATATTTATAATGGTATTTCAGAGAATAAAAAATGTTGGAATTTTAAGAAAAACTATTTCATGAACACCAAAAAAGTTTGGCTACAGCGAGATCCGAACGGGCAACCTTCGGGTACAAAATTGAATGTGCTACTGCAGCAACATAAACTATTGATCTATTAGCCAATTGATATAAGCTAAAAATGCGTGAAAAGTGAGTGTGTTTGGCCAATATTGTTTGCTAAGACGCATCCAGGCAATGGTTTTCGTACCGTATCATCATCACTAGCTTCTATCTCACGCTTTTCGTGCCACCGAATACCCTACCCATTCCAATAACCTAGTGTTGTCAAAAGTAAGCAACGAGACACCACAGTCTTCCCGAGCTACTTACGTTTCCTCCTCATCCCCCTCGTCCTCCATAGCATCGTCCATCGCATCATTCATCATCTCTTCCTTCATGTCCATTATTTCAGATTGTTTTTCAAATTCTTGTAATATCCTTTGAATTTGCGGGAGGTTCAATTGTTTGTTCATATTCTGCATGGCTCGGGTTACTCCTTTCATCGCCTGCGCCATCGTGTTCTGCGACCGAAGTGTTTGGATTTTCAAAGAAACTGCCTGTATATTCGCTTTCATCAGCATGAACTTTTTTATGTACCGACGCGTCCTAACCAAGTCTTTTGCCATAATTTTCACAGCATCCTGAAAACATTGAAAATTGAAACAAACATATCAAGAGAAATAGATAGAATAATTAGGCTTAGGCATATTAATGGCTATTTGTTTGTACATCCTTCAATTCAATTTATACAATATGCTATGGTACCAAATACCAACTAGGCCTACCACTTTATTATCTATATAAAAGGCTAAGTGTGTGTGTCTGTCTGTAAGATGGTGGTGATCGCAGGGCAGGGAGGTGGGGGGGGGGGGGGGGAGGGAGGCATGGATGACGGGCAGAGAAGGGAGGGAGAGGAGGGAGGCTCACCGCCCCGATCACTGTGATCATGATGAGTGTGATCATTGACACTTTGTTGTGCGTAAATCACTTCACACTTCGCCATTCTGGAGGAGAACGGAAGGTGCGAAAGAATTTACGCATAATTGGGTTAGTGCGTAGTGATGCTGTGCGTTCAAGGTATATGCAGTGCGACAGTTATAACAATAGTAGTGAGAAGTATAGTAATAACAGAGAGAGAGACCCCGCGTTTTAAACGCGGGGCTAAGGCTAGTTATAAAAGAATGATTAATACTTTTATTTAATAGTATAGGCCTATACTCATTTAAAATGTTAAAATGCAATTCTTGTTATTTGCTATAGGTCTATCTATCCCTAAACATAACAATCTTTTCAATATGAACTAGTTTACAAAACTAGTTTTTTGACAGTCTGACTCACTCTTGAAGAAAGTGAATGGACAGCCCTACGCTAAATTATGAAATACGATTAAAGTATTCAAGGCCAAAACGTATAATTAGAGGCATGCAATTATAGCATTGAATATTTTGTGTTTTTAACATTTAGCTATTTTGAAAATAGCATTTTATAGCATCAGTCAAATTCAAAATTGGCAATGATTTGGCATCAAAAAGTCCTTGGAAAAATATAAAGGTTCTGGGATAGGAATTATGTGTGCATATAGGCCTATCAGAAGCTATTTTCAACATTCTTAGCTTGAGCAGTGAGCAAGTTCTGAAAAGACAGTGTATCAAATTCACATTAAAACACTACTTGAATTGTACAAACTGGAAAAGCGTCGTAAATCACTGCCACAGGCCAATAAAATGTTTGTAAATAAATATATTCAACTTTCAAACGAATTGGAATGTAGATTGTGGGTTTGCCTTGAACTTGCATGTATGATTTTTTTAAAAAAAAAGAGAGTATTGGTAACTGAAAATGTTTTTTAAAAAATATCAGTTTTCTTACAAATGGCACATTTTTTGGGAGAATGTTGATTTATCCTTAATTAAAAGGCGTAGGCCTATCGCTTCGAATGGCGTAAAAACTTGACCTTGAATGGTTTTGAATATTGCATAACACACAGATGGCACAAAAAATTGGTGTTTCACATTACTTTCAGCCTAGTTACATCGTGCTTATATATAATGCAATAAATTCATGACCTTACGTAGATATATATCTAATGATCTAGTGCCAGACAAGGTCCCGGCGGTATTTAAAAAAAATATTCAAGGTGACTTGCCATTTGCCCAGCTTTTGCCGTTTTTTTAATGTCCATTATTATTTTCTTCTCCTGCTGTTCCATGCGCGCCTTCTCCCGGTCCAAATCTCGCATCGCTTTATTGAGAGCCCGCTGATTCTTACGCAGCATCTCCTCGGGGGTCAAACGCTTTCCAAATAGCCATTCCATTATGATTCTGAAACAGTAATGGACCCTTTTAGGAATTCAATACGCAGGCGCTTACTGCTATACCGCCTCCTTAACATCCGAGTTTGGTAGAATTGCATTCTGGGTAATTTAGTACCGTATCGGTAGTGCTTAAACCGTCAGTCTGCTTATCCACAGGGTTGAAGGCAAAACACTGAGATAATAACCTGCATCGCCTCTCATCTTACTCACTCTCACAGTGAAAATGTCTTGGAATATAGTAAACATACTGGCGTTGTAACTACTTTCATATTATAAGTAGGCCTAGGCTAAATTCTAGCAAAATATTTTATTGTGTCCTTATTTGTAGGTCAACATGTATTTTTTTTAAAGAAGGATAAATTACTGGTGGGGCGCACCTTGGACCCGCTAAGGACGTCTCTGGCCTTGTAAGAAAATACTAACACAAAAAATATCGGACTTCACCCGATCATGTAGGCCTAGGCCTATGCTTAAATGCATAATTACCCCACATTACTTGATGTCAAAAATAAAAAATTCAACCAAGTTACTTTGTATCATCTTTTGCCATAATAGTAATAAGTTTCCTTGGCCATAAAGTCAATGACAAAAGGGGAACTTACTTCCTCCCTGATCGGGCCTAGGCCCTACAATGGCCCTACCCAAAATCTGGTTCTGAACCTAGACTTTTATAGCTTACCCTACCGCTTACTCACACTTACAGAAAATTTCGAATAGAAGCTGTATATGCTAGGCTATCACAAAATATGAACTGATCAAATGTTGATCACTTCTGGGGATAGAGACAGAATAATATATATTATCTTCAGTTGCTCTATTTGACAGCTACAGTCACTGATATGTTACAAAATGACCTCGAAATATTGACAGTTCTCCACCAAATGTATATTTCTGCTTGGATCAGTGGTAGAAGGCTGTGAATATGAATCATGTTTTCGATTACTCGATTATTAAAGTCGCATTCGGGACGCACGACTGTTGCTTTGTACTTATTAGGTGTGTCGAGGTAAATGTCAGTCACAGTGGTGAAGAAGCTTTCATTTATAACATAAATGCCGACTTTGGTAGGGCCTTGGCTACTGTTTAATCATTATTGACAGAAATTCAAGAAAGACGTAGGCGTACATATCAAACTAGAATTCGGTAGGAAGTGACGGACGCACGAACTTGAGTCAGTGTACATACGTAGTGCCAAAAGGTGAACACCACGATGACGGTTATGGAATTTTGGGGTTGTACGTTCCTAGCGTTTGGCCCGCCTCTCGCTATGTTTACCTTTACAATTGCAAAAGATCCTATTCGAATTATTTTTCTCATAGCGAGTGCATTCTTTTGGCTACTGTCATTATTATTGTCATCATTACTCTGGGTGGCAGTTGTACCGCTAAAGAAACAATTGGCCTTTGGACTGGTGTTTTCAGTGTTATTTCAAGAGCTGTTTCGATACTTGATTTACGTACTTCTCCGAAAAGCTGAAAGTGGTTTGAAGAAACTTTCAGACAGCTCCACTCTTCAGATAATTGAGAACAAACACATTCTGGCATATGTAGCTGGATTGGGGTTTGGAATAATCAGCGGTGCATTCTCTCTACTTAATGTTTTGGCCGATGCATTAGGACCAGCTACTATGGGCTTGAAGAGTGGTTCGTCTCTGTTCTTTGTAACATCTGCTGCAACGGCTTTGTGCTTCATTTTACTTCACACATTCTGGGGAATTATATTTTTCTCTGCTGTTGATAACCGAAACTATATGTTGATCTCGTATGTTGTAGCAAGTCACATGCTTGTCTCGTGCCTTACATTATTCAATTATTATGAATTATATGCAGCGTCTCTTATTCCTGCTTATATCATACTGATAATTACCGGACTATTAGCGTATCGTGTTGTGGGCGGAACATACTCTAGTTTTAAAACTAGTTTTGCTAGGTCAACAAACTGATTTTAATAAGTGGGTATGGTGCCTGTCCTATGTAATTGAAAGTGAAATTACTTCTATTACGGTATCTAATATTCACTATTGTATTTTTTAATAATTATTTATGTCACTTACATGTACACAACACAGCGCTACTCCTTTTAATTTCACAATATTGCACTCTGTATACCCGACTGTTATATTTGGGGTGGTATTGTTGGTTATAGATTACCAGGTACTGGTATTCACGAAAGTAGAAGGTTCTGATTGACCGTCCCCCAACCCATACAACTAGCACATGGGTGGTTTACATCTTCTTTTGTGGACACAAGTGTACAGCAAAACGAATGACACAATTTATTGTGCTATTTCAACTTCAAAGTCTCACTTGTCATCGCTCGCCATTTGACAGCTCTCCTGTCAGTTAGTAGGTAGGCCCAACGGTCGGGATGTTGATCCACTCTTGACAAGTGGATTATAATTTTCATCATATGTGTGCATTGTGTATTTGATGTCATTGTTTTATGTGAATTAAGAACTAATACAGTGTGAACCAAGTAGGCCTACTACAGCTAACTATATTGTAACCTTGAGTTAGAAATGAAGGGTTCAGGAGAAAAACGGTAAAATTGTTATATATACCGGTAGTGTTATATATTGCGACCAATTTTTATTATTTTCATTGTGAAATTGGTGTTTTCTTGATCTTGATAAGATCTGTTGAATTGAGCAATTACTTGTTGAAAATTGTTATATATCATTTAATCATTTGAAATGCCCTTGAACATACCATAGTGGATCATGCGTAAAGGTTGGGCGTCCCATAAGGATCTGCCATTTTGTGGTAAAGAGTGCATCAAAATAATTTCTATAAGTTGCTAAAATAACTCACCTATAACCCTTGGCAAAAGCATTTATATGAATAATTTTAAAATAGAAAATGAAACGACAAATGAAATTTACATCTTGTAGAATTTTGCTTGATTTGATGGCGTAACATTATAAGTCCAAGATGAAATTGCCATAGGCCTATCAAGTACCGCTTTCAACTACAAACTAATCTATAGCATAAAATACAATTCTGTCTTTCCCACTAAACGAACAATCTCAACATTGCTTGTTTTTGTATACGAACAAACAATGTCAACATTGCTCGTTTTTCCCCATGTCCACTTCAAATGTGTTGTGCATTCCTATTCAGTACCGGCATAGAGGAAGGAATTTGGTACGGTACTGGTACTTGAGAAATACGGTAACTGGACAACTGTCAGTTGTTCGTTGTCCAAATATAGGAATTTTTTAAACCAAAACTGTTAACAATAAGCAGGAGTATGTGATAATGACATTATTAATATTTATACCATAGCTATTGAATGATGATAATACCTTTCTAGTTGTGTTGTATATGCATACTGTCTTAAGATTTACGTAATAAAATAAATTATTTCATATTTAAACTGGTTTAATATTTTACTAATTACTGTAATACTGTACATAGGTGTGCACAGGATTTTTATTAGGAGGCCTACGGCCAATTAGGAAAAAATTGAAATGCATTTTCTAGCAAAGCCGAATATTTGAGCAAAATATACATGGTAAGGTGTTGTCCCATTGTTATTCAATTGGTATCCCAATATGCTCACTTGAAAAATAAATAAAAATAAAGTACCGGTAGCTAGAAGTGCCATTTTTGGAAGTTATAAAGTTCACTAAATAGGCCTATAGAATATTCATCAAGTGCACTGAATGAAAAAACTGAAAAATATTCTCGTTATTATATTTAATAAATACAAATGCATTTTTCCACTTTTTAACCTTAATTATACAGGTGTAAACATCAATGTGTTTCTTCAATTAAAATAGTATTTGTGCGATCTTCCCATGATCTCGATTGTAATAGTAAGTGAGCGTACAGCTGTCATGAAACGTTGGCAAATCAACTTTCCAGTTAATATATCTCCTGAAAACAAATATAATATCAAGCATTAACCCTCAATACAGAAAACAGACTTCAATGCTGTTTGTGGGCTCTGGACCATTTGATGACATTTGTGATCTGACACAGTATTTGACACACTACTACAATTACAATGGAATAAGTTCTCAACCTTCTTGTGCTCAGAAAATTAGCTTTTGACATCAAACTGCATTGCCTTATTGATTAAAACAAAAAAATGTCTTTACTGGATACCAAATAGGCCTAAGATGAGCTAATCGCCTGTTCACACAGGGCATTGAAATGCTAACCACAGATAGTCAGTGTTGGGGAGTGAACTTGCAAAATGAACTTTTATATGAACGCGTTCGTTTTTTACAAAATGAACGTGAACTTGGTAAAAGTTCCTTTTTCGGTCACGAACTTTTCAAAAGTTTGCCGGTGAAACGTTTTTTTCAAACGAGTAGTACATTTTTCCATGACGATTGTACTTGAGTGAGAGAGAAGGAGAGAGACGCGGTTTTCTGACCAATCCGAAACGCTGGATTGAAAATTTTGATTGAATTGGATTGAAGTAGGAAGTTAAGTTCAAACGTTAAGTGTAAGTTAAGTGTCTATCCAAAATTCTACGTGATTCACGCATGGTGCTGACCTTGACGCGTTCACACGCGTTGTTTCATTTGCTCAACAACTTATATTGGCACTACAATACCTCGCATCAACATGACATAACAATAATAATTGAGCTTCATACATTACTGACCTTTCTTGACTGGTATTGGATCTTCTAAGAAGAATAAAGTTTGTCTCCAATGTGTAGGTGTTGCATGAGGCCCCGTCGAAAAGGAAACGGGTGAGGGTAAGTCGAAGAAAACATCAAAGTAACCGACAAGAGCAGTAAGGACGTTGTCACACTTCACTTCAAGTTGAAATTCTGCAGAAAAGTCGAGATCTTTCGTCGTGCAGGTGTGAAGATCGAGTTTCATCAGAGTTGAAGGTGTAGTTATTACTTTGTTATTGTCAACGACAATATCTAGAGGTTCTTCCATTACTTCCTGTCTTAAGCAAGTCATTCGGTAACCGTAGACGTCACTCCAGAAACCAATATAATCCTTGTGTTGGTCTAAAAGAAATGTTCAAGACATGAATTTGAATGATATTTCAAACTGGGAGCACTAGTCACCCATACTTCTAATTTTCGAAACAGTTATGAATATATTTCTCTTGGTAAACCAGTCTTGAATAGGAAAAAAATATCACTTATGCTCTGAAATTAGACGAACTATGAAGCAATTGATCTTCTATGGTCTCAGGCTATAATGTAGATCAACTTGAAAATGCCTTTATAATTCATATTATGAGTTTATTATTGGAAATTTAAAATTTAATTACTATTGAATCATATTCACAATAAGAATACAAGGTTACAGTGTTATTGTTCAGAATTTGTAAACTACAGTGCAAAGATTTTTTTGTTGCCAAAAATGTAGCGTATAAAACCAAGATGTATAATACGTTCATATTGTTAAGTATAATATGTAGGCCTACGTAATATATGCTAGTTTTACATGTTGCGTATTAAACATGCCTAACCCTGATATTAAGCCAATTATCATTTTCAGTAACTTTCAGACTTAAGCCTACCAACTACAACATTTGTATTCTTTCTCTTGTATTTGTACTTGCTTACCTACGTCGCCGATACCGACCACACTGATTGAACACCTGTTCGGTAACAGCAAACCGCCCTTGACCAAGTGGTTATCTCGTGCGTAAATGACACTGTCCAGCATTCCTTCGTACAACAGGAAATAGCCCATCCACTCGGACACAATCACATCCACGTCTTTCACGGGCAACGTCGTATCCTCGAGGCGACCTTTTACAAGGTTTATTTTATCGGATAACTTGTTATCTCTGGTGAAAAGATTTACTTGCATGAATGTTATATTACAGTATGTTATACAAAGTTACATAATAACAAAGAATAAATAATAGGTTGAATAAAATATAACAAAAATCCAATTAAAATAAGAGATGAAAATATAGTCAGATGAGCATTAGTGAGGATTTCCACTCAACTCTTACGGAGCTCTGTCTTTTTTTTTGTTTGTAAGCACTGCACAGGTCGCAGGGTTTGACCGATCGACATAAAAAAAAAATTATACGCAAACTTATCCAACTTGGAACCCTATAGTTTTTGGGTCAAAACGGTTAGACCATTTTTGAGAAATATCATCTCCCCATAAGATTAGGCTGAGCAGAAAAAAATTGAAAAATAAAATCTCACCAATTTAATTCAAATTTTCCTCAAATGTAAACACGAAAATTATACACATAATTAAACATTGGTATGCAATTCGGACCAGCCGTTTCGAAGAAAATAACGTAATACATGTTTTTTATTCATCGAATATAGAAATAATAGCAGAAAAATGCTGCATTGTTAATTCACGGCTCTCTAGATTCGTTGGTATCGTATGAAGTTCATTTGATGTGATCAAGGTATGTAGATGTTACTTTCTAGATATCTCGCTCATCACACAACGCACATTCTGCGATGGCATATAGTTTAAAAAATTTCAAATGAATATAAGGCCTAAATAGATTGATCTAAATATGATGGATCTATAAATGAATAATAATAATACTCTATATAAAATTGATCAATAGGCTATTAATATGTTATGTGGGCCTATATACATTTTTAAATCAAAACAGAAATTATCAATATTGTAATAAATAGGACACTACAAGTTTTAACGAAAAAAAAAGAAAAATTCAAGAATAAGAGGAAGGTATACAATTCTGTAATAAGATTGAAGACTTTTTTCTCCCCAATGTAATGTTTGAATCCCTGTAAATAGGGCCTACTTAAAGATATTGTTTAGCAACTGATATTGGAATTATTCTGCATTACGAATCGCATGAGCCACACACGCAAACATGGCTCATTCATGTCGTGACCTGCTTGTGGGCCAATCTAGTTTGTCACCATACGCGATTAGAACTGTCGACATAGCCCTACCTTACGATATCGATAGCACGGTAGATAATGTCCGATTGGTCGACACCGATCACATGACCTGCTCCAGCTGCCGCAGCAAACATGGACAATATTCCTGTTCCACATCCCAAGTCCAGTACAGTACGATCTTTGAAAGAAGCTGCATTGTTTACAATGGCATCTCGGTAACTAGTTGTTCTGACGTGGTCCTGCAATAAAGTATGAAATCACAAGATTGGTTTAATAATTTTTATTCCCGTAAATTCATAGTCTAATACAGTGAAACCTCTATCCATTGTTTTTCAAGGGACCAGGAAAATAAAACCGTCCATGCAGGAAAACGATCCATCCAGGACAATTTAACATTGACTGAATAGGAGTGGGGTGAGAAAATATGAATGATACAACCAGGAAAACGATGGATCCGGGAACGATGCATAGAGGTTTCACTGTACTAGAAAAGCTAAATGCTACAATACAGCACAAGATAATAAGGAAAACTTGATATTTTGTGGCCACCTCATAAAGCAGTGTTTGGATTTTGTCCCTATATCAGCTTCTCCCTTCTTTCCCACTACATCCAACCATTTTATGACCCCTTCACCAGTGACTTCAACTTTTTTTCTTGAACTTTGTCTCTTAAAAATCAGTCTCAGTCCCCCCTATCCTTTTCATCTATCACCTATCTGAACAAGCAGCCTATCATCATCATCATTACTAGTTTACTACCACTACTCTGCAGTGACAACTCTGCAGATAATCTCGTTTGTTTGTATAATCATCTGTGTTCTATTATGGGCTATCCACAATGAGTATTTCTATTTATAAACCTAGGTAAGCTGTTGTTCTTTCCTTTCCTTTCAGATTATTGATTAATGGAATGCATGAAATCTTACCGAGAGCATCTGTTTGTGAATGCCGACGTGGGCATAGCTCGAGAAATACCACTGGTCGTCATTGAGGCTAACGCTCTTCACACATTTCTCCCGAGGTTCATCTCCGCTACTAACAAGATTTTGCGTTGTAACACGCATTTGCTGCATATCTGCTAGGAGACTAGTCATAGCCGTTTCTTTCTCGGCGACCTAAGAAAGAAGATAACATTTGTAGATACTGTGTTTACATACATGCTGTGTTCACATGGTTGCGAGATCACTTTCGCTCCGCGATTTTCCTGCCGATTTGTGAAAACTTTTTACTACGACATCTACTGTGACGTCTGTGAGCATATTGAATCACTACCAACTCACTGCTACTCGAGCGCTGATGTTCGTAAACAGTTTGCTGGATGTAACAAATATGTAAACCCATCGTTTCCAATGGTTCGAGCTTTGCAAAAGTAATTTGGCATTCATGGAAACGCAGCATTAGGGTAACGTAGTGTAATGTTCATTAACAAAAATGTTCAAAAATGTGGTATTTTTTTTTACAAATTTCAAAATTGTGTTGTATCACGGTAGGCCTACTAGTGCTGAAATGGCCAGAAACTACATACCAAAATATTCCAAAACCTTACACTGAAATTAAGTATTTCCAAAATGAAAAATCTTCTGGGTTGCTATCTTTTGAAAATATACATAATTATGATGACACTTTAGAAAACAAAAGTCCTGGTATCTAAAAAGCTGAGAATTGATCAAAAATATCAAATCCCCAGAACATTGATGATACTGTGTAGGTACGGTACTAATTTCGCACAGTAATTCACGGTTTTGACGTTATTTCAGTGTCATGAAGCAATATTGGTCTGTTTTGCATATCTTCAGGGCTAACGCTGGCAGAGAAGATTTGGTAAAATGTATATGGTACGGTATTCTTGATTGCAACAAATCAAAACCTTCTCGCAATTTATTTTTAAAACTATAATATTTTTATCAATTATCAATCAACTTGCAACAGGGTAGGGTTAATATTTCAATTCCAAATCCGTTAGTACCACAGGTATATACTAAGCTATTTATAAATCGGAAAGATTTGCCAAGTTACCATAAGTGTTACTTTGGTAAGCCCCTACCGTATCATTATTTTATTTTACATTATATATAAAACATAGTTATTATAAAGTAAATGATATAATTACAGTTATGTCATATATAGGCCTAGACCTTCAAAAAAACTGAGATTATTGTTTTGTTCTTAGTACTGTAGGCCTAAATCAAGTTAAGACACAGCTAATCAATATCTTGATTAAATTGATCGAGAATGAACAAAGTTTGTTCTAATCACAACCTATTAATTTCAACAACTGTATTGATAGACCGAACAAACAAAATTTGGTAAAACAGCCTCTTATAGGCCTAATGATGAAAAATAAAATAAAAGAGCATGTGGCTATTTTGATAACATGGCTCTAGATATTATGGCTTTATGGCTCTAGATATTCTTTTATCCCGATTCCTTTCCCAAGACTCACTTGATTCGCAAGTGATCGGATTTTGTGCTGTAGATCTGAAAAGTGTTGTTCCGACAATGTTACAAGTCCGCCTTCAGCATTAACAACATGGAACTTGTTTTCTGTGATTCTGGGGGTATCTTCAGAAATGCAGTCAAGATCATCAAAATCTGGAAAGATTTTTCGAAAATATTAGTAAGCCTATCTGCGAATCTGTCAACACTAAACAATTAAAAATTTGCTCAAATGTTGTGTGGTTCGACGCCAGGTATGTTTAAATTTAACAAGTGTTGTTAAAATTAATTGCATCTGTCTCACTCAGTACTGCATTGAAACAATGGTTGATAAATGTGCTGTAAATGTATCAATTGATTCTATCAATGACCACTTTCAACCCAGTATTTTTAGGGTGACCGTATGTTACTTAATGGTGAGTGATGGCATTGGCATGGTTAGGGTTAGGTGGGGTATGATTCGAACCATAAAATTACATTATCGTAGTCAGTTCGACACAAACCATATCCCATCAATAGTCCCTCCTAAAAAAAGATTCTAACCTAACGTAGACCCAACCATGTAAACAGATTGACACGGCTTACTATTGTCATTGAAATTGCTATTGTTTCACCTTGAAGTGCACACAATATATTGAATTGAATTTTCAAACCATTCACATAATTGGTAGGCCTAATGATTTCACTAACCGATCATCAGCCATGGATCATCCAACTGCACAGGTTTCAAGAACTCGTCCGATTCCCAGGGTGGCGGTACACTTGTGTTTAGTAGTACGTCGGGTTCAGTATGATGTACACGAACAAAATTTATGAGTTTTATAAATCCGTAGCAATCCAAGTTGAAACGGGACTTGATCTTAGAGAGACTGTGTAGCTCAATACAATGTGTGACTGCTGCAGTTGTAGTTTTAAAAGATGCAGGGCAAAATAGGCAAATTAGCGGTTCAATGATCTCTTCTTCCATATCACTCCAACCATCCGAATCATTGTCAGAATCAGCTATTTCCAACTCCTCCATATTATTGCACATGAGCTCTGGAATATCTGAAAGGGAGAAATAACCTACAAATATTTGACTGGAATCAGAATGTTGATATGAGAAGCGATCGCAGTAGCACTTATAATTAAAAAACTCAGGCGACACAAATAATTTACCTTCGGCAGCTGCCATCTCAGTATTTGGCTCTTCTTCAGGGTTAAAACTAAATAAACTTACTAAAATGTTCTCATTTACTTCAAATCACACTGACATGTGCTTATTGAGAAAACGCTTCAACAAGTTTGTAGCCGGCACTCGCCAGTCGCCACGCCGCTACTGTATACCTGCGCGTGACGCGTGCGCGTAGATTGACAGCTGCATCACAGCAGAACACAGCAGCTTGCAAATTGCAATTTCATCAGGGAGTGTACTACAGTGTACACGTGTATGCCTAGCATATTTTCGGGCCCGTCTGTCAACATAATCAAGATTGATTTAATGTTATAATATTTTATTTCTAGATAAGTCTGGACACTAAAATGGTGTGTATTAACGTATAAATAGTGTAGGTCTTGCCTAAATAACGTATTATGCATAGAGCGTAATGGTAATGCCGACCAACACAACCTCACTTTTATAATAGTAGCCCTAGTAGGCCTATATATCTTTATTTAGCATTAGTGATAATCCACATTTCATTTTTGTGGATTAATCTTGGAACCGATTTTACTAGGCCTAGCAATGCATACATCTAGGTCAAGTTTCAATACGACATGATCAGGACTATATATATGAATTACCTTTACGCTTTTAAGGAAAGATTAAGGCTGAATCGTTGACATTACTTGATGTCGTTGATGTAGGCCTAGTCCCTATAGTTTACCATGTTCATTTTGTTTGAAGCACTGAGGGATATGCGAAGTCCTACCTAGGCCTAGTCATTAGCATTGAATAGAACGTCTGCCAACTATTACTGCAATTTGCTGTGAGAAAATGTACTGTGTATGATCATGACCATTGACTGTTGATTACCAGTTGATCATTTTAATGGAAATTTGAATCTACAGCAACAGAAAGCCTGAATTTTCATTTTATTACCTTGAAATTGCTAGTAAGGAACTAGGTGATGATGTTTAGGCCCTAATTGTGGTTTTCAAATCCAGTAGGCTTGAATTGGTAAATTAGCAGACTAGGCCTAGGAGATATTTCAAAATATTTCTCTTTTGCGCTGTCTAATATTGATCTGATCTTCTTGTTATATATAAAAAGAATTGTATTGTGAACTTGACTCTAACAGAACTTTTTGAATTTCAGGCAACGAACCTTGATCGTAAAGGAACGTTCAAGGTTGAGTACCTTCAAAAGATTGAACGAGATGTCCAGGCACGATGGGAATCGGAGAAAGTATATGAAGAGAACGCACCTGATCAACCAAAAAAAGGTGCAGATGAAAAGTTCTTTGCAACCTTTCCATTTCCGTATATGAATGGAAGACTACATCTAGGGCATACCTTCTCTCTCTCCAAATGCGAGGTATGGTACATTATAATATATTAATAGGTAATATATAATTATGTGTATAAATTGCAAACCCAGATATAACTAACTCAATTGGGTCAGGGGTTATTTCCACCAATTTTTCTAGGGCAGATTTCTCATATTGTATCTTGGTTCCTGCCAACTCCAAGTCTTCCTTCTACTTCTTCCTCCTCTTCTTCACTATCCTCCCTTCGTCTCTCTTCTACAACTATAATTCCGTATAAACATCTGTATGAACCACCATTATAAACCAACGTATATTTTAAAATTAATGATATAGCACAATAATATTAGAATAATCCTACATTTTGGACTATTAAATTGTCAATTAATTGTCATTAATTTTTTATGGTTGGGAGACTGGGTCTCTTTCCCTGCTTTCTTTGAGTGTGTTGGTAATTCACTGGTTGGTAGTTTGTGTCACAAATCTAATACCCCAAACTTCCAGTAAAAACGTCCTCATGTTTGCTTTCGATTTAAGTAGGGTTGTCAAGTTTTCTGCCTTGGCCGTTTCTTTATATATCTAGGCCTACAGAACGATGTTGGTATTTTGGTTTTTGTTAGAGGTTATTTATTACCTACCTCCCTATTTGTGAATTGCGCCTCCTCTCAGAATGGCGATGATGCAAGTTTGAACGCATGGGTTTCTATAACAACATTTTTATTTCCAATAGAAACAATTTGTTGTGGCACAATTATCCTCGTTTGATCTATCAGTGGGTGATCGTAATTAACCGTATGTGTCTGTTGTTTAGTATGCTGTGCGATACCAACGTCTCAAGGGAAAACGAGTTCTCTTCCCGTTTGGTTTCCACTGCACAGGAATGCCTATCAAAGCTTGCGCCGATAAATTGAAGCGAGAAATGGAAGACTACGGGTTTCCACCTCAGTTTCCTGATCCCAGCGATGAAGTAGAAACACCTGTGGAGAAAAACGATGAGATCATTATTAAAGATAAGAGTAAAGGAAAAAAGGTATGCCAATTATTAAAACTGTGCTGTATCTAATACCTGTAATTGGCCAAACTCTATAATCAAAAACTAGTTCTAGTCATTGGTACAAGGTTTTGCAATTGCAAATGTATCCACCAATTTTTGATACATTTGAATCTTGTAGCCAAATCTGTATTTAATAAGTAACTTTTATTATCTATTTCGTATTAGTACTGTAATTTACATAAGAAAAAGTACAATCAAAGACATTTTAGTAAAGACATGAGTCAATGGTTATAATTTAATGTTCCGTTTTTCGTACCAATGGAAGCCTCAAACACCGAGTAACTTGAAATATTCAGTTGTAATATTCTGTTGGTGCAAAATTCATGTAAACCTAAAAATACATTCCGTATGTTCAATTTGCAATTAACAACGAATGCCAAATGTTATATAATTAATATTTGCATGATGTTTTCATAAATTGCTTGTTCAAACGATATGTTGTAGGCCTATATCCAGTTAGTCACAGTGTAAGAAACGTACTTGAAACACATTAGGTGTCACTTTCTCAATAAATATCCACTTCCTTGCAGAGTAAAGCAGTGGCAAAACAAGGTTCTGCAAAGTATCAGTGGCAAATAATGCAGAGCCTCGGCTTGGAAGATGACGAAATCAAGAAGTTTGCTGACACTCAACACTGGCTCGACTACTTTCCTCCCCTTGGAGTTCAAGATCTGAAGAGTATCGGGCTTCATGTAAGGTTCAATTGTTTGTTTATTCATGTACCCTATCCATCATTTTTCAAGGGACCAGGAAAATGAAACCATTCATGCCCGAAAACTATCCATCGAGGAAAATTTAGCATTAGTGATGGGAGTAGGGTGGAACGAAATGAATGATGGAAGCGGGAAAACGATTGTCCAGGGAACAATGTGTAGAGGTTTCATTGTATTTATTATTTAAAGGACATCACAACTCTCTAAACTAGATTTCAACAAATAATGACAATATTTATTACTCTAACATGAGAGAAACCTAGAAATCATCATCTCAATTTCAGAAATTTTAATAGTCTTACATTTATTTGTTGTCCACAACCCGGCCATTTTTCTAATTTGTGGCGTAGACATTACTCCATTCTGTTTATGTTTCTAATTTCTATATAGAATTGGTAATACCTATGTCATGACTCATGAGTGACACATTGTGTCTGGAGGACAAACATTTTTTTGCACCACAAATGATACAATTTTTAAAAATAGCATTTAGTATAATGCTTGTATTTTAAATACCAATACTAAATAGTGTTCATATTGCTGATGTGTTGAAACAAAGCACAATCAGACTTCCGTAGTGCTTCCTCGCCTTTACAAAAACATGTACAAACAACATCAAATATTAGATAAATGAAATGTGGTTCACAGCACTTCTAGATTTCATCGCTTTTATACCTGAACGTTTACTGTACTGTAAATTCCAATGTTGAATTTTCCTGCATTGATCCAGTTTTGCTCACAGATTTTTTCCTGGTACATACTACATACCTTGAAAAATGATATGAACGACAGACATGTCACTTTTCTCACCTCCTCATCATGTTCACTTTATGTTGACATGTCTATATATATTAGGCCTATATATATTCAACAGGTTGATTGGCGTCGTACTTTCATCACCACAGATGCCAACCCGTTTTTCGACCAGTTTGTGCGATGGCAGTTCTTGCACTTGAAGGATCGCAAGAAGATCATGTTTGGCAAGCGTTACACGGTGTTCTCGCCGAAAGACAACCAGCCGTGTATGGACCACGACCGTAGCACTGGCGAAGGTGTCGGACCTCAGGAGTACACTCTTGTCAAGATGAAGCTGTTGGCACCGTATCCCAAGAAGCTGAGGTGAATAACGAACTTCAAGTTCGTGGACATACTGGTCGGATACCATTACCGGCGTAAACTCGAACAAATATTTTTAATGTGCTAATTGTTATATCACAGTGAAAGCAAAGATTCCATTTCAAGATTCCATTTTGGCCTACTGTTAGACTTTTCCATTTCCATATTTGAATTTTCTATCTGTGATTTTTGAACTTCATGAACATTTGAATTTTTTTAAATTGAATGAATATTGCTTTGTAAATTTTGAACGTTGATACTTCAACGTTTCGAAAAAAAATCAATTAAGCAAATTAGGCCTAGGCCCAATTTAATTTTTTAATTTTTTAATTTAACATTTTGAAAGTTTGAAATTCTGTAATGCACGCCAAACGACTACGACCTAGACGAAACAACCAAGAAGCGATTCTTATTCAACTGTCTTCATTGCCCAAGAATACACGTTGGTGTGTAGATCTTCCTAAAAAAAAATCTCGACTCATTTCGTTGCAGTCAGCTAAGTGGAAGCTCAGTATTTCTCGTGGCCGCCACACTGCGCCCCGAGACAATGTACGGCCAGACCAACTGCTGGGTTCGTCCCGACATGAAGTACATCGCTTGTCGCACGGCAGCGGACGAGATCTACATCTGCACGCACCGCTCAGCCCGCAATATGGCTTATCAAGGGTTCTCGAAGGAAGACGGAAAAGTCGACGTCGTTATGGAACTCGTCGGCCAGGACATATTGGGAGCCGCGGTGAAAGCACCATTGAGTTTCAACGAAAAGATTTACGCACTTCCCATGTTGACAATTAAAGAAAACAAAGGTAAAGTTGAGAAAAGATTGTACTTTTGTAATACTGTGTGTAGTGAACCCACTTCATTGTAAGTTGGTCAATTTGAAATTCGTCACAATTCGAATCAAACTTGGTTCCTGACCTCAAGTATGGGGAATAAGTACAGTGAAACCTCTATCCATCGTTTTACAAGGGACCATAAAAATAAAACCATCCATGCAGGAAAACGATTCATCCAGAAAAATTTTACATTGATTATATGGAAGTGGGGTGAGAAAAAATGAAAGAGACAACCAGGATAATGATGGATCCGGGAACGATGCATCAAGGTTTCACTGTACAGTGTTGAATATTCGATTATTCGTCATTCGAACTCATTTATCCTATAAACTCATTTTTTTATTCAGCATGCTTCTTCCGACA
Source organism: Brachyptera putata (assembly GCA_907164805.1). Classification (NCBI taxonomy): domain Eukaryota; kingdom Metazoa; phylum Arthropoda; class Insecta; order Plecoptera; family Taeniopterygidae; genus Brachyptera; species Brachyptera putata. Next base: position 16,031,058 of record OU015468.1, on the reverse strand, counting down.
AATACAAATTAAATGCAGTGTTTACTACTTATTCATGTATTTTGATTTTCGTGTATTATTTTGGCGATGCCATTTGTATCTTGTTTGTTCCAACAATCATTGATGTCACTTGCAGGTTGCGAGTATCCGGTAGTAGGCCCCATAAAATAGAGAGTGGGCAATAAAAATGAAGTTCTAGATCAGGGTCCTTGTTGCGTGTTGGCACTTCCCATTCGTGATAATGAATCTATTCTGTGACTTACCAAACGTGTTCCAGGCACGGGTATCGTGACCAGCGTGCCCTCCGATTCACCCGACGATTATGCCGCATTGGTCGACCTGAAGAAGAAGCAGCCATTCCGAGAGAAGTATGGAATAACGGACGCCATGGTTCTGCCGTTCGAACCGATACCCATCATCGAAGTGCCCGACTTTGGGAACCTAAGCGCTGTCGCCGCGTGCGAAAAGCTGAAAATCCAGAGCCAGAATGATCGGGATAAGCTGCAGGAGGCCAAGGAGATGGTTTACCTGAAAGGGTTCTACGATGGGGTAAAGCAACGTAGGCCTGCGTGGACCTCCTTTTAAGAAGTTATACGTATTTTTGGTTTTCGTTTCTTCTGATGCACACATAATTCATGCAGAGTTAACTATTCAACTATTTTTTCATCTTTGCAATGACATTTATATCTTGTCTGTTCCAAACAGAGAACAATTTTTGTCTCTTGCATCTTGCGATCAGCTAGTAGGTGGCCCCAGGTCACTAAACCACCATTTAACGTTGAAAACAAAAGTTGAAAAATTGAAATGATGTGCAAAGAATATTTTCTCCCTAAGATTACAACTTATACAAAGATTACAAAATGTGTTGGTTTCAAACTATAATTTCAGTTTTCTCCTCGTTCCAACTATTCATCCAAAGTCCATGTATTCTTTATGATGGTTTCTTGCTCAAGGCCCATAGCACGTAATTAAAATTGTTTGTACGCGCCCGTATATTGTGCGATCTATTGACGTATTATCCGCTGCCTCGCGTGTTAGCGTCAATTCGGTTACGTTCGGCACAAGCTACTAGCCGACGAGATACCGGCAATATGCGTAAAACTGTGAAAAATGTTGTTTTGACTATTGAGTAGGGCCTACCTATGCACAACATTTACCATAGGCCTAATTATTTTATTTAATTTTTTTTTTGTTGATTCAAATTTGTAGGCCTTCATTTCAATATGTCTTTTATACTCTACCAAGTTTTGGAAAAATGGGTTTTCTACATATAACTTGTCAGATATTGAAATTGTATTGAATGTTTACAGGACCTATGCATATACGGTGAACAATTTATTATTTCTTCTCACTTAGAAAGGTCTCATTTTTGTAGGTAATGTTGGTAGGCAAGCTGAAGGGCAAGAAAGTCCAGGACGTGAAGAAGGAATTGCAGAAAGATCTGGTCGACAGTAAAGAAGCAGTCATTTACTACGAGCCTGAGAAACAGATCATGTCTCGCTCTGGTGACGAGTGTGTGATATCGTTGTGCGACCAGTGGTATTTGGATTACGGCGAAGCCGAGTGGAAGAAGCAAGCGGAGAAAAGTCTTGAAAACATGAACACGTACCATGAAGAAGTGAAGAAGAACTTCACCGCAACATTGAACTGGCTCCATGGCCATGCTTGCTCCAGAACATATGGCCTTGGTAAGATGTCTTCCCAAATTGTAGAAGAGATATGTTTGTGACTATCAACATGGTCTTCATGAAGATGAGGTCATTTCAAAATCCTGTTCAAGTAGGAAATAGGAAGAAGGAATCAAGTCCTACAATCCAATAATGTAGTGTTTTTTTTTTTCATATAGGAACGAAACTTCCTTGGGATGATTACTGGCTGATTGAATCTTTGTCCGACTCTACGATATACATGGCTTTCTACACCATTGTACACTTTCTCCAAGAAGGTTCTTTCACAGGTGAGAAATTAACCAGTAGGCGTAATTTAATTGGTCAAAGAATAATGATTTGTTCATTTGTTTTGGGTCCAACTGTTCTCTAAATCATTTAGTTAGCAATTGTGAATTTTATATTTAACACTGAACCCATTTATCACTCGAAATGCAGGTGAAAAGGGCAATGCATTTGGTATCAAACCAGAGCAAATGGTACCAGAAGTGTGGGACTACATATTCTTCAAAGACGCTAAATTCCCGTCGAAAATGACCAAAATCAAGAAAGAGCATCTAGACGCGATGAAACGTGAATTTGAGTTTTGGTATCCCGTGGATTTAAGATGTTCCGGCAAGGATCTCATCCAGAACCATCTATCGTACTTCATCTACAACCATTGCGCGATGTGGCCCAAAGATGAGGCCAAGTGGCCGAAGGGCATCCGGGCAAACGGGCATCTGCTCTTGAATTCCTCCAAGGTGAGAAATTAGTTATATTACCTGTGGTATCGTAGACTTTTGTTCTACCTTTTTATTACTATGTGTATCAGATAATTTTTTTAATTGTGTCATGACGTGGTTCCTTTTTTGCAAACATTCAGATGTCAAAGTCCGATGGGAACTTTTTGACACTCGCCGACGCTGTAAGAAAATTCAGTGCCGACGGCATGCGCCTGTGCCTGGCAGACTCTGGCGATTCCGTTGACGATGCCAACTTCGTGGAATCGATGGCCGACGCCGGAATATTACGCCTCTACACTTTCATCGAGTGGGTGAAGGAAGTGTTGGCCGCCAAAGGTAGTCTGCGTACTGGATCAAGTGAAACATTCAATGATAAAGTGTTTTTGAGTGAGATCAACATGAAAATAGGCGAAACTGAAATAAACTACGAGAAGATGTTGTTTAAAGAAGCTTTGAGAACTGGTTTCTTTGAGATGCAATTGGCAAGAGACAAGTATAGGGAGCTTACTCAATTGGAAGGAATGCATTGGACACTAATATCGAGGTTTATAGAAGTGCAAGCTCTGTTGCTAGCTCCTATTTGTCCACATGTTGCCGAACACGTTTGGGAACTATTGGGAAAGGTGAGAAATACATTTCACATAATGAATAAGAATTAGTCTTACTACCCCAGAATTGTATTGCCTACAGTTCAATATATGGTGGCTTATGAAGTTTGGTTAGGGCCCAAGTCATTCATTACTCATTGTTAATTTGGATTGTAACAATAATTTCAAAATAGATTGTATGCCATGAACCTGAGTAGTAAGGGGGTGAAAGCTGAAAGTGGTAAAAGCTTTATAGATGGTATTTTTTCAAAAACTATATGAACTGGGAAGTAAAAGGGTGAAGTCAGAAGTCAGTTAGGGAATTTAAAAAACCAAAATGCAGGTGACATGAGGTGCAGGTTTAGCCCAGTGGTGGACACCATTTTTTCTAAAAATAACAACTGGGATGTATCTCTTGTAGGCCTATAGGCCTACCTATTGTACATTTTACAATGCTTTTACCGGTACCGTACTGTTGTTACTGAATGAATGAATGAACGCTAGAGTCTAATAGCACGTCGGCAGCGAGGTAATTTTGCGCCGATGAGTTATTTCTTACAGAACGTTGATTTATCAAAATGATAAATGCACCAAAGTGCTACTCTTCAAACTCTAAATGCAACTAAAAGAAAAAATGAAACGTATGTTTACATGTCGATGCGTGAATGACAAAATGTTATAGAATATCTATCTTTCAGAAAGGAAGTATTGTTCGTGCAAGCTGGCCACAGGCGGGTGCAATCGACGACATATTGGTAAAGTCGTCGAGCTACCTAATGGAGGCTGCACACTCGTTTAGGATCTATCTGAAGAATCAAATGCTAGTGAAGAAACCCAAGAAAGGTGTCCCGAACCAACCCCCTCCCGAGAAACCTACCGATGCGATCATCTGGGTGGCCAAGACCTTTCCGCCGTGGCAATGTACAGTGCTGACGACGCTCAAACAACTGCGCAGTGTAAGTCTGGTTCTGTAGGGAAAGACTCTGTTGTCCTGCCACGAATCCAAGTATTGTATTACCGTATTCTAGTTTCGCTTGGCAAAAAACAGAAAAGTTGGGCCAAGTTCGACATTCAGCTGGCGCACCATACTCGTCACTGATTGGTCATTTTGCAAAATGGTGTTGAAATATTTGCTTTATGAATTCCGCATTCATGGTTGTCCAGCTTGAATAGGCCCATGAGAAAGAGTTATAATTTTCATCGATTAGAATTGTATATTTTACATTTTTTCAGTCTATTCGCATATCTGTTTACGCTACTAACGTTTTTCCCAGTTTAGTACGAAGTGTCTGAATTACCATATTTATACGTACTTGTAAACTTGGCTTTGCTAAACGTTCAGAAGCAACGTCAGAGTAAACTTGTGTACTTACTACTTATGTATTGATCGGCCGTTGGTCATTCGTATCATTCATGTTTTCGTTGTTACGGACGGTAGCAAGCCAGTCAGTTTTTCGTGGAGCAAACCGCGTTCAGAAAAATCACCACAACCAGATTGTAAATCCGATTGAATTAGCATTTTTTTGTAAACTACTAATTTGTAAAAACTAATAATTGACAAACTCTAATAATGTCTTGAACATTTCAATATCGTACGTTTATTTTCAACAGAAAACGGGTACACTGCCGGATAACAAGATAATTTCTTCAGAACTGAACGGCAAAGAAGACTTGAAGAAATACATGAAACGTGTGATGCCGTTTGTCCAGGCAACGAGAGAGAAAATCGACGCTATCGGAATAGATGCGCTGAATCTTACACTCGACTTTGACGAGTTGGATGTTCTTGCTAAGAACAAAGTCTATCTCGAGAATACGCTAGACGTAAGTAAACGTACCCCACTGGCCATTGAGTTTGATTGCCTAGTTTCAAGTTTGTTATTGATTACCAGCCATGAACAGGATCAGATGCTTTTTTTTTAAAATAATACATTGATAATATCAAACACAATGTGGTAGCTTTTACTTTTTAATGAGAACAGCAGAACATTTTCAGTGTCAATATAACACAAACAATCATAGTAAATCTAAACATCATCTAAACATATTGTAGTGAAACTGCTTCACACCATTCAGAGATGTATCTTCCAAAATACTGTTGATTGATAATGAACATTCACAATATGTTATGTTTTATTTGTGTATAACGGTACACGGTGAGGTAAAAATCTATGGCAAAGATATTGAGTGCTACTGATACATACAAGTGATCTTTCCAACTTTTTTATTATAAAATTTGACAAGGTAGCATTTTAGACAGATATTGTCTGCAGCTTATGAGATGACATATTTTTCAATTTTGTATCTTGCATCTGCAAGAATTATAAACATAATGTACACACATGAATTGATAGAATAATTCATCTTTTGAAATGATTTCAGCTGGAAGAAATAACTATAAAGTATGCAGATGAGTCGTCTGACAACATCCGGGAAGACTGTTGTCCGGGTCATCCGTTCATGTCATTCTCCGTTCGCCCTTCATTGCCGTTGACGTTGGTGAACCCTCAGCCGCAGAGCGGGTGCTTCACTCAAGTTATCAACGTTAGTGACGGAGATAGCGTAGCAAAGATAGCTGCAAGACTTGCGAGGAGTAACAAGTTGATCAAAGGTAAGAGAATAAAAAAATTATCAACATTCATATCTAAGCTCACGAGACGTGCAGAATTCCACGGATAGGTCACCATGCGGATGATCTTGCCACGATTATGTATACTTATGTGAAATAGACACAATTATTTATTTGTAATGGGAAAAATGACAGTGGCTAAGGGGAACCCACCGACAGCGTAACATTTTCAGTTTCAACTTGCAATATAATCCACAAAATAATTTGTGTTGATATCTTTCACTCTGCTTTCATTCAGTTATAGCACGGTTGAGGTTGACTTCAGAGTTGCGTATCCATCACTACGATAACTATAATCCAAGCTGACAGTTATACATTGAGATTTACTGTTACTTTTTTTTTCCAGATCCAAGTAGTATCCAACTGTGGCGACATTTAGATCCAGTTCTTGGTCCAAGATCGATACCAGTTCACAACAAACTTACGGATGGAAAAGTACGCATTGGTCCTGAAGCGGTTTTCCACCTCCAAATGAACAACCAAGAAATCAAGCTAGCTGCCAACGGCACAAAAGAATTAATCACTCTCGGCGATCAAATTGCTTACATTGTGCAGTGATTACTCCACCTTACAATCGTGATGGGTTCTAGTGGTGTTACGAAACCATGTTTGTAATTACAAAATTGTTTCGTGAATTATAATAAATATCATCAACTTGATTTTGCATAAAAATGTTTTTATTAAGCATACATATCAATTATTAAATAAGGTAGTAACGTTAACACTCAAAATACAAAACACAAAATCAATTAAGTGTAGAAAGATGCATACAAACATTGAAATTATTCAATATAAAAATCACGAGTCACAATCGACAATCTTTAGGTTTCAACTCTTATGGTAAATAACCATAGCCAGATTACAGCTGGTTATATACATTTAGTCTGTTTCATGTTACCTGCACACCTGTTGACTAAACCGGAACGGAACAATTGAAAAAAAAAAGTTTCTGACAACCCCACCAACAGCTAGGTTATATGGGGGTCATAATGAAACGATCAAGCAGTGATCAGTGATCGAGAAGCAGCTTTCGACGTGAAAGGTCAAAAACCCGTGCCCACAGCATCAATCGAACCTGCGCCCAGAGCAGTACAAAAGCAGTGACTCGTCTGCCTGAGCTAAAAGAGCAGCTGCACCGAGTTTAGTATGACCTTGGGGAATACAATCTTACCAATTATACAAAAATTCTGTACTAAATGAGCTTTGGCTGCTTACATTTAACACTATAAGAAGTTACAATTCAAGTTTTGCATTTATATATACGGTATATTATTTTCAAGTATTTGGAGTAGGCCAAAAAGTAAATCAAGACAAAGCCCTAAACAGACGTTAGTTTCTTTGATGGATTGTTTATTCATTTATAGTTGCTAAAAAAAGAACGTACTAAGAATAACAAGTTGTGGTATTATGGTGCACTACTGTATCTCTATTTTCTAGTATTATATGAAGTGGAATGGAATGTGATTTCTTTCAATTTCATTTATAGTCCCATATATAATTGCATTGAAACCTCGATGCATCGTTCCCGGGACTAAATGATTCCTATCTCCATGATTCATTTTTATATTTTTCCCAACCTACTCCCCACATAACCAATGTGAAATTTCTATGTAGGCCTATGTGTGTGTGTGTGTGTAGGCCTATATATATATATATATATATATATATATATATATATATATATATATATATATATATATATATATATATAGTTTTTTTTTGTGAAGGACAATATGAGTGATGGATGATAGATGATGATACATTGAAATCATCACAATGTATAATCAATCATCCATCTCATATCGTCTATCACAAAGTCGTATTCCTGCAAGAGTGGTTCTATTTTCCTGGTCTCTGGAACGATAGATAAGAGGTTTCACTGAAATTAATTAGGCCCTACCAATAATTGAGTAGAACAACAATATTTTCTGCACATGATACATAATTACTAATTAGCTTGCCTTCAACCAAGTACTGGCAAGAACAAGACATTAAAAACTACACTACTAAATCTTATAACCAAGTTTCATAGTATGCTAGGCAAAAGCTTAAACCAATCGATGCTGAACATATCAAATAATATCACCGGCAAAAAGCAAACCGTAACCAGTGCTTGACACTAATCTCGATAAGCTTATATAAGTAAAGTGAATTTAATATATAAATTCGGTGAAAGGGGAAGAAAGAATAAGCAGCTTACCGGGGTTTATAAGTAAAAATACTCATGATGGGAGAGCCCGTCGATAGAAAACATTTTTTTTTTTTAACAAATTACTTGACGTTTTGGCTATTGTGAAATAAGCACTACCTCGGCAGTAGCCGAAACGTCAACAGCCGAAACAGTTAATTAAATAGGCCTATCTGTGTTTTATCAACGGGTTCTCCACTACAAGTATTTCTACTTATACACCTCGATAAGCTGCTGTTCTCTCTCATCCTTTAACCAAATTCATATATCCAGCCTCAAGCTATAAATGTAAGAATGACTAGTAAGCTGAGAAATTCAACCCAAGCAATAAGTATCGGTAACGTATAAAGATGCAGTAGTTTTCTCAGTTGAATTGAAAAGAGATAGCCATATCCACATCAGATGTTCTACTCCTTGATTTCGTGTTCGGGTGCCCGTTCGTTCGACTTCGATTCGTTTTCGGAAACGTCTGCAAGTTCTTTTTCTGTGCTAGCTTCCGTTTCTGCGTTTTGAAGTTCCTTGTCGCTGGTTTCGCTTGTGCCTTCGAAAGACGGTCCCGGAGCAGTTTCTTCCCCTTCCAGAACTATCTCCTCTGGATCCGGAGCACGTGGCAGAAACTCGCAGTCGGGATACATTTTGGTGAAAATCTCTTTTGCCTGACACAAACAAAATTGAGGTAAATAATGGTCTATTATTACAGTAAACTCTCGTTAATTCCAAATTATAATTTATTTATTTTTCCTCCAGGACCCGGCCTGTTTTCTGAGTCATGACGTAAACATTACTCGATTCTATTTACGTTGGATTCTGTCTCTGAATGATGTAGTGGAAAGCTCTGATGGACAGTAGTGTATTGCAAAGTGTTTTTTTAGTTTTAGATTTTCCACTTCTGATATAATTTTAGAGAATAAGAACTACCTAGGCCTACATACATAATTACCATTATTGGAAAGTAAGACTTGATTTGAAGAATATATTTTTGTGATGGACGATATGAGAGTTGGATGATGGATGATGATACACTGTAGGAGAAGCTAGTGATGACTGATACAGTGATTCTCATATCACTAGCATCTCCTACAATGTATCACCATCTACCATCCATCTCTCCTATCGTAAATCACAAAAATATATTCTTTACATACATAATTATATTGGCAAGAGTGTTAGTGTTTTTAGTTTTTAGATTCATCATGTATTTTTAGTGAGTAAGAACTACCAATTCTATAATTATATTATAACAACCAGTTAACACTCTGAAAACAATACATACATACATACATGTTCTATAGAGAATCAGTTGTGCTTACGTCATGACTCGTGGTCCTCGGAGGACAAGAGAATAATTCGAATTACTGAAATTGAGATGATGATTTCCAGTTTTCAAAGTACAGATACCGGTAATTAGGGAAATAAATATTGTTATTATTCATTAAAGTCTAGTTTCAGGATTGTAATGTCATTCAATCATTTATAATGGCCTGCTGCTGTATAAGAAATATGTCTTCATTTTTCAATACTGGTTCACAGTTAACACGTAGGCCTATTTGGTTCAAATGGATAATGTCCCTCGGAAGATTTGATAGATGATGAAGTTTCCGAGTATAGTAGAACCCCATTCATTAGATTCTCGTTTATACATTCATGAGTTTTATATTTTCATCCTACCTATATGCTCCCCACCTTGAAAAGTTTCATTAACAAGTTTTTCACATTGATACATTTTTTCAGTCTAGTCCCCTAAAAATATACTAATGATGTTCCACTATGGTCCAGTAATGCATAAAAACATTCTCTTTCCATTCAAAGGCACGTACACTTTTTGCTGCGATATTTCGAGTATCGAGTATACAATAAAGTATATACAATATTATTTATATACAATATATACTATATAGTATATACAACATACCGGTACTATTATACAATATATATATACAATATATACAATATTTTGAGTATACAATAAAATCAGTTTTTCTTAAACATCAAGTATTTATAAGTATTTAAGTATTTTTTCAAGTATTTTATAAAATGAAGAAAATTGAATTGAATTGAAAAATACCTGCTTAACCGCAAACTCGAAGTCGAGATCCAGGTCGGGTCCCGAACAGAGGAAAACATTATCAGGCACGCTGGCAGACAAATCACAGCTAGAAGTCTCCGGACAATTGAAGCACAGCGACCACAGCACCTGGGGCTTCTTGGCGACGTCGGTTTTTTCCACCTCGCCGCCGATGAGCTTCTCTTCGTCGCTCTTCTCCCCGCTGGAGCCAGCCTCGTCAGCAGACGCCGCAGTCTGCGTCGCTAGGCTCTTAGTGGCAACGGGTTCCAAGTCTTCCACGTAAGGCTCGTTGTGCAATAGCTTCTCAACGATCGGTTCGAGGTCGACTTTGGCGTTCACTATTTGCTTGCTGGTCATATGGACTACATCTGGAATCCAAGAGAGCATCTTCAGATCGACGGCAGAACACATATTCCAAATCGGCAGCTCTACGAATAATGAATCGGTGCATTAAAAATGGTTCTAGGCCTATCGTCCTTATTCGATGCAAATGCTTGGATGACTAATTGGCCACGAATATTTTATTAGTAGAGTGATAAGCCTAATACCAACTTGGGTCTATAAGTCATTCTTTTTTTTTTCATTGTGTTCACATGATCACTCATTCTTTCATCATCATAATAAACTTCCTACTGAAAATAAGTGAATATTGCTTAAGAGACTCGGTTCAATGTGGAAGATAACAACATGAGTGTGCTTGGCTTACGCTTACTGCCAATGGCAGTAATGTCCGGATATATCACAAATACGGTTACAGTGAAACCTCTATCTATCGTTTTTCAAGGGACCAGGAAAATAAAGCCATCTATGCAGGAAAATTCAACATTGATTATATGGGATTGGGGTGAGAAAAAATGAATGATACAAGAAAAAAAATTATGGATCTGGGAATGATGCTTAGAGGTTTCACTGTATATGGTCATGTGTTCCAGACTTTTGGGAACTGAAAGACTTATTTCTGCGACAAAAAAGTACGGTCTTGCCCGCTCCCACCATATGCTTAAAACATCCACAAACGCTAACAACTACGGCAAAGCACATAGACATGAACGAAGGCGCAAAATGACCTCGCCTTTGAACCCTAACATTCACTCATTCATTATGTCTGATTTTTTTCCAACCACATCAAATATAGCACGCTGCTCATCAATAATATTACTCACACATTCCTTGCGGACAAGCGTTGGTTGACGGTCCCAGCTCTATCACCGTCACCGGTTCGCACTTCCCGTCCGCTGCTGGGAACTGCAGCAACGTTAACGTCTCCTTCTCGGCCGGCGAGATGGACCTGTCGGTGATGAACACGCCCCTCGACAGTCCTCCCGTCGGCGCCTCCTTCAAGTACTCGGGAGGGGCGAAGCCGACTCCCAGCACCAAGTGAGAGGTGTCGAGCCGTTGGCTTTCTGACACGATACCTACAGGCAAAGCATACAATTGAACTGTCAGAACCGGCATCTTTGTTTATTAAAGCTACAGATTTCAAGCCTTCGAGACACAAGCTCCACTACTCCAAAAAGTCCAAAAAGTTTCCGCCAATGGGATTTCACAGATTTAATGATCATAAAACTTCAACAGGGTGAGATACAAAATTACCAAATACATCATAAGACGAAGATATTCAACCAAAATTCTAACAATTCAACTTGAATAATAACAAAGTTAGGAAGGTCACTTGTATGTAACAGTAACACTCAATATTTTTGTCATCGATTTTAACCTCACTGCGTGAAAAACATAAAACAACATGTAACATGAATGTTTATTATGGATCAACATCATTTTATAAGATACTTCTCTAAATAGTAAGAAGCAGTTTCACTGCGATCGTTTATATGTCACGTTTGATCTCATTTAAGCTCTAACTGCGTTCACAGAACGAAGTTAGGGCTTGATGTCAGTTAGTGCTAACTGCGTTCTGTTCACATTTCGTTGTTAACTGCAGTTACAGGCTTAACTGCAGTTAGCCGGTAACGGGGTATTAAGAACGTTTCGTTATCTGGACATGCCCTACACATACCCAAGCACTTCTGTTGACCGTCCGGTCCCGGTCCGAGGATCAGAGCTTCCGCTGAGCGTTTGAGATGGTACAGCCCGCCGAACACAGCGCAGAGCCGACAGAAGCACTGCGGAATCTCTCCGCTGCCATACATCGGCCAGAGGAAAGGTGTGTTTCCGTAACGACCAAGACTGTTCAGGAATCTTTGGGTCCGCACTACGCCTTCCTTACAAGGAGTCCGGTCCGTTGACATCGATATGGCGTACAGAACGTAGTGGATGAGGTTCGGTGTCAGCTTTTTACTCTTCAGAAACTCAAGGAATGTTCCATCTTCAAAGCCTGCACAGCGAATAGAGTAGAATCAACACTACTGATCTAGCCCAAGTATAATATCCTTAATAAAATCTATATTAGGTTGATTTGGTTAAATAGATTTGAGTTCCTTTATTCAAAATATGTAATAAAGTAACATTGTGACACAATACCTGATGCATCAGACTATTGCATAGCAGTATGCATAATATGCGTTTTGATCGAAATGTCAGTATTCCCCAATTATTTCCATCAACTTACCGGTATACCGTACTATGGAGTTGACTAAACTCGATCAAAGTCCACTGACAAGTGTTTTGTTTACCTTTGCATGGATGATTGCTCCCATTAAACTGGTAGACACAACAGTAACAACATTCCCTACAATTTCTATGAGTTTGACATTTGAATTTACTCGAGTTATACAAATATTTAGACTAATTTCGTGTTTACATGCTTCATCTTGGCAGGCACATGTATCAATAATATCTATAAATGTGAGTGTTTTGGACACAATTGGTTTGACCACTTCCGAGATATTTTTTTTAAATTTTGAATGTAAACAAGAATAACCCCGATGGGGAACATCTGGGAACAGATGTTCGCTGACAGATGTTCGCTGTCTGAGAATTGGTTAATACAGCTTTTGTTATTTACCTTCAAACTCCTTCGCATTATTTTCATATTCCATACAGATAGTGAGAAGTTTCATCAGCATTCTCTTCTCGACCACCGATACATGTCTCGTGGCGAAAACATCAGCCCTTGAACACGGCACCGATTCTAATCGACCTCCCAACCACGTGAGAACTCGGGTGACGCTACGGAATTCGGCATAACGAGCAATATTCGACGAGATCAAAAGCTCGACCAATGCTCCACGAGCGAACAACAACTTCGGAGCCAAGTCGATGTTGAACTTTCTTTGGTCTGATTTTATCTTTCTTTGAGTCCAGTATCTAGAACGAGGTGAATTGATTGATTTTGTGTCCTCCACTTTCTCCGTCTCGTTTGAATCGCGTTCATATTTTTCTGACTCTTCTGGACACTTTGCGTCGCCAGCTGCATTAGATTCGTCATTATCTTCTCCAGTCTGAGTTTTCTTCGACAACCACAACTGTGACAGTGATTCAGGAAGCCCCCTTGAAAAGACGATTATTTTAGACTTCAGAAACAACTTGGGTGTTATCAGTGGAGAAGTAGGAATCTAAATATTTTAAAACAATATACGCCTAGGTCTACTAAGTTTTTCTTCACGTTTCATGTTATTTTGACTTATTAGTCATTTTACATCATATTCTACTTCACTATTTTTCACTATTTTTCACTACAAGTGTCTTTTTCAGAGTATTTAGCTACCTGTGTTATATTCCACAAAGATATGCACAATTTCAATGAGATTGAGCTTTAAGCATGTATTGTAGGCCTCTAGCACATTGTTTTAAAGAAAGTTGCGGGTAAATATAAAATCGGATGGAAAAACAAATTCCAAGTTGAAAAAATCAGTCTCCCTTTTCTCGAACATTTGTAGAAAATGCCGTAAGTGGTTTTTGGACAATTTCCCGCTTCGAATTAAAAACTACGAAAGAATGTGATGTGATCATGAGTTTGCAACTATGTTTTCAAGTAGTGTGCTACAATCTGCTATACATCCACATGTTTCATCATTAATTCGTCAAAATATAGCGTTTGCCTAGTGTACTTACTCGGATATTAACCAATTCTCTGTGATATTACAAATAGTAGAAAACTGATTTCCAGCTTTAACAGTACTTTCGCCATCTTTCAAAAGACTGGAGAGAGCGTTGTCTGCGACATGTTGAGAGTCGATGCGCTGTTTGCGACAATCATCTAACCAATTTTGCAGACCATCGAAATTAAACGAAGCCCAGAGACCCCCATAGTACTCATTGGCATCCAGATGAAGAACTCGTTTTCCTATTCTACTAGCTGCTGCGGCAATAATGGATTCAGTCATTCCTATCAATTGGAAAAAATACATAAATTAACGGTAATAAGCCCAAGGGTGAGATGGAAATACTTGACCAAATGAATGTGATAAATCTTCTAACCTTATAAACCAAAAACAGATAACCTTGAGCCTACCCTACTTGCATCTAAGCTTCTGCTTTCTACCCTGGTAATTGTCAAGGTTACAGAACACACCTATTTGAGAATTTTACAATAGAGATTTTTTACAAGACTTTTACGGTAGGGCCTATACGATAGATTTCGATGACACATTTCAGAAATTGACGGCGCAGACAGACGTATTACGTGGTTCGAAAATTTACTGACCAAGTGTGCAGAAGCCCAAAATCTTATAAGTCCGCCACTTCGGATAGCGGCGGCATTGCCGCACTAACCATCGCTGGCGTACAAAACGAGCACGACTGCCCCTACAGTATTTACGCTTGCTGATTTTAGCCACATCAATCTCGACAGTGATACTACGCTCACCCCTTAACCCAACGCGAAGTATCCTACTCTAACCACTTGATAACTAGCTTCTGGCAGAAACCACAAGTCAACACCGCCAGCAATTGCCAAAGACAGCCACCTACATCGCTAGCGTGCACCCGTAATTGTGCACGAAAATAGCTGTCAAAATCACCAAAAGCTGAGAAAACGATGTTTTCAAGTGACGAAACGAGTAGGCCCTAGGCTAGTAGGCCTATAACAGCAACAAAAACCACCTCGGCCCACGCCAACAATTCCTGATAGGGAAGTAAAGCACCGTTAGAAAATACCAACCCCAGAAGAGGTGGACCCCACCATTGAGTTTGTAGTTGACCCCACCTGACCCTGTTCCATGTAGGCATCGAGTTGATATAGGCCTAGCCCTACTTTGCTCCGTCCCCCAACAAAAAACTAGCTGGTCCTATAGGCCTAAACCAGTTTACTTCTAGGCCTAGGCCTACCCTCAACTTGAAAACTCACCAGTCCCGATAACAATGCAGTCATATTCAGTGGGCAAAGTGTCTGCCATTTTCAGTAACAGGCCTAGGCCTAGTCAACGGCCTAGTCGACTGAAAAACTGGAATAATCAGGCAAATAGATGATTCAACTAAATTTCACTTTTCAGGAAACAATTGACGTTTACATTCAACAGTTTTGTCAATGTTGAGCAAATGCAAAGATAGACCTAGTTGTGTGATGCGTCAGTGGTCAACACTCGACACAAAAGACGGTCAACACCAAAATGACGTTTGCGTCAACAATAATATTCAACCATAGAATGAATGATTCAACATCAAAGCCACTGAGATCATGCAACGAGTACCTACACTCGTACTTCACTAACATGTGCGCTTAATTCGAATCATTGCCAACGTAACAAAATGCACACGATGTCGGTGGTTCTATCGGTCAGAGCATCCATCTTTGATGGTAGTGTCAGTTTGTCATCATAACCTCTTTTGTTGCTTGTTGCATAAAGACACGAGGACTATTTTAGGTTGAAATTGAAAGCGGATCGAGAGAAAAGCTGAGTACCGACTATTAGAAAATGGCGGAAGCTATGCGTCAAACTGTGGCTAATATGCTCAAAGGGATAGAAAGGTATGAATTACCGTACTTAAATTGGCTTGGACCTAGCCTAATTTACTAATGGCTTTTAGGCGTAGGCCTAGGCCTAGGCTTACATTTATTTCAGAGCTTACATAGTTTGGTCTAGGCCTAGGCCGAATCCACTAACCTCTATAGAGGCCTTCCTGCAGTGTACAATCTGGAGAGTTTCATAGGGGGTTTAGGCCCATTGGGTTATAGCAAATATACGCTAGGCCTAGGCATAGAGTGGGCCCTATATGACATAAGTGACATTAAAAGATGGTTCCGGACCTGGTGGCAACGGGGGAGACTACTAGAGCATGTGAGAGACATGAAACCTTGTGAATCTGAAACGGGTCAACGTTTCTAACTCGTCTAGAGAGAATGTTTGTTTTTACCAAATATTTAGGCCTAGTATAGTAGTGGCGATCTGTTTTAGGGTTGTGTCAAGTCAACTTTCTGAGATTTTGGGGGGTTTCTCATACAGGTTACATATAGATTTAGTCTATAGCATTAAGTCTATAGTGTACGTATAAACTCAATGGGTAGGGACAGCGTCCCTTGTTTCCGCTGCTCTAGGACGTCTGTCAAGGTGAGAATTTATTGAACAGCTGTTTAGCTCACGTTGCCATTGGGGTGCATTCATAAGCAAAAAGAGATGTTTACGTCATATTTTTATGTGTCAAAGATAGTGTGGGTGCTGTCAGAAATGTATTTAAAATATACTGCTGTATTTTTACTTTGGTTTTTGGCCTGCCTTGCGTCAGATTCCGGCCTGTTTGCAATGATGATCATTCAAATTACAAAAGAAAGGCTCGACTGCCCCACAAGTGGAAATTTGCTCATTTGCCAGGTAGACCTTTTTGGGTCATCACAAGAGCTGCGATCAAATTTTTCAGACGAAACCACGGAACATGGTACATTTTGTACCTGTATAGTTTGGACTCACAACTGATTGCATATCAACACGGTCCTTATCTGTGGTTGTTTGTTTTTTCTTTCGGCAGCCACGATGCATTGGACCATCGGTGTATGTCACCACATGCGGACGTTGTTCTTGTTGTTACTAACTACCCAACAAACAACCACCCCAAACTAATTTTGTTTAATCTAAAAGCTGCGCCCGTCCGACAAATAGACGCTTTGATTACCTTGTTAATACTTGTACTAATTTTGTTTCCAGGTACAATCCTGAAAATCTACCCACTCTGGAGCGGTACGTTGAAATACAATCACGAGAGAATGCTTACGACCTTGAAGCCAATCTGGCAGTATTGAAACTCTACCAGTTCAACCCTCACAAGTATAACATGGAAATCACCAGTCAGATACTGTTGAAAGCACTGACCAATTTCCCAAACACGGATTTCATTTTGTGCAAGTGTCTGCTGAACGACAAAAATGTACGTAAGCCTACCTGTAATTATTTGCTGTAGGACTATATTTTTCTGATGGTACAACATTGGATACCAATGGATATTTTTTTTACTAAACTAGGCAAACGCAGCATATGCTTTGTAAGATGAGCGAGATATTTGTATGAAGGCTACTCGAAACCTGTAGGCCTACACATCTTGACTTGAATGAAATTTGAATCTTGAGTGCGTACAAACAAAAATACTGACAAATCTCCGTAAGAGTAGAATGAAAGTCTTCGCTGTCGCTTCTCCAATTATCTTGAGGTCGTCTGATTGTCTTTTTACAAAACTAGACCCAAGTGCAGTTTTATGTACGTGGAATTAGACAATAACAGACGATAATTATTGAGTTTCCTCATAATTCTTGCATCCAAACATAGGTCTTCTCTAGATTTAACCTAGTCCTTGACGCACCGTCAAAACCCAAATATTCATTTAGCAAAATGAAGGCCATGCCATGCAATAAAAGTAGGGTCGCTGTTCAATACAAAAATTATAAACAATATTGAAACTAGGCTTTTTGATCAAAATTTTTGGGAGTTAGTATTCCATTTTCAATAGTTAAGCCTATTGAATCGAATCGAAAAAAATTCAACAAATCTTGACCACGTATTACGTGTAGCTGTAAGTAATCGCTGGGACATACTGACTGAAACAATAAAGTGGCACCGGTAGTGTAATTTTACATTTTTTTTTTTAAATTTAGTAGGCCTAATTGTATTCATTTCAGGCTAATTAATAATTATATACGTTTAGTTATTTGTTTCTTCTCTCGGTTATTTACAATTTATATCGTTTCGATATCAAAAATATCGTTATTCCAATTTATATCAATTCGATCAAAAATATAAAAATCAAACAGCAACCCTAGAAATAGAAGTAGCCCATACATAACCTGTTTGTAAATGATTATGATTTGTATACTGTAAATGATTTAGAATTTAGGCCTATATATACATATTTTTTCTGATCATTATTGAAATCTTTATATCCAATCATTGTTTCCCAATGAAGACTGTTTTAAAGCGGCACTTCTTCGTTGTTTCAAGACTTCGAAGCGGTCTTGTCAATAAATGTCAATAATTATGTAACTGCTATAATTTATTTATTTTTTCCAGATTTCTGAAACTCCCATCGATCAGATCATGTATTTGGCAGACATTTTAGAGCGCTGTGATTTCCAGCAATTCTGGACTCGAGTGCATTCAATGCCCGAACTGTGTACTCGCATCACCGGATTCCACGATTCTTTCCGTAAGTTTGTCTGTCACGTTGTTGGCATCACATTCCAGACAATCGATAAAGCTCTCCTAGCGAAACTCCTCGGGGATGTAGAGAACACGACTCTCCTGCACTGGGTAAACAAGTATGGATGGAAAGAAGAAAACGGCATGATTTTCATTGCGAATCAAGACGAGAATATCAAAACAAAAAATATCACGGAAAAGATCGATTTTGAAAGTGCTGCCGCTGTTATGGCTAGTACGGATGGAAAGAAGAAGCTAGTAGTGTGATATTCATTGCAAATCAAAACGAGAATATTGCAAATCTAAAATAATTGAAAAGATTGAGTTGGATAGTGCCTCCTCTGGTACAGATGAATTCTCTTGCAGTATTTCACATAATATTTACAATTGCATTTACCTTCTACTTTGTGTTCAATTATTAATTTGTAGGCCTAGGATGGCTCCACATATAATCTGAAATGAACAATTTTTGAAATTTTACTACATTTTTGTAATTGCACAGGCTACAGAAAAACATCTACAGGTATGACTGATGTACTTTAATTATGAAATAAAGTGTAATTGTTGAATAGTGTGTGAAAATAAAATTTGGTTCTGACTTTTGCCCTACACATTATACCTTATACATACTAGACCACAGTACGGGCAACACAAATTACTTCCTATATATGTTGGGTTTAACGACACACTAATGATAACTAAGCTCTATTGGGGTCTGATGGGATGATGATGCGATGTAGGTTTCTTGGGTAATGGGAAGGAAGTGGTCGTAGCCTGTATTATGAGAACCATCCTGGCATTAGCCTAGAATACAGAGGGAAACCACGAAAAAACCCTGTGAAGGACAGCTGCGGGGATCAATTGCTTCCTTATGGTATCACAGTGTTTCAAATTTGCGTAATTCAAATTGTCCCGACTTGCTAGGTGTGTGTAGATGATGCCATCTAGCGAACAACGGATAGACTAAAGAGCTTTCTCAAGCCTCTGCTTTATCGACTGTAATTTAGTAATATTTTGTTACGCTGTTGGTAGCCTGTTAAACACACGCAACAGCTGGTTTGGTTTGCTGGTTTATTGCGCGCTTTCACCGTGCGGTTTTGAATTGTTCCTGGGCCCTTACGTCAGTGCATTTGAGCAACAAATCTAGATACGCCAAAGAACTAGATGGATCAAAAAACTGCTTGCAAATATGGCTCAAAGTGCTATCAAAGGAATAGTGAACATCTCAACAAGTACACGCACCCGCCATCACTAAAAAGGGAATCAAAGGTATAGATTTCTAGCACTCTAAGCGTAGGTCTAGAATTGGATGTATTTTTAGGTTAGGGTCATTATAAAAACAATTGTGTTTCACCACACTGGCATACTCAGGCATACTTACATAGCCCTATCATTGAGATTACAATCTCAATAGCCCTATAAACAGGCACAATTATTTTTGGCCAATTTATAGTAAGTCGTGCCCATCTGAGTAAATATGTCGTATCTGTAACACGGCTTGACACGGCCTTTTGGTTTGCAAGGATGCGTGGATCCACTGTTATGATGTAACGCATAAATAGGTAGGTATGCTCAAGCTAGAATAGACCTACCCTAGCTAAAACTACTAAAACACAACAAATACTCATGTTCGGAATAGAGGTGATCTAAATTAGAAAAAAATCCAATTTAAGATGAGCCCAGGCCAAACAAAAGGAGTTTAGGCGTGCTTCCCCAGGCTGCACTCTTGCCGTTTGGAATGAGCTGAGCTAGTGACTTTTGAAATTAACTGTACTTTACTTTCCTTAAAGGACAATGATGGTAACAAAGTTAAGAAACAAAAACAAGATATTCCATCCATAGTGGGTGTGGTTAAAACTGACGAAATGAAGAAGGACGCCAATACAGCAAATCAGACAAACATGACAGCAAATCAGAAAAAGGAGCAAATATCTGACAACTCAGATTCTGATTCCTCATCATCATTTCTTGAAGAAAAAAATACTGGAAACCTTCGAACGGCTTCAAAAGATGCAATATCCGACTCGGATTCAACTTCCCCGTTACATAAAAATCATAGCCCACAATGTGAGAAACAGATTTCAGATACTGATTCCTCTTGTTTGCCTCTTGGTAAAGATGAGAATTTGATTATACCAGCAGCTAAAATTGATAAGGAATTGGGTTTCACGTCTAGTTCCAAGGGAAAAAGTGAATCGCCATCAACTTGTATCGATAATACAGAGCTGCGTGAAAGGATCAAAGATATGTTTCTCGTTGAAATGCCAGACGACTTCTTCGAGTTTTGGGAGTTTTGCAAATCTCTTTCGAAAGTAAATCCTGAAGGTAGGTACCTGAATCTACATGATGATATTTATTACCAATTTTAAATAACATTGGTGACATTTTAAACCTGTACCTGACTTGGGGTTGCAATCGTGTATTGCAATTGTCGGTTACTATTATTATTATTATTATTTCAACTCTTACAATTGCACATAAATGTGCGGTGGCAAGTTCCCTATCTAACCGGTTCCACCACCTCCCTAACCGTCTGACGGAATTACTTTAACCCTATTTCGTCCCCCTCAAATATAATTTTACTAAGCCCATTCCAGTCTCTACCTGTGCTATTCAAGAAAGAGAATTTACTGACATCTAATCTAGCCCCCTTTATAACTACCGCTCCATCATGACTTCGCCTACCCCCGTATCCTGACTCATTTCTTTCTATCAACTTACGCAGCTCCCCCATCTCCCCTCTCCTTCCATTATGTACCCTGAAAAAATTACATATCCAATCCTCCTTTCTCCGTATTGCCAATTCCTGCCATCCCAAGTCTCGGATCATCTCAGACGGACTCTCCAATATTCTTACCTTCTCCCCCCCTTTTATTCACCCTCCATTTCCACCTCATAACCGTACCTGTAACCCTTCCAACTGCAATCCTTCGCATCCTTTCCACATCCCTTATCTCACCTAATCTATAAGGATCCCAAACTGAACTAGCATATTCCACCATGGGACGCACTAACGAGAAATATGCTTTTTCTTTTATCTCCATACTTTTCCCCCTAAGCTGTCTCATCACAAAGTTTAGTGCATTAATACTCTTTTTCACTATTCTCTCAATCTGACTTCCCCACCCTAGACGTCTATCAAATACCACCCCCAAGTACTTGTAATTTTTTAAAAACACTGCATCAATCCACCCCCTCCTCCCCCTATCTACTACCCCTGCCAGCTCTTCCGCAAAACCTAACAACTGCGTCAAGTTATGTTAGTCTCAGATCTAGATGCTGGGATAATGGAGTGCAAAATATACAAAACAATGTTACGGATAATTGTTTACATACGAGTGTAGGCCTAGCGAGGGTAATGATATATTCACATTATTTTAATTACAGATGCATTGAAATCTGTTGGCCTCTCATTGGTGGGACCATATGATGTTATGGCAGGCAAATTCAATAACTATAAACCCAAAGATTCATCGCTCTACTTGATTCACTGGCGTTACTACTATGACCCTCCAGAATTCCAAGTAAGATATTACGTATCAAGTATCAATACCATATTTTAACTTTCAAATTTGCAAGATAGGCCTATGTCTTGTACCAGCAAACTGTATCATCTGAATACTGTCAAACTATTCTGAGTTGGTAGATTGTGCTGGAAGGAAGTAGTAAGCATTATTAAAAACCTATATTCTAACGGTTTTATAACTTTTTATTTTTCCACTTTACGGCCGTGGACACTTATACGCATCCATGCGTGGTCGTACTGACAGACCTTCCACGCATATGCGCAATTTTTCTTTTTTTAATACGTTAAATTTAATATCTGGACAACATGATGTCATCTTGACATAGGCTTTGCACTGACATCTAGGAGATAGATTGAGACTTTTTTGCTGATAGAATATGCTAATGTATCAGAGGTTGATGGTAGAGTTCAATATCTAATCTCTGTTGACTTGAGCCGGCACCAGCTTTTGCGCGTACAATTCAAAATGTATTGTATTTACAGTCAACACACGAGAGTGAGAGAGCGCAATATAGATCAGATTTTCTACAGTAGCGCTGTGTACATATTAGATGTTGAACTATACCATGTCCTTAGTTGCCGGTCGTCTAATTCACGCAGCAGTTGGTCCGTAGGTATGAAGTTCTCTCTTAACTCTTCATTCTATGGCCTAACTAAACAATGTTTCAGACAGTTTTGAAAGGAGATGACAAAACGCAATTCCACATCGGGTATTTCCGAGATGATCCGAAAGAGCCACCGTGTTTTCTTGCAAGTAATTGTGCTGCAAAGGACTGCGTTATAATTCCTATGGCAGAAAACATATTTGGAGCTGTAAAGTAAGATTTTTAGTTTTTATTTATTTGCCCTGAATTCTGTCTTGATACAGCACTATAAAACTAGGTTCTCACAACTTTTATTTACCGTTCCGTCCGTCAAAACATAGGCTGACGGCAACTTTCAACGAATCACGCGTAAGAGTAAATATTGTGGGAGAGAATCATTTTTCCTGGTCCAAGTAGAGCCAACTTCTAGTTTTGTCCCACATGTTCTAGTCCCACATGTTCCGATTCAGCCGATAGGTGACTGCAAAATAAGCCTGCCAAATAAACAGCTGAAATGGATGTCGATAACTTTATTGTGGCAATATAGGAACATGCCATGCCTGAGAAGGCTGTGCACGATTCAGTTAGAGTCATCTTGTGGAATGAGACGATTGGATCTTTCGCAATCATTCGCTGTGTAATACTGGCTTTAGATTGATTCATTTGATTTAATTGCAGCTCGTATTTGACTACAATCGCAAAGGCGTGTAGTCCTTTTCAAAAGATGAAGGTCACTTCGATTCAGAAAGCTCTGTTGTCGTGGGCTAAAGATCTTCGTTATGATACGAGTTCTGTGACCTCGGCTATGAAAACGCGTCGTAGTAAAGTCGTTACTAAATCATTCCACGGCGCCGGCATTGTTGTTCCCGTTGCTAAGAAAACCGATCTGGGATACAGGGAACTGATCGAAACAGATGGTATGTGAAACAATACTGGAATTGAATGTTTTTTTTCAGTTGCGCTGAATGTAGCCATTCCCTGCAGTTAAATCCCAGACGTTTTTTGGTGTATTTTTCATTTCTTATAACGTACAATATGATACAGAATAGTTAACAATTCAAATGTCAAGTATATAGCGTTTAAATAAATCACTAGCGTGATGATAATTATCATACTTCTGAATCTTGTTCTACTTTTGTACTCGAAACTCGTACACTATAACAAAAATGGTATTACATTATGTAGGAAATAATTAGACCTTTTTTTTTTAACTATGGCTATAACTGCAACTGATGTTCAAACAATGTAGACTATTTTGTAAAGAACAAATAATGAATACATTTTGATTAATTTTAAATGAACACAAGGAAATATGATGCGTGATGTGTTTCTTGTCAATGTTCCAGCTAAATTGAAAAAGATTTTGAGTGCCATCGTTGAAAGTAAAACTGACAAAGATCGGGACTTGAACCTGGAGAAGTTACAGCCTATCATCACCGCAGCCAACATTGCAAACGATGAGTGTGACTTTGGTACAAGTCTGGAACTGGGTATGGATCTGTTCTCGTTCGGCGGTGAAGTTCTCCAGCGGTCCGCTCTTCAACTCTTGAAAACTGCGTACATGTTGTTGCGCCGGCACGAGTTTTCCAAGATCATTGAGGTGAGGTGTGAGAAATCTGCATGGAAATATTTTAATCGTGTCTAGCAATATCATCAACGAGACACTGTACGACTCATTACACATTTGCAAATGGCTAAATTATTGGGATGGTTATTACAAAATAGATCAAACTAGTATGCAGGAATATAAAATAATGAGAAAATAAATATGGTTCCTATTCATGGTGGTGTTATCTAGTTTGTGATTAATATTTAAAATGTAATTGCTAGGTAGTGTCTTACAACCATATTGTCACATTGCTGTGTACAGAGTAGGCCTGCATCTTATTGGTAGGGGTTTATGTGTACATCGGCATGAATGTTAGCTTGATGTTTGCTTGACGGGAAGTGACTGGCCAGGTCGACTTCAAGCAGGGATCTTATTTCTTTTTTAAAGCTGGCTGGACCTAGTTTTCTATTTTGACCGGTATGTTATTCAGTTATTGTGCAGCCTAAATCCATAGTGTTTGATATTGTTTATCCCATGCACAGTGCACAAGGCTGAGAATTTCCAAGTCTCCATAGGGCGATAAATTCCTACCAGGATGATTTTATAGAAATAAGTGATCATGGAACTTGACAGTGCAAGATTAACAAATACATCATAAGTTGCAGATAATATTTGTCAAAAATGATATTGACTCAAAACTCATGCTAACAAAAATGGAAAGATCACTTTTAACACTTAATATTTTTTCCATCGATATTTTCCTCACCGCAAACCGTTTCATGCGAATAAGATGTAACCTATTGTGAAATTTACTATGGATTGACGGTATTTTAGAACATACTTCTCTGAATGGTGTGAAGCAGTTTCACTATAGTATGTTCAAACGGAAAGTCACTGTGATCGTTTATATGTTATGTTAACACTGAAAATATTACCTTATGGGTAGCTTCCCCTTATTACTAATACATCAGATCTTTAATACATTTCAATTTGTTTTTCTTGTTCTAGGCTCATTTGGAAAACAGAAAGAAGGGTGCAAACTTGAGCATTATAAAATAAGTTGCAGTATTGATTGTTAGCTACCAACTACCGGTATTTTATCTCATTTTTAGGCAGTGATCATATATTCAATCAAGTTTTCTAATTACTCTTGGCAAGCAATTCATTCATGTAGAATTGAATGATAAACACAGTGGTAACGTAGGTACGGTTGCGGCCACATTAAGTGGTCGATCAAGCTACATTTGAATACACCGTGAAGAAAATATGCTGACATTATATGAACTATAAAACTAGAAGACAATGTGCATACTCTCTCCCCGTAGTCTGTGGAAAAATATACGGTTAAATGTGTGTAGATGTTATTTGAATTGAAATATTCATTTCGGATTAAACAATTTCGTGTGACCGCAACCGTACTCTTTGTAAAACATATTTTTCATATTTTGCGTAGTTTAGTTATTAAGTTAACTCATCATTAAATTTGTTTGTAATTGATATTCAGTATTCAATTATTGTAAATGATCACAACTTTGGTCCTCCTCTCCTTTCACATGTCCTTCAAATTTTTTTATCAACGTTTGATTTTTTTGTATTAACATCGAAATCTTGATATAAATTCATAAGAATAAGCTAGAAAGACATTATTGGAAAGTAGAGCTTTATTTAAAGAATATTTATTTGTGATGGACAAGATGAGAGATGGAAGAGTAAGAGAAACAAGTGATATGAGAATGATAAGGTGGGTACAGGATGGAGAAAACACATGGACAGAGCACAAAAAACATACAAAAAATAACTGGACAAGGGTACTTCAAGGAGTCAATCGAGGATAAAGCAGTAGTCATTCAAGGACTATACTAACGATACTTTAAGAAATTCAACTAAAATATTTATACTACTTGTTGTACAGTGGTGTTGTGCGGGGCAGTATCGAGCTCTACAGGTGGGGTAACTTCTTTGTCTAAACCAACAAACGTCAGACAGTTGACTACATTCACTTTGTAAAGGAGCACACTTATAGCATGTGCGTCGATAACAATACATATATACGAGATTTAAGTACATATATATATATATATATATATATATATATATATATATATATATATATATATATATATATATATATATATATATATATATATATATAGTACGGTGGAAGTTGAATCCTTGATCCATAATTATGAAGTAAATTAAATTCCCAGTAGGCCTATATCAAGTGCAGTTCTTATTTATTTAAATAATAAATATAGCCTGTCGTTTCGTTATGGTCACACACATCCTGATCACAGGTACACCCTACACCAAAATGATTAAATGAACGTATACACCCTCTCCAAAATATTGAAATATTCGTTCTAAATGCCAAAGCATAGTTCTGATGGAAAATTCAGTGTGTGTGTGTGTGACTATCCACACCGAAACGTTAGGGTTGTATTATTATTTTATTTATTATTATATTATTTTTATTTAAATGAATAAGAATTTCACTTTATACCGGAAATTTAATCATTTTCAAATATATGTACATTATAAATTATAGATAGGCTTATATGTGTATATATATATATATATATATATATATATATATATATATATATATATATATATATATATATGTATAATAGGCCGTACCTTTTAAAAAGTTCTGCGTTTGCTTATGAATATAAAAATATGAATAAATTAACGATTCGGTAGTTAAATGGTGTCTCGAATATAGGGTTATGGGGTGTCTCGAATATAGGGTTATGGAAAAGTTAAATTTGTTCTTTTTCACACTAGAGAAACCAAATGGTCTGTTGCGTTTTTATTATATCGGAAAGTGAACAATAAGAGATGACCTGGATTATTTATACATACCGTTTGGTTTCTACATTCTGTTGTCTGATGCTGAGGCACCATTTGAATACTAAACAGTTACTTTATTTACATGTTCATTTTCAACCCAGTTCTTTGGCTATTTGCCGAAAAGAATACTCGCGTACCACAAGGGTGACATAAAGTACTTACAATGTAACTCAATTAACAAACTATAGATAGTATACTAATTCAATCGTGAGTTCAGAAAAGGAATATTGTCAAATGCCAATCCTGCGAAATCCTAATACGTTCGATGAAACCCGATTCAGTGAAATCCCGTCACAGTGAAATTCCGATTAATTGAAATCCCGATTCATCTACTTTCAGTGATTTATTTAGCTATTCCGATGCGTGATTCATCAAATGTCAATCCTTCGAAATCCTGTTCGTCCGATGAAATCCCGATTCAGTGAAATCCCGATTCAGTGAAATCCCGATTCGTCTACTTATTTCATCTTATTTTTTATCAAGTCGACGAATGGGGATGTCACTGAACAGAGACACTAGCAAACAGGCATCATTTTGTATGTGCGTGTCGGCTGAATGAGGACATCGACGCATGCCCCCCGCATCCTTGTTCATACCGACGGACGTCGAGAGATAGCCAGTGGAAGGGCGTCGCGAGTCAGCAGTCAGTATCGAGCTAGGCGCACAAGCAGCGAGCTCGTTCGGGGGTCGGCCGTGGAATTCTATCCACTAGTTTAACCTAATTTTACTTACGAATGTATACTTTTAGCTTAAAAATAGAATTTCGGTAACAAGTATCCGTGTTGACTGCGGTTACTGTGATTTCTCAGTATTTCGATGATTTTCACTGGAATATTACGTCTTAACGAAATCCATCTTTTGATTTGTGAATGTTTTTTAATAACAAACTAAAATTTGATGAGTTATTGTTTTAGTTCGTATGGAATATAATAGAATTCCATTAAAAGATACGTATTATTAAAATAAAATTGTGATAACTGAATATTATAAAATAAATTATTTTCATACAAACGGTTTTGTCAAAATGGATTTTTTTCCACGCAGATACCGTGTGGTAAGTGGACGCTAGTCGACGGGTAATGATGTGTAGATAAGAGTGAGAGCCGAAAGTTTCTCTATCTCTTTGATAATTCATTGATGCCCTGAAGAACGGACTTGATAGGCTACACGGTTGCCAGTGGAAGCTGATATGTGATAAAATCTATATTTGGAAGTGTTTCCGCTGAACTATGCACGTCAAATATATTCACCTTCATTCCCATGGTAAGTACCTCACTAATTGAGACTGTCAGTGTGCTGTCTTTACTGGTTCGTTGAAGCTCGGATAATAGCTGTATGGGTACGCAACTAGTGCTAATTCTGGATGCAAACTCTCTATTCAGAGCTAAGAAACATGAGGGTGAACTATTGGATCTTTCAGTTTTACATGGTGAATAAAGTTGAGATTATATTGTTGATAGGATTATTGTGATCCACGACGTGTATACTTGACTGAGTAGGGCCTATAGTGTACTTTATCTACTCTTCACTACTCAGAAGACTTCTATGTAGACAGAACAAATGCTTTTCAGAAAAATTGAGTGCACTCGTATATATTTGCCTTTCTGTTTTTATTCATTTAAAGGTTATAGGCCTATAGTATACCATTTCAACTCGCCCCCGTATAACCTAGTTGTTGGTGGGGTCGTTAAGCAACATTAACATTAACCATTTCAACTATACGTTCAGTACGTGATTTTAGTTATGTTAAAAATATGTGCAATATATCAGAAAGTAGTGTGATTTGTACAGCAATATCAGCACATTTCTGGTTTATTGATTCATTTATTTATATTGGGTTTACGACGCACTGTACTGATGACCACGATCTCTATTAGCGCTCTATTAGAGATGATTGGATGATGAAATGAGAGTTTATTTTGTGGTCGTTTTTGGACATTTGGAAGGAGTCAGTCGTGGCCTGTTGTTAAGGAGCCGTTGGAGTATTGACCTGAACGATAGAGGGAAACCATGAAAAACCCCTGTCAGGATGGTCGACCATGGCGAGAATCGAACCCCGGTCTACTGAATGACGGTTCAGTGTGCTCGACCACTCGCCTCATTTTTTGTTATATGTAGGCCTAGTTGGTTGCACAACTCTGGACCGCTGATGCCTATCAATCGGTACGATAGCTAAGTCCAAGGTTGATGTTAGGAAAACGACATAGGGCTAGGCTTACTTTTCGGTTCATGGATGAGTGAATGAGAGGGCCAACAGTATTGTTTCACTAAATGTACTCAGATCTGTCAGCATGTAATTTGAACTCTTGCTTAAAATATGCGGTTCCGAATGGCCACGAAACCAAAAATCTCTCATTCCTGAAAGACTCGATTCCACAAATCCCTCATTCCAAGAACAATCGATTCGAAAAATCTTTGATTCTCATAATATAATACTCGATTCCAGAAATCACTCATTAAAAATGGTGCCTTTCGGTGCTTGTCCAAGTTGTACTCATTCCAAAGTGAAGATATTCCACAATTAATATGCTATTCCAAATATATCCTTTACCAGTTCAAACTCATTTTAGTAGCATCTCTTCATTCCATAATTTACATTTTCTTGCCAGAGGAACGGAGCATTATTATTTTTTACATAACTATCTAATAGAAAATGATAATATAAATGATCTTCCTATATATTCGCGGTACTTCATTGCAAGAAGCCATCATAATCACATAACACAAAATTGTACTCATATTGCAAATTGAACGAAATGTCTTATATATAGGCCTACCAATAAAAAATCTGTCCTTTTTTTATAACATCGAAACTTGATACAAAATCATTGTTCACCAATTGAGGCTAAGGATCAGAGTATATGATTGTTCGGAAGGGGCACCACAAGGGTGATCTTACCACCCCAAAGAATAATTATTAATAAGATGACTCGTTCAACCAACTATAAATCTTGAGGGGGTAGAAAACAATCCATACAAAATATTACGATACATTATTGTACTAAACCTACCGTCTAAATAAGGAAGGCGTCAATAGATCATTATAATGCATCGTTGAACACTAATATAAATACATAAATAGATAATAGGAATTGTGAGGAATGATTCGATGCGAGTTACGTCACAAAAAGGTCAAACACAATATTACACCTGTAATCTACGTGATGCTGTATATGAAAAGAAAACAAAGTGGCAGTCGATATTGGATGACGTCAGACTTGCAGTTGAGGGGAGGGGGCGGGTTGAGGGGGTAGGGGGAGGAGGGTTGAGTGAATACTCTTATCTCTACAAACACACGCTGGTCTGGTATAAGGAACTAGGAAGAAGTTAGTCTACGCTCGACACATAAAGAGGAGACAATATTAGGTTGAATGAAGATTTAGGTCAGTGTTTTGATTCGACGACTCAAAGCAACAGAAAATTAATCGAATATAGTCGTCCTTTATGTCCTTTATATACATTTTCTATAATTTTCTTTTTCTTCATCAACATCAAAAACTTGATACAAAGCAAAGTCATTGTTCGGAAGGTTGTAAAACCCATCTTTTACCAAAGATGCAACAAGTTAAGGCCCATTCACAATACTAAGAGCCAGTTGTACCAAGTGATGATTAGTGAATTAAGCAAAAATTAGCAAATTAACTTGTTATCACCCTTGGTTACCTATGTTATTTTCGTACCTTCAATAATGATTAACTAATTAATATTTAATCATCAGTTGGTACAATCGGCTCTAAGCTAACATTAATGTGTAACAATAAGGCGAGAAATGTTTGTCTTACGGGATGTCCTTTGTCTATTCACAGATAAGCGCGAACATGAGAAAGCTTGGGAGCTCCAAACATGTTCGCGTCACTGTAAAATATAAGAACCATCCGATAGGTACCTTTAGTTTTGGAACAAGTGCCACGTAAACGGAACTACGTGGACTCGTCGCAAGTTTTGTGATTATACAGTTTGGATTTCATGTTCTCGTCATACGACTCCATGGGAGTCGTTTTAGCGGAATATCACTTTTTGGTGATAACTTTTGAACGATTTGAGATATCGAAATTCTGAAAACAAGGAAACAGGGATATTTTCAATACCTTCATGTTGGTGTAAGTAATAACTATTCATCTCACATCGCATAATCGCCAGTCGTATATGGTTAAAAAATGTGTATTTTTAAGCTTATACGCCTGACAATCAGGCAATTAGTGATAAATAGTTATTACTTACACCATTTTAAAGGTATTGAAAATATCTGTACCTCCTTATTTTCAGAATTTTGATATCTCATGCCGTTCAAAAGTTATCACCAAAAAACCTGATATTCCGCTAAATCGACAACCATGGAATCTTAAGCGTTAGTTTTACATGTCATGTTGCAAGTTGCATTGTGAATGAACCCTTATATGCCGGTCGTCGGCGGGTGTGGTGGACTACATTGTAAATGCAACAAGTTGAAAGTGTGACAATCCGTACTAAGTAAAGAAATCAATACTTCTTTACATAATGCCTCATATTTTACGTACATCTGTTTGTAAAAGAAATGTAGTAGCAATGCGCGCGCAAGTTTCAACTGGTGTATGTCATTGGCTCCTGTGAAACAATTTCCTCTTTGTTTGAGTCCATTTTGTAAACGTTTCTATTTGGATATTCCCTTGAAATACCAAGATGATATGTCGGGTTTGAAAGATTCAATACGCATTCTAAGGAACCATCTTTACATAATTAATTCATTTACAGAGTCAGAGTTTGTTTTATATTACTGTTATATTATTTTTAATCATTCGATTAATTGCGCTCTTTACCGATTATTGTTCTCATATCAACTCTTTCTTTTTGTTACTTATTACTACTTTGATCAGTTGATGTTTTTATGTGCTTATTAATTGGTCACTCTCCTGTAACAATCTTGTGAGGGACCAAAAAAGATTTATATAGTCATATATATATATATATACAATACACCCATATATATTTATATATAGGCTACCTTAACTAATAATTACATTAATCAACACATTTTTCTTTTTTTCGTAAAACGCGATCTTATTTGACTATTGTGAATTTAAAAATTCAGAATAATATTTTTGTGATTAGGCCTACATCTTCCTTATTCCTCAAAATACTTTGTATTGTTTGTTTATAAATTTCCCTTTTATAATATTTCCCAAACACGTTGACCGGTTCGAACGTCGTAAATCGTTACAGTGTTTACAAACGGAGCGGAAACGGATGTGCCTTGTTAATATTACATGCGGCACGGCAGGTTGCTTGAGAGCTGTGTGTGCAGTATCTTGCGAGAAGCTTGCGATGTTTGGAGTGGAGAGGCCAGAAATAGATATGCTAACGCCGCGTGAATGCAATAAACTGTTCGCGTGAATGATGCATGCGAGAACCCATGCCTCTCGGATCGATAAGAATCTATAGCGTAAACAAATAAAGTGTTTTTACGGTGACTTTTTGTTCTTTTGTAATTTGTATCCATAGACTATATGGTTAGTAATTACTGGGGATAATTTATTAATTCTTGATGGGTTATCCCTCATTATTAACTATTCTTCATAAAATGGAGTTTTTGGTGGAGGTGCCAGGTTGTACTACTTTTGTTCTTATCTTATATAATATAGGGTATCTTCAATAGTTTTTGGTTACCTTATATTATTGACCTCATTTCCCCGTATTAGTTCAGATAGTGAGATATTCCATTTCCAGTCAATCCAATCTTATGGCCAACACGTCAGTTCGCTTAGTCTAGACACGGTCTTGCATTCAGGTGCCACAGTCTGCATCCGTCACTTTTTAGTCAACTTCCTCGATGGTCGATATCAGTTTTCAGGTTCACTCTGAAAGTCTCCAAGTTTCTAGTGAATCTTTTCAACCAGACTATTTTAATTCAAAGCTCCACAAAGTCTACAGAAATGATACACGTCACTTTCAAAATAACTGTGTACATATTTAAGGCGTCCTCAGTCTCATAGGTCAAAAGGTTTACGTCAGGGTGATTTCAGAGCTTTTAATGATCATCAAACTTGAAAAGTGAAAGATACAAAATTAACAAATACATCTCAAGATTCAATCAATATTTGTCGAAAATGTTCATGTTTCACATATTTTTATAATAACAATTAAAGGTAGAAAGATCACTTATACGTAAGAGTAAAATCGATTTTCACTTCCGCGTACCGTTACATACAAATAACACGTAGCCTATTGTGAATGTTTATTATGGATCTCCAGTATTTTAGAAGATATTTCTCTGAATGTTTCACAACAATATGTTCATATGGAAAGTCACTGCGATCGTTTATATGTTACATTGACACTGAAAATGTTACCCCTCAACCTTGAACTCACCCCTATAAGAATTACTTATTTTATACTCTTCACCCTCCGAGTCCAAGTAATGTAAATATTTTGCAAGACCTTTTGGTGATTTAAAAGTTCTGTGTGAATGTATATATATATATATATATATAGGAACTAGGTACATGGTAGAAGCCTCGACGTTCCCATGACCACAAACCTAGGAGGATTTAATATACACGCGACGCGTACTGCAGTACTTTCTCGGTCATTCTCATGTGTTCACAGTTTCAGTTCTCGAATGCACGATGAAATTTTTAATCTGCTTTAATTGGACAGTCCATTTATGACTAGGACATGTCAAGTTTCCACATAGCTCACGCGTGTCAATTGTCTATTCTTCTTGAATCTACAGTTGCTTGACCAACTTCCATCTATTGTTACTCTTTCAAAATGTAATTATTAGTCTCAATGTTTACACAGATTTTACAATTAGTACAGTCAAAAAATACCCGAAGTCTTCAAAGAATACTTGACTGTGGGATATAGAACGAATATTTTATCGCGACAATTATTTAAATTGTCGTTGCTTTACTCGGGCCGACACGAAATTACAACATATATTTATTTAAATCACAACAACTAGAACGACACGAATGTGTTGAAGGGGCTCTCAAACACTCCGTACAACCTTACTCTTCCCACCAAAAATCCCGAGCGACAATGTTTCGTTCTCTATACAACATCTACCATCTTCAGTCAAGCCCTCTTTCCCAATCTGCCTTCCTTCAAATCCCCTCCCCTCCTTCAAATCCTCTCTCAAAACCTTAGTTTAATCAATTCCTTTCGACAGCATAGACGGATACATCTTTATATCGCCATGCACCAACTGATTCACAAACCATCTTCAACCGATCTTCACCCCTTTTGTCTGATTTTAATAATATAAGATGATAGGTTATCATAAGATAGAGATCATAGGATCTCTGCAGGGTATAAGATCATAGGCTATAGCCTACTGTGCACACGGGGTACGCAGAGACGGCCCAGGCCGTACCTTATGAATCACAAGGACGAGTATATACACTGTATCCTAGACAATTTCTCTAACAATTGCCACAGGATAACATTTCTTGCATCTTGAAAACCTGTATGAAATCACTTCTAAAATCATTTGAATTCCAAAAATGTCCTGCGGGCGAAATAGGGATCTTCTTCTATAAGAGTAATGATTGTGTACGTTTAGTATATCATTGTAGGCAAAATCGGACATAGTATACCTGAATATGAACGTCAATAATACATTTACATGAAACTATGTTTTCGATCCACATTTTTGTTTGAATTTCCACCAATAAATTGCGCACAGTGGGATAACAATTCATAAAATGAAATAACTACGATTATTAGGTTATAAACTGATTGCATGAATAAATTGAAATTGAACAGTGTATTTTCAATTTTTGCTATGGGCCGCATTTATTAAAATGTCCTGCGAACGCCAATGACTCAATGAGTATACATACCAACCTCCTTGACACATACTCATATAAGCATACTCGACTATTTATACATTGTTATTTTGTATAATTCATATTTTTGATGTTTTATATCTACGTATTTTATGAGCTCGAATCAAAAATCCGTTTTCTGTTCTTCTGGTTCTTGTTTGATGCGATATGCAATATCTCTAGGTTGACTGTATCTTATCCAGGTATAAAAGGACTTTTACCCTCGGTTCAAGAGTACATTAATAGTTAATATAATATTAATAACTACGTATTTCGAAAAACATTTTGCAAAATTAATTAAAGCTCTTTTTCTTTATTCAGTGTAGAATAAATTGACTTTTTACACATTTACGGAAAGTAATCAAACTTCTGTAATTTTCGTTTCTAATTTTAATCATTTTTAAAATATGTATTACATGAGCACTCCATTATTGTATACTGTTGTAAGTTCGAATTAACTAGATACTTGACTTCACTTAACTGTCTTATTTTCTATTCGTTGAACCATAGAATAAAGAAAGTGAAGGGAAATTCTATGGTTGAAACTAAAGACAGATACTTTTCTGAACGTAAACTTTCCGGTAATATCTTCCTCGACTCCCGTATTTCTTGTTTCACAATATATTCTGCACCCGATAGACCAATAAAACAAGGTAGTTCGTATAGCATTCTCTTGAGGAAAGAGATACGCGTATACCTTCGTTCCGCGCTCGTACACCCCAATAGCTTTCCTCTATATTATAGGCTCAGACAGACTGGGATATGCGATTATACTATTCCACAGGGATACCAAGATAATAGGTAGAGTGTTTACGACGGTCTAACCACAGTAGGATTGCATGTTATATTATCTTATGAAGGTAAGGAATGGATTTTCGATTCTGAGGATCTAATTTGTTGTTTCTTGAAGATATGTGCGATATCAGAATTATTTAATAGGACCCAGACCACGCTCTTTTTTCTGTTTTTTTGGTTTTGATATCATATGAAAATTATATAAATTCAATATAAAAATTATGAATAATGATGCTGTGTACGATTTCTTGAAATGGAATTAACTAAAGTTAACGATCGAATAATTAGTTTATCGTTACAAAATTCTTGACGTCCAATTTTTCATTCTGTAGATCATGTATAACAATATTCTATACTCTAGCCGCCCTCGTTAGCTCAGTCAACTGAGGCACACTTTAGAAACTAAAGTCATCGTTGGGCGTGGGTTATAATCCCGCATGACTTTTGTAAACATCCTTTCACTTACCATCACTTCATAGTTTCATAATCTCCCGCTCATTCGTACCCTCGTATAACCTAGCTGTTGGTGGGGTCGTTAAGCAAACAATAATCATCACAATAACTATCTATATTCTATACATTACAAGTATGTATACTTATACTCGGATAACAGAATTTTACACTCGATAGAAAATATAAGCTCTTAGTTGAATATAAGTATGTCATACAATGTAACATGATTCGGGTTTGTGGTTTACAGTTTTACACATCACACATTTAGTCCTGGACAAGCTAGATTATTCCCTCCAGCCCTTCATACCTCCCCCTTCATTCCCCCTCTCCCCCCGTATACTCGCACTCTGATTAATCCCAACCGCTTATACGCTTATTCGACAATAATTACTGCATTCTCATTTCATATTCTTGCAAGAAGGGGCCTTTAAAAACCCATATAGCCCCCAAAACTACTCACTTTTCTTGGATTTCTTGCTTATATCGAATACCATGCTTAAAGCTGAAGAACAAGCTTAAATTCCATGCTGTACATTGCTCCAGTACCGGTAGTGAGTATAGTTGGTGAGAAAATAAAACTCGAAAATGAAGCAGGCTAGATGATTTGGTTTGAAGTTGGCATAATTTAAATTTTTAAATTGGGTGGCACCATTTTTTTTGCGGTCATTTTAAATGTGAAAATTGTTTTTCCTAGTAGAATGTTCATATATTCTTGTTCGAAAAACATTTTTTCCATCTTGTCGAAATCGTGTCATTAATATTGCAGGACTTTTTATCGGAGCTAGAGGCACTGTAAGCAGACTTTCCGTATATTTTTCTATAAAGCTCAGATTACTTGGGGATTTATAGAATTATTATGTTCACTCTCTTTGGAAGTTTCGATTTCGCGAAAATTTCGGGAATTATTTGTACGGACACTAGTAGGCCTATTAGGATACCCACAGAGGTAATGATCACTGGTCTATAATAGCAGCTTTTTAGATTATTCTGTTTTTTATAAATTCAAGTATTACTAATAGTTATTAACAGTATCTTGATTTATTGTTATATTATTTTATCTGACCATATATCTCATCTATTGATATTCTGTGTCTCATGATAATATTTCATTTAAAGGCAGTTTTATTCTTATTAAATATATATAAAAAATATAGTACAGTTGTTATACATTACAAGATTTTTTTTTTTTTTTTTTAAACGTCTGTCGCGATATTTCTACCACACAATTAGCTAGTCCGACACTGTAGCTCTGTGCGACCAAACTTTGTGTCGTGCTCTAATTAGCCTTTGCTCCCTATTAATACTGTACTGCCGTACACTTCTACCGTCGAGTGTCCCGTAGTTCAAAGGTCAATCGCATCCCCCAGCCATAACCTCTCTCTACATAATGAATAATTACATTTTTTGGTAGCTGCTGACGTAAGCCAGCAAATGAATTGTTTTATGTATTCCGTTACTACACACCAGACGATTCGAGCCTTTCTGTCATTTGGTCAGCAGTCAGAAAGTAATATGTAAAATAATTCTACATTCGCGAAATCTACGTCAAATAGACATTGTCACATTGGTGTCACAACTGAATAGGTTGGAATTGTTTTTCAACAAAATCGGTTAGACGGTTATTTCGTGAAAAATTCGGAAACCCAGCATAATCCCCGTGAGAATAGGACTGGATAGAATTTTCAATTTTTCAGTTTAAAAACTGAAACTTTCACAGAATCTTGATTGGATGAGCGATATCGAAGACTCCTATCCTACTCTCACGGAGCTTTGTTTGTGTGTTCGTTGTTGTTTGTTTGTAAGCACTGCAGCACAGGTCGCACAGTTTGACTGTTCGACATGAAACTTTTTCTGGACACGCAGAATTGTATAGTTTTTTAGTCAGATCAGTTGAAGCTTTTATGGGAAACACCCACAGAAAGTTTCTAAAATTCCTAGAAGTTTAGGCTGGGTGGGAAAATTTGTAAAATAAATTACTCCAGAAGAACTAAAATTCTTACTGAACGTGAATATATATGATATATGTAGACCGATAATACGCTTCAAGTATTGGCATGGACGTTTAAGACACTTGGTAAAGATATATTTAGTCGATGGTATTAGCTTATCCTCATTATAAGAGTTATAGTTCATAATTCTTTCTTTAGTTTCATTGAATAGTTTCATGAAATCATCACATCGCTCCAAAGGTAATGAGACTACGATCACATTTTGTGATTCTGCTTCTGCAAGCTCCCCCCCCCTCCGCTCTCCGCCACACCCCAATATATAAGAGCATGCAAATTCAGTTTTATTTTCCTCGTTCTACAAATTCTCGTGCATAATTCTGTAAGCGATGTTTATTTAACCTCGTCTACAGAATCACATCGAGGGACGTGATCGAATTCCTCAGTCGACGACAGATAGTAATAGCATTCGACTAAACTGAATCTATTTCATTGGAAATCCAATAATCGACTATTCGTGTGTCTAAAAATAAACGGTAATGGGTCATTTTAGTTCGAGATTCGTTTATATAATAGGTAAAGAGAGCACCAATCGACCAGAGTTTGCGATAATCAGCAGCAATTGATAATCATCATTGATAATCATCATTGATTAACATAATCAATGGTGCAAAATCTAAATCTAAAATGATCCATTTCAACATGATGTATTTATTGGCGATTTTTTGTTATTTTTATTTTTCCTGAATACAGTCACACTCTATTAATTATCTTGATGATCTGGATATATGAGGAAAAATAACGGTTTCAATTGCTGATTAATATATATATATATATATATATTTTAGTCCCTCCGCAATCAAGATTTATTTGTTCAGTCGGCTTCTACAATAAACTTTATAATTTAGATTTCAAAAGGAATGTATCATTTGAGTCGTTTTTGTGCTGAAGTTAAGAGACCATGGGAGTCGATTTATCGAAGTATCAATTTTTCGGTCATAACTTTTGAACATTATATGACATATCAAAATTGTAATACTCGAGAAACACAGATCTATTTACTACGTTTTAAATGATGTGTAATATATAATACTCTCCTTTTAGATCTCTGTCTGTACATTCAGGGGTTTTAATCGACATATAATAATAATAGGCCCTACGGTAAAAATTCAGAACGGTTGAAAAAGGAATAATATGTTGATATAACAATAAAGATAGAATGATGAAGGTGAAAGAAGGTAGAAATAATAATAATTAAACCTAAGCTAATTTCAACAAACTGGATTCTAGCATTTTCACAGGTATATCTATACAGCTAAAAAATCGTGTTTTTCAGCTGGGCCTAGGTCTACCTGGAAAATTGGGTGATACAAGTTTGATAGTTTTACTTACACCATCTTGAGGAATTTAATTTCTGAGTATCTCACGTATGTCTTTGAAATCCGATTCCGTTCAAAAGTTCAACTTATATTTCGCTAAATCGACTTCAAGTTCAGGAATTCATAATATTCGTAGTAACTTCTAGAACTGCTTTTTTGAAGGAAATATATATTTATTCAGTAATATTTTCGTATTATGTATGTAAGCCTATTGAATGTTGTGTCGAATAAAAAATAAAATCGAAATTTAGTCAATTATTTTAATATTGAGTATTTCGTAATGAAATCAATAAAATGAAGAAAACGCAAATTATGCTTTGCATGTAAGATGAGCTAAAAGCACAAACAATCGAGTATGAAAATCTAGAGTGGAATGCATTCTGACAGCTTAAGCTACATCTATAGACCTCGGATTACTCCAAATATTAAAAAAACCTACTTGCTGCCTGTTGATATTTATAGGGCAACCTGTTGCACGTTGATAATGCCACCCTTGAATGGGACCACTTGCAACAACTTTTCATCCCAATAGTTGATACAGAATACTTGAATGCGTTTTCTCCATTATTTCTCATCCTATAGATGTAAAAATTACTGAAAATGTGTATGGTAGTCGTGTTTATAAGTATGCATATGTATTTTCCTTGAGAGTTATTCTTATAGGGATTTTCCAAACTTTCCTTATTTTTTCACGAGAAAACCATCCAGTCGATTTTCCTGAAAACATTCCCAACCTATTCTGGTACCAGTATGACACTAATGTGTAGAAAAAGTTGCAAGTCGATTTGTTAATTTTTCTGAGCTGAATGCCGCGTACAAAGTTACAACGCATCGCAATCTTATATAACGCTTGGGCCTATAATTTAAATCATACCTAGAGAGAAAAAATAGTTGCACAACAGCATGCGGATCATCTCGATCCTCATTTCATCAATAAAATACCTATTGATATTAGATCATCAAAAAGTACAACTTTATTTAAACAGGGCGTTAGTGAGTGACTGCTGGATATGGGTCGATATTACGTACTGTTGACATGAATACATACATTTTTTCTTAATTTTAATTCAATCCTAATATGTTTACTGGTTGGTTCACTATCTCGGCACAAAACCACGGATGCCAATAATTATCTTCTGTTTCAACTGTTAAATAAACAAAATAATGTGACCTTATTTTGGTCAGCCCGCATACAAGAATCACATTTTTGAACTATTTAAGAACTATTGGGAAAGAAATCTGTACGTGGAGCCATTCGTTTCGCGCAGACACTCAAATTAAGCTCTGCTTTGGAAACTGAAATCAATTCAGGCGTGGGTTCGAGCCCCGCATAGATGTATCATCATTAAACGATGTATCACGATGTAAACATCATTAATCTATTACCCGCTCTGTCTCACCCCTAAATGAGAGTGAGACAATAATCATCTCGTCATTTAATAATCGAAATAATCTGGGAACAATAAAAAAATTGCTTACGAGTGCATTCATTTCGATGATTTTAACACAATTATCCATAAGTGTAGCGTATATAGCGTTTTCATAGTGCAGTCAATTATTAGGAAAGGCATAAAATATGACGTACGGAACTACATGAATAAGTAGCACTGGTACTTGTGTTTTCCGTACACGAAATGATGTATTTGGAAAGAGAACAGAAGTGAAGCACATTGCATTGTTATGTTATAGAAGTGAGGTGGATGCCAATCGCGACTACTCCTACTTATATATGCTCTGAAGTATCATGCTATTGTTATTGTGGAGTTTCATATATCATATTCCTAGTTCCTACTGAAGAGGAGTCACATTCAGTTTTTATTACGAGAGGGAGAGGATAACGCCGATGTTATCATTTTCATGGATGATGGAAGGTGGGTTATATATATATATATATATATATATATATATATATATATATATATATATATATATATATATATATATATATATATATATATATATATATATATATATATATAGATCTATATTGGAATATATATATATAGATCTATATTGGAATATATATATATATATCTATATTGGAATATATATATATATAGATCTATATTGGAATATATATAAAGAAATAGCGAAGGATGGTAACCGATAATCGGTGATGATCTGTCATCGTTGCTATTTGTTTAGTTTTGTGAAGAGAAAACATTTTTTAAAAAATTCCACTTTTTTTAAAAATATTCATATAATATATTTATTTCTCGTTAATTCCGTAACACTAAACCGATGTAAGCAGCTTGATTTGTGGTATGTCTGCCATTATAGCTATGGAACGCAAAGAAACCCAAGCTTGTTTCTAATGCAGACTCTCCCCAAAGCTAAGAAACATGAGGGTGAACTTTTGGATCTTTCAGTTTTACACGTTGAATCAAGTTCGAATTATATTGTGTATCGGATTATAGTGATCCTAGACGTTTACTTGGTCGAGCAATGTACTTTTTCCACTATTTGTATGAGATATTAAAGATATATAGAAGACTTCTATGTAGTCAAATAAAATGCTGGACCAAAAAATTACATGAACATGTATATTTGCCTTTCTGTGTTTATGAATGGAGAGGTTACAAAGTATATGATATCAGCTATAGGGGTGTATGTTGAGAGCGTATTGCGATATATGAGAAACTAGTGACTTATTGTACCAAACGGTAACGGCACCGTTTTGATTTTTAGGATATAGCTGGTTCCACACCCATAGAACGCTGTTGCGCCTATCGCTCTGTATATATATACTCCAAGCTAAAACCTCTACGGACCATCTACATTGAGGGGGTGAGTGCATGGTACTCACTCAAATCGATAAATTTATCTTCACTATTTTTTTCCATTTTCAAAAAATAGTGTATAATTGAATGAAAAGTTCACATCTCCGAGATAGTATTAGGCTCTTTAATTAATATAACATTTTAATTTTATGAATTCTATCACTTTTGGGAGAATTAGGTCAAAGAATTTCATCACATTGTTTTTATTCATTGACGTATTGATTGAAATCACGGAAGTAGAATGTCATATTAATTAATGATCATAAAATTATCTTGGAGATATGAACTTTTCATTCATTCACACTGGTTTTTTAACATAGAAAAATTAGTGAATGCTAATTTCTCTATTTTTAAAACACCGTGCATGCACCCCGTTGATTCCTATACACAATTACTCTTCGGTTTTCAGTGAAGAGCTCTGATCGAATGTTACATTCTAACATTGTCTCGAGTATTGATCCATGTCTCGAGTTTCAGCCGAGTTAATTCTTACATATTGAGGACTGAAAGCGTGTCGGGTACATTGTTCACTGCTGACAGCAGGTCCGTATAGCTGCCACACAAGTGACTCCGTGGCACTGGCAGACACAATAGACTGTCATGTGTGCTTACGAAAAGCTAGAGGTGGAATATGGAACTAGGATTATACATGTGGGGAGAGGAGAGGGCTCAATTTGGCAGGGCTTTTTCACGTTAGCCAATAGTAGTTTTGTAAGAGAATATTGAAGAAATTATTTCTTAGTGTAGGCGAAAATTCTAACTCATAGAGAACTAGAAGTGTATAATTGTATATAAATATATATATATATATATATATATATATATATATATATATATATATATATATATATATTTATACTGCGTTTAACGACGCACTGTTATGATAGCGCAGATCTAATGGCGTCGGATGGATGATTAATGAGATGATGGGATGATGAGATGAAGGTATCTTGGGTAATAGGAAGGATAGTGGGAAGGAAGCGGTCGTGGCCTATATTGTGGAATCATCCTATACTACAGAGTGAAACCGCGAAAAACCCGCGTGTAAAGATAGACGGCGATGGGGATCGAACCAGGTCCGAAAAAACCCTCGTCTCCCGGATCACATGAAGCGAGCGCGTTCACCACTACTCTGCATATGTGCTCTGTACTCTGCATGGTGCTCTGCATGTGCTCTGCATGTGCTCTGCTACTGTGCATGTGTGTACTCTACATGGTGGTGTGGTATATACCGTGCTGTGCTGATATATATATATATATATATATATATATATATATATATATATATATATATATATATATATATGTATATATCGTGGTTATATCCACGATATCGTCATATCGTCGTGGTTTGTGGTTAATGGTTTCCCGAAGCACGGGTTTCGGGAAACCACGGGAAACGTTGCGTGGTTTCCCTCTATCGTTCAGATCTCTGCATGGGCAATACTGGGATGGTTCCACTAACAACAGAGGCCACGACCGACTTCTTCCCACTATCCAAAAACACTTACTAATCCTTTATCTCTCTATCTTATCTTCAGTCTTCATGACATAAGAGTAATATCTCGGTAGCTCAGTGGGAGAGCAGCGGACCGGCAATCTGAAGGTCCCGGGTTCGATTCACGGTCGAGATGTATCTTTTACGACATGGCTATCTTAGGCTATCTATTTGGCTATCTAAGAGATCGTGACTGATTTCTGTTGATCTTGTATTGTCATGGTATTTAGCTCTCTTAGAGAACAGTATCCAATCAAAGTCACTAGCCTCTTGGAGCTAGCTGGGCTTAGGACGTTATTTTAAGTGGCAGTCGCGGTAAAGTCCAGCTAGGATACGTACTGTACATGGGAAATATTGAGATATAGCACGAACAAACTGACTTCAATCAGTTTATAATAAGCAATTTGTCAATTCTCTGAAACTGTTGTATCTTTGTTTAATAATTTTCTGAAATAATATATTTTCACTCCCCTTTACGACTTGTAAACCTTTTATGCTCCTCACCTCACCTCAACGATTATCCTTCATAACATCCTATCATATTATCCTTGAACAAGCTGATTTGATTAACCTCTTTCTAATTTATTCGTTCTCGTTTTCCCGCAGATCGACTATGATGGACGTCATTCC
This sequence comes from Brachyptera putata, assembly GCA_907164805.1. Classification (NCBI taxonomy): domain Eukaryota; kingdom Metazoa; phylum Arthropoda; class Insecta; order Plecoptera; family Taeniopterygidae; genus Brachyptera; species Brachyptera putata. The sequence goes on along the minus strand of OU015468.1, from coordinate 15,986,901 downwards.
ACAAAACCGCACAACATTCACGCATTCCAAACATCACGTCTCGACGCCCACCCGACGAGGCGACACCCTGTCGACGACGCCACGAACTACCGGCGTCATCACACCGGTATCGGATCCCGGTAACCTCGTCAACGCGACAATCTCACCACTAAACGATCGCGAACAAATGAGAGTCGAATTCTTCCGAACCTATGACGTCATGACGGGTGTTCGCATAGCTGCCACACTCGGCGGTTTCTTCGGCCTGATGGTCCTGCTGGTCATCTACAAGAGTAAATGCAAGAGCAAGTCACTGAGTGACGAACATCTCAACGCATGCGCAGCGGCGGTAGTGGAAGAGGAGGACAACGAGATCGCAGCAAGTCTGGAAGCGGCCGCTTATTTCTCGGTCAATGCGCGCAGCATAAGAACCGGTCGAATGTCTTTAGGCAACATGAGTGCTCCTGCCATGGTTCTAACGCGCGGCGCTAGGTTCTCTTCGATTGGCGGTTACACAAGCTTAGAACCTCCCGCGTGTTTTTATTACCAACGAGGTAAAAGTCTTCCCGGATCTGCGTTACGCTTTGCACAACAACAAAGCTACTGCGAGGATGACGAGTTGCTCGATTCTCCTCCTCCGCTCGCTGTGCCCGATCAAGTCGAAGACGAGATCGCGGGGCCTTGCAGTTTCTATCATCAGTACCTCACAGTACCGTCTCATTCGAGAAGACTCAGCTCGATCACGTGTTCAAGTGCTGATACGTCGTATTTAGAACGTAAAGGTTCTGCTTGTGAACTGGGTCTTCCTCCCCCGCCTCCCTTCTCTTTTAAAGACCGGGAGAAACGTTCCATAGAACAACAGATCCAAGAACCGTGGGACTTTTACTATCCGATAGACATCCAGGTAATTCAGCCTACGCCCGACACGTCTCCATGTGGCAGTGAACGAACACTTTACGACGATCCGATACGAATCAAACCGGCCGTGGAGAGGCGGCAAGGTTCAATAGCAGAGTCGATATCGAGTATAACGAAACAGAGGTTGGCACCTCTGGCGTCGATAAGTAGTTTCGGAGGAGCCCTTAGTGATTTCCCAACGGGTGAACCCCGGTCGGTAGGTTCAGATTCGGTGTTCTTCGACAACGATGTCGATACCGAAGACGAAGTCGAAGGTTTTGCTACTGACAGCGATGAAGAAATAGAGGCGAGTGTCGGCAGTAAATACCGACGACAATCACAATTGGATAAGAGTGAAACGACATTACCTTATTCGAATCATTTCTTACAAGTTCCTTTCAAGGTTCACGCGCAAACGTCGGCGGGTAGCCGCTGGGGGGAGTCGACTAGTTCGCGTGCTCGCAGGCGTTTGTCGATGCCCGACCAGAGGAAAGGTTCGCGACGTTTGTCGATCAGTTCACGCGCCGCGTCTTCGTCCGGCGGCGCGGACGTGTTACCTCCGACAAGTGACATGGACTCGCATAGTTGTAGCTGTTCCTGTGATAGGTTAGTGGTCGACGACCGCCCTGTTGATAGGCCGCCGTACCCTCTACCCATTGACCGCAGCTCAAGTGAGAGTGTGACGTTACACAGCAAGACACCATTGGCCAACATGCCTTCGTCCATGGGGCCGGTTCTCAGGACACTGCGCAGGCACAGTGTCAACTTCCCTTCCTCCGGCGGCTCAGTCGACCAGGTGGCCAAATTAATCGATAAGAAAACTAGGCCTGTTCAAGATAAGAATGGTTCTTGGTCTCAAGAGACTTTGTTTTAGGAATAGATAAAGATATTACTGTAATTACAAACCAAAACTTTAATTTGAAATGCGAAGCAGAGTGCTCCATGAGTTTGTTATAAGACTAACTTTTGTTATAAAAGCGACTATTCCTACATTTTAAAAATAATTTCACAAAATGAGAAGGTACCAACTGTATAGAAAACCAACTGTCCTAGAACTCGATTGTCCTATTTACCAACTGCCCTGAAAATCAAGTTTACGTAAAACCAAATGACATAAACCTTTACTTCTTCAGCAACCTTTACAGACGTTTTGTACTCATTTATTACTATTACTAATTTTATTACATACCTGTATTACTTATTTTCAGTCTCTGGAATTGAAATTCCAAATTTGTAGTAAGCTGGTTCTTCACGGTCATTCTCCGTCAAGATAATCATCCATCATGAATAAATTATTTCCTCTCAATAATTTTTCTGACAGCGTTCTTAGTTGACCCTATGTTTCTGGCTTGTGCATGAGCGTTGTACTGCATTTCATTTTAACCAATTTAAAATTCCTTTAAAATTCCAGGCATGGGAGTCAGTTTAGCGAAATATCAGTTTGTTGGTGATAGCTTTCGAACGGTATGAGGAATCCGAATCATCATTATAATATGGAGGAAAAGAGATATTTTCAATACCTTCAAGATGGTATAAATTGAGGATACTAAAAAAACTGTAAAAACTGTACTGAAAAACACATTTTAAAGCTGTACCCTACGTTCAAAATTTAAAGTCAATTCTTAAGTTTACTTAGAGTTCTATTTTTAAACTTTCATGACTTGATTATTACATCCTTTCATTCTTTTATAAATATATATATATATATATATATATATATATATATATATATATATATATATATATATATATATATATATTCCATCACTTCAATACTCCATTATGTGAGCACAGTACTGTCAGTGGAAGGACCTATCTACGATACTTACATTGAAATAGACATGGTTGGTGGTGGCGCCATTCCTGCCAATGCTGTCTTGACCGCTGCTTTGCGGGTTGCTGAATCAGCAATCTACGGGAGGTGACTTGAATCAGTTCACATTGCACTACGTTTACTGGCCAAATACTGACGAAGTAAACCGTTTTTCAATATATTTTCAAATATCTTGCGAATTAGTTTTATAATCATATCGTCATCGGAATATGGGGTTTGGTACTTCTGAAATGCCTCCATTATTGTGTATATTGCATGTTTAGCCATTATTTATCCTTTGCTCCATGATTTCATTTTAACGAGTTACATTTTAATTTCTCTGGTTCATATGGAAAATAATAATTCACTCATTTTTACAAACAGTATCTATGTGCCTGCAAGTATTGGAAACTGAACTCAAGTATCACTCATACATTGTTATAGAGTGAATGAGGAAATAGCGAATAGCTATTCTGTAAATAACTCGTATTTCTCCTTTATTTATACTTTTCGTGCCAACTCAACCTTTCTATCTCTATCGTTCTCTCTCTCTCTCTCTCTCTCTCTCTCTCTATATATATATATATATATATATATATATATATATATATATATCTTTCTCTCCCTCCCTCTCTCACGTATGTCATATACCTACATACAAGGGATTTACAGGAGCTTTTGAGTTTTGAGTGAATGTGCTAAATTCTATAAGCCCTACTTTTCAGTAAAATTCAACCCTCAAACGTGTGGAAGTAACTAAAAATAAACACATCTTACCTTACAATCGATTGTCTACCCTCCATCAGTGTGCATACTTTTGAGTTTGAATCTAAATGGCGGTTTTATGAAATATTGATTCTCTTGAAGTTTTTCTTCTTTCCGCTGTATGAGATATGAAAATTATTTTAGTTCTCCAACCAGAGCATGTATTGAAAAAAATGACACAAACTAATCAACGACTTGAATCCTGGAATAAATAAAGAAGATTTCGGAAAATTGCACCTCACAAGCGCCCATTGTTTGTGTTCTCCAATCAGCTTAGTCTTTAAGGTGTGCCCAGTATACATAGGGAAAAAAATCCCACCAGAGTGATTTTACAGATATAAATGATCATAAAACTGCAACAGTGCTAGATACACAATTAACAAATACATCATCTGATGCAGCCAATATTTGTCGAAAATGCTAATAAGTCAAACTTTATAATAATAAAGGTGTAAAGATGAATTGTATTTAACAGTAACTCTCGATACTTCTGCCATCGAATTTTATCTCACTGTTACATACAAATAACAAGTAACCTATTGTGAATATATATTATGGATCGACAGTATTTTATAAGATACGTCTCTGAATGTTAAAAAGCATTTTTACAACAATAATATGTTATCCGGAAAGTCAATACGATCGTCTATATATTATGTTGACACTAAAAGTGTCACTGTTGCTGGGTTCCCCTTAAACGTTCATACAAACTTCGACACAATTATAAGCTGTACCCTCTGCTCTGACTGAACCCTATTCAATTAAAGTTGTTATTTTCATATTTCAGTAAACTTCAGTAAATGTCTTCATAATTATTGTTATGAGTTTGTGTCTATAGTTAATGGATGTCATAGAAGTAATTATGTTGTCTTCATATTGTCGTAATCAGCATTTCGCTGATTTGTCGTTTCGACTGTTCATTGTCGATGAGTTGGAGTATTAATGTGACACTGCATTAATCAAGAACTGTCCGAATTACTGTGATGAGGCCGCCGGTTATTATATATAATATAGTGAGATAATATAATTATGATTATAATTATTATGATGAAAGCGATGTATATGCAGTGAAAATGTATGCCTACAATTATTGATTTCATGTAAGGCGACTGCGAGTGACAACCTATCAAACAATTATTGTAGCTTGCTTCTCAAGAGAGTTGGTGGTTGCCTATAATCATAGGCGTGCGCAGGACATCACAAGAGGTGCGACCCTTAACGAAAAACTGAAAAAAAACATTTTATAACAAAGTTATATTTTTATGCAAAATATGCATGGTCAGGTATTGTTCCAACAGTACACCAACCTGCTCACATTATTAATTGAAACATAATGTGAGCTGATTAAAACAAGATTAGGAATATACACTTACGTTCAATTACTAGAATACTATATCAAGACCAAACAAAATAATTGAATTGCAAAATATTAATGCCACACCCCTAACGAAATTAAACGAAATATACACAATGTTGAGCCGATAATGGGGAAGGCTCCCATTTCGTCCCGTAGGTAAATATTTGAAATTCAAATAAATCAAAAGTTGTACACGTTGTTGCAAGAAATGTTACTCTTCGATAAATGTCAGAGATAATTAGGGATACAATATTCGGTGTACCCTTCTTTGTGACGCATCAGGTACGGCCTGGGATGTCTCTGCGTACCCTGTGCCCATGCCTTTGTCTATAGCAACACACCAATTTGAAAAATCGCTCTTTTATTTGTGCAACTGTATTATATTAATATAATTTGTTGATGTTAGACTAACTATCGCAAGTACATGTACATCGCATTGGCAGAGTCAGTCGAGTGCATGCGCGTAGGAACTTCGATTTGAAAGGGGGGGGGGGGGGGGGGGAGGCATAATTATACATCAAAAGGTCTTTCTTGCACATAAAGGACTGGTGGTAGGCCCCAGCCGGCGGAGGCGGAAAATTTTAAGCCCTTTTATTGTCATTAATTGACCAGACAAGACGTATATAAGCTAGCTTGTATTCTGAAGAAAATACCTAATTGTACATCATAAGGTCTAGATGTATATCTAGAATTTCTCGCACATCAAGGACTGGTGGTAGACCTCAGCCGGCGGAGGCAGAAAATTTAAGCCCTTTTATTGTCCTTTGACCATCCAAAAAGTATATAAGCTAGCTTGTATTCGGAAGGAAGCACAGATGAAAGTAAGTGAAATGTGAAGGTGTCAAGGCATAGAGTGTGTGTGTGGGGAGGGGGGGAGGGGGGTTGTATCCTATACGCGTCTGGTCGAGTGTTATTTTTAAATGTGTAACGATCCTTTGCATCAAGTATATTAGAAAAGCTAAGGAAATTAATTGTTTAATTGTTACATGCTATTACTAAACTCTGTAGACTTAGTTGATGCTGATGATAAACAATTATTTTTGGACAGACGATAGATCTTGCTATATATTTACATACATATAGACCGAGACACGATAACAGTGCAGTTATCTGGGAGCAAAGATTTTCAGAACCATTGCGGTGTTTTAACGTTAGCCCTGAATGTTTTTAATGTCAGTTACAGTAGTCGATCTATCTATATATCAGTTTTTGGTGATATCTTTTGAATTCATTCAGTTCCTTGAAAGAAAGATATTTTCAAACATTTGAATCACTATATATATATATATATATATATATATATATATATATATATATATATATATATATATACATACATATATAAATAGGCCTATAGGCCCTATGTGTATATATACAGGCATATTTGTATAATAATTTATATACCATTTTTACTTTCTTTTCTCGTCCGGGGATCGTCTGATCGACTCCCGGTTTCGAATGCCATCATCGTCGGACAATCCTCCACAACTTGTATTAGCCTAATCAAAATTTCAAGCCTGACGGTAAAGCTAAGTTTTTCGATCCTAACAAATTTGATATCTCTTAAATACTCAGTTTTAATGTGACACCAAAAATGTATACGTCGTATGGGGCCTATCGATGCTCCATTAATTAACTCTTGTGAGCCTATCGATGGAAGGTGTCTTGTAGCCAACCATTACCCTTTCCCCTAATTCGATCAAGAATGCCTTGATTATATATATTTCATCGGGTAGAAGTAAAACTTATACCTATAGCTTTATTCTATGCTTACTTTCGATTTGTGATGTAAGTGAATGGGCTTGTACTTCTATAATGGTTAATTAAGAGTGTATAGTAGTCAAATTAGCGAAATGTCAGTGTCCTGATGATAATTTTCGAACGGTATGAGATATAAAAATTATACTACATGGGAAACACAGATATTTTAAATACCTTTGAGAACTTTAACAACTTTAATAACTGAAGTTATATAACTATTCAACTCATACCGCGTAATTGTCGTACGTATATGACCCTTTGAACCTCTGACAAGTATGCGATATAAGTTGAATAGTTTTTACTCATACCATCTTGAAGGTATTGAAGATCTTGTATTAGAAGATCTTGTATTTGATATCTGATACCGTTCGAAAATTATCACCAGAAGTCTAATATTTCGTTAAATCGCCTTCCATTCACTCTTCAGCAATGAAATTATTTCCAATGCAGGGTCTGCAGTGATTGAAAAGAAATCTATATTTGTATTGTGTGAAGTGTACATGGAGTTACGATGTTACAGGAATGAATATGCTGAGTTACATAATTATAAGTACTGTTGATAACCAATCAAATCGTGTTTATATTAGTAATCACCATAGGTGTGCGCGCAAGATATTTCATTAGGTATACGGCCCATACGAAAAATTGAAAATATATTTTCTAGTGACGATATATATTTATGCAAAATATGAATGGTTAGTCGTATCTTATTGTTATCCCAATATGCTAGTTTTATTAGTGAAAACTGAAATATAAAATATGTGAGCTGAAAATGCACACCCAAATACTAACTGGACTGAGCTGACGAGATACCAGCTGATGAAAATAATTGTTCCGCATAATATCCACGGCTACACCCCTATACAAAACCGCGAGTCGATATAGTGGGAAAGACTCCCTTTTCGCCCCGCAGGAAAATTTGATTAAAAATTAAGAGGAATTGAAAAAGATTTCATTTATTTGTAAGAATCACACTAGTGCAAGAATTGTTATTCTGTAAAAAATATTCAGTGTGCCCTTTTTTGTGATTCATTAGATACGGCCTGGGCCGTCTCTGCGTACCCTATGCGCACCCCTATGGTAATCACTAATACATTTAATACATTGTATGTCGAAATATTATTTTCTTAATGTTGCCACTGTGATTGTAGACTCGATTTATGAATTTAGTATATTATGTTTTGAAGCTGATTAAAAATAATATTATGTGTATTATGTGAGTTATATAGTGAATCTGAAATAAACAGGAGATATACATGTATGTAGCATAAAAATAATATATTATATATGTTTGTAGAATTTGTATAGACGGACCATGGCACAAGGAATAATTGAATGCTCACATGTCACAAAAGTGTATAGCTAATGAATATGTATTGATTGAGATCATTGTAGACGATGATGGTGCAACTATAATAAAATGTTCTAACGCGTTGATAGCAAAATGTTTCTTTATTATACTTAATAATGCTATACATTTCGAAAAGTTTGTATGACATAAGGTTTTTCTCTGATTATTTTAAAATTAATTTGAATTAAAAAAAAAATCCATTGAATTCAATTTCAATTTATAATTCTTTTTACCCTCCATGCATCGTATTTACAAAACAAGATAACAAATGACGCAGCACAAAGAGTATGAAAGTGAACCGAATATAGGCCTAATGTAAATTAACACTAAAAGATCAAAAAGAAAAGAAGAACCCCGCGTAAGAACTAGATCTTGTGTGCGGATAATACCAGTGAAAGATGATATTTATGTTGGCGAAACTATAAAAAATAATTTATTAAATAATTTTGCTGTCCTTGATTATCCAAGTGATGATTGATGAAGACATTTTAACATACTTATAAATAAATAATAATTATTAGATAATGATACACATTTAAAATGTAATAATTCTTAACGTGCTGTGGCATCCCTGAATCATTAAATTTGAAGCTTTGAACTTGAAAAATTAAAGATTCAATATACCTTATCAATATCTACTATAGAAAACACCAATTTGAAGATGAAAAATGAAAATTTGTCGGGATGCGCTATATGACAATTTTACTTGATATAATTTATATTATTGTGATGACTATAAATAATAATTAAAATACAAAATGTAGTAAAGTTATAAATAAATGCTATTCAGTAGTAGGCCTACAGAAAATCAAAACAATATTACAAAAATCAAAACCTGTTTTATATTATTCCTGTTGCGTTCGAGGGGTCGACCGTCGAGTATTCGATGGTCGAGTTCGAGATCCACGAACGAGACGTCATTCGTCACTTATCAGCTGGTAGGCGTAAACCTTGCTTGAAGTCAATGATCTCGTATTGTGTGCAAAAATAAAAACATTTAACAACATTGAGCTTCGTGTAGCTGAATAGCAAAAGGTAAGAGCAGATCGACAACATAATTGTATTAAAGCTTATATCAGAACTTATACGAATCGGTATGTCGTTGTGCTAATAAAACGGAATAAAAATATAGATTTCTGTCAGAAAGAAGGCATTCTAGTTTCAATCTTCATAGCAACAGAATCATTCCTGATTATTATTCTAATGAGCAGCTGTACATTTTTTTTTGTCAACCTGTTGCTTACGGAGTTAGATGTGTATGCTCACGTCTACACTGTCCCTTAAGTGTAGGGGCCAATAATATTAACAAGATTAAGGGTAACCACTTTGACTGCTTTAAACACATTCAAATACATCACAACACCCTTCCCCTCTTCCTACCATAGCAGAAAACTTTCACCATAAAATTCTCAACGGATTTTACTGTACTCGCTGCTGAGCTAGCGGAACTGGTAAATTGTCTCCGGGTTGTAATTATGTATTAATAGTTGGCTAGTTGTATTAATCTGTCAACATCGCTGACGGCTAGCATACGGTAATCTAAATTTGCATTAGGCTGTGAGCTGTAATTATTCTTTATTACGTTCTTGATTCTTGAATTTCAGTGCAGGTTGGTGAGTATCTATACAGTGCCGCATGTTGATCAGCCTTTATTCTGGTGCAGAAATGCCTTTGTAATTTTTATCGTTATTATCGCTAATTCGTATCTAGTGAAACTTGTGAGCTGAAAATGCTCAAAATGAGCTGTAATAATCAAATGAGAATCAAAGTGATCGTTATTTATATTTATTAATGCGAGGAGTTTGTGTAAGCGTACGTAAAAGTGGTACAAACATAAATTCAGGCATGCACGTCACCTATTTGCTGATAATAGATTGCATTTAATATTGTCAGAGTACCTTTTATATTAGGTAGATGCTCAACAAAATTTTTCCACAAACAAAATTGTGCATCTTGAAAAAAGTCCAAAGTGGCCCACCAGTAATGTAGACTGCATAACAGTGACATTTCCAGTAAATAAGTAGGTTACCATTCAACACGTGATCTATTTTGAAACAACTCTGGTAAATGAGGTGATTGTAGTATATAATTCAAAAAACAGATGTTTCCTTTACCAACATGAACAAAAACAAGTCATCGTGGTCCTAATCAGCACAGAAAAGTTATTTTGATAGGACATTTCCTAAATATACAGTGATTAGGCAATAGTAATTTAGTACGTTCTTAAGTCCAAGTCAGCTGAGGTCGTTGTCCTCTTCATGAAAACATGTTGTGCTCTCAAGACAGTGATCAGTCAAGTTAAGTGCCTGCCTTGATTGTTCACTCTGCTTACAGTTGCTTCAAGTTTATTATTATTCCTAGTAACTTATACATTTTTTATCTCTTATTCTTTGTTCTTTTTTTTAGCGCCAATATGCGGTTAATCATTTTGGATACTTCTGACAAGGTGGCAGAATGGTCTGCAAAATATGTTCTAAAACGAATCAACGATTTCAATCCCGGTCCAGACAAGTATTTTGTACTTGGACTTCCTACGGGGGGAACGCCACTAGGGATGTATAAAAAATTAATCGAATTTCACGTAGCTGGAAAAATTTCATTCCGATATGTAAAAACGTTTAACATGGATGAATATGTGGGTGAGTCTATGTTCATGAGATTTCTTTTTATCTGTTTTGTTTTGTAGCCAAATATAGGCTTATCTATCCACCTATTCATGTCAGAAATATGGGCCTCCCCGCCTACCTAATATCAATGTGATTTTATTGATGGTTATATAGGCCCTACTGGTATATGCCTATATATTGACATTTTCACGTATATAAATAAAATTAATCATTTTATTGGTAAATTTGATATGGTTTAATAATAACTCTGTATTGTCTATAATCGAATTATTATTACTATGTTGAGTTGTATTACTATGCAATAATTATTATTACGTAATTATTCTTTCTACTGGTTTATTTATAGTGAGAGTGAGTATTGCTTAAATTTGCCCAATAAGGCTATGGGTGAGTTAGTAAGACCATTTTGAAATAGCACCTCTTGGGCGTTTTGAAACTTCAAGATGAAATGTCACCAAATATAATTAATTATGCCTATATCTGGACTATTTTAAATTAAAAACAACATACTCTTACACTTTGGTCTTTGTGACCATATTTTCTGTGCAGATAAAAATCTTTCAGTTTCACAAAGTCCGGAAAACAGAAGTATATTTACCTTTTTGTAATCTGTCCGGATATTACTAACGTTGGTATAAAGATGTAAACCAAACATATGAATTTTGATAACTTCTACTTTGAACTTAGTCTCTTGGGCAATGTTCACTCATTTCCTTTAACAACAGATATATGTCAAGTTTATTGATGTCAAGATTAAAGTTTTTAGCTCAGTTTACTGACTGAAACTTGGAAACTTGGTCATTTTGTTTTAATAATCAATATTTGGCATAGTATGGTAGTTAGCTACCAATACCACGCAAGAGATAATATATCGTTGGCTGCCAGACTACAGCAGGGCCAGCAACAACCAGCCAGACAAAGTGTTGGTACGTGTTTTTAGTAATTTTTTTCTTGTTTTTTTGCATTCTAGATTTACCACGTGACCATGCTGAAAGCTATCACTTCTACATGTGGAACAATTTCTTCAAACACATCGATATTGACCCAAATAATGTGCATATCCTAGATGGAAATGCACTAAATCTTACTGAAGAATGTGAAAATTTCGAAAGGCAAATTAAAGACGCTGGTGGAGTAGAACTATTTGTTGGAGGTAAGTAACTTCAGAAAGTTAATCTAGGTAAGCTGCTGGTTTGGTGTGCAAAATTGCCCCGTCATACAGTTCGAAAGTTATTACCAGAAACTGATATTTTGCTAAATCGACTCCCATGTATGACTTCATGTAGGAGAAGAAATGACCGAAAGATTCTTCTTGTCACTGTGAATCTGAGATTACATTTTTCCTTGTGTGCTTAAAATTCACACTATGTGTATGAACTAAATTACAGGTATCGGTCCAGACGGTCACATTGCTTTCAACGAGCCGGGCTCTTCTCTTGTATCGAGAACTCGAGTCAAGACTCTCGCTCAAGACACATTGGAAGCTAACGCCCGGTTCTTTGGGAACGACATTAATAAAGTGCCAAAACAAGCGTTGACGGTCGGCGTCGGTACCGTTATGGATGCCAAAGAGGTTTGTTGATGATTCATATTGATCCAAACGCCTTGACATCGCGTGTGGGCGTGCGTGGCCTCGCAATCTCCAAAACTTCAATCTTCTTACTATATCTTCTTATTATCTTTATCTTTTTTTTTTCTCTATGTATTTTCTATTTCTGTTTTTCTTGTTTTCTTAATGTTTTAATTCCGCTCAATTCCTTTCTCTTGTATTTAATATAGGCCTAATAATGGTAATTTTTTTTATTGATTCAATTTTTGGGGGATCTATTTATTCATTCATTCATGAATCTATTCATTTTTATTTGTTATTTTCATAATTTATTTTCATTTTTATTATTTTTATAGTAGGTATTTATTATTTCTTTCATTTTTTTTATTATTATTATGATTATTATTATTATTTTTTTTTTCAAGAGTAGAGCCCAAACTAGCAAGTTATATGTTGAGCAGCTTGATTACATTTTGAAAAATTCAGATTTTATTTAGAAATTGAAAACTTCTGTACCAAAGTGAATATGAATTATGAAAATTTACTTTCTCGAACCATTGTAAATTTGGTCAAATTAGTCATTAATTCTACTGTGTATTTTGTTTTACAGGTAATGATTTTGATAACAGGAACTGCAAAGTCTTTTGCTTTGTATAAAGCGATTGAGGAAGGTGTCAATCACATGTGGACGGTTTCAGCTTTCCAGCAACACGAACATACGCTGATGATTTGCGACGAGGATGCAACCCTCGAATTGAGGGTGAAAACTGTCAAGTACTTCAAAGTAAGAAAATTTGTAATTACATTTTAGTTGGTACTCGGTTCCTAATTCATTATCTGAAGGCATTATTAAATCATTTTTTGGAATAATTATTATAAAATTAGGCTTTTAATTCATAAGCCTTAATACGGTAAACCCTCGATAATTCAAATTTGGTTTGTAATTCAAACAATAATTCTGGTCCCTACAGAGTTTTGACTGATAAGCTAGTCCAATGCAACTTATTTTGATGAACAAACTTTTATAATTCAAAAAAGGTTGGTGGGGTACATTGAATTATAAATCAAAATGGGTTTACTGTAAAGAGATAGTCCTAGGTCCAAATGCAATACCGTTCTTCCTCACTCCAGGACTTGACGTTTGTGTGTGTGTGTTTTGTATGCACTCCACGAGTCATACTGATTGGCATGCAGGTTGAATTAAGTCTTAGACAATATGTCTCATAATACCCTGCTTATGTCGTCCTCACATGTGCAGTAGTATTTATTCTCCCGTAATCTTGACTCAATCTAATGTTAATCGGGCGTAACATGAACTACCCAGTTGTTGACGTGTTGTTCAAGCACAATGTTCGTAGTCATTGGGCCTATCAAGTATATTCTGTTTGTTGATTTTTTTTATCAGTAATCAATACTGGATAATTCTCTAATAATTATGACAGGTTTTTGGACAAACTTGACAAACTTTGGTGAATTAGGCCCTAGTTAGTATCCATTGATTTTCAAGGGACCAGGAAAATAAAACCATCCACGTAGGAAAACGATTCATCCAGGAAAATTCAACATTGATTATTTAGGGCTACGGTGGGACAAAGTGATTGATAGAAAGAGGAAAACGTTGGATCTAGTAATGCATAGATCGAGCATAGATTTTAAAAACCCTCGATTCATCACAATTCAAAATTGCTATCAAGCTTTATTTGTTGAACAAAGCGCACTGTGTGTGATTATTTGAACTGTTAATGTGTGTGATTATTTGAACTGTTAAAGTTCCGCATTTCAAGTAGAATTGGTTTCTACATGTTGATCGTGTTCCCCATGAAAATCTAAAATAAAATTAAATACAAAATAAATGTAATCAAGAGTAGTCAATCAAGTATGAGATAAACCACCTTACTTATGATACTTACCTCCCACCTTTGGTACAGTGTACTGACTAGGCCTTCTTAAAAATTGAGTTCTACTTTTATTTCACTCCATTCAAAAAGTAATAGCAATAACGTTCCGTGTCCTACCGACAACCAAGTCTTGACTTTCAATGAATTCAGTCTACGTAATATCTTGCAATGTCCCGTTTGCAATATTAAAGTATGTCGTGTTACCTTGATTGGGATAAGTTGTGACACTTTTCTCTACACAGGCATTGAGTGCGGTCCACCACAAAATGATTGAATGAAGACGTAGAAAAAAGCTTCGACCAGAGGCAGCCTGATGGTATTTCGTAACAATTACAAAATTTTCGTCATATTGGCTTTATTTAATTTTTATAGAACTGCTTGTGTGCATGTGTTGTTTGTTGTACATATGACTTGTTTGCACCTTTGTGTTTTTCATATGCGCACGAATGCACTTTTTATGCTAGCTTGTTAGTGTATTCAAATGCTATAAAGAGCTTCAAATGCTATAGAAGCATCCCCCCCCCCCCCCCTCAAAATATCCCATAATTGTAGCTCGAAAATAAGTGCTTTTGTGCAAAGCGTTCACAAAATATTACTACAGTAGGCCTATTTGTCGGACCGGAAGTAGCTTCTAAAGTGGTTTCAGTTTAGATTACATTAGTTCTGGTTGTTTGTTTGGTAAGGTTAGTTAGTTTAGGTTGGTTTGGATGGTTGGGTTTAAGTTAGTTAGATTGGATTGATTTAGATCAGTTTAAGCTGCACGCCAACAATAATGTTCGCATGTGGTGACTTATAGACCTATGGTCCGACGAATAGTAGCTGTCGTACTTACCTCCCTGATTTACCAACTTGTTACTTAATTGGATGAGCAATAGCGAAGATCTCCATGCTACTTTTACAAAGATTTGTCTCTTGTGTTTTTGTTTTTGTTTGTACGCACTACACAGGCCACATGGTTTGACTGATCGATATACAACTTTTTATGGACACTTGAAATTATCCACGTAGAACTGTATACTTTGGAGCCAAATACTTTGGAACCCAGGCGGAGATATTTTGAATAAACTCGTTTCCAAAAAATCACATTTTTACTGAGCGTAAACACAAAAATGATACACATTAATCCAAATTTGTACTGAGATCAAACTAACCGTAGTGAAGAAAATAATTAATTAATGAATACGGGTATATCTATAAATCAAATTGCTAGAAGTAATGGATATTCAGTATCAATCAAGGGACTGTGATTCACGGCTTTCCGGACGTGACAGTTTCCAATTCTAGGTGTGCACAGTTAGAAAGCTTGTTTCATAAGAGTCAAGGTGTGTAAGAAATTTGGAGCAAGTTCTGTTGGCCCTATAAATATCTCGCGCAACTTACAACGCATGCTACGTTCACTTAGTTGATAACTTACTATCTAGGTTTTAATTTGAGGGTTGTGATGTCCTTGAACATTTCTCTATTATGTTTGCCTGGTCTTCACTTATAAACTTCACAATATAGTAAAACTTTCAGTTGATTGAATTCTGTATTTATGTTATCATCTTGTTTTCAGAACTTATGGAAGGTGCACAATCAACTGGTCGACACTTACATAGTGTCGGGGGAGAACTAGTGACCTCATTATTCAAGCAAGGATCAACGCCATGTTAAATGCCTTTGCAATTCCAATCGGTTGTTGTCTACTGCCCGGTTTTTATATGTTATATTTTGTACCGAGTTGAATGTTGTTAATAAATAACAGTTTATGCACGTATCTTTTGTTGATAATTTGTGCCCAATTAAAAGAACTACCGGTACGTAATTTCTCCTCCTTTCTATTTGATTTCTCCCCTTTGACTATTTTTTTCTGCTTTGTCACTTACACATTTTCTTATACAGGCCTACATTGCAAAAGTTACCAAAAGACGTACACACATACGTATATTCTATACACACACACATATATATATATTATATATATATATATATATATATATATATATATATATATATACATATATATATATATATATATATATATATATATATATATATATATATATATATATATATATATATATATATATATATAAATACATATATATATATATATATATCTTTTATTACATGACTATTACATCCTAAATATCTCAATATTGGATCATATCCAAGAAGTTGAATTATAGACATTATTCCCCATGCTTAGGTGAAGATAAAAAAAAGAGTACAGTTAAGGACCTGTCCTATGGTAACATACCAACCTTACACCTGGGTGAATCCAAGCCCTCTATAGAGCTAGCCCCATAAAGTGTCCTCACTCTAAGAATAGTCACGTATCAAGAGTAATACCTTGGTAGCGCAGTTGGGAGAACACCTGACGGGCGATCAGAATATCCTGGTTGAGGTTCATCTTTTATGAATATTACATCCCAAATATCTTGATATTGGATCGTATCCAAGAAATGTAATTTTAAATATATATAAACACATATATGTAGGCCTATAGATATTTTACCCAAATAATGACAGAACTAGCTATTAAATAGTGACTGAATCAAAAACAGTTGATGTATAATTATCAGCGTAACCATCTATGTGAATAAGCCTACAGCATGCAGAATTGTTATTCTTCATTTATAAAGGTTGTTTACTGAGTGATAAGTGATGAGCTTTTCATCTTGTAACAAAACTGATAGCAGCGTATTTATTTGCTCAAGACTGTTACAAGATTAGAAGATACAAGATTATTACCGTATATTGTTGTATTTTATCGTTATTATAATATTGCAATCGAAACTCTTTAGTAAGTTTCTCTTTAGTACATTATTACCCTGGTAAGTTTTAGTTTTTGAGCTCATCCGTAGGGTTGCCGTTCGATGTGAAAATTGAAAACGACATCGAAACTTTAATATCAAATATTGATACACTGAAAGTGTTACGCTGTGGGTAGGCAGGTTCCCCATAAATAAATACAATAATTATCATCTTAGTTATTTTGTGTGTTTGATTGTATTTGCTACAGATTGTGTTCTGCCCTACCAACCTTTCAACAATGAACCTTCCAACTGTTTTGAGCAAAGACAATCTCGAGAAGCTATTAAAACCTCGTATTGGCCCTAATGTGAAGATAGTCAGTTACACTGTACTATCTCTGACAAAGCCAGGAGACAACTACGGGAGCACCATGGCAAGTATCAAGATGCAGCTCGAAGATGAATTTAACAGTTTGAAAGAATTGAACATTATCGGTAAATTCTTCCCTACAGTTCCTATTTTGTGCACATTGATAAATATAACAGTCACATTCAAGAAGGAAGTTGAATTGTATGAATTAGCACTTCCAGAGTATAAAATTCTGCAAGAAGAGAATGGAATAAGTGGAAGCGATCATTTGAATATTTTTCCGTTGTACTTTGGGTCTCGACTAAGTCTAAAAGAAAACGTCGAAACTGCCGATGTTGATGCTATTTTACTATTAGAGAATTTAAAGATTCAAGGCTATTGCAATGGAGATAGAAATATAGGCCTTAATCTTGAACATACTGAATCTGTCCTAATTAAGCTAGCCTATTTCCACGCCATCAACATCGCACTGAAAATAAAGAAACCGGATATTTTCAAGAGTACTGTTAAAAAAGCGGGAATCTCTTGTACTTGGGGACCATCAGAAGACGTGGAAGCAGCCACCAAATGGAAGAAAGTTGCACTCGATGCTCTCGGGTCGATTCCGGAATGCAAGAAATACGTGGGAAAAGTCGAAGAATTATTATTAAAAGAAGAGAAGAATAAGACGAGTGATGTACCTCCTAAAGAACCATTCGCTACGCTCATACACAACGACTTTTGGATCGGCAATATTATGTTTTCTCACGGTGAAGACGAAAGTTTCCCTACCGAAATCAAGTTTGTTGATTTTCAACTCACAAAATATCATTCTCCAATCAAAGACATTGTGTTTTTTCTTTATACCAGCACTGCTGATGGTGTGGTTCGTGATCATTACGATCATTTGATTGGTATATATCACAAAAGTTTGGTTGATTGTCTCTGTTTCTATGGTTGTTATACTGAAGACTTTTCTTTTGAGAGCCTTGGGAATGAGTTTGATAGGTATGCAATAACCGAATTCTCTCGGCTATTTTTTATATTGAAAGTATTCTGTGCTGAAGAGAGCAACGTACCAGACATAATGAATTTCTCTTTGGACAAACTTTTAGATGGTAGGGTTGGTGCTGGTTACATTAATAAAATGAAGACCCTGGTGCTAGATTTTGTTCACAAAGGGTGGATATAGCAGTAGCGGCTGGTGTGTTTTGAAGTAGGTGGGGCGCAATTGAAGAGATAAGAAGTACACTTGACTGTGGACGTAAGAGGCCGCATGTGCAGTGGCTCCCGTAGGGCTGCCAGAGGTAGCCCGGAGAGGCTTTGCGTTACGAATTTTTTCATGTTTTAAATGTTCTTGAACCGTATTGTATTCGTTTTTAATCGAACCATCCATTAAATTAACAGGCATGTGTGAAATATATTATATCTAATTTAAATGAATCGTGGTCAGTGGTATTACTTTTTGAAAAAGGCGCTGTTAAGTATTCGACTGAATAGAGCTAATCGCATGCAAATTATTATTTTATCAAATTAAAGTTTAATTAAAATAAAAATAGACTCACATTTATTTGAAAAGGAACTTCATTCAACGATTCTTGTGCGATTCTTGTGTGTTTGTCGGGACTCTACCCAATATGAAAACATGCATTTTCAGAGCTGTTTGAAAAAGTAACTTTCGTTATGTATTTCGATCTCAAAGCTATTCTTCACAGGTCAACTGTGCTAGAAATTCTGAGCTAATATAAGCCTACTAGAAAAATATTATTAAATGATGGAAATATCATCAAAGAAATATGATGGGCCACTGTCAAATCCTTCCCGCTATCCAAAAACATCAAATAAAATAAAATTACCTTCATTCATCCCATTCATCGACGCCAATAGATCTTCAACATCAGTACAGTGCGTCGTTAAACCCAAAATACATTAATGAAACAGAAGATATACTGTAATAATGAAAATAGAAACACTGAAAACATTAAATTTAACATTGTGCCTCTAGACAGGATTCTTTTCTGAAAGTGATCTTCCATGCATACCTCCTAGTAATTAAATAAAATGATAATAGTAAAAATTAACATGATTTAGCAAGTAATAGGAATATAATATTGTCATGTCCTATATTAGTGTAGAGAAATTTATATAGAACTCTATTTAAAAAGTCTATTATTCAAGATTTATGTTGATATTGTAGATTATGAATGATGTTGATTATGATTTTTTACTTTCGACTAATAAACACTGTAAGTACGGTTATTCTCTTTTCCGGAGCAGTTCCAGATGAAAAATGTTGGAAGGGCTCAGTAATGTTTTGCAATTTATTGTCATTACTTTTAGTTCATAAACCTCTTTGTTAGTTGAAACGTAGAGGGTCTACTTTTGTAATGATTGCGCTTCTCAGGAACCGGAACTGGTACGCAGAGGACTTACGCAGAGGGGGCGTACTGCAAAACATTTCGACGTTTAAATTTTAAAAGTTGTTGACAGTTGCTGCAACAGGTAGCATTTTTGTAAGTAGAAACATGCAATACATTTTATTGATTGGTTGCATATAGTGATTGGTGCAAGCTAGTGATTAACGAAATGAATAAATAATGCTTCACGTTATTTTAGTGAAAATATAGACGCCTGTAGGTATATTCTTGATTCAAGCCGTCCTGTATGATAACATTTAGGTTATGTGAACCCCATGCTAATTTGTATCTTCATCACTTTATGGTTTAATGTTCAGTAGCATTGAGTCTATTAGCTCAGTGCTACTGCTAGCCTAGGCCATAATTCTAGTAGGCTATGCCTAGTCCTACATTCGTCTGTATTAAATGTATGACTGAGACAAGTGCTCGACTTCCTAGGCCTAGCCATTGAGTTTGTAGTTATAACTACAAACTCAATGGCCTAGCACACTGAACCGTCATTTAGGAGAACGGGGTTCGATTCCCGTCATGGTCGGCCAGCTTGACAGGTTTTTTCGTGGTTTCCCTCTGTCGTTCAGGTCAATACTGGAATGGTTCCTCAACAACGGGCCACGATCGACTACTTCCCACTATCCAAAGACAGATAATAAAATAACTTATCATCTCAACATCTCATATCATTCATCAACGCCAATAGATCTTAGCATCAGTAGGCCTACAGTGCATTGTTAAATTCAATGAAAATAAATAATAAAATCTAATGCATGCATGGAACGTCAGGCTAACCATCGCTGACAATAATTTAAATTCTCTTCTGTTTTTTTTGGAATAATTAAAACTAAAAAAGCTTAACATACTATTTTTATGCCAATTTTTATTCTTCTAGAAGCGTAATGAGAAAATAATCTCCATCAGTTGTGCAGGTCTTCCTACGGCATTTCGTTATGGAACCTGAAATCAGTATGACAGAAAGACGATATAAAGTTCTTCGCAAGAATTTGGATGATATGGGTTATCGTCAACCATTAGTAATTGACTCATTACCTCTGGTTGAGCGTATAATTTCTGATCTGCTGCATACCACAGAGAGTCTACGCCATTACAAACTGTTGGCCCAGCAGAGTTTAGAGGTAGGTAGGCCTACATGAAGATGAAGAGTAGGGTATATTCACTACTCGTTACTGAGAACACTGAGTACATATCTATCCCTATAGGATAAAATGGCAGAGTCCTGTTTAAACAGCTTCTCTATATCGTGGTAGCTGGTGATCCCGCTAAGAGGATGACCGATCAGGCAAAATGTCGTCTTGGTGATCTTAGTCACTGTTGTACGTCATTGCCTATCTAGAGACTACTTTATCCATGCTGAGGATAACCACCCAGGCTACAGGTTATCATGTATGAGATAATAATAGCATGGCCCTCTAGAACATTATATATTTTTTAGTTCAGTAGGCCTAGGTCAATTTATTATTAATCTGAAAATTAATTTCAAATGATATGAATTTCTAGAGGGCTGTTATCATTAATATATAAATGGACAGCAAACATAGCCTATAAACTGTTTTAATAAACATATATGTTTTATTTCTTGATGCTTACTAGAGTCATTATTTTATTTCAATCATTACCAATGTAAGTAGTCAATATAGGCTATTACTGGTAGGTCTACTATCAATCTGTACTATGATTTGTATCGGTCTAATTCATGATATGTAGGATTTGGGTGCGGTACTATTTATCGTTATGTGGTAGTCTTACAGAGGGAGGAATTTTGTATATACTTTAAAACTACAAAAATTGTGTTGAGAAGACTGAGATTCGTGACTGGATCAGTCACTTTTCTGCAGAACCATCATTCAGAAGACCAGAGTTCTATTCTCGTCATTGTCGGCCATAATTACTGGATTTCGTGGGGTTTCTTTCTGTTTTGAAATGAATAGAACCCACTGCAACCATTAGGGCCTACCATTTGTTATCATTTTGTTACCATTAGGACGTGAACGTCTTCTTTCCAGTCACTCCAACAGATTAAAAGTGACTATCCAACTGGTCACTAAACAGATTAGCCCCAAACTGTTGTGTTTGTAAACTACAGTCAGGCCCTACTATGAATAGAAAATGTTGGCGTGTGCATTGGCGTGTGTACGGTATTATCAGTGTTATGCCGGATACCTAAATATCTCCATTTATAGGTAGCAGGTAAAAATAGAGTCTAGATAGGAGATGAAGATAATTGGTAACCAACTAAAATGACATAATATATCATAGCAAGTAAGGTGTCTAGATAATGGATAAAATATACGGTAACTTTTTGATTTTTAGTCAGTTTTGGTGATTTTTTTTGTCTTGTGAATAGGCCTAGATCTCTGAGTGAGGTTTTCTGTTGAGGTCGTGTAAAATGAGAGAAAATCAAATTATTGGTATTAGACCTAGTGATTGATCAGAGTAGCAATAGATTGACTCAGAGGCAATTGACTAGATTGACTATTGCAATCATCTAACAGGTTATTGATTAAGATTTAATATAAATTGAGGTATTGCAAATTATATTCAAGAGAGCCTGTATTCACTGGGTACATAATGTGCTAGCCTTCTGAAGACTAACATTAATTGTTCTTTTAAGGAATGTAGTCAACTTGGCATTGGCGTTGAACCTTACAAACATGATAACGCTGAACTTGTTCAGGAAAATAATGATCTTCATTTGAAATTACTTCACCAGAAAGAAGAGAGTGAGAAAATACAAAAAGGTTTGTAGATCAAGTTTATAAAAAATTATAAATATGTAGGCCTAGAACTGTTGCAGAATGTACAAAAATTCATTAGGCTATGCCCACAAATTTGTGCTTTTTCCTTAACTGTAGCACATTGCGTGCATAATTTTAGCTGTGATTCAAAGGAAAGATAGTTCCCAAAGAACAATTGCTATAGTCCTTGACTAGGAAACGGGTGTCCATTTGTCCCGTTTTCCCTGGACGGATCCAATTTTGCATATCTTGTTCCTTTGTCACCACAACTTTCCATTAATAACAGGTCTAACGTTTATGATTATACTATGAAAAAAAAAGAGTGACAGGCGTAGATTGGTATAATTAGGTCTATCACCTTACTAACTGAAGGCATTGAGTTTGTAGTTATACAAACTCAATGCTGAAGGTAATATTAATTTATTATACCACCCTTTCAGAACTTCAGGCTCGCATACGAAAACTAGAAGGTGATAATTCGGATCTCCAATTCATCAGTTCTCAACATCTTGCACGTGTGAAGTCGCTCGAACAAGAATCCAGCGAGAAAACTAGAAAAATACTCCAGTTGCATGGCAAAAATTCTCAAGCGAACATCATAACACCGGGCGGCAAAAAGAAATCTCTCGCACTTCGTCGATCCACACTCGAGATCGACTCGCCTCTGAAGCCGGCCACATCTTGGCACGAACGTTTTTGGAGCGTCAACGCACAAGCCCAGGACTCGTACATTGCCAACATGTGCGATTTATCTGATCAGCGAATCGCGTGCCTTTGCCGTGAGGTAAACCTTCTTAAAGAGGAACGTGTACAGCAATCAGATTTAAATACTACGTACAGAAATCAGGTAACTGATCAATATATTCCAAAGAACTGTATATAGACATAATGTGACATATAAATTATGTATAGACTTATAAATTATTTTTTAGTAGGCCTAGACTAGTGATCTTTGTTTCATTCTAGTTACATAATGCATTATCGTTTTTAACATTTCTAGGCCTACTTATGTATCATTGGTTATAACTTGAAAATATTTTGGATTCTTCCTTCTTTGGTTTATTCTAGAATAGCCCTTTGCCTGTGTTCTACATTTAGTTGTTCATGCTTTACGGTATTTCTGATTCTGCTTACATAATAATTCACAAATCCTAGATTTGTATAACATAGATACTAGATCTAGTATATTTTGGGATATTTAATAGACGGGTCGTCTATATATGTTGTAGGCCTACAAATTGATAATCAAGAGATTAATCGATAATTGGAGGGTTCACTTGTTTTACCTTCACGGTCACTTTTACTATTTTTACCTTCATGGTCACTTTTACTATTTTTACCCTGACTAATAATGAACTGATTGATACGTAATTCATAATTTTTACTTGTAACTGGTTCTTATTGATGATAGGCATTAATATATTTTGTTTCAAAAGAATGCGCTAATTAAGCTAATTATCAATTAATCTAGGGCCTACACAAATAGCATTGTCAACCAAGGGCACAATTTAATTCTCTAATTATTGCTAAATACACCAATTTATATTCCATGAAACTGGACCTAAATGATATTTTCAAAACTGAAAATGAAGAACTGGATGGATTCTGATGAAACCGTACAAACGTAATGAATAATGATCATTTAATTTAATTTTCAAAGTGGTTATAAATTATATTACATGTAGTGTGATCGTGCACCAAAATACACTATCTAAAATTACCAATAATTTAATTTGAAAAATGGTGTAGTCGATTCTGTCAGCTTGACTGGCCGAGAATCAGTTTCGATGTTTTAAATTTATCTGTAGTTGCCTTCAATTCCTGGTATTACGTAATACATATAATAATTTGTTCTTAGCTAAATAACCGGGATAGGGAAATTCAGCGTTTGACAGCGATGCTCGAGGGAGGGCGCCCGGCAACAGCTGTCAATAACGATTGTTGTTATCGTGAGATGCAATTACATCTGTCGACATTGGACGAAGATAATAAAAAATTGGATAAAAAGAACAAGGAAATGGAACGACAAGTTAGAGGTGAGAGTAACGTTCATTAAGAGAGCGCATGTGAATGTATTTAGCAAAATAGCATTTTTTTGTGATAATTTTTGAAGGGAATGAGATATCAAAATTCTAGTAGGCCTACTGTATGAGAGAAATGCAACATTTTTAATACCTTCAAAAAAATGTGAAATGAAGTAAACGATCAACCTTGGATTCTAACTCTGTCACACGGTAAACATTTGAAAAATGTGTTGATTGTGTTTGCTTCTATAGGTATACTATACCTATAAAAATTATGCGATATGAGTTGAACAGTTATAAGTAACTCACACCAGTTGTAACTTGATTGAGTACTGTGGGATATTGTTTTTGTCTGATTTGTACAAAGAAGACTTCAATGTTTACAGAAGAAATTCTCTGCCAAAGTATTACTTTGACACTTATTTTTGCTTTTCTGTTTTTATGCAAAATAAGATTGTACGACGTATTAGGGCTATAATTGAAACTAGGCATTGGACACTTACTAACATGCAGTATAGAAAGAATATCATTTATAGAAAATCACTTATATGGCCAACATATAATTTGATTTTCTATCCATACTTTGGTGTTATCAATTTATATTCGCATTTGTTCTATTGTTTTACCCTTTTTACTTTTACATTATTAATTCCTTCTCTCATTTTCTTTAAAATAATGCATTGTTTTTATACATTTTGTTACACTCTGTCCGTGTGGCAACCGTTTTGGCAGCAGTGTTTTGATAAATCAACTTTCTCTCTTTGTAATTTGTACCGCGTTAATACCACATATTTTTGGTATATTGCTGGTGGCACGGCTCTGGAGTGCTGTTGCCTATCGCCTATCGCTGGAGTCCTGTTGCCTGGAGTGCTGTGCTGTTCCATCGGTTCGATGGCTGTAATCCAAGATGTTACTGATTATTAACTAATTTATAGATGCAGTAGCAAAACAGCACGAAGCGATGAACAGAGCAGTGAAGTTAGTTGAGCGCAACAATCAATTGGAGCAAGAGATGAGAGATATCGACCACATGGCTTTGACGGTTGAAGCCGAATGTAATTCTACCGTAAAAGAAAACACTATAAGAGTCAGCAAAATACAGGTGAATAAAAAAAATATAGTTGTAGGGAGTATAGTGGTGGATCACTTTTAAAATCTTGAATCGACAAATTGTTTCGAGCCGCCCTCGGTAGGTCAGTCATTTTTTTTCTCTATTTTAGGGAAATTAATACCTTCATTATTCGTTAAAATCTAGTTTCAGGGTTGTGATGTGACTGATGTCCTTTAATAAGGGATCTGTGACTTGCTGTTGAGTTTTAGATATCATTAATAAAAATGTGTTCTCATATTTGATTATAGTTATAGATTTAATTTATATTCCTTAGGACAGCCTTCAAGACAGTTTGAAGCAGATTTCAAGTCTCGAGCGCGAGGTGTTGGAGCTTAAGCGGAGTAACCAGGAAGCTCAGGCCGACTTCGAGAAGATTCGAAACGAAAAACAGAATGTGCAGAAAATGTTGGAAAGCTCGCAAGAAGATAAAAAGAAAATGACAGATCGCTTGAACCAGTTCACCATCATCGGTACAGTCTTTTTAAATGCATTCTATTTTAAAAGTATACAGCAGTTGGTAAATAGCAAGACATCAGTTTTTGGGTGATTACTTTCAAACGGTATGAGATATCAAAATTCTAATATGATGTTAACAGAGGTATTTTCAATACCTTGAAGATGGTATATATAAAAACTATTCAACACATCATATTAGTGTTGAGCATATACCGCTGAAAAATATGTTTTTTTTAGCTGTGTACGTTTGACAATTATGCTATACACTATACAGTGTGCAAGATGAATAGATACTAGATAGGTATGATTTATAAGGTCCTGATATCTGTGTTTCCTCTATATTATAATTTTGATATCTAATAGTAATCCGGCGCAATATAACCTCGCCGTTGACGCGCCGTAAAACCTCAATATTCAATTCAATTCTAATAGTAATAGCTTTCGAAAGCTATCACCATAAAACTGATGTGTCACTAAATCGACTCCCGCATGCACTATTTAAGTCTATAAAGTTCAGTGGTAGTACTGCAGTTGATTTTAGGTTCCAACATTGATAGTTTATTTAGTTTATTTGCGCTTATTTTGCTTCGGTATCGGCATAAGTCGGAGTTGTCATTCCAAAAGTTTCTCTCGGGACTATATTTTTTGTCGATGATTTTTTCCAGAGAATGATTTGAATGTCGAGATCGACCGGTTGAACCAGGTGGTGAGTGAACAGCGGCGGCGGATTGCCGAGCTGGAGAGCCGCGTGATTAATGGTTCGTACGGCTCTGGTGCGGGCTCGATCAGCGGATCTCGGAACGTGTCTCCAACTCATTCGGAAGTCAGTAGAGAATCTAGGCAAAGGAGCAAGACGACTGGTGAGTTGAAATTTGAGACGTAGGCATGATACGATTGAGATGTAGTGCATCGGTACTTATCTTTATCCTGAAATTGGTGTTTTCCATTAGATCTTGATGAGAGCCACTGCACGTTGAGAATTGTTATTATTTTCAGTATTAGTTTAAAATTCCTTTGAACATGATAGTTCATGCATAAAGGTACCCATACAGATCTACCATTTTTGGTAATAGTGCCATCAAAACACTTTCAATGGGTTGCTAAACAAAAACTCATCCATAACCCGTGGCCAAAAGCCTTTATATTCAATGTTATGAATTTAAAAAACACAAGTGAAATTGGTTTCAATGTGCTATAGGCAGGCCTAGTATATGACAATATTACAGTAGGCCTAATAATATGAAGTATTTGAGTCGTGTAGATTGTAGAAATACGGTATTAGCCCAAGAAATGGATAGATCCCTTTTATAAGGAACTAGATGGTTCTTTGCAAGGAACCAGATTTATAAGGAACCAGAGGAACCAAATACAAACATTTCACTCGAAATTAAAGGTTTCTCAAATGATTTGTTTTAAAAAAGATTGTAGTTTTCAAAATCATTCGTATTGCGATTGGTCAGTTCTCTAATAATTGGAAACATTCATAGTAACCAACAACTAATTATTTACTGTCTATAATACAACTCTCTAGAAATGGAAATATTTATGATTATGACAAAATTTTATAGTTGAACATAACCGTTCTGTTTCTCCAGGTGGTGATCTTGAATCGGTTCCAAAGACTCTCCGTTCCTCGTCTGGCCGTAAAAAGTCACCTTCAGTCGGTGCTCGATCCAAGGGCGAGCAAGAGTCCTCTCCAAGTCGTGGTCGTGCAAAGGGCGGTCGTAAAGCGCTTTCTCCCAAACGTGGACTTGCAAAGGGCGGCCGTAAAGTGTTCTCTCCCAACCGTGGACTTGCGAAGGGCGATAATAAAGGATCATCTCCAAACCGCGGTCCTGCACAATCCTTTGCTAAGGACGATCGTAAAGGTTCCTCTCCAAACCGAGGTACTGCACAATCCTTTGCAAAAGGCGATCGTAAAGGTTCTTCTCCAAACCGTGGTCTTGCACAATCCTTTGCAAAGGACGATCGTAAAGGTTCCTCTCCAAACCGTGCTCGTGTTCAGTCAGTAACGAAGGGCGAGCGTAAAGGTTCCTCACCGATACGTGGCCATGAACTATCTTTCAAGGGCAAGCGTAAGGAATCCTCTCCGAACCGTGGTCGCGATGAATCTCGTACAACGGGCGATCGTCACGGGTTCTCCCCAAAGTGTACAGGATGTTGTCCAAAGTGTTGTGTGAAAGGTGACCACGAAGATTCTGCAAGAAACCGTGCGCCCTCTCTGTACTATCGTGAGCACGAACCGTCGCGTTACCATCACGCGTGCACAGGACACTCTCCAAACCGTGAACGTGATAGTTCCCTGACCAAGGGTGAGCGCGAAGAGTCGTCTGTGAATCGTGGACGTGAACCAAATCGTGGACGTGAAGCGAAAGGATCCTCTGCGTACCGTGGACGCGAAGAAAAAGTCACGGTCACCGGGCAATATTTGCTGCAGTCGGATCCTGTGGACCGAAGTCGAGAGGCTTCCCCCGACTTGAGGAAACTGTTGGAGAAAGAGCGGCGCGAGTTCGAAACCCGTCTGAAAGATATAACGGATTATTGTAATCAGTATCACAGATCGGTTAGCTCGCCTAGTTCACCAGATGACATGGTAAGTTGAATGCGTTGATTGACAATTTGATTTGATTATTATCAACGACTCCACCAACCACTACCACATAACGACCCCATCAACCAGTGTCACTACTTTCATACAGCTGATCTAACTGGCTTTGTTACTTATTATGAAATTTAAGTCATTAGTGTTTTCGACAAATATTGTCTCCATCTTATGTCTTTGCTAATTTCACTGTTGAAGTTTTATGTAAATAATACACTGTGTGAATAAGATCTAATAAATTATTTATATCTTTAAAATCACCCTGGCAGGAACTTTTTGCCCTAAGCATATGATGAAAACATTACAAATTTGGGGGGTGTCGAAATTCAGCTGTCGAATCCAGCTATTTATGGCAATACTCTAATATATTGAATGTATTCAAATGTATTTATTTAATGTCTTTAATGTGTTTCATGTATTCAGTGTATGTATTGTTTGCAGAAAGATGATACGAAGGATTTAATAAATCGTCTTCAAACGGAGCGAGATTATTATAGTAAAGAGTATCATCGTTTGAAGGAACATCTTGCCGAACTTCCAAAACAAGAGGATAATGAAGTAAGTGTATATGACTATAACTAGAGACATGTAAGAATAGCTTTGTTTCTGTTTTCATAGCATTTAGAATTTGAAAAGTAGCAATATTTTGATACATCATGTTTTATAGCGTAACAACACTAAACACTATGGTATAATTAAAACCATTATATAACATACGGTAGATATACAGTGCATTCTACTATAGAAACATTCCAATTGATATTTCTAGGAATATGGTGTCACCAGCAGGTTAACCTACCACTCGTGTTTATCTGCCACCTGCATTTACAGCTGTATTTGATTTTCCAAATTCCTTAACTAACTTCACCAATTGCTCAATTGATATGATTTGGGGAAAAAAAGCATCTATAAGGTACTTTTATTCCAATATAGCGTCAATGTCGCCAATACGTTGAAACATAGCAGTCAGAGGTTTGTTGCGCTGTATCACATTTTTTAAAAAATAATCAAACAATATCAAATGTATTGAAAAATGAAGAAATATTAGAGAAACGTGTATTAATGTACTTTTAGATTTTATCGCTTTTATAGCAATATCTATTTTTACATGTCTCTAATTATAAGTCAATCAGACGATGAAACAAATGATCTTGAGATCCGCAATTGGCATCGTCCGTTTTGTTACGGCCGTAGTTCAACTTTTTAAGTAACATCCGAGTGTTTTGATTTGATAAACATCGAGGTGAGTAAGGCTATTTACTTTTATGTTTTTTAAATGAAGGAAGAATCCAAAATTTCTCCCAGTTATATTTTGTTTTTATAGGGGCCTACCGTAAAGTTTAAAGTATTCATATTTACTTTTATCTTACGATATCAGGTCTGTTCTGTGTAGCTTATTTCTGATTGCTGTATGCTTGGTAGTGACTTTATTCGTCTTTTGTGTTGGGTGGGAGTGTATTTTACGAAAAATAAAAATGTGTTAATTAAGCTAATTAATAATCAAGGTACAGTCAAATAATACAGTTAGGAAAACGCAGTAAAGGCCTATGTGTTGTGAGATGTGAAGAAATATGAAAATCTAGAATTTTGTCAGCTCACTCTATATCTACAGACCTAAGATTTCTTCAAAAGTTGAAAAACCCTATACCTGCTGCCTCTTGATTTTTATATACAGTAGTGCACGACCACTTGCATGACCACTGTTTGATCCTAATTTTCAATAAGATGCGCACTGTTTTAGTGTTTTCTTCGTTATTTCTCATCCGATTATTGTAAAAATCACTGAAAATGTGTGTAACAGCTTTTTTCATATACAGTAGAAATATACAGTAGTCAATTTTGTTGTCCTCCAGAGACCATGAGTCATGACCTAGGCATTATGATGATTTTCTCATTTCCTAAAAAATTTGGAAAATGAATACAGTAATTATTCGTTAAAATCTAGTTACAGGGTAGCGTTGTCCTTCAATATGTCATAAAATTGTATTATCAATGGATTTGTGTATTGATATGGATTTTTTTTCGTGCTTATCAAATCTAATTCTAACCGTAACCTCGATCATTGTGCTCGAATTCTAACAGTATCTAAATATGTCATCTTGCCAGACATGTGAACTGCGGCGGAAACTGATGGAGAAGGACCGAGAGCTGGCCGACTCGAAGCAAACGATCCGCGACATGGGCCGCGAGAAGCACAACCTCCAGGTGCGCCGCGATTCGGCCGCCGAGCGGAGCAGCAGCTCGTCGCCTACGGACTGCCACGGCTCGGGCAAGATCTTGATCGTGAGGCTGGAGCGAGAGCGCGATCTCGCTCGCGGCGACATGAAGCGTCTCGAGGAGGAACGAGACGCACTGCGAGAACGTCTGAAGGTTTGTTATCCTGACCATGTTGAGTGTCATAATAAATTACTTTGTGTTTTTGAATAGTTACATTTCTGTCTATCCCAACTGAACCTAAATTGTATGTATCTTTGTTCAAATTAGTGTCTGTTTGTGCCTGTAAATTTGTATTATGTATGATTATGAACCTATAATCTCCTTGTTGGTTTGTTCCAATTTGTTCCATGAAGTGACCTTTAAGTATATCATTTTGATATTATATTTGAGTTATGAAATTTATTCAAGAAACTACCAATCTATTCTAGATCTAGACAAAATAAGAATAACCATTCAAGTAAATGGGAAAGTTAATGTAGGCTCTAGATACTAGTAAAATAGTCATTTTCCATGATTTTACTAGCACAGTGAAATATCTATGCATCGTTCCCGGATCAATTATTTTACCGCTCCTATCATTTATTTTTTAACACCATACTCCCGTATAACTAATGCTGAATTTTCCTGAATGATTGTTTTCCTGGTTGGATGGTTTTATTTTCCTGGTCCCTTGAAAAACGATAAATAGAGGTTTCACTATGCAGCTATACAGTACAATGATTATTATTTCATTGCCCTGGAACCAAAATCATTTGAACAATGGTAGATTTTCAGTGTCTGATCAGTGGTTGTTCTACTACAGGTTTCCTAATTAATACAGTTCTTGGTCTGATTTTTAATATCTGCCAATTAATAGGCTAAAAGGCTTATTCACAATGCAATGCCAACATTGATACATTTCACCAACATGTGAAACATTTGTCTTATGGGATGTCCTTGGTCCATTCACAACCACCGCTAACCATAACATTTATATAAACGTGAACATAAAAGCTTGCAAGCTCCAAGATTTCATGTTGGCGTTACTGTCAAACATGAGAATCGGCCAATAGAAGTCTTCAATTTTATATCAGAGAGATACAAATGGCAGTTGAACTGAACTACCTGGACTAGTAGTAAGATTTAGTTGGACGGTTGAGGGTGCAGTGACAATGGCAATAACCTTCTGACTGGCTGATATTTTCGTGTTCTACGTTAATTTGGGTTTGTTTTGTGAATTGACCGTTTGGATTTTATGTTCTTGCCATACGTTAGACGTTAGTTTCAACTTTTACTTGTCAATTTGTTGTTGTCGTATTACGCTCGAATGAGTCAAATAAGTCTAAATGAGAAAGAGATACGAAAACATTGCTTACTCAACAATCACCTAGTCTCAGCATCATGACTGTTACTTCTGAACTTGGACGTTTATCAACTTAACTCAACTGTGTTGACTTTTTAGCCAAGTTTACGTTTTTTTAATGAAAATAACAACAATGAACTCTGACACCAGGACTGCGCGTATGTGACCATACTTTTTTGTCGAAGATAAAAGTATAAACCGTTTTTGTGCTACAAGCCTACACTATCTGCCGATCTGGCCATTACCAGCGTTGGTGTCAAGTGTAAACCAAACAACCAACGAATGTTGATATCTTCCACTTAGAACTAAGTCTGTTGTTCAATTAAAATTAAAGGTCAAGGCAAATTAAATTGAAGGCAATTAAATGTGCAATAGCATTATTAAAGCATGCAGTTTAACAGGTATGTTACAAATCATTCCATTCCTTGCCCGAGATGCGAGCTGGGTCTTGTGTAGTATACGCAGGAGTGTTTCTCAGATCGCCACCGAGACGCAGGTATCGGAACACGCGCGCTACGAGAAGATGGTGCTCGAGTGCGAGGAGCGGAACCGCAGGCTCGAGTGCGAACGGCGCGATCTGATGAACTCGCAAGGTTCGCAGAGAGCCACGATCCACAACGCAGAGGACCAGCTGGAGGACATGAGGGCCGTCACGAGGACTGCGCAGAGCGAACTGTCGCAGCAGAGAATTGTCTACGCGCAACTCAAGTTAGTTATTCAGCATTGATATTCGATTGACAGTGTAACAGTGGTCTGGGTTGATTTAGGGAAAAACTAGTTGTTTTTGGTAATAATTTTTTCGAAGTGGCTATTCGTCGGACTAGAAATAGGCGTTAGATTGGTTTGAGTTTAGATTGAATTAGTTTAGGATGTTTGTTTGATTATATGTTATTTAGTTTAGATTAGTTTGGGTTAGGTTATGTTGGTTGTTTTTAGTTAGGTGGGTTATTTAGGTTGCTAAACCTAAACAACATCAACACGTCAACAACAACAACGTCTGCATGTGGGGACCGATGGTCCGATGAATAGTGGCTGCCTAATTTTTTAGCAATTCAAGATGTTTAAATTCTACTATATATGAGAAACATAGATATTTTTATTACATACAGTATAAATATAAATTCAGAATTATATTCGTGAATTCATGATAGGCCCATCATGAGTTTATAAATTCATCCAAGTCATGCTTTGCCATCAAAATCAACATCAAAATCTTGATGTACAATCATTGTTTCCCAATTTAGGCTGAGTTCGTAAGACCGTTTTGAAGCGGTACCTCTGGGTTGTTTCAAGACACCGAGGCGGTCTTGTCACCAATAAAAATAACTTATGTCGACTATTTTAAATAAAAAACAATGAACTTTGACAACAGGCTATATACAGAACAGAACATACATAACACATACTGAACATACATACAGGCACTACATAGTACATACTGAATAGTAACACACAAATACATTCTCTAGCTTTAATACTCAATACAGAATTGGTAATTATTTCGTACAGAACGTTACACGAGCAGACAGACCGAGCCCTGGCTGACTCGCAGACTCAGCTGAATCAGTCCGACGCTGAGCTCCAACACTCACGAGAACGGGTTCGCGATTTGGAGAGGAGTCGTGCTGCGCTCGAACGGGAAGTCACTCAACTGAAGAACGAACGTATCGTACTGAAGGGGAACTTGGCCCAGGTGGATCAAGAGAAAGATGGACTTCTGGTAAATCTATAATGAATATTCATACAGTGGCTATCCTCTTTAGGTTCGAGAAAGGTCCGTTTTTTTTTTCAAATTGGTGGCACTATTTTTTTTTTGGTTATCAAACTTTGATCTTTCTAGACATGTTATTAGAGAAATATTGGACATAAATTAGACTTATATGTGTAAACATAGCTTATATATCTTTTTTATTGCATTTTAAATTTTAAAAGTTCCACTTCGGTGTATATCTAGGGCTATTATTTTGAAAGATAGTGTCCACTACTGGGAAACTGAGAAGGCATTGAAACAATGCCTTCTCTGCAATCTGCATTTTCAGTTGCACTTTGGTTTTACAAATTCTCCAACTAACTGTACCTTTTTACTTACAAACCCCAATTTATATAATTCACCAAAAATAGCACCTATAATTTTTTTATTCTGATCATAGCGTTTATATCGTCAATACGTTGGAACATAGCGGAATCAGACGTTTGTAGCTCCTTGTCCCATTCTCAAAACCGTGATCAAACAAGTAGACATTGTGACTGATTCATATTTTCAACAATTATTATCTGTAGGCCTAATTTATCCAATGTATTTATTCATTTTGTATCTTTTTTATTGATGTCACAATATTCTCTTTCAGATTCAGATTGACGAAAAGACTGAAAAAGCGGCTTATTTGGATAAGGAGTTGAAGGCAAAAGAGGCCCAAATGTCAGCAATGCACAACCAAGTTGCAGAGATTCAAAAGAAGATGGAGTGAGTACAAATCATTCTCGTACATTACATTTCCATCTTGTGCAAGTCGATTCGTTGTCTAGCACAAGGGAAACCTCATCAGATATGCAAATATAATCCAATTGAGTGGTTAGATCAATTGAATTTGATAAATTGAGAACACTTTCCTTTTTCGAACAGGTTGCATAACGAAACCTCAACAAAGTAATATGTAATCAAGCTCAATTGTCTAGTCAATTGCTTACAAGTTTTAAATTATAGGGTGTGGTTCAGAATTCATGTTGAGAAATCTTGCTAGCACAACCGTCGGCGACTGACACTGTTCAGCATCCGTACCGTTACCTACTCGCAACATCTTGTAGCCAGGCTTACACTCGCACCTAGCCTTCTGTCTTCGCTTCCTACCGAACTCGTCCCATTGCCTCCCCTCCCTTTCTGGCACCAACCACTCCCCACTCGCACACGGCCCCTGCGTGTACAACTTGTAGCACCGATCGTTCCACTTGACTTGTCCCGCAATCGTGTCACATATCACATTCACTTTGATCGGCACGTCGCTCACGCACTTGTCGTCGGGACCATCGCAACCGCACGTTCCCTTGTACGATATCCCGTCGACGGAGATGCGCACGGACTCAAAGAGAACTAGTTGGCCGTCGGGGCACGGACCGCGGGTGCCGACCTTGTAGCAGGCGGACATGTCCGGGAAGTAGAGACGCCCGTGTCGACACGGGATCGGCGCGCACGTCGTCTCGTTGAGGAGGATCTGGCCTTGGGGACACGGGCCGCGCGTGTACAGACGATAGCATGCGCCGTCCTCGACCCACGGTATGAGACCTTTCTTGCACTGACACGTGGCGGTTGTTTCGTTGTTGTCATTGTTGTTTGGAGGGAGGAGAAACTGATGGCCAGGCGGACAAGGTACAAGACCACCTAGAATAGTTAGAAGCATAAATAAAATTTCAACTCTGATTTCATGTTTCAAGTGAAAAAGACGTGGTTTATTTATAAATCTTGAAACGTACAGTACTGTAGTAGTAGATGATTTATAGCACCAAAGTCTTTGGGTCGTTACTATGAATTACCAAACAGTTATTTCATTGTGAATCATCTTTCATCATCAACTTTTTTTTTAAACAATTTTTTACTATACCGTTTGACATTTTATTACGAATTCATTGCCAGAGAAATCAGCATTTAAAATAATGAGTCCGATTTTATATTGGTTTTATTGTTGCTAGAATTACGGATCGGATATTATGGATGGAAATTTGGATGGATCGATGTAATCTTATACCTAATTATACCCAAATGTCGTATTCAATGAATCGCTTGTAATGCTTACCTATTTGATAACACAGTCCCGTTTGTTGATGATAATTGGGCAGACCCTGGTGACAGCCGCATTGTCTCCCCGGCAGGAACAAGTGTCCCTTCTGCTCGCACGGACCTCTCGTGTAATGCTCATGGCACGTCTCGGTCGGCGGCCAGTAGTAAGACGCCAACGGTCCGTCCGGCCTGCACTTGCACTCGGATAAACCTGCACGACAACATCATAACACGAGTTTCGTTTTTACGCTTCTTTGTGTGGTTATTCGAAAGATATCACAA
Source organism: Brachyptera putata (assembly GCA_907164805.1). Taxonomy (NCBI): domain Eukaryota; kingdom Metazoa; phylum Arthropoda; class Insecta; order Plecoptera; family Taeniopterygidae; genus Brachyptera; species Brachyptera putata. The sequence continues at coordinate 15,950,847 of OU015468.1, read as the reverse complement.
CCCTGAAACTAAATTTGAACGAATAATGACTATATCTATTTTCCTAATCATAGAGAGAACTAGAAATCAACATCTCGATTTCGGAAATTATAATCAATTTATTTGTCCAGCTAGGACCCGGTCTTTTCCACGAGCCGTGAGGTAGACATTACTCGATTATGTTTATGTTTCTATACAGAATCGGTAATACCTGACTCGTGGTTTCGGGATAACGAAAAAATTGATTACAATTTCTGAAATTGAGATGATGATTTCTAGTTTTCTCTAAAATTAGGGAAATAAATATCATCATCATTCATTGAAATCTAGTTTCAGGGTTGTTATGTCCACTAAAGTTGGTGAATATTTTATTCTGTAGGCCTACATGTTATTTTTTTTGTTTTTTTCTGTTTTGTGTAATTGAAGTGTGAATTTTTTCATAATAAAGTACCTCGTATTACGTTCACTCGTATTACGTATTACGGACAGACTTCTACACACTAAACGCTCAAATGCCTTTTGCCCCACAAACAGAAAATTGTAATTTTTCCCACACAGAAATCGCGTAGGCCTACATTTTACAAACTAGAAAGACTTAAGTTCTCTATGGTGACTTGTTTCCTTATTTTGTGCTCACAAAATCACAGCCCACATTTTATGAGCTATTAAAATAATTTATTCAATTTCAAATAAAAAGCAAATAAAATGACTGATTTATTCTTAAATGGACTCACCCGACGATGAAGTATCCAAGAGTTGTCCCTTTGGGCACGGGCCTCTGGAGTGACGGGCGTAGCAGTTACCGTCCTTGGCCCAGAACAGCTGGTCGGTCGACGGGCAGGTCTCAATATCCCGACAAGTACCCCAGCGTTGTATGCTATTTATCATGAAAAATAACGAGAAAATATTTGTATTACTTCTGTAGTACTTTATTTAGCATCAGACAAAAATCAGTGTTTGAAATTAGAGGATTTTTTTTAAATCAGCATCGAAACTTGAAACAAGTATACCACGGGGATTTTATTGTTGAATTTCGTTAACTCGTTCGTACAAGAGTTTGTTGATCGACTGTACGTATACAGCTCTATGCGTGACAATACCATATAAATTTGAGAACAACGGCATTTTCAACAAATTATGGAAATCAATACGTCCAACAGAATCATTTATGACTCGCAAAACATGAAGCTCGATATATCTTGATGTGTACATACCTGTGCCTAGTAGTTTTACCAGGTACCGGTGCGAAGTATTGTCCCTCTACGCACGGGCCGCGCGTAAAGAGCGCGTGGCAGCTTGCGTCGCGAGGCGACAGGGCCGTGAAGGGGGGGCACCGGCACTCAGCCCCCCCGCCCGCCCCCGGTCCCAGCTCCATCGTGGCGGGACAGGGGGTGCCGCGCGTGAAGATGCGGTAGCACTGGTCGTCGGCGGGCCAGTGCAGGAGCTGCCAGCCGCCGGGGCGGGAGGCGCAGGGGTTGCGAGAGGGGTCGGCCCAGGGGGGGGCCACCACCGCGGCCTGGAGGCAGAGCAGGGGTACCAGGAGGGGGACGAACACGAAACTCTGCATGCCACTGGAAATATGGATTTTAGTTGGCTTAATTAATTTTATCAATTTGTTTTTATTTGATAATTAATTTTTTATTACCATTTCATTTAATTTTTTTCTCCTGAATTATTTATTTCAATTTTAATTTTGAAATTTTGAAAAGAAAATGATTTCTATTCCAATTTTTGGATATTGGAGTGTGGTTATTTTCAATACGTATATTCACATTGTCAATCTTTAGAGAGCATACTGGCGTACAATATATTTTTTTTAACCAAACAAGAATTTCTTTTTTGTGCTACGTCTATAAATATCGTTCAATTGTCTTGATTTCTCTTGTGAGTGTTCATTGTTACTTCATGAAGGGTTGGACATAACACTTTTTTGATATCTTATCTAACAATGGAGATAAAAAATTATTCCTGGATTATTTTTATTCAAAATGGTATTTAAAAAAAAAAAATCTTAAAAAAAAAATATAACTGCAATATTGAAAAAACGATATGACCAACCCGTAAACATTACTTCAGCAATATTTTAGTGATTTTTTTCTCGTGTGAGTAAAGCGAAAAATAAATTTCGTTTAAAAATTTGTAAATAGGCCTACCAAATATTTATGACTATTTCTTTTTCCTTTTTTTTCAGTTTTGTCATGATAGTTGTAGATGTGCCAAATTTTAAGTGAATAATCGATAAAAAATAGAGGATTTTCACTTAATTCACCTTAAAATTAATTGTAAAAGGAGGCGGGTCCTGGAGGACAAATAAATTGAGTATAATTTCAAAAATTGAGATTATCATTTCCATTTCTTTCTGAAATTGGGAGAAAAACTAGCATCAGAATTTATTAAAATCCCGCCCCAAAGTTGTGATGGCCTTTAAATATAATTATAACAAGATAATAAATGATAATTTATTTCACATTTGATTGTCAAGTCTCTTTATTCTGTTTTATGGGCTAGTAATTCAAAATATATAATATGGAAAGCAAGTAGGCTATATAAATAATGTATAAAATAGTGTGGGTTGATGGTAGATCGCCCTTGTGGTGTTCATAGGCCGACAATCGTTTATACCTTATCATCTTCATATAGCCTTATTTGAGGAACGGTGACTTCATTGTTTTCGAATCTTGATGAACTTACACGCCAAATTTGAAGGACAACAAGAAAATTTTGAAGTGTATCTCTATAAAAATGGGTAAAATTGACGTATAGAGCATTGCGACCAATTTTTGTATTTTTATACTGAAATTGATGTTTTCTTGTAGAACTTAATAAGATGTATTGAATGAGCCCCCGAACAATTGGTATTATTTTATAGTAAACTTCCTTGAACATGATGGATTATGCATAAAAGGTCCCTTTAAAGATCTGCCATTTTTGATTAAAGGGCGTCAAAACACTTTCAGTGAGTCGTTGAATAGAAAAAAACTCGCCCAAAACCCATGACCAAAAGCCTTTATATGTAATTTAAAAAAGAACAAAAAAAAACACAAGAACAAATAAAACTGGTCGCGATGCTCCATATGACGATGTTACCAAAATTATATTTCACATCCCATCATACTTTCAACAAATTAATAATTATATTTTCAAAATTAATATCAAACTCACGGTACTTACGGTTCACTTGTCAGAACGTAAATAATCCACACATTACCAATAGCACCGACTGAGGGCAACTTACATCATTTCGTAACTCAGAACAGAATATAGGATATACACTTACCATTGGTAACTGAAGGTCCTTGCTTACAGCCAACACATACACACACCGTATGATTCACTCGTATTTCGTAGCCAGTAACACTGAATCGTCGGGGATAAATTAATAAAGCTATAACCTCGATATGCGGCCGATGTTGTCATCGCGTAATCAAGTATATGTTCTGTGCGATCACAGCACTGGTACGTGGACTGCGGTGTGGTACTATGTTTACTTTCTCCCAGGTATTTTAATTTACAAACCACATGGTTTTCGGTAGACTGTGTGTGTGTATGTGTGTGTGTTGGTGGTTTCCGCCCCCTCTCCAATTTTATGTTCACCCCTCCCACGAACGATAACTCTCCCTTTCGTATTGTTACAGTGTTACGAGCGCGCGAATCGCTTCTCTCTCTCCCATTTAGTGTTGGTTTGTGATTACGTCAGATGAAGATCTAAGATGTTCTTCATACACCGAGTAATCTTAATCATTAATTTCGTACTTTCACTTACAGTAATTGTACGGATATCATTGTATGTTTAATTTTTGCATTATGATGTATGTTTTAAGGTGGGCCCAGACTCCGTAGGTTGATACGTTCCCGCCAGGGTGATTTTCATAGATATAATTGATCATAAAACTTGAACAGTGCAGTATTCAAAATTAACAAATAGATCACAAGATGAAGGCAATATTTGCCGAAAATGCTAATGACTCAAATTTTGTAATAACAACAATGGAAAGATCACTAGTGTATGTAACAGTAACACTCAATATTTGTACCATCTATTTTTTACCTCACAGCGTATACCGTTACATGCAAATATCATGTAATTCAATGTGATTGTAATTATTATGGGTCGACAATATTTTAGACGATACTTCTCTGATTGATGTGAAGCAGCTTCACTACAATAAGTTCAGACGAAAAGCCACTACGATCGTTTATATTTCACGTTGACACTGAAAATGTGGGTATGTTACGCTGTGGGTGGGTTCCCCTTAATACGTTGATTTATTCTATAGTAAGTTCGGTGGTACGGTGGATGACCACGCCGTATTTTCTTTATATGTTCTTAATTCTTTTTTTCACGCATCGCTGTTCTTTTACAATGAAAACAAAGCACTTACAATATGTGCAGGCCTATAATTTGTCTATTCTGCAGGCGCACAGCTGTTATAACGCGAAACGAAACTGAAAGTTTAGATTTACTGTGTACCATATAGGCATGCGCAGGACCCATTGCGAAAAATGGAAAATAATTTTTTAATTTTTTTTTTTTTAATGCAAATCGTTCATGGTTATAGTTGGAAGTTTAGGTTTATATCAGACTTATACGCGTCATTTCATTTTATGCATTGTAATTCCATTGTGCAGAAATGAGTGTGGGTTGAAAACGTGGTTATATGTAAATGTAATTCGTTCAATTTCAAATATATGTAGGCCTACTAGAATGCTATACCTAATTTTGCCTACACCACTAACGGCAGTGACGCCAATAACGTATACAGAATCACGAGTCCCTAATGGGGTAGGTCAGTGATCACCATTTCTACCCAGGGAAATGTGATAAATTTAAAGGTCTCTAGACGTGATTTTTCAAGATGCAAGAAATGTGATGTTCTGTGGCAACTTTTAGAAATTGTTTACGATAATTTACTCAGGTGCTCTTCCTTGCGATGCATTATAGGGGTACGGCCTGGGCCGTCTCTGCGTACTCTGTACGCACGCCTATGATTGGATAACAATCTGGGGGCGCCTGAAAAGCATATACCGGAATAAAGTCGACTCGGTTGTGTGACATGGGTTTGGGTGTCCAACCTTACGTGAACCCTGGAGCACATTTACAACCATCCATTGAAAAGTACCCCGAACCTAAGCCCATGTCACACGACCGAGTCGACTTTATTCTGGTATTCGCTATCAGTGCCCCCCGCAAGGCGACAATCTGTATGATAAATAAAAGTCAAGTCGATTATGTGGGACATTCGAGTCGAACTCACGATATTGGTGAGGATATTTTCTAGCTAGATTTCGATTCTACCAAGACCAAGATTGAGATCTAAATGGAGAGGAGAGAGAGTGATACAAGTGAGAGCAGAGAAAACAATGTTTTAAATTGTAACAAAACAGTTCATTATTATTGATTTCAACTTTATACTTGATTTCTGTGGAAACAAATTCCATCTCATTAATTTTTCACGATCGACGTACTAGTGTAATAATCGGTACAATTTGCAAGTAGCGCATCGCGACCAATTTCCAATTTCATTTTTTATACTGAAATTTATGTTTTCTTGATAATATCTATTGAATGAAGCCACCACACGTTTGAAATTGAAAACTTCCTTGAACATGATGGATTATGCATGAAGATAGCCGTAAAGATTTGCCCTTTTTTTCTTTTTGGTAAAAGTGCATCAAAATAGTTCGTATGAGTCGTTGAAAATATGAACCTCACCCATAACCTTTGGCCAAAAGTCCTTTTCATGTAATTCGAAGTGGCTATTTTTCGGACCGGAAGTAGGTTTTATATTGGTTTTGGTTTCGATGAATTAATTTAGGATATATTTTGTTCGGTTATGTCAGTTTGGGTTGGTTAGTTAGATAGCGTTGATTTAGATTAGTTCAGGCTGCGCTCAAAAAACATAACATCGTCCGCATGTGGTGACGTAGGCTGATGGTCCGTTGAATAGCGGCTACATAATTACATAATTTCAAAAATTGGAAAAGCACAACAAATGAAAATTGGTCGCGATGCGCTATATTACAATATTACCTAACAAGTTAACGTAATTAATGGGGAAAATAACCGATGACAATATTAACTGTAGATGTTTCCATGGAAATCCAAGACCGACCTCTTTTAATTTACACGTTATTTATTACAAATTGACAAGTTGTTGAGGCCAGTGGCGGGTGATGGAAGTCAGTGTGGATGCACCGATCAATGCTGACTAGAGACCCACTTGATGTCATGCAAGTGCGATGTCGACGGCTCGGAGGGCCCGACATTGGATGATGCCACTGAAGAGAGCAGCGATGACGAAGATACGGAATACTTGCAGTTGCGGTAAAATTTGTCATTTTCTCTGTAAAAAAATATTGGGAACTGTTGGTTTTAGTAAGAGTTTTTCCGATGTTCGTATTCCTAGTACGGGTAAATTTTGGCAGCCGCTATAGTCATTGGATCATCGGTGTATGTCAACACATGCGAATGTTGTTGTTGTTGCGCGCAGTCTAAATTAACTGAAATAACCCGAACTAACCTAAACTTACTAACCTAAGCGAGAGGGTAACAACTCCTGATTCATCCTGTGTCATCCATGAAATCCCCTTGAAATCTCTGAAATCATTTGAAATCCCTCTGAAATATCTTGAAATCACTTGAATCCCTGAAATCACTTTGAAATTCCTTAAATCACTTTAAATCCCTTTAAATCCCTGGAATCACTTGAAATCTCTTGAAATCCTTGAAATCTCTTGAAATCTCTTGAAATCACCTGAAATCTTGAAATCTGAAATCAGCTGTTCACCAAATTTGCGAGTTGTAAACCCCTCGAATCTAAACAACCAACCTACTAAACTAATTTAATCTAAACTAAACCAATCTAAAACCTACGTCCGATCCGACGAATAGCCACTTCGAATACTTGGCAAGACGGATTTTAGTAGTTCAGACTTGTTAAACTTCACTTCCTCTATTTCCGGCCCGGCATCAGCAACGCGTGTGAGTCGACCGACGAGGAAAGATTTACATATTATGAGTTGTGCAAGAATCTCTCGTGTTTTGTGCTGCTCGTTTTCGCTTAGAACTTGTAGAGCTGCCATCACAGGTTTCCTTTTCGTGTTCGTCAAGTGCCTGTGCTGCGTAGCGAGCTGGTCTTTTTGGGGTCGAATAGTTTGGGGGGAGGGCAGGGGGAGGGGGGAGTGGTAGAGGAGAAATTAGAATCGTCGAGCTCTTATCTTGTGATCAGTTATTACTATTAGATATCCGTAGACTTGCCGAACTGTAACGGGGGCCATTCCCACTTAACATTTGAATACTTTTATTTTTATTTTTTTTATTTACACCCAAACTTGATTCGAAATCATTGTTTCCCCATTGAGGTTATATATATGGTGGTAGGATCGTTCGGACGGGGCATCACAAACACAAGGGCGATTTTACCACCATAAAGCATAATTACAATAAGATAACTCATTCAACATGCATTAAATCTGGAAGAACACCAAAACCCTGGAATTAGATTTTGATAAAAAATTACGATATTTGTTTCCCTAATTGTAGAGCTAAAATTCAGATTTTTTTGTCAACCAGAGCGAGTCATGACGTAGTTATCATACCGATTCTGTATAGAAACATGTACAGAATCGGGTAATGTCTACGTTTACGTCACGACTCAGAAAAGGGGCTGGGTCCTGGAGGACAAATGAATCAAATATCAATTATTATAATTTCTGAAATAGTGATGATAATTTGATTAATTTCTAGTTTTCCCTAAAATTCGGGTACTGAAAATCGTCATTATTCGTTGAATTCTACTTCCTGGGTTGTGTGGGAAGTTCAGTTATAGTTTAAACATTTACATTGGGGAGGAAAAAATCTTGAATATTCTTATTATATCTTCTCATTAACCTGATCTTAAATTTCTTCTCATTCTTGAATTCTAATGAAATACCAATTCAATTTAAAAAAAAATAATTACAAAAATATAAACATTCCTATGTGCCAATTCCATAATAATAATTTCGCGTGTAATTTCGAAGCACCGTATAATTTAAAAGAAATCATTGTCGTCTATCTCTCATTACACGGTTTCGTTTCCGAGTGTAAACGTTAATTATCCCATTGTTTGAAGTTGTGAACGCACACGTGCTCGAGCGCGTAACAGACAGCGGCAGTCAGTTATGCAACGCTGATGAAATTTCGTCTCTTTTCTCTCTCCTCGACCAACGCACGTGCCTTTCACCTTACAGACCTGCAACACGCATGTCTCTGGAGAGAGACAGAAGGTCAATGGTCAAGGACTACTGGTTTTATTCTTGACCTTCGCCCTTGGTAATGGGTGGTAATACTTGGGATAATCTTGGATGATAGCTATCGTACCGATGGATAGACAGTAGAGCGTTACACAGTAGTGCAGCCAGTCATATATTAAAAAGTAAAAACCAAAACTGGATAGTTTTACCGCGTGACAAATTACACTACCGGTACTTTCTTATATATGTGGCACTACCGGTACGCATTCCATGTATAGTTGAAATTATATACTTCGTAACTTTTTCATGCATAAAAAAAGGAAAGCAAATACACGTGTACGCGTAATTTTTTCGCACAGCATATCATTCTGTATACAATTCCAAGAAGATATCTCGTACAAATCGAAAAAAAACAGTGCACCACTCAATGAAGTAAACGTCGAAGATCACAGTAATCCGAATCACAATATAATTTGAACTTCAATCCCCACGGAACATTGAAAGACCCACCAGTTCACCCTCCTGCCTCCTAGCCATGAAGGGGAGTCAGCAAGCCGCCCCGGTGGCTAAGTCATCTATCGTTAGCGGTAGAAACTGAAGTCACCGTTGGGCGTGGGTTCGAGTCGCGCATAAGGCATGGGTTTTTGTAAACGTCCTTTCACTTATCATCACTCATCGTTTCATCATCATCCGCTCATTCGTACCCCCGTAACCTAGCTGTTGGTGGGGTCGTTAAGCAACATTGAAAAAAAAAGCCGTCAGCATTAGGAATTAGCATTAGTTGCGTATCTCCATACAGCTATATAATTCAACAAAGTGGCTACTCGTCCGACCGGAAATAGGTATTGGATTGGTTTTAGTTCAGATTAATTCCGTTTACAATGTTAGTTGGTTTAAGTTAATCAGAATAGGTGATGTTCAAATTGAGGTGGTCAGGTTGGGTTGTTCACGCGCAACAACAACAACAATGTTCGCATATGGTGACAATAGACCGATGGTCCGACGAATAGCGGCTGCACATATCGTCCATGGTCGGTCGATCCTCAAACCTAGCGATAAATCCCGTGGTTGTTGTATCTTGTTAGACCGACATTGTTTCTAGACGACGTAACATGTGTCATAACAGCAATCATCACAGCAGAGATGGAGTGTTTAGATAAGCCACCTACAAAAACACTTTCCCCGCGCAGTGGACGTGTACACGCGAAAAACGAGACGGGATATGAAAAGTGAAATTCTTTCTTCTCAGCTTGAATTGAACTTCGTTGGAAGATATATAATATAACATTTTTATACATATAAAATGTGAACAGTTGATAGAAATTGAGAAAATTCTACTAGAAATGTCGCCACTTTCGAATTGTCGACCCGGTGACCTGTTGATTGACCCTAGTTCAAACGTGATTCGATCAGTTTCTAAAGATTTCAACATTGTGTTTGATTCTGGCGCTCAGTTTCTGTGTCATGGCCTGGAATTAATGACACGAAAATTATACATTTTATCTGCGAATTCTGTTGCGAATTCCGGAGATGGTTATAAAATAATTATAATGATAGACCTACGCATGCATAGGGTACGCAGAGATGGTCCAGGCCGTACAAGGAAGGGTGCATTCTATATTTTATACTAAATTATCTTCAACATTTGTCGCAGAAATTACATTTCTTACACCAACGTAATTCCTACAAACCTATCGAATAACTTGAAATTCCTATAAATTTAAAACATTTGCCTGCGGGGCAAAATGGGACCCTTCCCCATTATCGACCCGTGATTGTGTAGACCTATATTGGCTTTATTACCGCTATACGAATGTAGTCATGGATAGTATGTAGAGCAATTATTCTCATCAGCTCCGTTAGTATTTAGTATTTTAGTATTCGAACGTAAATGTAGGGATATTAATTATGTTCTCAGCTCATATTTTTGGTTATGTTTCCATGAATGAAGTAAGCATATCAAGATACCAATGGAAATTGGAATTACACGTAAACACGTGCAGGGCCGTATTAAGACATTTTGCGCCCCCAGGTCTGACATTTTTTTTCAATTTCTCATAATCGGCCTTACCTACCTATATTCTAAACCTATGTCGTATACATATGTATACTATGCTCTGCGTATACGCCCTCTGGATGTTCATCAGTCAGAAACTATCAAAGCTTGATCTTCTCCTAAATACTTGGTTATTATCGCGGGTCATACAATATCCGTGGTGAATGTGAATTGTGATTGCTTCTTGCAATTTGAAATTTGTAGCCATTGTTTGCCATAGTTGCACGATTTGAGACCCGACATCCGACATCTAATCTATATTCGTAATATACGAGTGGGAGCATGACTCTGCTCGGAATTATGATATTATGCGATTGTTCTATTGGTAGTGATCACTGGATTATAATTTACTTTCTATTTAATGGTCTATTATTATATTGGTATTTTGTTGTCGTTCAACGATGCGCGTTATATACGATCTCTCACCAAACACCATGTAAATGAATTGATTCGTGATGAAAAATGAGAAATCAGAATAATATCAAAGATACTGAATCACTGAACAAATTAGTAATATTATTAATAAATATTAAATAATGATATAGGATAGGCCCTACTGAACATGGACTTGCGCCCATTAGACCTACGAAAATTGTAAAGACTTCTTCTAGCTATAAGCTATATATGTATTTACGCAAAATTTTCATGTTTCTTTGTTATCCCATTGTTATCCGAATATGCTCACTATTGGAAACATAAACACAAATGTGGGCTTGAGCTCCAATTCCATATATATTTAAATACTTCAAATATACTGAAATACTAACAAGACTATCAGGGCCCATATTACTAATAGTAAAAATGTGTTAATTAAGCTAATTAATCAATTGCAGTACAAAAATAACATTGGTAACCAAGGGTAATAACAAGCTGATCCATTAATTATCGCTTAATCAACAAATTTATTATTCGTATACCGGGCCTAATGAAAATAATTGATCTTCCTGATATTCTTGGCTACATCCCTAACGCACTGAGTACATTAATATCTATGCCTAGCGGAAATGAAGCCAATAACGTATAAGCAATCACGAGCCGACAATTGGGAAAATTTCGCCCCGCAGGTAAATTTTTGAAATTCAAAGTAATTTTCAAGTAATTAAATAGGTTTGTAAGAATTACGTTGATGCAAGAAAAGTTATTCTGTGATCATTGTTACAGATACTTGAAGTTACAATATCCAGTGTACCCTTCCTTGTGAAGCATTAGGCACGGGGTCTGCGCACGCCTATATGATAATTAGACAAGCTTTAGCGAGGATTTTTTTTTTTTTTTTTCTATGTTTTTTGTCGGTTCCCCACGGGTCAAACGGCTACAGCTATCAACTTCAAACTTTTTTTCAATATGGTTCCTCATCTAACTTAGATCCGTATAGTTTTGTGGCATTATCGAGCGAATTTTAGAAATTTCTAAATACCCGTTAGAATAACATGGCGGAAAAAAAAGAAAATATTTTTATTTTCCCCAAAAAATGAAATTTTGCGTGAAGTTGAATTACATTTTGATACACATTTCTAAAAAATTTCAGCTTGATCGGGTCAGCCATTTTGAAGAAAAAACATAAAATGTGCTAAATTGGTACCACTCGAAGCAGTTTTTACCCATTTTTACCCATACTATTACTATTCGCTCGTCTAACAACGCATATATGGCGTTTTCCTAGTAGTCCTAAATTAACGAAACAAACGGAGTACGCATTTTTAAGAATTGATACTTTGCCATACTTTTAGGTACTCCAATGCGACCCTGAATAAATAAATACAATTAGTTAGCATATCCAGTCGTGTGTACGATTTGCTGATAATAATGACACGTTCGAAGGGAAATCGCACTATATTCACGGGGACCTCTAGACTCTTCAATGTCGATCCCAATCGAAAACAGTTTGTCAGCGACGATTACAGACGATGACTGAACACCTACAATCTGTTGTTTTTTACACCATACATTACATTCATAGAATAGAATATGAAATTCACTTTCTCCGTACAGTAGTATAAGGCTCGTATAAACTGTATAATCATACGTCGTGTCTGTCGTGGTTTACATGCCTAATATGCCCCATTTGGCAGGCGTTCAGTGCAGCGTGCATATCATTAGGTATCCTTGACATGGTATTACTTCTGTTTCGAGGAAAAATGACCATTTTCACCTCGTTTTGCGTATGTTCTTTTTATTAATAACGATGATTGGGTTTATATTTATTAATTTCGTACGGGCTGTTTTCTGTTATGTGGGCAAAAGGGCATGGCCTTGGTTTTACCAAACTTTCTGGTGTTTGAACGTTGATATGGAAAAGGAGAATTATTACCGCTCCTATAGCTCTCCTTTTTGCTCTCCTAATCAGGTGTGGGCTTATCAGAGGTACGTCGTGTTTTACGTAGGTCGTTGTTTTAGCAGAACTGGTAGGGATGAACATTTGAAGAAATCCGTAGAGTTGCCCAGTTTCCCTACTTCCCCACCCAGCTTTGCTCCTTGAACTGCCGTTTCTGCTTTTTGATTCCTGAACTAAAATAACTATAGCACCAAAAACTAATCGAAGTATTTATCTTGTCAAATAAATTAGGGTTAGATTTTACAAAAGTCAAGTTCTCTTAGCTATAAATACCTGTTGATGATTTTTTTTTTTTTGTAAACACGTCTACAATTTTATTCACATCAAAATCTGGATATACAATCATAGTTTCTCAATTAAGGCTAAGGATCAGTTGGTAAGACCATTTAGAGGCGGAACTTTCTGGTTGTTTTTTTAAGAATTCGAGGTGGTCTTGTCGTCAATCAAGTGTAGCTTGATTTTTTCGCCAATATTCCATAACTTGAAGCATACTTTTCGTCATGTTTTTTTGGAAAATTGTATGGTATTGGTACTGTACTGTTTTTCTTTCATTGGAAATAAACTGAGACTAGGGGGTATGAGTACAGTGGATCCCCTTCAGTACGTTTTTCAGGAGACCAGAAAAAAAACTCCAAAGTGAAAGACTTACTAAAGAAAAGTACGTAACATATTATGGTAACATATGGCAGGTGTAGAAAAATGAAACTTATACCAAGAGCTGGTTTTACCAACCGATGATTAAAGAATTTGGCAATAATTAGTTGATTAATTTACCATCACTCTTGATTAAGTACGGTATGTTATTTCGTACCTTAATCAACTATCAACTGATTAATACTTGGTTATTACTTGGCAAAACGAGCTTCAAGGGCAGTATTAAAGATACACTTTTCAATGGCTCAGTTGCCAATGGGCTCGTTTCATATAGTTCAGGGGGTGAGGAGCATATTAGACCTGGTTTGTTCCCTGCCACCACCCATCTTTACAGTTTTTTTTTTATTTTGCATAGTCTAGGCTAATGCGGGGATGGTTCCTACAACAGTCCACGTTTGCGTCCTTCCCACTATCCAATTCCTTAAAATACGTTTTTCCCTTCATTCCCTCCTCCCTCATTGATCATTCATCCGAAGCCAATAGATCTTCATTATCCTTATAGTGCATTACTAAACCCAAAACAATTCAAGGAAAGAGAAATTTACCACCTACTAAGACAGACAATCAGTGGATACGATTTAATTATCATTTTCTCGAAACCTTTCAGAATAATCCTCGAGGAGAATGCGGCAAAAGAGCAACAGGCGCGCAACTCCGAACACGAGGTCCAGCAGCTTCGCCAGGAGATCTGCAACGCGCAACGCCTCCACGAGAACTCTTTGCGCGAGATTCGCCGTCTCTCTGACGACCTTAGCGCGTCGACGCAAGACGTGCGGACGGCTCGGTGCGAGCTCGAACAGTCGAGGCGGGAAGTGGAGAACCTCAAGAAACAGCTGCAGGACTACGTGGCGGAAGTGAGGCGGATCGAAGAGCTGCTGCAGCAGAAGGTGCGTGGGTCGACATTTGCTGATAGACCTTTCGAAGATTTTACTTCTTACTGCGTGCTATACCGCCTTCTAGCGGCCAAGATCGTTGGAATTGAATTCTGGGTAGTTTAGCAGTGTTTGAAAAATTGGTCTGCTTATCCACAGGGCCATTACAAAACACCAAGATATATGACTTGCACTATCTCTCTCTCTGACACTTTGTCAATCTCGTAGAATATAGTAAACATATTATTGTTTCAACTTCTATCGTATCGTGAGTAGATACGTCAGTTGTAACGCATAATAATATGACTCGTATTAAGCATGGCAGCATGAGATATTCAAACGTTGGCATCCTGCTTTTCTTAAAACGTCTCCGCTAGATGGCTCTTCCATTTTTAAAAGGGTCTTCTCATTTATTTATTCATCTAAACTCTTGTCCACAAATGTAGAAGGTTGTCTCCCAATGTCACTGTTCACTGTTGCCAAATAATCACTGTTTCTTTTGTATAGTTGTGGTATTTTTATAAATACCAAATTAAATATAAATTGCTTAAATTGGTGCAAGAAATATTATTCTGTGATAATTAATGGCGATCGTTAGGTATGGCCTGGGCTGTTGCTGCGTACCCTGTGCGTACGCCTATGATTATGTAACAGACTTGAAACTTGATGCTCTCAGTTTTGAACATACATTCTTATTAGATGAGCATAGCGAAGACTTCCATTTCTAATACCGAAAAAAAAAAAAAAAATTGTACGCGGCATACAGGTCAGGAAAATTGACCAATTGACTGAAAACTTTTTTTGATTATTGGTATCACACCAGAATAGGTTGAGATTGTTTTTCAGAAAAAATGGTTGGACGATTTTACCGGAAAAAAAATGGAAAGTTTGGAAAATTCCCATAAGAATAACGCAGGGGCAAAATACTTGGAAAACAATTTTTTTTATATATATATATCCACATTCAATATTTGAACTGTGTTGGCATCAGGAAGGGGAACGCAGCGAGCTGTTGGATCACTTCCGCAGTCTAAGTCTCGAGGCGACAGCTCTGGAGTCGAACAACAACAGTCTCGGTCACGAGGCGGAAGAAGCCAAGAACCACCTCCACGTCGCCGAACATCGGGTTACCGACCTGCAGATGAAGCTCGAAGCTGCGGAGAATCTTGTGCGAAGCTACGAGAACCAGGTACCCCTGCCGCACACCCACAACCCATCACCCTCCTCACATTCCTAATTAGGTTTGTGAACAATATTTGAAATATCGATTTCGAACGGTGTGGTAATTGATTCAATTACTGTGATACGATAATCGAAATGAATAATTTCAATTATCGAAGCTATTTTTTAGTTGTTTCAAAACTTTTCTCTCATCTGTATGAGCCATCCAGTATTGTCATTGGCGCGGAAATTCTTCGTCTTCTACCGGACATGCCAATCAACCAGACCATACATTGACAATTCCATTACGATACGATTCTCGAGTAGGAGAAAATATGTTGATATAGGCGTATTACAATTAATTATCCTATGATCCTAAATTATTCTAAACGATGATCGATATAAGTTGTTACATCGACGAACAATCCTACTTAAATCCACATAGGTCTACAGTACAATGACTACACGAAACAATTTACTTTCTATCTTATCGCATGATGTGGAGACATTTATTCAAAACGATAGAAAGTAAGATGTATCGTGATCCAGATAAGTTAGTAGGCCTACATTTAAAAGAGATGATTGACAGTGTATAATTTTAAAGAAATTGTAGACGTACGTTATCATGTTAACATACGGTAGTTATCACATAAGTCTTCTGTCCACTTCTACGTTTGTTTGAATATCATCCATAATTCTTGAATTATATGTTTGAGCAAAATGGAATTTTTTAACCAACAAGGATGATTTTGGACCGCAGCGTATCATTTGTCACTGTCGAGTATTTTTATATGTAATGTCTACTTTCTAGTTATTAAACATTACCATTCAATTTCTTTTTCCTAGATATTAAACATTACAGTACCGTACATCGTTGAGGAGTGATTTGGTATTTGATTGTATGGTAAATTGTAGTGTAGTCTATTTTGTAAAATTGTCATATAGCACATCGCGACCAATTCTAATTTTTTTATCCTGAAATTGCTGTTTTCCAGTAGCTCTAGATAGGATCTGTTACTTGATGCCACCGTCTGTTGAGAATTTTTATTATTTAATAGTAGGGCCTATACAAAATGAATTATGCATGAAGGTACATAAAGAGACCTGCCATTTTCTGTAAAAGTAGAAAAAAATCACCCAGAACCCTTGGTCAAAAGCCTTTAATAATTTTATAATAATGAAAAAACACAAATTAAATTGGATGCAATGCGCTATATTACTCACTATTTCATCTTATTTATTACTGCATTTTATCGATGGAATATGATTATAAATTTAAGATGAAATAGTGATGTACTATTCCAGTTTTTTTTACAGTCCAACACATTCTTGTCGTCTGACTCACGTACCTCCAGTGAGGCCAATAATGTGGAGCATCTGGGGAGTTTTTGAATTTGTAAACATTGATGAGTAACCCAATACAGTGGAACCTCATTAGTACATTTTTCACAGGACCAAAAACAATGTTTTAATGTGATAAACTTATTAATGAAACTATTCAACGTAGGGAGCATATGGGTGGGATCAAAAAATGAAACTTACAAATTCAATAAATGTATAAATGAGGTTCTACTGTAGATACCTTACCGATGTCTCATTCAAATAGGTCTACATCTCATACTTTTATTTGAATTTATATTCATTCTATGTGTTTAGATTGCAGATTTGTCCGCGCACGTGGCATGCCTCGAATCGCAGATGCGCGATCAATGCTCGCAGAAATCTCGCTTGGAATCCGACTTGTCGGCCGTGCGTGATCTGTGCGTAAAGCTGGACAGCCAGAAGGACGAGTTGATCGAAGCTAGTGCGGAGAGCGACGTTATTAAAATGCATGTACGTATATTCTGTTTGTCGTTTGGTAGGGATATTACACGAGACTCGTGCGATGGTGATCGAATTTCTTGATTTCATTACGATCACTCGTCACCTTCAAACACTTGACGGCAGGAACATGTATATGCGTCCATGCTGATCGGCGTCGATGCACATATGTGTTCTTACACTTTCCAATACGCTGCATTTAATATCTCGACAGCATTTCATCATATTGACATGGGACGTAAAACAGTGACCCCAATTGCAGCTAATTTTTATACATAAAAAATTACGTTTTTCGGTGTATTCAGTGTACGTATCGTATATCATGCCCACTAACCTTCTGCCACAGGGGAGAGGGGGGTATGAGGACCTACCCTAAAATTATGAGACATTATTTCAACATTTATGGAGAGCCCCTAAAGCACTTTCAGATTTCATCGCTGTCATAGCAATTGCTATTTTTACATGTCTGACGTACTGTCTACGTTGGTTGTCATCATTGAAACTGATCGGTACGATTACTTGAATTACAGCTGGACAACGAGTTGTGCCAATTGCGCGAAGAACAGGAAAGTCTGCGCGACCTGTTGTCGAAAGATCGCTGCACGATACAGTCGCTGGAGGACGTGCTCTCTGTCAGTCGGCAGGAGACCTGCGAAGGGAGGATGGCCAATCAGGAACTCCACTCGGAGGTCATTTCGTTGCACAAGAGAATAGACGACTTGCAAGATAGGCTGTAAGTCACCGATCG
This sequence comes from Brachyptera putata, assembly GCA_907164805.1. Classification (NCBI taxonomy): domain Eukaryota; kingdom Metazoa; phylum Arthropoda; class Insecta; order Plecoptera; family Taeniopterygidae; genus Brachyptera; species Brachyptera putata. Next base: position 15,932,986 of record OU015468.1, on the reverse strand, counting down.
ATGTTCACATGTCTATCGTATCTCTTTATTAATAGTTATTTAATTGAACCGTTTAATATAGACCTAGTGAGATTTTAATTCCACATTTAAATTGGGTACCAGACTAGAATACAATAATTTCTCCATTATGTGTAAGTTTACCCAAGTGTTGGGTTTTGTCTTAGGTAGGGCCTACTATTATAAAACGATGTATACTGTATTGAATGCCTATAAGGGCCTACTTATATTGTAGATTATTCATCAAAATGATTTATTTGCTTATACCCTATACTGTACCAACTTCACATATATAATTTGTTTTATATTTTAGTTTATATTTTTTCAATGAAAGAGGTCTTGGAAGATGATACTTGTCAAGGTGAGAATTGAAGGCTGATATTGTTCTTATTACGAAGTTGCATTTCAACTTACGCATGTTGTGTGATACGCTGCTTCTAGAGACTGTGAAACCAGCGAAGTGCGAAAGTATCAAGTGCAAGCTGCCGAGTACAGTCAACAAGTGAGCGATCTCCGCAGAGAGGTGACAAACGAGAAGTTCGAACGGGCTCGTCTGAACGAGGAATGCAGAAGGTATGTGAAAAATCGTTACAATGATATAACGTGGCCATCATTCTCTACAGGCCAATGTAGTGGCCTTCGTGTGATGATAGTCTGAGAATTTGTCAGGCGACACATCTGGCGAGTTTGAGGCGTCCCCGGGAGTTTCTGTAGGGGAAAAAGTTTCCGCCAGGGTGATTCCACAGATGATCATAGAATAGAATAGTTTATCATCGTTTTGCTTACAAACTTTGAACTGAAAGCACAAATCGAATCTTTACTTTCTGCAGCCAACTAAACAGTTGGGTAGACAGAAACCATAAACAAACTTTCTGTATAAGTGCTAACAAATAAGATTGCTGTTTGATATGAAAATTTGCTGAAGACATCGAAACTTTTATATCGAATATCAATCGATATCAAATCAAATAAAAAATATTGAACGAGGAAAAACTTTGAGAGTGGATGTCATCATCGTGTAATAAACATTATTTCAGTTAAGGTGTATTTTTCACCCATTTTACAATACGTAATATACAAAATCAGTTTACTTCTGGTTTAGTATTCACTTTTTCGCTTTATTCCGTCTCTTGGTTATTTTACTTTTTGGTGACTTATTTGAGCTATTTCCGACTACAGTATTTAATTCAATTCAATATTCATACAAAACCAAAATTCACTTGGAAATCGAATCGAAGTCCTAAAATACTGAATCCTAATGAAAATATCGAACTCGAACAACAACCCTAGTAAGAAATGAAATCAATAACTTAGAAAAGGCTGCGTCTGTGGAACGAACGTTGAATACGTTAGTTTGTCAAACAAAGACCTAATCCTTCGTTCCTAAACTTCATCCTTAATCCCAGGTCCAGTGATCCTCCCGCATGCGTTTGTTGTCGTACAGTTCCTCGGCCCGCTGGTACGGTTCACCCTGAACCCGGACTCTCCACTTATTCCCGTCCTGGCCAATCGTATGGATGTCACTGTACTTCCGCCAACGGCCCGTCGTCAAGACTCTCTTCGAGACCTTACACACAGCCGTACAACCCTCCATCCAGTGCCTATCGCAAACCCACCGACTACGGTTCGAGAAGAGCGAGCAACATACAAACTCCTCCTGCAGCTACGAGCAGTTTCCCTAAATTGACAAGTTCCGTCCCACCCGGTGGGCACAGTTCATATATTCAGCCCCAGCCTTCGTCCAATTCCTATGTCCTTGGCTCCCGTTTGCAATGCACGTTCACCGCGTCCGGATCGCCTGTGACGAACGCGACTGCCAAGTATACGTACAGGCGAAGTGACGGAGGGACAGAGACGACGAGTTCGGCTCTCACTGCCGTACCCGCCAGCCAGGTTAATGGGCCTAATCAATCGGCTCCACCTTCGATTAGGTGAGCGCAGATGCTAATTCAGTCTCGGTCCGATTTAGAATATAGAGTACTATTTGGTTAATTTTGTTTACTTATTCTTTTTTTTTTAAATTGTTATAATTTGTCAAATGTTATGAATACACAGAAAAATATGTTACGATCTGTAGATGTAACGAGTATCCCTAATAGGAATTAGGTACTTTAAAGGCGATCATAACCCTGGTGCTAGATTTTAATGAATAATAATGCTAGTTTTATCCCTAATTTTAGAGAAAACTAGAACTCATCATCACAATACTGTTACATACAAATGACACGTAGCATATTGTGAATGTTCGTTATGGATCCACAGTATTTCACAAGGTATGACAATCGACAGGAATGGTGTGAACAGTTTTATTATAATATGTTCATCCAGAAAGGCACTGCGATCGTTTATGTGTTACGTTGACACTGAAAATGTAACGCTGTGGGTATAGGTTCTCATTAAATCTCAATTAGAAGTACTATGCTGTAGTACAGAAATCACCCGTCATAATTTCATAGTTCTAGCTCGAACGCGACGTTTTAACGCGACGGAGGCCAACGATCTTCAATACGAACGAGGCCTAAAACAAAGTCGTGTTTTCTCGCACTAGTGGACCAAGCGGAGCAACGAGCCAAGTTTCAGTAACGTTTCGAGCGCTCGAGTCGTCTTCAACAAGTTCGCCAAACGGAACGATTATGTCACCGAACGGGTTGGTAATGTCGCCAGCATCGACAGTATTAGAACTGCCGTCAACAAGAGATCTCACTTAGCTGATCGACAGTTTGAAACACTCACACAAATCTCATGTCCCATTCTAGGATGAGGAGTGGTATGTATGTCAAGTTTATAATTCAAATTGTTATTTAAATGAAGAAAAATCAGAAAATGCGATTAAATAAAATGATTAAACCTTACATGTACATGTAGGTGAATTTCATTAGTACTTCAACAAGTTTTATATATATGTATAACATTTGTAAGTTTTAACTAGCAATTTTCAACCACTTGACAGCCAGATTACAAAGTCACTACAGTAGCCTACCTCTCAGGCTCTGTTATTTCCAGTGTACACAGCACAGATACTTGTGTTTGTGTGGCCTTATATAATATTTGTAGCCAAAACAAATGGTTTGATTGTATATTGATATATTGTTGTTCACTGATACGGTATTTACTACCTATTTAGCATTCAGTATCTCGTCACTTTGACACTCATAAGGAGGCAAAGCCTAGAACGAGGTTCTGAATTAATAGCCGGCTATCTAGTATTCATACATTAGCTTATTCTATTTTCGAAAACAAATTAACATCAATTTCTCAATCTATCTCCTAGTTGTCACAACAAGTCATATGTCACCATGCCGTAATGTTGAATGCAACATATTGGAAAGTGACACGTATATGCGTTGACGGGCTGTCAGCTTGACCGCGCATGGACGCATAAACGCGTCCCCGGCGGTCAAGTGGTCAAGACTTATTTGTTGTGTACAATATATGTATATTGATGTGGGGTTGTCTCTAGATCCCAGCAGGCCTACATATTTCATTTATTTATTATTTATCATCTCTTGAGTAGGCCTAAGCTTTAGATTTTTTCAGTGAATGAAGCTATAATTTTAAATACAATAGCCTGAAACAATGATCAATTTTTGTATGCACATTCTTGCGAGGTTATGGCCTCTCCAGACGAGTCACTGTAGTGCCAATCCTACATTGTTGAGCAATGAAACACCCCATGTGAACGTGTCAAGATCAATAGTGCTGCATGCCTGAATCACGTAGGATTCCGAATAGACAGAGGTTCTATATTTCAATCATGTAGTGTTGAATCCTACATGATTAACCAATAGCAGAACGATGAATATGGCTGCCTAGTACTTGTACGACGGCATGCAAACTTTGTGAACAATTTGAGAGTTTATTGCTATATCCAACGTAATAATAGGGACTCGAGCATGTATATAATTCATTTATTTGTAATAATAGATAACACCAATTTGAAGAAGTTGAGTAATACAAATATATCACTTTTCAACACTGTATTGCCGTGATGTCTTCTGTGTCCGAGCTACCCAACAGTGTATAGAAGATTCAAATCTGTATGATTGGCACTTCAATTGCCCTCGTGATTCACGTATGTCCTTATTGCAAGGTAAATTTTCGACAAAAAGGCTTATTGATCCGTCCAGTATGAATTAAATTTATATTAGAATATAATGTAGTTTATAATAGGCCTATGTGTATAATATAATATGTATTTTGTGTACCGCAAGTCTTAGCACCCTACTAAAAAGATATTGAAATACAAAAATAGCGGAGTTTTGTTGACCTATTTTTCTCTCCAATATTTCACTGCAGTATTCTGAGAAATGCTCATCATTATTCATTTATCAAGAAAAGAAAAGTTGAATCGTGGAAGTGCCTAATTCAAGACCAATAATTGCTAAACATTGAAGAAATTCAAACATTTTTAGAAAAAAACAGAAAAGAAGAATATTTGATCTGCAGAAAAATGTATTATTCAAGACAAACAAACACTCTTTTTCATCCATCCTGACGTGGATTTCCGTGGTTTCGCACAGTCTGCAAAGTAAATGCTTGAACGAAGAACTAAATGCCTTGGCCACAACCTATAATTAGTAGTGATACTAATAGGAATTATTATACCAATTTAGACCTATTGCTTAAAGACTTGGTTCAAAGTGGAAGATATCAACATTTGTGTTTGGTTTATTCTTAATCCCAGTGCTGGTAATGTCCAGATGACGGATACAGAGCACAAAAACGATTTACAGGCTTACCGGTACTTACGTGTTCAGGACTTTTAGTAACTGAAAGACTTTTATCTGCGGAAAAGAATGGTAATGCCTGGTCTGTACTTATGTGTTCTTAATTTAAAATAGTACAGAGATGATAATTTATTTTTTTGACAAGAACCTTGAAATAACCACGAGGTGCTGCTTCAGAATGGTCTTACCAATTCTTCCTTAGCCTTAATTGGGAAACAATGATTGTGTATCAAGATTTCGAAGTCTAAAGGTTGAGCACTGAAAGAAGTATGCGTTATTACAATACGGTGTATCTCAGATCAACCGTCATTTTGTGGATGATTTGTCCTGGCTTGCAATCGTCTAGAACTTTAAAAGGCGCTGAGCTTTTCAACATAATAAAAAACATGTTTATAAATAATAATTTATATTAGGCCTTTACTCTCTTGTTCAATTTAATGGTAAATGCTTATATAATTAACTTATATAATACATTGTATTACAAATATTTAGTGTCCGCTGTCAACTCGAAGCCCAAAAGTCATCGTCACTTACGACTTTATCATCAGCTGCCGAAATCACGTCGCTACTTAGCTCGATACTAGAAAGAGAGATATTTGGTAGTTGCGATAGTTGCGGTAGCGAGGCAGCTAGTACTCTCTCTGATATAGCTGTGCCCGACGCGGCTGTAGTGCTCTTCGTACCGTTCACATTGTCTGCCGTCGTATGGGGCGTTCCCAGTACAACAGTTTCACCATTTCCCTCATTCGCGTCTTGATTCTTATTGTTTGAACGATGCACACTAGGAGTAGACATACGTTCGATACCACAGGTTTCCAGCGTTGCGGAAGGGTGTGTTAACGGTTTATATATATCTCTGTCAGATAAAGGGGATCCTCCACTTGATCCTGGTGATAAATCACCATCACGCACGACTCTTTCTGACGCAGCACTTCGGAGCACTTTTGTTGAAGAACTCATCGCACCGACTGAGCTGGTATCACGGTGCACCACGTCAGACCGGCTGCTGGTTTCCGAAGCGGACGGAGACACTGCTGTCACGTGCGTAGCATTCGAGTACAACACAACGGGCACTTTATTCACTTTCGACAATGTGTCTTGTCCTATCAGGTTGGCTTCACTCTTCTCTGATACTGCCCAGTTATTTTCAGTAGGTTTCTCGTGATTACCAATTGCAGTATTCTCCAACTGCTCAAGTAATGGTTGAATTATAGGCGGCTGTTCTTCTACTCGGTCGACCGCGCGTATAGTTTGGTTAGTGTTCTGTGGGACAGTAGTTTCGATGAAATGAGATACTTGTGGTGTGTTGTATATCGAAGTCATCACCATTCCCGAAGCTACTCCTGTGTTGTGCGGATCGATAAAATGGTTCACATCATGAACGCTATAGTGGCCAGTTGTTTCCATGGTAGACTGGGTTTGCATACTCTCCGAGAGACCTGAAGTTGTGATAACGATCGATGAGAATATTCGTCCTTCTGCTGTCAGTATCGGAGGGTGTCGCGAGACGCTCGGCCCAACATCTCTGGCTGGTATTCGAGACGAAGGTGTAATCGAGGTGAACACGTTCGGTGTTTGATGAGGGAGTGCATATTGAACATTACTTTGTGTGGTGGAACCAAACAAATGAGTCATTCTGCTTGTTCTAGACTGGGCATTAACGTCGGTAACTTGGTGATAAAGAGAAGGCCGACTGTTTAATCTGGTGTAAGAAGGTAACGTTGATTCATATTCGGCATGAAAACCGTACGATGAAGTAGAAATGTGATTTGACTGATTTCTTTTCCCGTGTGAAGTAGAAGCTAACCTGTTCGAATCTGTCAAATGAGCATCAGACTGTAACTTCAACACAGCAGTAGAATCAAGAAACGCTGTATGTCTTCGTCTGAAGTCTCTGAATCTTCTGTCCACTGCTTCGCTTTCTTCTTCGAGCGTACGTAATCTCCTTCTAGCCTCCAACAACATTTCCTCTGTGGGACTAGAATCGTCTGAGCTATATACGACTAAACGCTTTGGAGGCTTCCTTCGAGCTTCCCTCGACTGAACCGTTCTCGATCGTTGCGGAGTAGATTCTGGCGATGGAACCGATCGTCCGAAAATTGATTCTTCGCCTGCACCCACACGACGGGACACTTCGGGAATAATGTGGGCGGGTAATGGCGGGGGAGGAGGCACTTGAATTACAGGTGGTGGAGGGGGTACAGGGATTCTTTCTGATCTCCTTTGCAAATTAAAAGAAGACGTGGAAGTTGGTTCATCATTAAATCCGATGTCACGGCCTGAAAGTAGAGTAACTGCTGTAGAGGCATTTTCGAGCTCGATCACTAAATGAGCTGCCCTCGCCGTCAACTCTTCTATTCGTCGATCTTGGAGCCGAGTCCGAGACCGTAGTTCAGCATTTTCCTGCTGCAGTTGGCGACACATTTCTTTAACGGCTAGTGTTTGACTTGAGCATCGCTCCGCTGCGACTTTACTTTCACCTTTTCTCGTCGACTGTTTTCTAACGAGGCATTCCGAGGATTGTTTATCTAATAAGTTCCTCGTGGATTCCAATTCTCTACGAAGATAAAGGCACTGGTGGTGAAGGTCGTGTAGGACGGAAACTTCTTGAGAAGAAGACTGATTTGTAGCTTCAATACTTCTTTTCAACTCCACAACTTTATTTTGAAGTAATTCCATCTCTTCCTGTTCCCTTTTCAACCTTGAATGAGAAAATATATTCAAATGTTATTTAATTTTTAGCAATTATGTACGCCATTATGAAAAGTACGCAATACACTCTTGCAATTTCTTTCTGCTATATGGTATCAAAAATTAATTGCTGCATCTAAACATGGTACTATTGTCACATAGCACAAATTCACAATACATAATTTCAACTCAATCCATCTTAGAAAACTCTATTTGATTATTTGATCGAACCTGTTGAACTCTCCGTCGAGCTGCCGTTGTTGAATATCAAGGTGACTCATCTTTTCAGCCATTTGAATAGCATCTCGGTGTTTGATTTCTTCTATTTCCAATTCTTTACTCTGCAATGCCTGTCCCCATTCCTGTTCCAAATAGAACGACTTTTAACAAAATAAATTCTATGGGCATGCAGGGATAGTCTGTTTAAAGCTTTTAAACCTGTTCTACAATGAACATGTTTATGCAAACTAGTTCATTTTTGGGTGGCAAGATCACCCTTGTGGTGCCCCATCCAAACAATCCTATCTTTCACTCATAGCCTAAATTTGGAAACAATAGTTTTGCATCAAGTTTTGATGTTATAAAAAAAAAATAGAGACCACTCATCCTGGATTGTCCTTGTTCAATAATTTGGCATACTGGGGACGGTCTGCAAGGACATACAATTTTTCCAGATTTGATATCGAGTATTTATCCCTTACAATTATATCTTTTATTCATAGGATTTTAATGTACAGTATAGATGGTTTAGAAAATAAAAATGATTGGATCCTAATATTGAAAATGAATATAACTTGACGCTCAAGGTTATGCAATAACCTGATCAAAAATTCAAAATAAAATGATGCTCACCTCTAGTTCTGTAAATCTTCTTGCAACTTGTTCATGACTTTCACGCATTTCAACTGCCATACTATTAATCTCTTGTCTCTCATGAGCTATTCTTCCTTGTGATTCATCAATCAACTCCCGGAACATACCTTCCCGCTCAATTAAATTCTCTTGCAGAATTTGTTCTTTTTCCAAAAGTACTTTTTGGTACTTGGATTCTTCGTCATGTCGTACTCGTTCAATCTCAAACTCGAAAAGTCTGGTGAATTGATATTGCAATCGTTGAATATCTTCGCCTTTCAGATTAGATTGAACGAGAAGGTTGTGAATATCTACATTGAATATTTCTCTTGTCCGTTCTACGTTTGAACTCGATTTTGAACCTATTACAGTGGGGATGTTTCGGTCAATATCTGCATTTTTGAGGGGAAATTCAGATGTGCTCTCAGCATTAACCTGTGACATTTGAGTTCTGAGACTATTTTGCGTCATTGATGGAAGAACACGAAAAATACACGTCAGCAGTGCTTCTTCTTTGTTCTCTGTGTAAAAATGTACAGCTTCATTACTTTCACGTGAATTAGGAGGAAACCCAAGGGTCTCTAACATATCTAGTAAATCGTTCCGTAGAAATCGAGGATACGACTCTTTGGGTATTTCATTAGCAGGAAATCTCCCTCTTGCTATATTACCCACTGATGTAGTAAAGGCATGCAGTGGGACTTCGCTGGAAAAAACTGATAGAGAGTAGTGAAGTTTCTGCTGCATCATAAACTCAGCTATCAACAGATTTATTGTTTGAATCTTGGGCGAAATGGTGTTTAAAGAAGATTTTGGTCCCAGAGATGTTCCCTTGAGTGCAGTTATCATGAGAGCTCGTAAATGTGTTCTGAGTTCGCTTATTAAACCTTGATCTTCAAACCTAAAAAAGTGATATAATAATTACTAATTAGCCCTATCACAATATGTTCCGAATTTACGCTGGGCCTACATTTAGGCATTTTTCAAATGTTTTCAAACAAACATTTGGTACATAAATACACGGATAAAGTAGGTATAATTTCCACGTAAGGATATTTATCTACTCAATGATTAATACGACATAACCTACCATGAACAGAGCTTCCGACAAAACTCCTCCGCAGATAGCTTGTTGGGAATAGGGTCTTCAATGAAATCCGGGTAATTTCGTGACATGATGAAAGTTATGGAGTTCTGTGATACTACGAATTTAACATGTTCTTCTTTATTTGCGACCTACGCCTACCTACATAGCTGGAAACTCATTTATATTCCTGCCTAACCTAGCTTTCCTAAAATTCGTATTTTGTAAACAAACAACTGTCAACAACACTGTACAAGTCCAATGCTGCCATCTTGTGAGTAAATAAAACGAAAGTTCGAAACTCACCGCCTTTGAAATAATTGAACAGATTTCCATTGAGGTGAAGAGGCGAAAAGATGCCAGCCATAGGACAATGTTTTATGCTAATGCACTCCTATGCTCTCTTAATCTGTTTTTGTAAAATGTAACTGAAAAATATATATTCTTTATTGGTAAATGAGTGAACGAACCAAGTAGAGCTTTTTGCCCATGATGACCAGCTGTCCCTGTGGCGCAGAGGATAGCGCGTTGGACTTCTAATCCAAAGGTCGTGGGTTCGATCCCCACCAGGGATGCATTTTTTTGGTGCGGAAATTTGACACCGAAAGCCCTACTACCAAATTTTGTTTTCCTCCTTGTTTTCCATCGGTCGTGTGATTCTTGATAATACTATAAATGTTCGAACATCGTTGATTATTCTTCTAGATTACGGGTTGTGGATCCAAACTTTTATCCACTATCAAATTATCATAATTTTTGTCACCATTATTGAACCATAATAATAATTGAACCTAGCATATCTCTGATTAAATGTGGTTTGCCAATTGAGATACATTAAATTTGTATTTAATTTTTAAGAAAATTGTTATTTTTACTGTTTGTGTCGTTGGTATTCTATGAGCTAACATTTTCCTCTACGTAAAACCGCATATAATTAGATTTACACGAAAGTGAAGTATATTATATTCACTTTGCCAACGACGACACTTCCTAGGAACTAGTTAATATAGAATTAAAAGTTGTGACTACGTAAGCAAACTAGATCAACTGTTCGTTTGACGAAGACTTACCTTACCTCTTTCTTAGACTAACGAACGTCGTTCAAACACTCGAAAATAGAGTTGGAGTAAGTCCATCAAGATATACCGAGAAATGAGCGCTGTCTCTGGAATCGCCCATTTCTACGAAATAGTCCGAAATAAAAAGTTCTTTTGATACAAAGACGTGTCGTGTCTGTTACGACTTACACGGCAATAAGATGAGCCTATTCATCTGATTCCGAGGGGAAAAGTTACTGCTATTTTGCCAATACGTGATTATAACACGTTCGCAGTATATTTGCAAGATACGAGACTAATAAATACGTCACAAGTTGCTGACAACAATATAACATCGAATTTCGCTCATTTGACATTTTTTTCTCATTAACGTCGATTCAAAACTTGATACAAAACCATTGTTTTCCAATTGAGATTCGACTTTAAACGTGAATTTTTATATGTATTGTAAGAAATGTTATTCTGTGACAATTGTTAGAGATAATTGAGGATTATTGGGGACTGTGTGTACCCTTCCTTGTAGTGCCTTAGGTACGGTCTCGGCCGTCTCTGCGTACCTTGAGCGCAAAAGCCAATGTCGAAGATTCATTAAATCATAAATTTTATTAATTTATTAGTTTTTCTATAAATATGATCACACCAGACGAAATATAATACTTCATAACACGTCACGCCGCGAAAAAAAATCTCGACTCTTATCTTCCACTCCTTACTACATGACTGTATACATGACTGACTACATGAAGTATAGATGAGCTGATGGAAAGCGAAAACATATGATATATAAATATATAATATTTATAATAATAAGACCTATAATATATAATTATATAAAATAAAATATATAATATATTGTTTGGATTTGTCCGAGCTCGTCTAACATCAACAGCATCATTGACGACAGTCATTTTTTAAATTTATATTGGGCTTAACGATGCACTGTACTGATGATTGAGATCTATTGAAGTCGGTGAATTATATATATGAGATGATGGAATGATAAGTTATAAGGTTATTTTATTATGTGTTTTTGGATAGTGGAAATTGGAGTCGGTCGTTGCCTGTTGTCAAAGAATTATCCCATGCAGTATTGACCTGAACGGCAGAGGGTAACCATAAAAAAACCTGTCATGATGGTCGACCATGGTGGGAATCGAGTCCCGGTCTCCTGAATGACGGTTCAGTGGGCTAGCCATTCACTAATTGAGTAACATCATCTGCCCGGTTTCCATGGGACCAGTGCTCATGCAATTACTCGTGTCTGTGTTGTAATCCAAGGTGCATAGCACAGGAAATAGATGCATTGTGCATGCAAATAAATTACAATGGTAGACTAAAACATGTTTTCAATCCTTGACCGAGGCTCGAAGGTTTCCCTAATTGCAGTAATGTACCTTCAAGCTTCAACGTAGTATAATAGAATAAGTATTATGTAAATATAGGTTAAGAAGACCGCCTAGCTTTCACCTGTAAAAAAAAATAGGACACAGACAGTATTCATTATTTTCCCACAAATTTCGTATTTTATTTTTCGTCGATTCTGTGTGCTTGTTTTCATACACATTTGATGTATTTAGAAGAAATTATTCATGTCACTATTGAATGGACGAAGGGAATACTTTAATTTTAATGAATTTTCTTATGTAGGCCTACTCGTGTGGTAATCGGGTAAGCGCATTGATCGATGGCCATGACATTAAATATATCAACAGGCTGGAACTACCCAGAAACTGTTTTGAGAAAATTCGAGTCGGTCGTATTTTACTTTTCTCATGATCAAATTTGATGAAATCCATTTAGAATACCACTATTATAGATAAAATATTATATATATATATATATATATATATATATATATATATATATATATATATATATTTAATATTCCATTTATTATAATTATCTATCTTCATATATAAAATCTGTATTATTATATCGTGTCCGTTTCAATATATAGATCTATGAAAAATTATATGTTTGCACACCAGTTGGTATATACGTTCTAACCACTTAGTTAGATCATGTGAAGAGTTTTCTTCAGAAATTGAATCGTTTTTTTTCTAATAATATCGAAACTTGATACAAATTCATTGTTCCCCAGTTAAGGCTATGGATGAAAGATTAGATCGGTTTGAAATAAATCGAAAATAAAATAAACAATCAATAAGACAGTTTCGTATACGTTTTGCCAACCAGTACACTTTCCCAACTAGGCCCAACTATAGCTAGGACTTTGATTGATTATTACAAGATAATAAGAAAATCACGGCATTAGATTGCAATAATCTATCATTTCTCACAGCCCACCTCATGAACATTGTGTCAGGATTTTGTGTTTACAACAATGAAAATATATAAAGTCTGTCTCATAGTGTTTAATAGGTTTAACGCTACTATAGAAAACATTTATCAATCGAAGCACAATAGTCTTTTGGAGGTCTAGCACGTTATTCTAGCAGACAGTCGCGTTAAGGGTCCTTCAGTATATTCTATCAAAATAAATGTGTGCCAGTTGGAGTCAGTAGCCCCGGTCGTCCAGAAAGTAGACCGAGATATATGAAGACAAAGTAGAGGTGTTACTGCCGCTATGACGTAAATCGCATCCGAAAATAAGAACTAAATGTTCTTGGGAAATTATGACAGAACGATTTAAGTTTACTGTCACTTACAATAATTTATACATGAGGTTACTCAGGGATTGAAAGAGAGAGAGAGAGAGAGAGAGAGAGAGAGAGAGAGAGAGAGAGAGAGAGAGTGTGTTGGCATGTGTTTATATTCCCGAATATATATCATCATCTAAGACAGAAGAAGGTGTAAATTAACTCAAATAAAAACACCAAGGGCGTAAATGTTAGTTTTGATCCTGTATCAGATTCAGAAGTATTTTACAAGGACTCGTGCTAACCTCTCTTAAAATTATTTAACATTTTTACTTCGCTGTGCATTTACATTTATAATACAATTTTATATTTCTTTGAAAATAAATATCTAATTCACGATTTCGATGCTGAACATAGCCATAACACTAGAAAAACATAATATAAAAGTAATAAAGTGCAGTTTATCTATTATTAAAACTGCACCTATACGCTGGCGTTCACTTCTTTAATACTACCTCTCACACTTAACATAAAGAAAATAGATTCATCTAAATTAAGTCTTAAAAGCTACATATAATTGATAAATGTTATACTAGAGCGTGAGAATTTCTGAATGGTTATATAATTTGATTGTATTACTCATCAGTTTCCGTATATACAAAACAATATATATACATCTGCTTCCTAATAACATGCAACCAATATTCACCTTTCTTTTTTTCATTTTTTCTGTATTTATTCACTGCTTATTGTATATGAATTGAATTGAATGTTATAAGGTTTAAAGGCGCGTCGACAGCTATAGGTCATTTTTTGCCGTCTGTTGTGTGTCTATTGCATAATGTGTATATGTAATTTTTTTTAAATCATTTATTGTTATTTATATTTGTTGTCATACATTGTCTAATATCGTACGTTATATGATCAATTTGGATTGATAAAATATATTCTAGCTATCTATCCTCTATTCTGAATATTACGGAACAAAAATAGGTGTTCCGCAGTGAAAAGAGGTACTGATGGTTTCATATGAGTAAGTTTCATATTAATAAGTGTCCCGTTTCTCATTGTCACATGAAAGCGAGCGACCTTTTAATCTCTCACCACGGTTAATAAACAAGTGTGACTTCGTACAGACTGCTTGGCGTCGTGTGGCCCCCAGATGCTGGCAAAGCGTCGCGACGCCCACAATCTGATCGTAGATGACATCCATGTGGTGGGTAGTGTAATTGATGTTTCCACGTATTTTCAGTAGTGTTGGCAATAGGCGTGCACAGAGACAGCCCAGGCCGTAACTAATTTGCATCACAAGGAAGGGTATAAACTCAATATTTTATACTGAATTATCATTAATAATTTACTCATAATAATATTTCTTACACCAACGCTATTCTTATAAACTCTTTGAATTTCTTGAAATATAACAAATTTCTCAGCGAGGCGAAATAGGGGAAATCGACTCGTGATTGTAAGCGTTATTGGCTTTATTTCCGTTAGAGGTGTAGCAATGAATATTATGAAGATCAATTATTTTGGCTGTCCTGTTAGTATTTCAGTATTTGAAAGTAAATATATAAATACATTTATTATGTTTTTAGCACACAGGTTGTTCATATATACTTATAAAGTGAGCATATTGGGATAACAATTAAATGTCATTGAGACAACACCGAACCATGTCTACTACATAAATAGTAGCTTTGTTAAAAATTTCTCGGGAAATGCATTTTCATTTTTTCGTAATGTAACGTCACCTAATGTAAGGTCCTGCGCATGGCTATAAGTGATTGTTATTATCATTATTTTTATAACATTTCCATTGATATGGATAAGATATATGATTTATCTATTTTTATGAAGTGTTGAATTATTTTGTCGCATTGATTTGTATTGAAATGTAACCTCTCCGTTTTTCAACGAAGACTCTTAGTAATAAGTTTATCGAAATTGGTAGAATTTAGTAAAAATGTTACATATTGGGTAAATTGTCCGTTAGGTTTACAGATGTTTGTGCCAGCCGACAGTTTTATTTGTTACTTTGAATATAGTCGGTTCATCGAACCACAGATGTGTTTATCTTCGAGTCAGTTTAACATCTCCGAGAAACGGATCAATTCTCAGAGAAAAGCTATTATATAATAACTTCACAGTGGTAGTAATTGTGTCTTGAAACATTTATTACTCACACACATATAAAGAACGATCTATGATTTACAAGTTTTAAAATCACATAAATAATGCGTCTTCAGTCTCCGTAGCGCATAGTCTTCCCGCCAGGGTGATTTCACAGACATGTGATCATAAAACTAGAAACCGTGCAAGATATACAAAATTAACAAATATACATCATAAGACGTAGACAATATATTTCTAAAATGCTATTAACAAAGGTGGAAAGATCACTTTTCTGTAACAGTAACACGCATGGTAACACTCGATATTTCGTCAGTGTCGAGTTAGAATCTGATGTCGCACCACTTGAGAAAAAGTGAAAAACCATCTCAAAATGCTTAAAAACCGGGAATAACCCAAGAGAGAAAATTTTGAAAAGATATTTTCTTCTAATAAAATAAAATTTCCACGGATTTCAAAAATATTATAATGATACACATTTTTCCAGAGTTCCACATAAATCGGTTCAGCTGTGTTAGTAAAAAAATCGTACAATGTAATTTTTCACATCAAATAAATCTAATGGTCGAGAAATCTATTAAGAAAATCAACAGGTAAGAACAATTGAATCATAAAACGATTGAAATTAGCAATAAATAAAACAGGAAGACAGTGACATAATCGTTCCAAACTCAAGATGTATATATATCTATCTATAGCTTTCTATCACATATTTCATCTCAGTATGCCTATATTGCTCATGCAACAATGCATTATAGCTGCACTTTACTATATAGTAGGTCCTTTACAGTATGAATATATTTTTATTTCTAAAAAAAGACACGCTGGATCAGTTTTTCACCTGTTTGTATTTTGATCACATCTACAGTGATTAATAGAGTCAATGTTACTATAAATGTAATCGTTCTGGACAGACTGCTTGGCGCTCTGTGAAGCTAGATAGTTCGATATCAAGGCTGCAAAACAATCCATTGCCAATTACGACACGGCGTGTCGACCCTGAGATCATACCACTTCTGTACACGCTGTTGTTGTCTATGGTAATCACAATAATTCGTTACGTCTGTTCGTCGTCGCTTTGCGCTACTTGAAGGAAACAAACAATCAATAATCAATGTATTGTTATTCGTTGATATGAAATAAACGAATAATCAATAACCAATGTATGTTGATATGAAATAATCTCGATTGTGGTTCTGTCTGTGAGTAATATTGTTGAATTTGTTCGGATCAAAATAACCGTTTACGTTCGTATTATACAGAGCGTTGCGAGCGCTCTGCGAGCGCTTTGATAGCACTGATCGAGCGGCGTTGCGTTTTCATTTTATTTTCTTTACTTCTCTTGTCACTTCCTTTTTTCTCATCTTCACTTCCTTTTCTCTTTCTTGCCCGCTTCCTCCATAAGCTTGAAACGTCCACAAACATTCACTACTATGGCAAAGTACACTGGCATGATCATATACATGCGGCATAGAAGCAATTGCAAAATGACATCGCCGTTGTCGCGCCTTTAGCCCTAACAATCAATCAATCAATCGACGATAAATTATTGTAACAATTTATTGTATTTAAAATCTACATTTTCATGTTCACCAGGATTGATCCGATATGACGTCATTGATATCATATGGAAATGGATTTGATGGTATAAAGCAGAACATTTTTAGTGGATAGCCTGCACTAAAAATCTGATTATCGCAATATTTGGTCTTTATACCAACAAAGGTGATATAATAATAATAATAATGTTTATTGAATCAGATTGATCATGTAGCCTACATGATGTCGCCATAATGACAATTAAATAAATTGAATTAATCCATGAACGCAACAAACAACTATGTTTACCTAGTTACAAGCCACTTCATCAAATACCAGGTAGTGCCTATCAGGTGAGCGCATTTGACTCACAGTAGAGATAACGATTACAAACACCATATGTGCACGCTATATTAGCGTGCTATGTATACGATAAAATGTCGCCTGAATACCATCCATAAAAGTACAAAACGGTCTAGTAAATTCTTGGTATGACATCATCCATACCATGTGACACACCCGCGCCTTCTACATATTATTTACCTTCCTTTGTTTCTCGAGTCACTCTCGACACCTTGTACAGAAGAGCTGTAAACCGACTGTAATTAGGCATAATCACGGCCCTCGTGAGTCATCATAGTGCCGTAAGTCACTGGCGCGTTTCATTTCATTTGGTACGATTATTGTTTGCTTAACGGCCCCACCAACAGCTAGGTTATATGGGGCTCATAGGTTGTTTAATGCTGCTTAACGACCTCACCAACAGCTGGGTTATAGGGTATTTAAATGCTGCTTAACGACACCACCAACATCTAGGTTATACGGGGATACGAATGAGCGGGTGATAATGAAAAGATGTGGGGATGATAGGTAAAAGTACGTTTACAAAAACGCATGCGTTATGCGGGACTCGAACCCGCCCCCAATGGTGATCTCACTTTCTACCGCTAGCGATAACTGACTGAGCCAGGTTACGTCCAGATTCACCTCATTCCTAACTCACCTCATCCATTGAAAAGCATTGGAAAGCACGAGAAGCAGCAAATGAGGTGAAATAGGAATGAGGTGAAATAGGAAAAGACGTGTTAAGCTTCATTCTAAATGAGGTGAGTTAGGAATGAGGTGAAATAGTAATGAGGTGAAATAGGAAAAGACGTGTAAGGCTTCATTCTAAATGAGGTGAATCAGGAATGAGGTGAAATAGGAATGAGGTGAAATAGGAAAAGACGTGTTATGTTTTATTCTAAATGAGGTGAAATAGGAATGAGGTGAAATATACATTTTCTAGCAAAGCCATGTACATACGTAAAATATACAATGTTGGGTGTTATCCAATTGTTATTCTAATATGCTCATTTTATAAGTGAACACATGAACAACAATGTGGTCTGTATAAACATAATTAATTATACATAGACCCCCACATTTACGTTCAAATAGCTTACTAAAATACTAACAGGGTTACTCTGTATAATATTCAGGCTAAACGAGAATAAAGGTATAGCGGAAATAGAGCCAATATCGTAGTCATAATCACGTGCTGAAAATGGGAAAAGCTCTCATTTAGCCCCGCAGGAAATTTTTAAGCAATAAAAAGTGATTTTATAGGTATATTGTAAGAATTAACTGTAAGAAATGACATTTTGTTAGAGATACGATAATGTATAGTATAAAATAATCAGTGTACCCTTTCCTTGTGGTGTATTAGGTACAGCCTGGGCCGTCTCTGCGCACCCTGTGCGCACACCTAATGCTGATTGATTGATAACGCGAACGTATGTTCCACCCCGAGCCATATATATAGGCGCACTCTCGCCACTAATCATGGGATATAAGAGAACGCAAATAAATGAGAAAGGGATTGAATGTGAACTTATAAACAAGATTGGTTTTTCCATATTTTTTTACGTACTTCCAACGTAAAAACTTTGCACCGTATTCGGAATAATTGACTGTCAATTGTGATCTACACGAAGAGGAAGTGAGACGGGAATATCCCATGGTTCGGTGATAGCTTCACGCCAATTTAAAACATTCATTGTACAGCTGCTGACATTATGATCTTCGTGAATTGTTCTTTACGTTTCTGACTTTCAAATGGTTTTTTATTAATTTATTTTTAAATAAAATGTTTTACTCTGAAGGAAAAGTGAGTCACAGTTTAAAATTTTTCACAAGAATCGTTCACTATAGGAAAGGGGAGTTTAATTTATGCTTAGGTAAAATCGAGTAATACCAAAAATTCTGTCACACCTAAGACGTTGAAGTTGAAATGGATTTACAATAACTATAGTGCTTCGATGAAAAAGCCTAAAAACTAAAAAAATATAATTTTCTTTTTTTCCTGTTTACCTCGTCTGTTTTGTGTGAAATTCTGATACAAATAATAAAAAAATATATAGTGAAACTAATGGGTACCAAATGTGGAACGTGATACGTATGTCGGCTTTCCCTGTCACAATTATATGCAATTACACTGTTGCCGGAAAAATTAGACGTTGTCAATCATCATTTAAAACAATCCCCAGTCAACGAACCCACTGCCTATTGTGACGTATATCAAGTAACAAATGACTAACAATCGTTCCCATGGCAACAACGTGAACTGGGGAACTATTGAAGCATATAGGATTGATTAAGGGGAACCTACCCACAACGTTTACATTTTCAATGTTAACGTAGCATATAAATGATCGCAGTGCCTTCCGGATGGACATATTGTAGTGAAACTATACTTCACACCATTCAGCGTATATTCTAAAATACTGTTGACCCTGTTGGCGTTGCCTTAACTGTACTAGAAAACAATCGAATCAATGCCACATTAATGGAATAAAACTTGATATAACAACTATTTTCAAGAAGTAGGATAACGATTAACAACTGTGTTTGTTTTCCAAGCAATGGAATTTTTTCTCAGAACTACTAGAAATAATCTACAATTGAAGTGAACATCTGCTATTGTTGCTGTCTGTGCGTAATAAAACTCACACATGACATACAAGATGAACTCTCCCTGTCAAACCACCATTGTGCAGTTGAACTTTGTTTCTTTTCTATTGAACTTTGTACTATTAAAAGTGAGTTTTGATAGAGTGCCAATCACAACAGTTAGCTAATGGCTCGTTTTGAACGCGCTGGGAATGTTTACACTCCAGTCACGTGACCTCGCTCTTGTGACTCGGACATGTGATGGATTACGTCATAGTTGGCCGGTGGTCAACTCTTCTGGCACCGGTCTGTCTGGCAAGGCGAAACAAGTAGCTAGCTCGACAATCAAGTCGATAGGGTCATAATTGCCACGAGATTTAATTAGTGAATGTTTTAGATTTTGTGGGGGAGGTCTGGACACCTTGACGTGGTGTGGATGCTTACTTGGCCCCGTGATCCCCTGAGCTGTCGTCGGGAGCAATTTACTTGCTTCCAAAAGCATGCCAAAAGGGTCACCCATGGTCTGCAGACACGTTCTGGAGTGAGGGCCCAGACCAAGTTCAGACCAGGCCTTTTGGTAACCAGCTAGTATCTGGAGGGAGTTCTGAGCATTGCGTTTTTATTTTCGTTTCTGATAATTTCTTGTCACTTATTGAAAAATGTATAGTAGTTCCTTTTAGATGAGTTAAAAAGCTATTAAGAAGATCAAACATGAAACCGATTAGATCGTAAAATAACTAAAGAAATAAGCAACAAGTGGAACAGGAATGGTAAGATTTAATAGTTTCAAAATATCAAGGTGTGTGTATATATATAATATATATATATATATTTATTTATATAGCTTTCGATTACATTTCACATAAATAGGCCTATATCGCTTATCTTATGTGTTGCGTTTTTCTAGTTCGTACGACTGAAGAGTATAAAAAATAGTTTCAAAGTAAATATTGGCTTCATAATAGTTTTCTAGGGAAACGCCGAAAATGCCAGTTTTTATTAGATTTGTTCAAGCATATGAACTAAATCCCGAGAAACGAAGAGCTGTGACGTTGGTAGGCCTGCTATTAGCACGCGTAAGACTAAAACGTTACTTTGGCAATTACGTCACGAGGCATTTGGGGCAATAATGACGTTTATCTTATAATGATTTTTTTTAAATCACTTTTTGTCCGTGATGGAAATTTTGAGTTGTTTTTATTTCTGTTCTTTTGGTAGGGCGGAGTACGGGAAAAATCATTAATTAATACGCATGTCGCATTTTGTTTTCAAACTTGATTTCCGGTGCCGTATGTCCCGTATCTGGGAAATCAAACGGGATAATTATATAATAGGACGTTTTGACGTTTTGAAAGTTCAACGGTTTAATAACTTAGTCTATAGTCGGGATAGGATTTAGTATGTTGAATAACAGGGCTTATTTTGAAAATTACACAAAACAACAGTCTGTAATGATATGAAATATCTCACATGAATTTTTTTTTTTTTTTTTTACACACCTATATTATAAAACACGTACAAATCTATTAATAACTCAAATTCAATTCATATTTTATACCGTATAAAAGACATTTTTTTCTTTATCATTTTTTTTTTCATTTTCCCTTGAAGACATTTTTTTATAATCGTAGAATTTCATGCGAGACAGATTTTGACATTCCTTTTTTGCGACTTGAAAAATAATCTAACTTCACATCTAAATCTATACATCTACACATTTTTCATGTACAGTTTTTTACGTGAGTAAAAAAAAATAGCAGAGAACATTATTTTCTTTGTGGTGGTATAAGCTCGGTTTTGTTGTGCCCCTTGCATACGATCCAATCTTGTAATTGAACACTAATTGGTACCGACTTCTTGTCAAGTTACCGATGTTAATGCTATTAAAACTGCTGTAAACTGTGTCTCCAGTTGATGTGGCATGAAGAGGATGTATGACCCAATTATCGGTCAGCCAATTACTCTCAACGCTCGTCTCTGGCCAGTCGTTCTTTCTGTCGAGTCTGAAAACGAACAATTCGAATCTGTAAATAAACTAAACTGTATAAATGTGGACTCTATTCCAGTTATAATTTTATAGTTTTTCCTGTCTCTTTTAAATATAAAAATATCTGAACATATGTATACCAGCTTTGAGATCTATATATAAGCCTTTATTGGTCCCTGACTCCAAAGTGCATAGGATACAATCAATATAAAAAACATGGAAAAATATAACGAAACAATTCAATAAGTGAATATTGAAATGATATAAAATTGAAATAAATTTTAAATAATGAACGATAACATATAAAAACTAGGATACTGATGATAATTTAAAAAATACAATTTATCTAATCTTTTACTATCTATCGTTGAAAATAAATGGTTCAACATCCTGCAATAACAATAATCTAAATGGTGTCTCAAATTTTGTAAGTATGTGGATTTAATTGAGAAAATATATCTTATTATTATTATTGTAATATCGCTATGAACTAAATATGTTGAAGAAAATAAGAACTAAATTTTATTAATTATAGAAGTTACGTATTCCATTTTGAAATGATTCCCAATTTTAGAAGCAAAAGTTTGCATAGTTTGTTGATCTTTTTTTTGTTTTTTATTGCAAAATAAACACAGATATCACATTTATAGAAGTACAAATAAAATAAGGCAATATCATTCGGAATTCCCACAAAACTGCCAGATGGACAGTTTAGTTTGACTGTGGGTTACCCACAGTTTGACTGTGGGCTACATTTACACCGGTACTCCAATTGTTTCTCGAAGTATTCGTTTCCTTGGGAGATACTTAAATAATTCCTCAGATGTGGCGATAAGTGCTTAAAATTTCAATGGCTATCAAATTAGTTATAATAAAATATTATTATTTAGTTTGTATGACAGGTGAAGGTCAAGATTAATTGTAATCATTTTAGTACTATTTCCACCTTTTCCACCTTTTGTCAGAATGTTCACTACGATGCAAAAATAATAAATATATTATAATCAACAAAGTCCAAGTAAAAGCTTGATACACAAATATTATTTTGTTATTACATTCATACTCGTAAAATATATCTGTCTTTCTTAAATCAATATGTTGTTTTGAACAACTCATTCATTGACCCTAATTTAATTGAAATAACACTAAATAGAACGAAAATATCTCTTACGTGTTCCTACCAAGAGGAGAAACAAACAACGCGTGTTATTTTCGACTGATTTGATGTTGACGCATGAACGTCAAGCCTGAGTGACCGTATCATCACAGTGTGGACTGTACACCGCATGTCACCGTAACTTTCACTTGATTACTAGAAGATATTTTTATATAAAATATGAAGCTGGTATGAACTTTATTTAGTTGCTTCCGTCACTAATTCCTTTTTTTTTTCAAAATAATCATCGTTAGCGTTTTGGGAAACAATTATTGTATAACAAGATTTTGATATTATCACAAAATAAAATCAATATGATGAGAAAATTCAACGTATTCTAAAGATTGAACCGCAATCTTGACTTCCATCGCACCTCATCTTCACATTTTTTATTTACCTTTCAATTCATTTTCATTTCATTATTAATAGCTATAGTACCGGTAGTAGCATATATAGTATGGCGTACCTATAATGCATCAAAGGAAGGGCACACCAATTATGTCATCCTATGAATTATCCTTAACAATTATCATCACAGTATAACATTTCTTACACCAACGAAATAGAAAGCGAAATAGAAGCTATCGGCTCGTGTGATTGTCTACTTTTTCTGGCTTGTGACTTTTTTGACCAATTTTTCAAAAGTCGGACAAAATGCGAAACTTCACTGGCGGCGATGTCGAGGTGTATTCGCCGGTGTTTTTTTCGACTCGTGACATTTTTTACCATTTTTGACAAAGTGTTACAATTATTGTTTTCCGTAGGGTTGTGATCGTTGATATTGGGCAGAGCAATTATTTTCATCAGCCCTGTTAGTATTATTATTATTATTCGTTTATTAAATAGTATGCCAGTGTTAGAGCGTGAATTTATATCTGATTACATTTTCAGGCACATATTAGTTTATGTTCCCTCTAATAATGTGATCATAAGTGAGCATAAGTGAGCGATTTTATAAAATGTATAGGCTATATGAATGTGTGGAAAAACATGTGTGATTCCATATTGCATAAACATATACATTTGCTATAGAAAATGTATTTTAGGGCCGTACATATTGATAGGTCATGCCAACGCATAATTATGAGTTTAGTAGTACCATGATTTATCAAAGGTTATAGCGAATAGTTCACATTTGAATTTACTACCAAACCCATATGTTTAGAACTATCTAATTACAGATATCAACAAATAGCCTTAGCCGACATTGAAAGTGGACTATATATTATGATAATTTTGATTCCTATCGGCAAATCGCATATTATAGGCCTACTTAACATAAAAAAAATACCAAATGTATAAAAACCATATTAATAATGCCCTGCATAAAAGCGGTATGATTATAATTTGTTTAATAACAACACTATATATTTATTAAATCAGTCAGCACGCATGAAACTGACCTATTTTTTTCTTTCCGTCCTTATCAGCGTAAAATGATTTATGAACTGCAGTACTCTAGCAATGGAGACCACACATTTTATACTAGCATATTATTATGTAGTTATTCTTTGTGAAATAATTGTTTTTGATACGTATTTTGATTGTAATTTATTTTTTCTCATGTGAGCTTGAAAGAAGAATATGTTTTTTGCAACCGAATTTTGTTTTCATATGTTTTTTAGTTCCTGGCCTCATTTTTCTTATGCCTTAGTTTGATTGTTTTGAACAATGTGTGTGCTATAATACCTTTTGTAATTCATTCATTGTGTGAATGGAATAGCGGATGGTTTTTGTGACTCATTTTTCAACAGGGCTCGCCTGTTATAGTGTTACCTCAAAACCACAACATTTGTTGTAACAGTGACATGTTGAATTATATCCAGAGAATATAGATGGTGCCGAGCTAACGTCCCCGCGGTTCCGCATCAATAACGCGCGGGTGGTTCGCGCCTTCTTCTTTGGTGCAATTCAGTTTTGCTATGATTAGGAAAACGCAGCACATGCATTGTAGGATGAGCGAAGTATTATATGAAATGTAATTGTAAGCTATTTATACACAACCTTGATTATGAATCTATCAACGTACCGCCTTTCTGATTCACATATTGATTATTTTAATCGTGTTATGATCTAATTGGTTTTTCTTGTTCATCTACTAAGATGTTTTTTAAATTACTTCAATTCATGAAAAAAAAAATACGTACGGTAATGATTTGATACGGCTCATCCGATTTATGTTAAACTATGAAATTATGTGTTTAATTCGTGTATACTTAAACTTTGAAGAAATTTGAATTTGTTCGAATTTTCGTTATGTTTCTTCCCATGGGTTATTCACATGGAGTTTTCAGAACTTCGATTTTATTTCTCTACAAGTGGTCCAACCGATTGCGCCTCAAAACTAGACAGTATCGAGTTAGATGATGACATATTATGTGCATGCCAAGTTTAAGTAACAATTTTGTTGAACAATTTTGTTCGACAAAACTTGGCATGCATTTTGGTTCGACCTGCAAAGCGCGAACAAAAAAAACAGAAAAAACATGTTCCTCTTTTTGAATACGGTAAAATTGAGTCGTCGCTTCGCTCAACCAACTAGCCATTATTATTTGTTGTGCTAGTATTAGTACCATGGTCTACATAGTTTCTGTTATTTCAGAATTAGTCGAAACAATGAGTAAACCATGTGCCAGTCAGTGCTATTGATATTTAATTTATTAGAAGCTTGGAAGGAATTGGTACTGCCTTACTCGGGCCGACTCGAACGTACAACATAGCTATATTCATGCCGTACACGATCAACATTCACCCGTCAACATGTTGACTCAAATGTTGACAGCTAGTAGATAACTTGTATTTCTGATCTTGCCTCTACACGACGGCAAGATGTTGATGGCTGCCGTCAACATGTTGCTGAGAATTGAACATGCTCTATTATCTCATCAATATTGACGGCTTTCAATGTTGACGGGTAATGTTGATCGTATATGGCGTGTTTAAAAAACAAAAACTAGATTGATAGACTGTGGATGCGGCAATTATAGAAATACGAAGTCAGAATCCCATTATGTTTTGTGACCATAGCTCGATAATATATTCCTTTTTCTCTTTACGTTTATGTAATCTACCACATTATTGACGACATGAAACACGAAATGTCGTTTACGCACATGCTTAGATAATAGTCAATCTTATGTAATAGTTATCGATTAAATAATAACAAATGATGATGTTAGATGGCCTTGTCCTTTTAATATTTGTGCGAAAAGTCGGCGGAATGAGATAATAATATAATTATATGCTTGTAACTCGTTTGTTTTGGCGCAAGGATACATGTGAAGGATTCTGCTGCTTGAACCTTGCTTGAAGGGTCAATATTTATCTCTTAAAATCGTATAATTTAGGTTAATATATTCTCATTTTTCACAAATTAAATAATATAGTTTTCTGCTTGAACCTTGCTTGAAGGGTCAATATTTATCTCTCAAAATCGTATAATTTAGGATAATATCTTCTCATTTTTCACAAATTGAATAGTATAGTTTTCTATCGAGATTTTTGTATCACATATCTTTTCGTGATTTGAAATCTACACCGAGACTGTGCAGTACCTCCGAACGAACGGACAAATATGTAGGGCCTATACGAATATTTCTCAGATATTATCGTTTTGAAATAGTCCCATCGAATAGTATTATATAATAGGTTAATAAAATGACAAATAAACCTTGTGGAGTTACGTACTTCTCAATATATCTATCTAATCATATTGCATGTTCATCATTCACCGACTACGTAACTACCACTCAGAATACTAGAACACCCGGAGTGTTTGCTTGATGCGCAACTGTTCTTTCCATCTGAGTTAACGATGCAGGTCTATTTCAATGTTCAATGATATGAAGATATAGGATGTCGTGGCCGATGGTATATGGTAAGATGATTTCTTCGGTTGTGCCTCGTCTTGCGATTGACGGAAAACGACGTTTCGATAGGATTTCACCCATCATCTTCAGGTTTTGTCGATTTGTTCGATCGCTGATCAACATATATACCGACAAAAACGTCGTTTTCCGTCAATCACAAGACGTGGCACAACCGACGAAAACATCTTACCATATATATATATATATATATATATATATATGTGTGTGTGTGTGTGTTGTGTATGTGATGTGTATTAGCTACCAATCTGATTGACTTTTTTTTTTGTAAAAACGCAGAAATTCATGTCAATAATGTAAAATGTGTCGAAGTATTAGTTTTGCACTCGGTTTTCCATTGAGATGTGTGTGGATACGAGGCCTCGTTGCAGCAACAATGCACGCGGATTGTCATTGTCCTTGGCAAGCGCAGGGAAAGAGAAAGCCGCGGCCGTAGCACCAATCACGAATCATGCAGCCGAGCATGAAACAATTTAATAAAGAAACAACACTGACTACGTGATACGTGCATTCATTGGTGTGGAATAATACGAGATATGATTAGCACGTATAGAAAAGTATCGTGATAGATTTATATATCGAATTTAAATGGATTTGACTTATTTTATGAGAATATTCGTGGAATAATCGAACCATGTTACACTATATACAACCATAAAAAGAAACTTGCATGTCTTCTGTTTTGTATCTTCATTATTACAGGTTAAACTGCGAACTTAATAAGAAATAATCATACATAATATATATATATATATATATATATATATATATATATATATATATATATATATATATATATATATATTTTAAATATTCAGTATTGGACGCAAAATTGAGCCAAACCCAATCGGATCAATTATTGGGAAAGTGAAACAATTTCATATCCTTTAAAATAATATCCCAGCAGAAAGATCTTTAACTGTTTAAATTAAAGTATTCTCGCTGGGTTCCAGGTTTTAAAACACATACATTTCTGGAATTTGGAAGAAAATTCAGTCAAATTTCACCATCTTGTATGGCTTGTGTGTTGGGTGCATAAAGGGTGCATATTTATCAAATGTGATGAAAATTGTGATGCCCCATCCGTACGATCTTATACCTTTCAGTGATGATTGGCGCATCTTCATTTTTTTTTAATTGAATTTTATTTTAAATACCGGTACTTGTATGATTTTCGTATTAACGTATAACTTATTTAATATGTTTAGTCACACCTATATGTGAACGACTACTGGGCTATTAGGTTCGTTAGTATTATAGCTGCTAAACATAATCAATCAATTTTTTATTTGCACTTTTAATTTAGGCCCACGTGCGATTTACAGAATAACTGCATATACATATCCACTAAAAACTGGTTTGAAAATATTTAATTCGCAAATAATTACTCAAACATTTTGATGCCGCCAGTTAAAGTACAGTACAAATATAATACTCTAATCAGTCAACAAGATGAGTGTGTGTTTTAGACCTGCACACACTTAGCTAGTGCACGACTTCTAAATGTCACGTGCTCGTATACCTCCTTGCTGCGTGGTTTGTTGCCATAGCAACAAGTTGGCTCTCGCTTGATGATTATTGTTTGCTTAACGACCCCACCAACAGCTAGGTTGTACAGGTGATTATGAAACTATGAAGTGATGATAGGTGACGTTTACAAAAACCATGTCTTATGCGGGTCACGAACCCACGCCCAACGGTGACTTCAGTTTCTAAAGTGTGCTCAGCTGACTGAGCTACCGAAGGCTGGCTTGCTGAAGACAGATTACAATCACATGGGTTATTCAATTAACATTCTTCTTTTAACTATCGAATCATTCGTACCCCCAAATAACCCAGCTGTCGGTGGCTCGTTAACTTCTCAACATACCAACATTTCCATATCAACAAAAGAACAAAAATAATAAAAAATCATGAAAAAGAACAAGATTGACAGCTGAGTGAAACCACCATGTAAGCTCGATCCATTTTGAAGCTAGCTGGATACTCACACTTTGGGTTGGCTGTATTTTTTTAATCGATCAAGTTCATGTACATATTCGAGTTGAAAATCTTTTACGTCATATCCTCGTTGTAAGCCTACATGTTCTTGAGTAGTGTCTCATGTTTGTTATTCATATTGTTAATATGTATTCTCGTTATCACTTAATCCAGCTTATTAACTGAATTGTTATTTGTGAAATGTGACACACGTGTTTACTGAAGAGGATGTATATATGCATTTGTATGGCATATGCTGGTTTGCTTGCAATGAAACCCTCTAATTCTATTGACTGTTACATATCAGTCACTTAATTCCAGGAATGTTTTATTCAACATAGCTAATATTAGAGCTGATTAATTTGTTAAATAAGTGCAGCGAACTTTTCTTATCTAATTCTATAGAAACATTTGTATATATATATATATATATATATATATATATATATATATATATATATATATATATATATATATATATATATATATATATATACTTAATTGGTAATTGTTAATTAACTATTTTATGCATTCGAGAAAATATATTTCTACCCCTTTCAAGATTTCAAACTTGAAGACACTGATTGGAAGTCGAGTTATTGTTTTTGATTAAAATAAAATAATCATAAATGGTATTATTTGGTATTCTTAACATTTTCACGTATCGTCAAATTGAATCCGTTTTTAAATTCACATTTCAATTATCAATTTCAACCCTGTAATGTATATGGACTGAAATACTGCCGTTATTATTCATAGCCGTTGCTAGGTAACGTGAATGAGAATAGGCTAAACTGTAACCGTCAAAATTGTGCCCGGTTTTCATTTCAATTGTTTGAACGGATTTCAAAGAGACATTTTCACATCATAATAGTTCGTTTTAACGACATGTCAAGGGCAGTGCACAAGTGAACTGTGTCATTGAGATGGTTTCGGTGGGTCGAATTCTATAGAAATGAAAAGAAAGTATGTCTACAATCAAATTAACTTCCATGATTTGTACAAATTAGTCTCCGAAAATGTCCGCTTCGCACAGATTTAAGGTTCTACTAGATTTGCTTGATTGGTGTCATCATGATTTTCTTCTTTTTCCTGCGAGTTATTCATTAAAGGATCGACATCACAACCTTGCAACTAGATTTTAAAAAATAAGGACGATATATATTTCCCTAATTTTAGAGAAAACTAGAAATCATCAACTCAATTTCAAAATATATAATTAATTTGTTTTAACCTCCAAAGACCATAAGTGATGATCGTAGGCATTACCGATTCTGTATAGAAACCTGAACAGAATCTATAGTGATGTCTACTTCACGACTCAGAAAAAGAGCCAGATTCTGGAGGACAAATGGATTAATTAAAATTTCTGAAATTGAAATGATGATTTCTGGTTTTCGCTGAAACTAACGGAGTATAAATATCGTAATTATTCGTTAAAATCTACTTTCAGGGTTAGTGAAACTGTTACAGTTGATGAAACTGTATTACCATTATGTTCAGAATAATTATTTATGATAATTACTATTGCATCAAGATAGCCGTGATGCTTTTCTCTCACAAGTAGGCCTATACAGTGATTGGACACAGTAGTTTTATTATGATTTATGTTGTGTAACAAGGTAGTTGGGCCTACACTGTTGAACAACAATGAAACTCGCATCATGCTCTTCACATTTTCAAACGGAAACAAAATATGGAACTATATCTTTCAGAAGAAAATAGAAATTACATTAAGTAACGTCAAGAAAATTAATTAATGTAAAACAAATATACGGTAATACGCAATGGTAATTGTAAACAATATAAAATATTTCATTTGAATTATTTACCATTAAACTTCAATTATTTGTTTATTTATTCAGGAAATTATATAAATAAATGAATAACCAAACGTACTGTTGTGGTTACTTTTTAATTATTTACTTTCACTTTAGAAAATGAGATAATAATAACAATATTGAATTATATATATTATGTAGATCTTTACACATTTAAAACGAAGTAGTGCTATTTTGTTTGGATACAAAATCGTTGTAGCGAACAGTTTCGCACGTAGGGCCTAGCGCTGATATTTCTATATGTGTAGGCCTATATAACTGTATAAAATACATTTATATTATATATATATATATATATATATATATATATGAGCGGGCCTATAATTAATGAGAGCTAACATATTCCAATTTTATTTATTATTTAAATAATGATATTCTAATATATTTTCTTTACTCTATATTCCCTTTTCACTGAATGTAAAGAAACAATAGATCAATTCATTGAAATATCGGAGGAAGGGAAGCATATATTGTATCAATTGCTATTATATTCCCGTATGAGAAATTTGTACTTTTTTATATTTTTTTTCGCATTTTTTATAACTTGTAGCATATGTAATTATGTATGTATTATCACTAATTATCCCTTATAATAATCATAGCACTGCCATACTTTTATATCTCATGTGGGGCGGCCTAGAGCAATAACACCAATAGTCCCTCTGTGTGTGTTGGCTTTATTTAATAGTGAGATTACAGCCCGTGTAATGCTTCAAATGACGTAATAAAATAATTAGCAAGTTGCTGAATTATAATTGATATTGCCTACATTATTAAATTTCTATTATCATATATAGATTGGCGTTGAAAACCACGTATCTATAGAGCCTGACCTACTGTGCCTATATTATAGCGACAGATGACTCTAAAATTGTAATGTGTAGATTACTATTTTTTATATCAATATCACACAGCAATATAGAACAGGAGATAGAATCAGATTTCTTCTCTATAAAAATGTAGAGAATTTCCGTCGAACGGTATTAATGATCCAACTCATTTTGTACACATTCTTTAATTGTATTTTTTTTTATTGTTACTGAAAAACACTATTGATTTCTATAAATAAAATAATAGGCTATATAAAACGGTGACAACGCCTATAAATAAGTTGTGGAGATTTTAGCTAGCCAAAGTCAAGATCGAGCCACCCTAAAATTATCTCCCGAAAAAAATGTGATATATGACACATTTCTCAAAATGACCACAGTGACCATTAGACGCTAAAGATATGTCAATAGGCTTCTAAATGTATTTTTGTATTTTTCATCTAATAATACCACAAACAGTATGCTGGCACTTTTCCTGTCGGATAATATAGATTCAATAACATTCATGCTCCTGCGGCTGGTCGACACAAGTTTGTAGCAAGGAAAACATGAAACATTTATAATAATTAATTTTCATCCCCTCTTCGTTCGAATCACGACTACGCTATAACAATAGTCCACAGATCGATCGAACAGACAAACTGTAATCTTACAACGGCATCCTTTACGCATCAACGACCGTCCTATATAGTGACGACACAGATAGGCCTACTTGTTACGCACTTTGATTAAACGGGGCGCAATGGACATATATAGACATGAAGATAGAACGTCGAAGTTGCACAATTCTATCCACGCAGGAAGCAGGTCGTCTACGAACATAACCAACATAAATGGTAATCCCATTAACAGCTAGGTTATATGAGGGTAATAATGAGCAAGTGACAATGAAACGATATGAAGCGATGATAAGGGAGAAAGCTGGACGTTGACAAAACCCGTGCCTTATGCGGGAGTGCGGGACTCGAACCCACGCCCAACTGTGACTTCAGTTACTAATGCGGTGCCTCAGCTGACTGACCTAATCATGCTTACACATGTATGAAATCAATTTTAATTAGGCCTACTCTAATTTCTACAAAATATTTGCGGGGCGAAATTGGGGCCTTCCCTATATTATCGGCTCGTGATGTTTGCGTTATTGTCTTTATTGTGTAGCCATGGCACAACTATGCAGAGCAATCATTTAATCGGCCCTATTCAATTATTTTTGTATTTGAAAGTATGAATATAGGATTTTTTAAAAATATATATATTTGGTTTGACGACATACTGTTTTTCAGCACAAAATTTTGGTTGTTTCCACTGATAAAGCAAACAATGCGATACAATATGGGATAATACCTATCCATGAACATAGCACATAAATATATGGCTTTTCTAGAAAATGTATTTTAAATTTTTCGCAATAATACCTGATGAAAGGTAACGATCACAAGTGAATTTAGTTCTTAATCAAGTATAAAGAAAAAATAATGTATATGCCTATTCGTATTACAAAAAATGTTTCGGCTCAGATAGTTGGTCGTGTTGCAGCGTTGCGTCTAATTGGCCCAATAAGTTCTTGATAGAATAAGAATTATTTATATTTTCAACTTGAGAGCATATTACATCATATATTTGATTACATTACACATTAGTATTATAATGTAGGCCTCGGGTGGTTGAAGAGTATATTATTGAAATATTGAACAATATTTTTTCCATTTAGTTTCCGTCAGGGAAATTTGTTAATTTCTGTTATTGCGTGGTAATCGCCGGATGGACGGTAGTCGATCGATTCGAGACGTATTCTATAACTTTTGTCGGACCGGCATTCTATTGGCTGTCCGACAAAATGTCTCAGTCAAATGTCGTCACTCAAACGTGGGAACAGTAATAGGCCTATTACTTCCTAACCGGTGTTCTTTTATGGTTCCCCTCAGTCGTCGAAGTGAAACTTGGCTGTAAGACTAACACATTTAATTCGCAACGAGCAAATAGTAGGCCTATTGAAAATCAAATGAAAAAATGATATGAATGAATTTAATCAAATAATAAATACAATAGTGCGTTTTTATTTGTGATTTGTCCGATCAAAGTCAATTCGTTCCCCACCACCATCCATCTTTACAGTGATTTTCATGGTTTCCCTTTGTAGTCTAGGTCAATGCCGGGTTGGTTCCTACAATATAGGCCACGACCGCCACTACCCTTCCCATTATCTTAGAAACCTTGAACTTTGACTTAAGAATAGTAAAACAATATACAATTACAATAGTTGTAATATCAAGCCAACTCACAAGTATAATCGGCCACGACGAGGTAGTATTGAAAAACAAAAGACAAAAAAAAAGAATTTAATAAATAATGCAATAGTATAAAAGCATGTAGACCCTACATTATCCAATACGTAATACAATATGATACAATCATTATAATCGTGTTTAATAATCTACAGACTCGAAAGAACGAAAAAAAAAAATGAATCGAATTCTTTCCTCCTATATCAATCAACAACCACCTCCACCCCCAACCACCCCCACCCGCTCTGTCATCAACCCACGCGCCTAGTGCCACCCTCCAAGCGCCCACGCGAGTCGTCCCAAGTTCAATACGCGTCAGCTCTCTACTGCAGTGGAGTTACAGAATGTGGAGAAAAAGAATGAAAATAGGTAATGAAAATAACTAGTAAAAATAAATAGATAAATCAATAAAAAAATCAATCAATTGTTTTGATTTTTTTGGAAATTTTCGTATTGAAAAATAACTTATGTAAAAAGAAAGTATAGAAACGCAATATTAAAATGGATACAAGAAAGAAGAATAATTGAATAATAATAATAATAAGAAGAAGAAGAAGATCCAGATAACACGAAGATTGAAGATTTTCTCACAAGTGATAGAAGTATAAATACTTGCGGACCAAAAAGTACAATGTCGAGGTAATAGGATATTGTCAAAGTTGCATAGCTCTCAATATTATTCGATCATAAATGATCATAAAATTTTAACTGTGCAAGGTACAGAAAACACAATTAATAAATTCATCGTCCGATGTAGACAACATTTGTCAAAAATGCTAATAAGTCAAATTTTATAAAAACAAAGTTGGAAAGATCACTTGGCATTTTACGATTTTCATTGAATTTTACCTCACAGCGTACCGTTACAAACAAATAACATGTTCATTATGGATCGACAATATTTGAGAAGATACGAGTCTGCGTGGTATGAAGTCACTGCAATCGTTTATATGTTATGTAGACAATGAAAGTGTTACGCTGGGAGATCAATGGGAGCCGCCCCGGTGGCTAAGTCAATTATCGCTAGCGGTAGTAACTGAAGTCACCGTCGGGCGTGGGTTCGAGTCCCGCATAAGGCATGGGTTTCTGTAAACGTCCTTTCACCTATCATCAATCCATCGTTTCATCTTCACCCGCTCATTCGTACCCCCGTATAACCTAGCTGTTGGTGGGGTCGTTAAGCCGCATTATGTATAAAAAAAAGATCAATGGGTGACATGGACCTATGGTCCGATGAATACCGGCTGCTTTGATTCAGGCACGCCACTGCAGTGTCTACTGCAACAGCATTCTTCTCGCCTACATGATGCGTGCAGTTTGAGAAGATCGGTGTTCCCCAGCTTCCAAATGACGTTTTCTCTGGCTGCTAGGATGACTCACAATATTACTATCTCATAACATGTACAGTCATTTTCAAGACGTATACTTCATTTGCTTTCTATATGTGCATCTCTTTCTCTCTCTATGATATAAGGAAAGGTCATCCCCTACTCGATTATACATGTGTCTAAATTTGAGGTATAGCGTAGGAAATGGTATGTACGTACACATTTTGGCTTGATAGAATTACTATTTTGCATTTTATTAGTCTATATATAAATATATATGCCTACTTCTTTCCTCTTTTAAGACCGATCACAATCACCGCGATCTAGTTTTATTGTTTCAATATAGTAGTCTGTGTTCATGAATAAGAAAATATGATTATTTCTTTATGAATGATTTGTACGGAAATCACACTAACAATTAATATTTATATATTCTCGCTATCTTCTAGATTCGCATTTGTAATTCTTCGACCGTTACGACTGTACATAGTCGTAAGTGTGCCTCAGTTTCAGTTATATTATAGAATCGAAACTCTATACAAATAGTGCTATAGAATAGTTGAGACGGTCGATCGGAACCGGCACGTTGCAGAACAGCGCTATGACTGGTAACTTTCACCAAATAAGGGAGTAACCCACTTTACTATACTGTACCTTCTCATCATGCAGCAACAAGTTGAATTTGCGTAAAGGCCAAACCTGTGTGATAATATTACATCAAAAACGTAACTATTTGTCCTTCGTATTTTAAAATGTACTAGGTATGATCAAATTCACGACGACTCTATTACATTTATATACATAAATACCGGCACGTGTAGCGCAGTGGCTAACGCGCTCGCTTCATGTGATCCGGGAGACGAGGAGTTTTAGGACCTAGCTTGGTCCCCATCCCTCCGTCCATCTTTACAGGGTTTTCCGTGGTTTACCTCTGTAGTCTAGGCTAGGCTAATGCCGGGATGGTTCCCACAATATAGGCCACGACCGCTTCCTTCCCACCATCCTTCTCGTTACCCAAGAAACCTTCATTTCATCATCCATCCGATTCCAATAGATCTTCACTATCATTACAGTGCGTCGTTAAACCCAATATAGAAATAAAAGTGAAAATATATATGAAAATATAAGTATAGTATCTTATATATAACTTAGTAAACTTACATTTGTATATTGTATATATCAGTTGGTTGTTCGATTGAAAAAGATATGTGCTGAAATAAAACATACATAATCCTTTTTATAGATAATGTAGGTATATCAGTGTAGGTATAGGTCTACAGTCGTCCAATAGGCCTCGTAGTAAATATATTACAAGATTGCAGCCACGTCTCTAGGCCAAGGGAACACCATGTAAGGTGTGTGAAGCATTTTACTGTCTACTGACTGCTTGATGTATGCAGTATGCACCAGTGACTTCTAGTCTGTCACTAAAACTAGTAAAAGCAGTGTGTTACATATGTTACTGATATGTAGTAGATACTGTGTCACATGCTATGTATTGAGATAACAGCACGTTTACTGGTGCTTTTTGTACTGTATAGTAGAAAGAACTATTGAATATGTATATATTTTCTCCATCAATATCGAAATATTGATGTACAATCGTTTCCCAATTAAGGTTGAGGATTAGTTAGTAAGATCGTTTTGCAGAGGCACGTACCTCTTGTTGTTTCAAGACTTTGATGCGGTCCTTTCACCAAATAAATAATTATCTCTGGACTATTGTAATTAAATCAATAGATGAACTCTGACACTTTTTGAACTTTCAGATTTTGCCGGAGATAAAAATGTTTCACTTTTTAAAAGTCCTGACCACATTATAAGTATGAACCGTTTTTGTGATAATTCCGGACATTACCAACATTGGTATTCATTACATATAGCATATTAAAGACAAAAGTCGCAGTTTATTATTATAGACATTCCAAACATATTTATATTATTATATTCAAAATTAAAATGAATCTACCGTTATTGATTGGTAATATCAGCATGGTGTGAGTGGTATTTTGTCTCATTAACTGATTTCTACGGTTAATTACATTGTGCGCTCACACGAAGGTAAGTAACAACGATGCCAGAATAGGTCTAGTGTCTAGACTATAGTAGAAACTATGCACTATTACACTTTCTCTAGGAGACTTCGATTGTACATCGCGATTTTCAACAAAATCGTACGACTGTAGCTGATAGAACGCATGTCATCGAATCCATCATGAGATTATCATTTCAAATTAAATATGAGATATTAACTATTTCGACTAATATTTGAAAACTATTGCGGATTTAACCCAAAAATTGTACAGCTCTGTGTTGGATGTAAGTATGCGTGTATAGAGAAAAAGTTTCAAGACGATCAGTCAAACCGTGCGACCTGTGCCTTGCTTCCAAACAAACAAAATAAGCACACACATACAATACTCCATAACAGTGGGATGGAGGTAGTCGCTATCGCTCTTCTAATAATAACCTATTACAAATTCAATGATTAGATGTGTTATATAGCTTAGTTTTAATGAAGTGTTGAAATTTATAATCCACTAAAATCTTGCTATCTCCTTTTAAGTACAGTATCTAATTATAGTCTCAGCTGTTGTCAGCTGTCGTCTTATGATAAGTGTGTTTTTGTCAGTAAAGTGTCGTTTTCATAATTCCATGGCCATTGATTAAGCTCACACACGTAGATATAGAGATACACACCTTTATATCAATAAATGAGACGTATGTAGTTGTATCGAATTAGCATAACGGGATGGCAATAGACGAGATTTGTTCGAAACAAGATCCCACGTTAATGATAATATGAAGAAAATGTGTTGATATAAAATATAAACCCAGATCAGTTTTAAAAAATCCCATTCTTTCATTTTTAGTAGTTTTATTCACAGTATTTTTATCTTTTACAAAATAGCTGTTCAAGTTTGGATCAATTTGGTTTCCATCAACATCTGAACTTCAAACAAAATCATTGTTTTCCTATTACAGGATTGTCCAAACAAGTTTTAACGCTTCTGAAAGGTGTAGTTGCCCCTCTTGTCTTAAACCACGTCCTGGAAAACATCGATCATAGTAATATAAAGATAATACAGCAATACAAAGTTACCAACATAACAATATGTTTGTTATGTTGGTATAGACTATACAATCTTCTTTTGTGGTAGCACGGTGAAAAATAAGGAAATATAAAATTGTGAATTGTACAAAATGGCAATAACATTGTAAAATGTAATTTGTAGGATTGACATCTTGGGTATCCCAATTACCATTGACGCTTGACCAGTGGCAATGCTGATCAGGCTTGCCAAGTCACTCCTGGTATTAGGCTACCTCATTACGGGTATCAAGTTCAACAGGAATACTGTAGAATTTTATTATTTTTGTTTACAGGAAGCAACAATCGCTTATTCACTTCCTATCCCCAATGTGGATTGAGGTGGCGGCTTTACAAGCTTATTCAAATACATTCAGACTATGATGATATATCGATATATATATCTATATATATCGGGTTTAACGACGCACTCTACTGATGACTACGATCTATTGGCGTCGGTGAATGATATGAGATTGAAGGTTATTTTATTAGGTGTTTTTGGATATAGGGAAGGAGTCGGTCGTGGCCTGTTGTTTCGGTCCCGATTTTTTCTATCTTTCTTCTAATCTGGTATAGGAATATAATAAAGTTATAGTTGACATTTTTTTAGTGACAAGACCGCCTTGAAATCTCAAAACAACCTTATGCATACACACTTCTTATTATCAATCCAACATTTGCCTCGTCTAGCTCAATTTGAATCAATTTAACTTTATTATTATTTCACGTCAACCACGAGTATCAAATTAGCAGTGACTACATCAGGTGAATATTATTTCATAATCTCCTTTGTCTTTTTATCTAGTTTAATTATATATTTGTTTATGTTTTTGAAGATCCATAGGTTGATCTTTTAACTATCAATAGACTTGATCATTCGATCCAGCCATATCCCATGCCATTAGTGATGATTATGAGAGACAAATAAGAGTGTATACAGACGGTGTGATATACTGTTGTTTGATCTTATCACAGCCAAGTCGTTAGTGAAAGGTCAAGGACCGAATAAGATTACACATGTAGACATTACCTGATCCATTCTTCTCAGCTGTAAAGTCTACTGAATACAAAATATAATAAAATAAAAGATATATGTATACATATACCCAAAATACACACACACACATCCATATATAAATATATATATATATTTAATAAAAGTTATATAATATGAGATATGCTCAGGATAGTTGACTAATTTGATTGTACCCACGAAATCGGAAATTGAAGAGGATGTCCAAAAACATAAAATACACTATAATATTACTGTTTTACTGAAGTATCTTCGCTATTTTTAGGGTACTTGAATTTCTCATGACATGGTTTACGATCAGAAAAGCAACTGCATGTTGAGTCTAGTTAGGGCAAAAAGTTCCCGTCAGAGTGATATCACAGTTATAAATAATCATACAACTTGAAACGTGTAAGGTACAAAATGAACATCATAAGATGCAGACAATATTTGTCGAAACTGACAATTTGACTCGATTTTCATAATAACAAAAGTGGGAAGATCACTTGTATGTATAACAGTAACACTCGATATTTTTGCTATCGAATTTTATCTTACACTGTACTGTAGCTTACAAGTAACAGGTAAAATAATTGTGAATGTTTATTATGGATCGCCAGTATTTTACAAGAGGTTTCTCTGAATGGTGTCAAGCAGTCGTTATCATTGCGATGAAAGCTCACATATTAGTTTATGATTCTACTAGTAAATTGAGCATACTATGACAAGAATGGGATAACACCTAATCATGTATATTTTGCATTATTACATTACATTACTACCGTTTTATTTTAATTTTGTATGTGCATTAATATTGTGGACATCCATGCACAGGCTTATGTGAGGAACCATAGATATATTTTTCAATACAGGAGCTAAAAGCCATCTTCACATCTATAATTCACATCATAATCACAATTAAACCCGCGTGACACAAAGTGATAAAAATATATTTGCACAAGCTCTCTGATTATCATCTTCATCACCCGATTAAAGGTCATCATAAATTCAAGAGTATCTATTGTTCTACGAAAGTGGTAAATTATCTTCAAGTGGTTTGAAATTTTAAAATAGAACTCATACTGGATTCTGAACTTGGATTCGTGTAAAGATTCTGATATCAATTAATTAAGCGCACATTGTAAAGTGGTTTCCACAGTCAAGTGGTTTATGAAGTTTTGTGGATATACGGTGTTGGTTTACGAAGTATAGGAACAAGTGGTATAGGAAACAATCGTGTTTCTTATTTGAAAGGAGAGTCTTTTCACAAATTACTGAACGATAAGTTGGAAAAACATTGGGTTTCATAAATATTAGGGTCAAATTACATTACATCTATATCGTTATACTACACTATTACACTTTATTTTACCTTTTCTATTTTTATTATTCGTTAGATATTTTCATCTACTCAATCTTCACTTCTAAAATTTATATAAAGAATATATTATTAGAAATAAGAAATACTTTACCAAATGCAAATAAGATATAAAAACTGTAAATAAATAAATAACTGATGTGAACTCTGTGTAAGCTAAGTGTATTCAATCATATTGTTATACGCTTCTCCAATTCTTTTTGGTCCTCCTTCTCCAAATCTTCTATTTTTCTTCATTTGTGTTGGAGAAAAGTAATTTTCTATATTCCTATTGAAATTGATCTTCTCTTTCTTTTTCTTCCATTTAACTGTTCATTGTCGTCTTTCCTTCACAATCTCCTTTTATTTTATTTCTATTGTTGTAAAGAACTAATATAAAAAGTTTTCCTGCTTTTAGTAACGGAATCAGCTTGATTGTAATTTCCCAGAAGAGGTAACCGGGATAGTATCGAACTCAGTCACAGAGGAAGCTAATTTATTAAAATATTTACCACGCGGATTGAACAGCTGTTTATGTCGACATAAACCGGTAACCAATGAATGATTAATGGTTACAGTTTATAGTTTATAAATACACCTAACATAACTTACACTCTGTTGTACTTGTCCGGTTTTTACACATGAAGGTGTGTCCGCATCTTTGATCGAACAGGAGGGAAATCATTGCATCAGATTATTGATTAATTCATCGATGTAGACCTTCGGATAAACCGGCACATGCAGCTTAGTTGTGATCCCGGAGATGAGGGGCATATCGGACCCGGTTCGATCCTCGCCACCGTCCATCTTGACAGTAGTTTTCCGTGGCTTCACTCTTAAATTCATCGATATAGACCTTCGGATGAACCGGCACATGCAGCTTAGTTGTGATCCCAGAGATGAGGGGCATATCGGACCTGGTTCGATCCTCGCTACAGTCCATCTTGACAGAAGTTCTCTGTGGTTTTCCTCTTAATTCGACGATCTAGACCTTCGGGTAAACCGGCACATGCAGCTCAGTTGTGA
Organism: Brachyptera putata; assembly: GCA_907164805.1. Taxonomy (NCBI): domain Eukaryota; kingdom Metazoa; phylum Arthropoda; class Insecta; order Plecoptera; family Taeniopterygidae; genus Brachyptera; species Brachyptera putata. The sequence continues at coordinate 15,891,591 of OU015468.1, read as the reverse complement.
TCCGGGAGATGAGGGGCATATCGGACCCGGTTCGATCCTCGCTACAGTCCATCTTGACAGGAGTTCTCTGTGGTTTTCCTCTTAATTCGACGATCTAGACCTTCGGATAAACCTGCACATGCAGCTCAGTTGCTAACGCACTCGTTTTATGTGATCCGGGAGGTAAGGGGCATATCGAACCTGGTTCGATCCTCGCCACCGTCCATCTTGACAGAGGTTTTTATCTTACAACGCATACGTTGCGTTTCCCTATAGAAAACTAGACACAAAGTCATCGTTTCCCAATTACGACCAATGGTGAAAATGTAGGTTCGTTCGGAGGCGATCTTGTACCATCCTTTACAGAAGGAAAAATATTTCAGTCGTATTTGTGTATAGATGTGTCTTTTTTATGGTAGTGATTTCTCAGAGCGAGGTACGCGGATAGAAACATTACTACATCTTTACTACATACTAAAGAGTTACATGTTTAACGCGTCATCAGTCTACATGGTGCAAAAAGTTCCCGCCAGGGTGATTTCCCATAAAGATAAAAATGATCATAAAACGTAGACAGGGATGCAAGACACAAAATTAGCAAATACGTCATAATTTGCAGCAATATATGTATAAAATGCTAATAACTCGAATGTTTAAATAACAAAGGTGGAATGATCACTTGCAACAATAACACTCGACATTTTTGTCATCGATTTTTACCTCGCAGCGTACATATAAATAGCATGTGACATATTGTCAAGGTTCTGGTCAACATTATTCCAGAAGAAACTTCTCTGAACGGTGTGAAGAGGTTTTTCTGCGATATGTTCAAACAGAAACCCATAGTGCGATCGTTTATATTTGTTTCGTTGACTCTGAGAATGTTACTCTGTAGGTATGATCCTTAAAGGTATACAGCGAGTTTATGTGATTATGTCATTTTCACATTTTATTTCTCAATTAATTATTATTTCCTATTTGAATACATTTTAGTACCTATAGTGATGAGCAAATATTTGCCTTCCTCTTTGAGCGACAGCTCTTCAAGCTACAAGCTTAGTGATGATATAAGCCCTTATTCAGCTACATAATCATGATTCAAGTCAAAGAAATATTAAATAAATGTATTTGTTTAAAACGTGACAAATAGTGCTAAATATCATGAAGAAATTGTACAAACATTTATAAACTAAATATTTGCATGCGACGCCTTTCTTATGACGTAGGCATTCGTCTTTGACGTCATCATGGACGATTTATGTTACGTATAATGATAATTGTATACAACTTTTAGGTTGCTGCGTCACTGTTATATTTGATGACGTATTCACCGCCTTGGTCGCTGGCCTTTTGTCCAGTATCACTATTCTCAAAGTTGTGAGCCTTGAATAGTTCTTTTCTCGATGTCTATTTGATCATATCTATGATTTATTTATCTTAGTATGCGTTAACTTTGACCCTGCCATTTATTTCTTGGGTGTTGTATTATATTGAATTGATTATTATGAATGTCAAAGCGAGTTTCAGTCCACTCGACTTTGAACAGTAATGAGCGTGTAAGTTATTATTTGTGAAAATTTGTTTTCAAATATTTCTAATTTGCATCATATCGGTTTTACATTATGATTCACCAAAAATGACTCCATAATAATAATAATGATGATGATAATTTTTGGGGGGGAACTCTCTAATCTTCATATGTAGACAATTTATATAATATTATTATTAATAGTATGTGTGTAAAATCTTCTTTATTAAGATGATCTCTGCCCATATTCGGGTTGCCGATGCGATACAGAATAATGAAAAAACAATATAAGATACAAAATATATAAACACAGATAATAAAATAAAAGAATGGATAATGATTAAAAATACAATAGAAGAATGAAGTTATGAGAAAAAAAACTTTTTATTTTTTATTGGTAAATTTAGAAACAATAATCATAATAATAAATGCCAATTTATTGATTTCACATCCTAAAATATTTGCCATGTCATTTATACATAGGCCTACTAAAAGATGATTAGAATGTGAACAAATGTATAGAACTTGTGGTAAAATACTCAGCGTACCCTTCCTTGTGTAGCATCAGGTATCGCCTAGGCCGTCTCTGCGTATCCCTGTGCGCACGCCTATGGTAATCCCAGATAAATTAGATTGCATATTATATTGAACAGAACGCCCACGATACAATTTCAGTCGATTCGATGGTCCAATGAGCACAGCGGGCATCCTGTATACTCTATATTCCCTTGCTTACAATCTTCTCGGTAGAATGACAGTGTGGTTTTCTATAATTTACAACCGACGACTTACTGGTGACCGGCATCTGTAGCTTATAGTTGCTAACGAGCTCGCTTCGTGTGATCTGGGAGATGAGGGGCACGTCGGGCTTGGTTCGATCCCCGCCATCGTCCATCTTCACAGGGTTGGAAGGATTGCCAACCCTGTGAAGATGGGTGCCAGAATGGTGCCTCAAATATAAGCGTCGACCGCTTTTTTCCCACTATCTTTTCGTTACCTAAGAAACCTTCACTTAATTATCTCATTTGTCATTCGTCCGACGCCAATATCTCAGTTACCATTAAAGTGCGTCGTTAAACCCAATATAATTTATATAAATAAATAATACCTTACTGGTGTCATAGCTCATCTCCTTACTCGTCGATGAACGTTATCGATTAAGGATTCATTAATCACCTCGTTAAAAAGTGATTCTATCAATATACAATTAAAGTTACATATAGTTCTAAGTTTTTAAAAGCTAATTTTCTAATAAGAAAACTGAGCCTTGATACAATTTATAATTGGCGTGAGAAGGAAGCTGACAACGGTGAAGTTATTCAACCAAGAAATAATAATTACGTTCTATAAAAAAAAAAGATCAAACAATACTAGCGAGGAGAATAACCCATCAGTTAAAGGTTTACACTTCGTAGGTTTACAGGGAAGTTTCCATTCTTGCCGGAAACCTCCGCGGCTCTCTGACGTAATACCGGAGCGTTGTTAAACACTGGGAAGTACCATGCCTGACTAGATCGCAAAAAAAACTAGTACACGTCAAGAAAACACGTGCGATTCTTGAAGTCACGTTCTATTTCCAAGATATGAAAACATTTATAGGTTTTAACTGCTTCTGAAGTGAGTGATGGCATGAAAAAGAAGTGGTATAATGAAACTTTTTTTTCAATATCAAAATCTGGACATACAATCATTATTTCCAATTAAGGCTATAAGGATGACATAAACATAAATTTGTAGGCCCCATATATATATATATATATATATATATATATATATATATATATATATATATATATATATATATATATATATATATATATATGTGTGTGTGTGTGTATATATATATTACATGTCATAAAAGATACACCTCGACCGGGACTGGAACCCGGGACCTTCTGATTGCCTGTCAGCTGCTCTCCCACTAAGCTACCGAGGTATTACTCTTGTGTCATGGCTATACTTATTCTAAGCATCCCACATATCTCGATATTGTATCGTATCCAAGAAGTTAAATTATCATATTATATATACATATATGTATATATATTTATATATTTATATATATAATTAAGTTTTCAGCTCACATATTAGTTTATATTTCCACTAATAATGTTAGCGTAGGCCTATATGGATAATGATAGGATGTGACCAGAATACACCTGATCATGTGTATTTTTCATAAATATAACTTTGCTAGAAAATATATTTTCAAATTTTCGAAATGAGCCGTACTTATTGAAAAATCACGCCTAATATCGAGTGTCATATACACTTGTCAAGTGTTTCACGTCCATGACCTATCCGTCAAATGGTACGAATATAGAGGAAGATCTAAGATCTAGGACAGCTGTGACAGAATCTTCGTCTGCACGTATAGTAGTCTCGCTAATGTTAGCGTAGTATGACCTCATTTTATCTCCTTTGAATGAAACGTGACATAGATGTAACGAGATGAAACGAATCTATTTTAAACCAAGGGTATTGAATACTGTTTTTAAAATAATGTATACTTTTAACGTGAAAATGTATAATTTGGCTATCTGGGACGCATGAGCGGTCTGGACTAGCTGTAGTGAAAGTCATACATTTTTTGAAAGAACAGGATTTAAATTATGAAATATGTAATCACAGATTGGTTTGGAAACACCAGACTCATTGTTATTTACCCAGTTTTTCAATTTGTTCTTGTTGAACATATATATTTTTATTTTTTTTATTTTTCAATTTATAAATTCAGATAATTTGTTCATCATAAATAATAGTAGAAGCCAATGAACAAAATGGTTGAAATTCCCTCTGAATGATGGGTATCTGTTTTATGAGTCGGTATTGTATGATTCTTTCCTAATTTGATTATCGACATTGCACTACTAAAGATACTTTTTTGTAGATAATAAAAATATTCTCATTTCTAATTCTGTCATAGAAAGTGTCATCACTCAACCAACTTATATTGCACTTATCAACTTCAATGACAATGCCTTTGAACCGAATTGTTTTTAGTCACTGTTATGCATATATGAATTCGTATTGTATAACGTGTTTCATATTTGCTTAAAGTACACACGAATTTAAATGTTTGAATATGACTAATAACTGAATGAGTCACAACGATCAGCTGTTGTGCGTGAGATAGTTGTAATATCTTTACATATATCATAAGTCTGCATTTAAATTATATTTTCATAAAGTAGCAGTAGCGAAATTGATTATTATGCTAAATAGCCCCGAATAACGTGTTTAATGTTGTAATTGATTCGCGATGGAGCATAGCTTTGTTTTTTCCATAACTGTCTAACTTTTTTCTCAATTGAAAGTTGTTTCGACTCACCGTCCATATTTGGTATTGAGAAGATTTGAGGAAAATCAATTTGACCCTCTTTAAAATGATTAGTCATAAAGAATCTTGAAAATCCTTAGGAAATATCTACTATACAGAAATACAATGAAGTATTTTATTCGTGTCAATTATACCAATAATTTGTTAATTCACATGTCTGAATAAAACAAAGATGTACACAATAACAACAAACTATTACATCGCATATGTGTATACATACATAATCTAGTTTAATTTGAGTGTGTCGAATCGTGTAATAATTGTGTGAAATATCCACCACATCCTCATAGTAGTGTCAGTCTCTTATCACACGAATCGTCGAAGACACAAAATAAGCATTTATGTTCAATGTAGTTCGACTGAAATTCGGGTCATCACAGATTAAAATTAGATTGAGTAATAACCTTCTTGACCAGCAGTGCGATTTCCGTTCTCCAATACTTAACTTAAAGGCCATCATAACCCTGGGACTAGATTCTAATGAGTAACGACGATATTTATTACCCCAATTTTAGAGAAAACTGGAAATCATCATCTCCATTTCAGAAATTAGAATTAATTTTTCGTCCTCCAGAGACCATGAGTAATGACGTAAACGTCACCGATTTTGGATAGAAACATAAAGAGAAGTAAACGAATAAATTGATAATAATGTCTGAATTTGAGATGGTGATTTCTAGTTTTCTCTAAAATTAGATTAATATATATCGTCATCATCATTTAAGTCTAGTTTCATGGTTGTGACGTTCTTTAACTGTCAATAACTCCTGATTTGAAGATCTTCACGTCAAGATAGATCTGTAATATTTATGTCCTATTCCATGTTTCCCTGTCCTACTCTTAAAATTAGGGACTTTTTAGTGCGTAAAATGGCGTTCACGAAATAATTTTAAAAAAATATTAATTAATATTAGATAACACGAACAATTCACAACTTAATCAATTATTTTGGGTGAATGATAAGTAGTAATTACTTATGAAACAATGTAGTTTTGAAACTGCTCTTTTAATGCCAAAGGTGGGTACCTTGACTCCGTGCTTCTGTCAATTGATATGTTACGGTTTTCATTTACCATCTTTGGATTATGTTTGGACTAATCTATACACTCTTTGAAACTGGACAAATAAATCCCTTGTATGAATGATTTTCATTCTGTATTTTTTCAAGAAAATTGAATTTGCATTAATGAAATACAATTCAGTTCAAATTGCCAAGTAGTTGACAAGACGCATCTCTCATGTATAGGCACTCTAGATTCAAATCTTATTAATAAAAAGATCCTATTGGCTTATATTGTGCTTATAGTATGTAATCAATGACGTCAAACATGGACAATAAAAAATACGTTAGTAGTTTAACAAGCAATGGTAACAATCTTAAAGAATGGGAATCGGCCTTTATGGATCTTACAGTCCTTGACAATAACGATTTAGAAGATTGCGATTGAGACAGTGACTCGCACTGTAGGATACCGTGCAGGACATAAAACTTCAAGAAAATTCAAATACTCGCTCAAGTCTCTACAACTTCTCAATTTCAACAATTGACACGCTAATGACCTTTTAAGTAAGCTCAGAGTTCATACACAATAGCAATGCATAGACTTTGATCTGTCGTCAATTGTTTGCTTGTTTTGAGTCTTGCAGTGGATAATTTGTGTTGATTTCAACTTTGGTACTCAATAATAAAATGATGTTTTGATTTCTTCAAACTGCGGACATCGCACTATCGGCAAGTATTTACATACAATAGTAATAATTATTTTACAACGACAAACAATTTCTTTAGTCGGCGTTATGATATTGTGAAAACGATGTACGTACGTTTGTTTTTCAATAATACAATATAATATATAATTAATGAAATAGATTCTTATATCTTCAAATATTTAGTTTCAGTCATTATTTTTGTAAACTAAGCAACCAATGTCATTCTCACACTTGATTATTGAGCTATGTAGGCATATATACTAACCATGACAAACATAATTGAAATAGTTACTCTTCCTTATGACACATAGGTGCGGCCTGGGCCGTCTCTGCGTACACCTTGCAACAATATCTTGAAACAATACATAATTTGATGGTAGAAAGCGCCAGATATGGTAGATATCGTAAGCGCCATTTTCATTATTTTCCACAGGAAGTTAAAAATGTTCAATAAATTCATACTTGAAGATATAATTTTCAATTTTTTGTGTGATATTCGTGCCTACGTTTAGGTGAAAATTTCATCAAAATTCATCAAGTTTTCAGGAACTTTTGGCGCCTACGACAGCATGTTGTATTTCAATTGGGAAATTGCATACCATTTTTGGCGCTTACGAATATTGTGTTGGCGTTCACGACCAAATGTGTAGAAGGGAACCGTACCTTGTCGCTTAAGGCAAAATTATATTGGTGACCACGCCTAATGTATTGACATGTCGCTTACGACACTTTGCACAGCGATAAAGATGACATTCTACATTGTAATCACGAGAAAAAAATCGCTTATACGACATTTTGCATGTCCACCATTATTGTATACCCTGCATAATAAAAGTTTTCATCTTGAGTTGGTTATAGAATTAGATTCGCTCTAGTAGGCCTACTTCAACATGCGCTTGCCTAATTATTCTTCTCATCTTGGTAATTAACTCTTTAATTAAATCTCATTAAACCATTGTTGTCGTGTTGTAGCTCGTACGCAACGTTTCTAAGTGACCTAGATTAGGAGTAGCGAGATGTGTGAAAAAATACAACACAATATTCTGTCATAACCTGAGTGGTAATTAAAGTAACGTTTTCGATAAATGGGGAAGTAGAGCTATGATGTAATATTATTAATTATACTGGATGGGTGTCGACTTGACGAATAATGATTTTTTTGATGATAACTTTGGAACTACTCTTCATCTGCATTTCATCTATATTTTTATTTTTTTGGTTTTCCATTTAATTTCCTTGTTTCAATTCTACCCTGAATTTTATAAAAGTGTTTAGTGTCCAATGAATTATATGTTTTATTCTTAAGCACATGTTTGTAACCTTGCCTGAAGCAGATCTTGTAAATCTTGAACGGCATTACGCTGGAGCTGGAGGCATTTAAGGTTTAATAAAATCAAACAATCAAAAAATCATCCATTCATATTCATACATATTGTATTTCATATAATACTCGGGCTCATCGTACAACGATGAGTAGTAGTTAGTTCCTAGTAGTTTGTATTACAGATACTCATCTAAAATACAGTTAGTTGAAGTAACAATAGGGGTCGACTAACAACTATTACAAATCAATTTCTTTTTATATATCGCTTATCTATAATATCGTCTGGATGATTGCTATCAAGTTCTTATGTTACACAATCTCTATGATAATAGGTTTCTAGAAGACAGACAGAGGAAACTTTTAATAAACAGGAAAAATCATCTATTGTTTATTTAACGAGGTTATGTATTATCATAAACATTATATAAATAAATGTTTACTCACATTTTTCTGCTATACATTTCATAAAAATGATATTGTCAGTCAAACAATTTCTTACTCGATAATGCATGAAACTTCTTACACGTGAATGGATTAGAGAGAACCAATGAGATCGGTCGATTTGGGGAAATGTATCGATAAGCTTGCACGATATCATCGACTTATACACTTATGTAGACCTACATATTTTTGTTTGTATTTTTAGTATTGTGTAGTCTTTTACTTTATCTTTCACTGTCCAGGACTAGGATTTACTTTTGAATGTTCTTTCATTATTGTTCATCCACTTGTGCCAAAAATAAAAATAAAAAAATAAATATTCTCAAGTTTCCTGATGAACTCAATTAGCACAGATTAAAATCTCGTAAACAAACCTATATACAACCACCAACCACACATATTTCCCCTAGATTTGATCCATCCTTATTTATCGCTGACGACGATAAGGTTTTCCATGCCAGGATACGCGTGGTTGGTATTTAAATGGCCGTACCCACGAGGGTTCGATTGACCGTCTCCCGTACCTCACAACACTAGCGCACGGGTGGTTCGCGCCGTCATCTCTGGCGGACACAACTCGATCAGCTGTTTGCCCGCTATAACGGCGTTCGTCTCCGGTGCATTGACTTGATCGACTTTTCCAGTTGAATGGCAGCTTTTTTCACTTCTTTTAGACTTGTTCAAGTTAGCATGCTGTTATTCGATCATGCATTCATCACACAAAACACTGAAAGAAGCAAATAAGGCATTTTTTGAACGATTTGGAAACTAAGTTGCTATTTTTTCTGCGAAGTGGTATATTCGTCGGACCGGAAGTAAGAATGGATTGGATAGTTTAGATTAAATTAGTTTAGGATACTTGTGTGCGTCAGTTTGAATAAATTAGATTCGGTTATTTAGATTAGTTTAGGCTACTGGTGGTGCCACGTTCAAACGATCTCATCTTTCATCCATAGCAATATTGGGGAACAATGATTTTGTATCAAGTTTCGATGTTATTAAAAAAAAAAATTAAGCTGCGCGCAATAACAACAACGACCGGATGTGGTGACGGACGGTCGAATACAGCGGCTTGCAATTTTCAGACCGGAAACAACGTGGATTTGCAATACGACATCGCCGTGATTCTAGGGTTGGTTCGATTGGTTCAGGATAGTTAAATTGGGTTGATTAAGATTACATTTATGCGCGCACAACAACAACAACATCATTCGCAAAGGCGTGAGATTGTCCGCTAAATAAAGGCTGAAGAAAACCATGCTATAGATATTTCAACTCCTCAAAGTACCGGCCGGTTACCAACCAATTTATTTGATTAAATTGATGCATAATTAAAAAGCATTATTTAAAAAGCATCATAAAAAAAATCATAGTTCCAGAAGTAGGTTATTTAGTTATCAAGGTTTTTACGTGTTGTACTTGAAGATCGTTTATAACCATTATTGCAATCATCTTACAGGCAGGTTCTAGTTGAAGCATATTTCCAGTTAAAATGTGACTGAATAGTCACACGATTTAGTCTGTATCTATACTGTTTTTACTTTAGTTAGCTATATACCCAAATCACTCTATAGCATTAGGACACCTAAAAATTATTCTCAGCACCGTATGTATTTGCAATACGGGTATAGAATATTTTTTCTTATTTCAATCCAAGAATATATTTAGACTATGGGTTAGGTGAGTTTGGTTTTATACCGAACCACGCCACTTTAACATTTTTCACATTCTAAAATATATGTTTGATGTTTTCATGATTAGCGAAGACTATTACCATATATATATATATATATATATATATATATTTGTGTATGGTTCTTTATTAGAAACTGATAATTAGACGTACACTGACAAAGAATGATGAATATTGAATATATTTTAGAGGATGGATTTGTGGTCAAGATTAAGGAAATCTAATAAGGAAAGTAAATGCTAGTTACACTTGCATAATTTTCGGTAAGATTGTTTCCCTGTTTTATTCATAGAGGCGATTTCCAACATAGCATTCACAATCGTAAATATGTTACATTTGTTTTGATAGTTGCATTGTATTTTGCATTGCTATTACATAACAATAAATTCTGTTATCATATGAAACAACCGTTGTATTAAAGTTGAACTTGTTTTTATCAATTCAATATAGTCGCGTCACAAGCTGCTTTTGTTGAATACAGTTCGAATGGTGCTACAGGACTCATCCTGGTAGCAATAGAAATAGATACAGGAATAGAAATTAAAATCAGTTTTTGATTATGGAAGTTGAATAATGTAACAGTACAAAAAAGTATCATTGACCAAATATACTTATTTGGTCTATGGTATGGTAAAATTGTCATACAGCGCATCGCGACCAATTTTAATTTTTTTAAATCCTGAAATTGGTGTTTTCTACTAGATCTTGATTAGATATATTGGCTGAAGTCACCACGACGTTCAGAATTGTTATTATTTAATCAGTTTAAAAGTCCCCTTGAACATGATAGATTATGAATGAAGTGCATCAAAACACTTTCAATGGGTAGCTAAAAGAACTTACCCATAAAAAAAGCCCATAGGCCCATAAGCACATAGGTCCTATATCCTTTAATGAAAAACATCCCAAGAATCAATTTGGTCTCAATGCTACATGACAGTATTACCAATATTATAGTTTACAAATATAGTTGTTAAAGAGCTTGAAAACATCATTTTTGAGAACTGCCAAACAGGTTTGACAATACACTATAGATGGATGCTGCAAGTCATTCCACGTGGGTCTGCGTGTTCAATATCCAATTATTCAACTTCAAAGTACTAATTATCTACAAATTATCACAGACTCACTCGTAAAAGTGATTGTTTGTTCGATTGAATATAAAACATTTCACACGTATTCATCTTTTGAAAAATTTATAAAATTTCCACGTCTCATTTTACAAAACTTCAAACTATGCTTTTCCACCAACAAGGACACCACCACAAAGGTCTAGAGAGTGGTGTATCTAATTACGCTACTAGTAGGTTAAAGTAATTATTACTAGCACTCCAACTCACAACGATATGAAAGTAAGTTTAAACTTCATAATGGAGAATGGAGTGAACTTTGGTCAGTTAGCTATATATAAATAACATTTCATACAACTCATATTATCAGCTTGTATCAAGTAACTAGTGGGAAAGTAAATGATACTTAAAATGATCAACTCCATTACACGAACATTCACAATCTCAATTGTTTCTAGTTCCAACTCAGATAACACGAATTGTAATCGTTCATTTCTAATTTCTCTTCGCTCAAATTAAAACTGTCTGCCGTGACAATCTTCGTTAAAATACTGTTTGGTATACGATTCGAATATAATATTGTCTGGTGTTTCACTGAACAAGTGCTACGCTTCCTCGTCTTCCTCTACAATCGGAAGCGAAGAATGATGAGAGGTTGAACTTTTACACGTGAAGGCACACATCCACAAGTCAAGATCCTTTGGTGTTTCACTGATGAACGTCAAACACATGGGAGTATCGAAACCACGTTGTCGAACCACGAATCCATCCTTTTTATCGCCCTGTAGTCGCTCGATCTGGGTGTTCCTTAGGTTTAGCACGCCTAGGGGACGGCACACTTTCTTCTGAGGGTACAGGACAGCGAAATGTTCCACTGATGTACGATAGACTTTAATATTGACGGATTGGCAGTGTTTTCCGGGACCCATAAGGGTCATGGAGCCACTCATCTCCTCAGGGTTCCAGTAAGTAGTCGGTTCGACAGTTTGTTGAAGGTAGCTGCTGCAACCAGCCATGACTACGTCGACAGGCATGGTGAAGATGAATTATTTAAAATGTATAATAAAATTACACACTTCAATACTGTATAATTTCTTCTCCGTAATAAAAACTGATGAAGAAATGGGTACAACACTGGATAGCAAGTGACACACTGAAGAACTAATTCTTTCGATAACTTTCTCCTGTGATGTCTAAAAGCTGACTGTCGTACTCCGACACCGCCCCTTCCTTTTATATTGGACTAAAATTCGCACGATACAAGTGCCAACCGGATTTGATACGAACTACTATACAATAAATTGTTCACAACTCCACGCAAGAGGCGCAACTGTACGGATGTAAAGTTGATTCAAAATTTCCCGCAATGACGTCATACTTTATCGACGACAAGTAGCGACACAAGTAGTGATTCATTGAACTTACGGAGATTAACAATGGCTGCTGTAATGTTTACGTCGTCGAAGTATCGTAAGACTTTTTATTTTCTTCTGTCATTACAATTCTATTACTCTGTAGCGATAAATATTATTATTCGACGAACTGATTTCATAAATTATTTCACTTTGAAGTATGCTTCGCGATTGACGTTTTGACATTAGGTAGGCGTAGGCCTACCTCCTATGAGTAGGCCTAGGCCTACTTGTTGACCCTTGGCCTCATATGCCTATGCTATGTAAACCCTGGATTAATAACTGTTATGTAATTTAATAACATATTGAAGAAAAGCGTACAAAGGAGCAGCCCCCTTTTAGTCATGGATAATTATATTATACATACTTTTATGTTGTCCTGCAAATTCTTGCAGCCAAAAGTCCTATGGATGGTGTCATTCATTTTGTGGGCACATCATAACCTAACTAAATAAAAAGGGTATATAGGGGCGCTGACCTACTTGAAGCCTGAAGGCCTGGCCAAATGAAGTAGGGTCGAGTCCTGACAACTTGAAAATAATTCAACCTATGGTGGTAGGTCAAGCCTACATGGTTACAAAGATACACCAACAATGGGCCAAGTGGACATTGATTATGGGGAGAGAGTCCTCAGACAGGAACCTGCAACTCTTGAATGGGAGGTTGTAGGCCTATACGTGAACATGTTCTGAGATTCTGGAAATCTGTCTCATCGTGTCTAGATGTTGCGGCTAGTATTGTCGCATAGCGCATAGCACCCAGCCACCAATTTCAACCATAGCAACCAGCAACCAATTTCATTTGTTGTATTTTTATTATTATTGACGGTACAGTAATACGTAATAGAGTAGTGACTGTACCTGAGTGTAATTTCTATTCATTTCAAATCTGGCTCTAAGGTGCAGTGTAGTTCTGAAAAGTCTGAATGTTACATGCAGTCACTCTGGTGATAGCATGTGCCCTCCTGATGATTGTACCTCGTGATGATTGCTGCCTAAATTACGATGTTCAGAAGGCTATAGATAGCCTGGCAGCTACTTTATCCCTTGGTCATTCCCTACTAACACGGTCATTTCCTCGTTTTGGAGGATATTTAGTTTGTTGAACAATTATTTGTGGGATTGAAACATTTGGTCTGCCATAATTTTATTTCGTTTTCTACAAGTTCACATACGAAGATTTGACTGAATTCCTAATTTGATTCTCTCTTTGTTTTAGTACAACAGATAGCATGTATCTCAAACCGTTGCTACTCGGTCACAGCAGTCCCGAAGTTAACAACGCATTACACAATCGTCCCACGTGAAACAGACCCAAGATGGAAGGACGTGAAAATGGAACGGTTCGTAGACGCGGCAGATGTTTTAATTGTCGGGGGCGGGCCTGCGGGCATGTCCGCAGCAATAAAACTAAAACAATTGGCCACACAAAACCAGAAAGAACTACGAGTGTGTCTCGTCGAAAAATCTGCCGAAGTAGGCGGTCACATTCTATCAGGAGCGTGTGTAGACCCTATCGCTTTGAACGAGCTAATTCCCGATTGGAAAGAAAAAGGTGCGCCGTTTAAGACTCCTGTAACTGAAGATAAATTTGGCTATCTAACGGCTACTTCGAGAATAGCTATCCCAATTTTACCCGGCATGCCGTTGAATAATCATGGGAATTACGTCGTCAGACTGGGCCACGTTGTCAAATGGCTCGGCGAACAAGCTGAAGCGGCCGGCGTAGAAATATATCCTGGCTATGCTGCGTCTGAGATCCTATATCACGAGGACGGGAGTGTAAAAGGTATCGCCACAAACGACGTAGGAATTGCCAAAGACGGATCGCCTAAAACCAATTTCGAGAGGGGCATGGAACTGCATGCAAAATGTACTATATTTGCAGAAGGCTGTCATGGTCATTTAGCTAAACAACTCTTCGATAAATATAAACTCCGCGAGAAGTGCGAGCCGCAAACGTACGGAATAGGATTAAAAGAGATCTGGGAGATCGACCCTGCCAAACACAAGCCCGGTCTTGTCGAACATACAATAGGCTGGCCGTTGAATAAAAATACTTATGGTGGCTCATTCTTATATCATTTGAACGAATCGACACCGACCGTAGCGGTAGGTTTCGTCGTCGGATTGGACTACACAAATCCGTATCTCAGTCCATTTAGAGAGTTCCAGAAGTTTAAGCATCATCCTTCCGTGAAACCGACGTTCGAAGGTGGTAAACGTATAGCGTACGGTGCTCGAGCTCTTTCAGAAGGTGGCTTCCAATCGATACCGAAGTTAACCTTCCCCGGAGGATGTCTAGTTGGTTGTAGCGCCGGCTTTCTTAACGTTCCTAAAATCAAAGGCACACACAACGCGATGAAGAGTGGAATGTTAGCTGCCGAGAGCTCGTTCGAAGTTGTGTTTGATGAGAAAACAAAGTCTGAAACTAAAGGTCTCGAACCGAAGTCATACGAAGATAAAATAAAGAATAGTTGGATCTGGTCTGAATTGAAAGCGGTGAGAAATTGTCGTCCATCGTTCCACTCGGCACTCGGCCTCTACGGTGGAATTATGTACTCGGGAATGAGTATGATCATCAGGGGCAAGGAACCGTGGACTCTTAGCCATGGAGGTAATATACATTTTGTCATTGTTGTGATTAAATATATAAATACCATGCCATGGGGTGTTCAGAATATTCTCATTTTCATTAGGATTGCTGTTTGATAAGAAAATTGCAAACAATATTGAAACTTTAATTTATTGAATATCAAATAAAATGAAATAGAATCAAATAAAAAAATTAGGAATCAAACCGAAAATGTGGAGTGAGAAAAAATGCGATCTTGATTGAAAGTCATGGGTTTTAATCATGTAATATACAGATACTACAGCTAATATAAGTTTCAGTTTATTATTTTACTTGGCAGCATTTTGCAAATATATATATAAAATAAATAATAGGCCTACTATTTTCAATTCTTAAGTTGGTAAATTTCTTTTCTGAAGAAGAAGTCATTTTTCATGTGATAGTTATTATGCAACAATCTCATAATAAGTGTAGTGGTAATTATAACAACACCTTACGAGCACTTCGATGACTTTTCTCTACAAACACATATTTCGATGATGAAACCTATTGTAGGCCTATGTAGGGTAACTATTTTTACATCAATTAAAGCTATTAAGAAACCAATAAACATGATCAACAAGTAAAACCAATTAAATTATAAAGCAATTGAGGTTATCAATGCCGGTAAATTGGTAAGGCAGTGAGTTAATAGATCAAAAATCAATGTGTGTTTAGCTTTCCAGTACCGGTATATCAAACATAAAATCTCGCTCATCTTACAACGCATATGCTGCGTTTTCTTACTTTGGATATTGTCGATGTTTGAATTGATCAACAAAAATATTGGAAATGAATATAGACCTGTTCTAGTTACCGATATCTATATATTACTTACCGATATATTCTGTATTTCAGCTGCGGATCACACTCGACTGAAACCAGCTGCCCAGAGCAAGCCGATTGATTATCCTAAGCCCGACGGACAAATAAGCTTTGACCTCCTGACCTCCGTGTCGCTGACTGGTACCAATCACGAGGGAGACCAGCCAGCTCATCTCACCTTGAAAGATGACTCGGTGCCTGTGAAAACCAACCTTGCTGTTTACGACGGACCCGAAGGCCGATTCTGTCCCGCTGGTAAGTTTACTCACCTATTCTATTTTCATCCTGCTATGTTATATTCTCAATTTTTTCGTGTTGAAATGATGAATTCATCACATGGTTATTGAGCAGCTAAAGCTGGACTTCTATGAATGCGGAATTTGCAAAGCTGATATTTCAGCCGCGTGGTTTCTCAATGTTGAGCTTGACCCGATTTTACCGCTAAGCAAAAGCGAATCACAACCGTGTTAACCACGACGTTGACGCGCCGTTAAAGCCCTATATTCAATTCAATCCAATACACACTGTGTTAATGGAAGTAGGCTACTGTTGAATACATTAAAAATAGTTTTAAATATGCCTATATTAAATGAAACACATTGATATAACACATTTGAAAACATTAAAATATATCGAATAACACATCATTTCAGTTGTTATAAGTTATATCTAGAGATACATGTAAACAACATAGCATCTATTTTTTTTTATTTCTTCTTGTCATTGGATAATAGAATTTGAAAAAGAGCACTTTGGTTCATCTATCATTTTTAGTCATATTGTGCTGAACAACGTTCTGTAAAGAGTATAAACAGTACGGTACAAGTAAAACCAGGATGTAACATATTAGAGCATAGACCTACAGCAGAAACACTCGAATTGATATTTGACGAAGTTATTTTTGCGATTTCCCCCTTAAGTATAGCCCCGCAGGGAATCTTTTGTAATATGGTCATTTTTCGTGTGATTTTTGTGAATTACAAGTAGTTTTGGAGTCTAGTGATTGAACCATCATGGACATTTCCAAAGTTGTTTTAATATTTCAATCGTTATGGACATTTTCGAAGTTATTTTCGCGATTCCTCCCAGCAAAATATTTTATTGTGTGTTTATTCGTAGGTCAACATATATATATATAGGCCTATATATATTTTTAAAGAAGAATAAATTATTGGTGGGGCAGGTGCCCCAACTTGGGATTCCCTACGGGTGCTTTGGACACCCACGGAGTCGGCGCCCCTGGGTAGAGAGATCACTTGTATGTAACAGTAACACTCGATATTTCTACCATCGATTTTTACCTTACCGCGTACCGTTACATACAAATAATATGTGAATTGTGAATGTTTATTATGGATTGACAGTATTTTAATTTATTTTTTAAGTATACTTCTCTGAATGGTGTGAAGCAGTTTCAATAGGCCTACAATATGTTTATCGGAAAAGTCACTACGATCGTTTATATGTCACGTTGACACCCGAACCATCACCTGTGGGTATAGGTTTCCCTTAAGTTGACCTTTTGTTTCACTTTAATGGTTTCGAACTCAACGTAATGAACACTTCAGCGTCAATTCCCTCGAGGGAATTACAAACATTGTAATCTGTTATTTCCACCTGTAATCGGATAAACCCCGTACTTTCGTTCTCCCTATCCAAAGCGCCATAAGCATTTCAGCTGGCTGGTTGTGAATTGTGATGCTTATCTGTCATAATTGGCAATGAAATTTTCAATTTACTGTTTGGAATTAGTTGGCCACTGATGTGTATGTGTACACATGTACACATATGTGTACATACATGAAACCGGTATGAATACAAAGTAATTAATTGGAACTGTCATATTTGAAATGCTACCCAGGCTATAGAAAGTAAAAACATGTCCTCACAAATCAGGTTTAGTGTGCATGTAAATAGATGGCAAGTCAACTTTTTTATTTTTTATCAACATCCACACTTGGTACAAAATCATTGTTCCTCAATTGAGGCTATGATTGGGAGGTAGGCTCTTTCAGACTGGGCACCACAAGGGCAATCTTACCACCCCCAAAAAAGTCAATAATAAATGATTCAATAAACAATAAATCTTGAGATCATAATTTCAGAGATAGTTAACAATCTAACATTTACATGGGGAGAAGAAATCTCAAATAATCAAATCTTATTATTATATCTTCTCATTATTTTGATCTTCATTTTCTTATCATTCTTGAAGTCTTCCGTTTTTTTTTCTTCATGTATTTATTATAATATTGGTCATTTATATTTTGTATTTTTTTCATATTGCTCAATTTTGTTATATATTCTTTTCCATTTATTCATCAGTCTGTTCCTTTTCTATTTCTTATTTTAGGTCAAGTGATCTGTAATTTTAAGATGCTTCCCCTGTAGAAAGTCCAAACCTGTCGGCACAAATCAGGTTTGATGGGATTTAATAGTCGGATTAAAATTAATCCCATCATATACTGAAGGTAATAAGTTGCATGCAATTCACCTTTATTTGGCGGCTGTTAATTCTACTTTTCAAGTTATATCATCGTTAGAGTTGATGGAATAATATATGTAGGCAAACGGTAGTTCTCGCTAGACTGGTAACTGACTGCTAGACGCAGGATAATGTACCGCTACCGACGTTCTGTGAGTACGTCATGTATATGTATTTTCAGGCAAATTGTCATTAATTACTAATATATAAATCAGGTGTACAGTATTTATTTTGTGCATAGTTAGATGAGCGTAGCGAACTCTCCCATTTTACCTATCGAAAAAAACGGTTAATAAGAGTAGTTCATCTGTAAGAAGAAAAGGTAAAACAAAAACAGGCACATAATTCGTACGTCATTCATTCGACTGAATAGCTTTTCCTATACCAGTACTCATTCTTTCCCTATGGATAATGTAATGTGGATAATTTAATCTATGCGGTGTATTTCAGTCACCATGTTGAAAACAGCACTAGGCTAGTTTCACATACATGTAGACCTAACACATTACAATCAACGCTGCCAAGTTTACATTTATAAACCTGTTGAAAAAGTTGGAAACTTTGGCCTCGACGTTTGTTTTATATAGAACTTTTTATTTTTCAAATGAGATCCAATTAAAACTAGTCAAATACTTTTTACATAGTTCTCTTTTTCCATTTATGGTTACAATGTTTTTAATTAAAAATCTAGCTTTTGATAAAAGTCTCCCTGGTGGCTCAATAGCGGGTTATAACGTGAATGGAAATCATAAAGAATCGTATGAATAGGTACTGCTAACTAAATCACGCCATTGTGTATTTCGTAACATAATTATACAGCCAAGAAGAATATTGGTACTGTAAAATGCTCCCCTGGTTCTGCTCTATTCATGGATTTTGCAACTAAAGTGAGACATTTATTCATGTTTGAAGGAAGTGAATAATAGTTTTAACCATAATGATGATAATAATAATTATAATCATAATAATGATAATAATTGGATGAGCAAAGCAAAGAATGAATTCCCCATTTTTTTCATCTGCTCCACAGGTCAAACGAAAGCACAAATTCAGTTGAAACTTGGCATACACAATTGTCATAATCTAAATCGATACTGTATAGTTTTGAGGCGCAATCGAGTTCACCACTTCTGAGAAAACCCATAAGAATATCCCAGTGGTTGAAAATTCGGAAAAAATATTTCCTTCGAATACATCATAATTTACACAGAATTTTAATATAATAATGATACACATTATTCCGAAGTTTTACATACATCGGGTCAACGGTTTTGATAATAAAAAAAAAGGATAGTGTAATTTTTTACATCAATAAACCCATTAGGAATGAGCAACATAGTCTAACCAATTAAACTGTATAATAATTGAAATGAGCAATTATTAAAACAGGAAGGCAGTGACATAATTTTTTGAAACTCGAGATTCATTGATAATTATATATACATAGGACTACATCCGTTAAAATTATTATCTTTTTTCGAAATATGTATATGATTTAAAAAAAAACACATCAATCAGGGTCCTAACCCCTAAAGATGTAACCAACTCACTCGTACTACAACGTCATCTGAATACCAGCTATATAGTAACTACATGCCTAGCATCAATAACCCCTTTCCGTCCACGTCCCAACTCTCGTCAGTGTGAGAAAACCAGCCTATCTCTCAGGCGCGTCACGATCCTAACTCGACCACCCCTCTTCATCCCGACCCGTCTAACATACCGTAATGTGAAATTGTCCACACAAGGGGATAAGGCTTCTCCAACTGCCATGACGTCATTCAGTTTCTTTGTCCGTGTCCCCTTGTATGATGAATCCTCCCAGCCAGTCATCATCCGTTCGAAAAGTTGTGGTCGGTGATTCGAAAACTCTTCAGTTCTACGCATGTTCAATTGATTGTAGGGTTAAGGCGGACCCAGTCTCTATGGGGCAAAAAGTTCCCATCAAGAGGATTCAATAGATATGAAACTTATACAGTCTGTGAAAGTAATAATAATAATTTATTTTCCACAGTATACATTGGTCATTTTATGTTTCGTCATATGTAAATAGTCCTAAATCTATTTACAGGGGGAAATCTAAGTAGTTTTACAGTAGAAACTATTTTTATTAGAAAATTCTTCATTTACGAGAAGAAATTTCACTTCCGCACGGAATCGTCTTTGATTAGTAATACATTTCAAATGGATGCAAAATTAACTTACATCGTAAGATGCAGCTAATATAATATGTCGAAAATACTAGTGTCTGGTGAAATGGTGATGTAAGCTTGTAAGCTCATCCGCTGAAGCATTAAGACTTCTGTTGGTTTAGGAAACGTACGAAGTCGAAAAACAAATATCCAATTTGGTTCAGTCCGTTTCCAAAGAGCAGGCTCTACTGCTCTCTCAGGGCATTTCTCGACGGTTAGATCAGGGGTTCGCGCGCGGAACTGTCATTCAGGAGGCATGTGTTCGATTACCGTGCGAGGCCACGGCCTTGTCTTTATCAGTTCCCACTGTCTGATATGTCCTTCTGATGAAACAACATTGCGTATCTTCTCATCACTTCTTTATTCATTCACAGATGCCAATGGATCTTGGTTAGAATGCGTCGTTACACATATATTTTCATTTATCAACATCAAAACTTGAGACAAAGTCATTTTTCCTCTAAGGATGAAAGGTAGGATTGTTCGGACGGGGCACAACAAGGGCGATCTTACCAACCCGAAGAATAATAAAAATAAGATGACTCATTTTAAAAACAATTAATTTTGAGGTAATTATTTCCGGGAGAGTTTTCAATTCAAACAAATTAACATTGGTGAGATAAATTTCACCAATCTTAACTCATCATATCTTAGTATATCAACTTGATATTCTTCTTGAATTCTGTTTTCTCATTTCTTCTTTGTTATTGTATTTATTACAATATTGGTGATTTTTTCTCGATTTTTTCTCGAATGAGCGGGTGATAATGAAACCACGATAAAGTGATGATAGGTGAAAGGACGTTCACAAAAAAAAATCATGCCTTATGCGGGACTCGAACCCTCGCCCAACGGTGACCAGTTTCTACCGCTAGCGATAGTTGACTGAGCCACCTGGGCGGCGATACGATGGTTCGAAGAGATTGTACGTCTAAAACGTTATCTATCGTGTCACATGTTATAGATATAGGCCTTGTGCGGAAGTGGTTTTATTTCCATCGAGTGTTGCCTTTGCGATGGTTGAGCGAGTAAAGCGTCTTTTGCCTCACTTCATATCGACTAGTGATTTTGCCATCTCTCGTGTAATATCAGATCACCCACCCCTAGTCTCGTCCACCCCCCAATGCTCACGCCTCTTTGCAGCCCCTTATCGAGTATTCTGTTTCTCCGCCGTAAGGCCCATTCACAATGTAACACTAACGCGAGAAATGTTTGTCTTGAGTATTTCACAACCACCACTAACGTAAAGATGAACTTGAACTTTGGCTTTCATGTCGATATTACTTTGAAAAATGAAAATCAGCCAATAGGAAACTTTCGGCACATAGAAAGACAAGTGGCGGGTAAACTGAACTTCCTGGACAGGTCGCCAGATTTGTGTTGACGGTAAAGAGTCCATGGGAGTCGATTTAGCGGAATATCAGTTTTTTGTTGATAACTTTTGAACGGTATGAGATATCGAAATTCTGAAAACGAGGAAACACAGATATTTTTAATACCTTTAAGATGATGTAAATGATAATTATTTATCTCACATCGCGTGACAGTCATGCGATTTGAGGTAAATAGTTATTACACCACCTTGAAGGTATTGAAAATATCTGTATTTCCTCGTTTTCAGAATTTCGATATCTCATACCTTTCGAAAGTTATCACCAAAAACTGATATTCCGTCAAATCGACTCCCATGGACTTTTAATGGTGCAGTGCAATGACAATAACCTTGAATTGTGATTGGCTAATATTTTCATGTTTTACTTTACCGATGATGTGTTCTGTTCGGATCACAGGCAATTTGTATTTCATGTTCTCGTCATACGTTAGGCGTTAATGTTACGCATTGATGTTAGTATCGTGTTTCATTGTGAATGAGCCTTTACTTCCACGTATTTATCATTGATCACGTCTTCTCGCTTATGGAACTGGATAACAATGGACTACACAAAAATTCAACCAACCCCTATAGATAAAACAAAGGGTGATAATATGTCAGTTTAAAAAACTGAATAACCTCATAACTTCCAATTAGCTTCGTTTGGTTACAATTTTTTGTTTGAAGTTACATCTGTTTTTATACAGTTGGCAATTTCTTCAGTATTATTTATTGGGACTATCCAACTATTACCACTCTTTTAAAAGGGAACGTTTGAATTATCAGTTCATACTATATAAGCCTATTGTCTTGTCTAACAGATGATGAAAAAATGATAATTTAATAAAAGGCGTAGTCTATCTATCGTATCATTATGCCTTATACCAATACCGCATTATTTGCTGCTATTTGGGGTACAACGCTTGCATAGGTGCGTGCGCACAGGGTTCGTAGAGACGGCCTAGGCAGTAGAGCCTATCTAAGCCTGTATAAGCCTGTCTAATCCTATCTCATACATCACTAGGCACACTGCATATTTTATCCTAAATTACCTCTTTTTAACAAATTATATCAGAATAACATTTCTTGCACTAACTCGATTCCTTCAAACCTAGAAAAATCACTTTAATACATTTCAGTTTTAAAATTTTGATGTCCTGCGCACTCCCCTGATGCTGAGCAATGTGTGTTCTACTTTTTATTGAAACCCGCCAAACACTCGTTTCACAAGCAGTAAACGGAACATTTCATTTCGTCAGCCTGTATACAAGCACGGCCCTTCCACCAAAATACAAACTTTTGCGGCTGCTTTCGCGGCTGATTAATTATTCGATTAATTGTTGCTTCTTGTCATTTCGTGAATCGTTTTCAAGTTTGAAGTGAACCCCTTGAGTTGGGGCGAGGGGTTGCAAGAAGCAAATATTTATAACCCCTATATGTTGGCTATCTACGTAGTTTAAACATAATATTTCTTTCGTGAAATTCACAGGTGTTCTCTAGCGTGATTATTATTTGATATAATAATTTTATTAGATTACATAGATTATATAATAGTATATAATATGTATATTGAAAATTAATACTATGATGTATTGCATATATATATATATATATATATATATCCGTATGTATCATTAATATACCCTTCCAAAAATATGAATTAATTTGAAAACCTCTCATCTCCGTGTTCATGTAGGTTGCAGACTTTGATATGTAAATGTGCCTCGAGTGGTAATAAACCCGCCATCACGAAACCTCCCCCCCCCCCCTCTCCAAGTACCGACAACTCTCCTGTCCCACGATCTCACCACCGCCACCCACGGTTCGTCACTATTTGCACAGTACATCCATCATTTCATCTCCCATCGTTCGGCATGGTTTCAACGCCTGCATCGGGGTACACGGTTTATTTATTCAACCACAATATGTATACAGGGTCGTCGTTAGGATTTGTGTATTTGGGGGGGGGGGGGGGCCAGGTTGGGCACTAGACGCGCGCTAAAATGGGGTCTGGAGCCCCACAGTGAATTTTTTGTACCATTTTCAAAGTGATTTTGTCGATTTACAAGCAATTTGGGAGGCAAATAATTGAATCATTATGGATATTTTCGAAGTTCTTTTCAATAATTGAATCATGCAGATTTTTTAGCCATTTTGCGATTTACCCCTCCCACCAAAGCCCCGCAGAGAATTTTTTGAAATATGGTATTTTTTAAGTAATTGTGGCGATCTACAAGCAGTTTTGGAGGGTAATAGTTGAACCATTATGGACATTTTCGAAGTTATTTTCTATGTTAGCATTCTGGACATTTTCGAAGTTATTTTCGTGATATCTCCCAGCAAAATATTTCATTCTGTGTTATTCGTAGGTCAACATGAGTCAACATACATAGGCCCATATATATTTTTTTGTAGAAGGATGAATTATTGGTGGGGCGCAAATGACGACACATATCGCAAATGAGCCTCACCTTGGACCCCCTAACGACGTCCCTGTATGTATACAGTGTTAAAACACTACCACATTCCCGTTATGACGAGGCACTTTTGTGCCAATGAATACAACTGGATATAGTGTTATATTTTTCAATTTAAATGGGCTGGTGACAATTTGGCGCCCTTAGAATTTGGCGCTCTAAGCCCGGGCCTCGTGGTTGTTATGTCCTGCGCACCGTCTTCCTGCGCAAGGCCATGATATGTGTGTATGACGTCAGTGACTGCCGGGTTTGTCATCTGAATCAGCTGCGCACGACACTGCTACTTACTGTCTGTCACAACACGCCGCCTATCTACCTGTGGCTTGACTCATCGCGTCACGTGACTCGAAGATCGCGTCAGCGGGCGTCGTTTTAGAATCTAAATCAGTTAGTTATTATTAATGATGGTATGTTTCACCGTCGCTGGTGATTAGCTGGCATATTAAACGCGGAACATTTCATTTGGATGATGGTAATACACAAATCTGACGTCAGATTAGAATTATAGGGCATGTCTGATGTTACGTATGCGATTAGTCCATTAGGCCCTTTAGCACTGTTGATATTTTTGTTCGGATTTGGGCAAGTGAAGATCCTGAACACTAGAATAAGGCGTGCCCAGTCTCCACAGGGGAAAGCGTTCCCGCCAGGGTGATTTCACAGGTATAGATGCTTATCAAACTTGAACAGTGCTACACACAAAATTAACAAATACGTCATACGATGTAGGCAATTTGTGGAAAATGCTATTGAGTCAAATTTGATAACAACAAATGTGTAAAGTTCAGTTGTATGTAACAGTAACACTTGAAATTTTTGACATCGATTTTTACCTCACCGCGTTCTTCTCTATCCCCGCCCCAACCCCTCACCCCCACCCCCCTTTCTCGACAGAAGATTCTAGGGCTCGCTCCTAGAGCTTTCTCGCGCCTTGCCTTGCGTGATTTGGAAAAAATATCACATTTGAAAATATAGCAATGAAAAATGTTGTAAATTTTTTAATGTTTTGTTCTTTGAAATTGTGAATTTGTATTATTTACAAATCACAACAAATTATAAATTGGCGTCATTTAGGCGTATTTTTTATTTTATACAAGTACATTGTATCATTTTCTACAACTATAATAAAGTACAATAGGTATACATTAGTTTTTTTATTTATATAGAGAATATTTTATAACATTTTGGGTATTTAAAATTGAAATATATAATTCGTTACTAAACGTACTTGTATGGGTATGATGAATTTAGCTGCTTCCAGACAATTTTACAAACGATTATAAAAAAATTCAACGGTAAAATCTTTTGTTTCCCTTGTTATTCACATTTTACTTGCTAACAGATGGTTCTGTCGTATAGGAAGCTTTCCATCCCCCATCCCACACCTCTTACCCCTTGACTCACTCTGTATGAGTCATATTTAATCAAGATTACAGAGATTTCACGATAAAACCGTTCTGTCCATCGCTCGTTGACATGGCGATGAAATCCAATTAAATTCCGCTCTCTTGCATATATAATGATTTCTACGCGAACACAAAACTCTGTTAAAACTGGCTAATGACGTCAGTAGGTTCATTAATACTGGCATCTTGATCCATACCGCACCGACGATTCGCTGCATTCGCTTTTATAAAAGAGCATGTGAACATAAATGTCTGTGATGTGATTTTATCGAGATATCTTCATGTAATGTTTATTTTACGTCGACTGATGGGAAATGCTATCTAATGCTCAATTTTAATAACATTTCATCATCAGCGAATTATGTTTTGGCATTTGCTCTTCATTATTATCTAGATATTATATAAATCTATGACGTCTGTAGAATGTTCATTGTGTTTTATATTGTATTGCCTTGTTGGTATTGTATATTGTCTTGTGTGTAGTTGTTAAAAATGAATAATATTTAGTTTTTCAAGAGCAGGTTGTACCAACTATGAATTACGTATTAATTGATTAGTTATCAGTTTTGGTACGAAAAAACATATAACCAAGGTGGGCAACAAGTTAATTTGTTGATTTTTGCTTATTTCAGTAGTTGTCAGTTGGTATTTGTCTGGACCCTTACGTAATAAATCACTTGAAATTACGTGCTATATATATACCTATATTTTTTTTTCACGCGATTGTTCTACAGAAAAATCGGTTAGACCGTTTACTCGGGAAAAAATCGGAAAATTTGGAGAATCCCCAGACGGATAATCCGGGGGAAATTACTTGAATTTTTTTTTTTCAAAAGCTCTCATTTCTACTGAATATAAAACAAACCATCATACACATTTTCGCGGATTTTTACTATAATCTGAAGATAAATAACGAAGAAAATGCAATAAAAGTGAACATTTGATTGAATATTAGGATGAAAAGTTATGCAAGTGGTTGCATCATATTCATAAACATGCATCAGATTGTAATCTATACAAATCAACAGGTAGAGTTCTTGAAAATTTGAGGTAATCCAAGGTCTGTAGATATAGATTGAGCTGACAGTAATTTTTCATTCTAGATATCCATACTTCTAAGCTCATCTTACAATGCATATACTGCGTTTTCCTAGTCAAGGATAAAACATCAAGTGTACCCTTCCTTGTGATGCATTAGGTCCGGCCAAGGCCGTCTCTGCGTACCCTGTGCAGCATATGCATTGTAAGATAAAAAACATGACACTTTGCTGGAGCTCATATAATTAGGCCTATCTTCAGTACACACCAGTCCTCGGCCATATTTCAGGACATGAAAAGACCCTTCATTTTATTTCCAGGTGTTTACGAGTACGTTCCTGCTGAAGACGGCAGCGGCCAGCGACTTCAGATAAACGCGCAGAACTGCATCCACTGCAAGACGTGCGACATCAAGGATCCGACGCAGAACATCAACTGGGTGGTGCCGGAAGGCGGTGGAGGACCTGCGTACAACGGCATGTAATACCAACCTCGCGGGGAGAAATTCACCGACTGTGATTGACGACGACTGCTGCCTCTACGGTGGGTACTTATTTTATGTTACATTCTCTTGGCGTAGGTTCGTAATCTTTGCAGCTCTGCGGCTCTGCCTGATTTTGTCTTTGTGTATGAGATATTCGAGACAGTTTTTGCAGATTTACTTATTGTTTAATTGGGCCTTAGGCCCTATACAGAAATTGAAGGTTTAATTTAAAATTATCTTTGTTCTCCCCAAATTAAAATTTTGATATCTTTTATCGTTTGAAAGTTATCAACAGAAAGCCAATATTTCACTAAATTGACTCCTGTGCACTCTATAATCGGATTAAGAAAACAGACATTTATCGCCTCCAAATAACACTAAACTAACTGAAGACTAACTAAAAGGTTTGTTTCTTCTGTTTTCAGGGTTTGAAGTTTTCAGAGGTATAATTCATCAAAATATTTTACTCGGATTGTGCCATTATGTATAGAGAATGATTCAGCTATGTTGCAATGTTAATTTGAATGTTTTATTTCATAAAAATTGTATATAATGTAACGTTAATGGAGATAATTATTTTTATACAAACCATTTTGTTTCTACCCTTTTCTCATCATTTTTTTTATCTACAAGTAGGAATTTGATTAACGGTACTCTATAAATGCAGAGAATCTGTATTATGATTTGTGAGACCTGAGATAGCAAGTTGGAGATAAGAAACAACTTGTGGCAAATTTTCTTCCAGTTTTCTACAATAATAATAATAATAATACATTTTATTGTAATTTTTTTATTTTACAGTGTAAAATATTTGACATGTCATTTATATATACTAAAAGATAATTAAATTTGATCTATTCTAGCATTCAATGTTTGAATTATTGACAATTTTGAAAATTCAAATCTTTCAATACAGTTATTAACGCAAATATGTAGTCAAGGCACTTCTGTTTATTATTATCTCAAGGAACGATACAGTGCTCTTTTTTTAATTTAGGACTTCCAATTAATACATATTTATATAGTAGGTCTAATAACATATTATATAAAATGAAAATTCTTTCAGTTACTCTTGAAAGCCAAGTCAGATGATTATTTCAATAAATCTATTATGGAGAGCAATAAGCCAATAAAACTAATGATCTCGTGCAATGAGCATAGTAATTCGTGTTCGGATGAACTCTTGGAAATTCTTCTCGTACGAGTAGAACTAGAAGCAACTGTCTCATTGATCCTCGACTCGTTATAGACCTATCAAGTCCATAGGTGTGCCCAAACCAAAGACGGCCCAGACTGTACCTAATTCTGCACAAAGCAGGTTACACTGAATATTTTTATCAAAAATTATCTTCAATGCAGACCACTTTCTCGGACCGACGTAATTCCAACAAATCTATAAAATCACTTTAAATAATTGAAAATTCCAAAAGTTCTCCTGCGAGGCAAAATGGCAGCCTTCCCTATTATCAGCTTGTGAATCTGTACCTATTGGTTTTATTTTATTTCGGTTAGGGTGTAGCCCAAATATTAACCAGAGCAATTATCTTTATCGGCCCTGTTATTATTTAGGTATTTGAATTTGAATCTATGTATAATTATGTTTTCATCTCACAGATTCGTTCAAGTTGCCACTAATAAAGCGAGAGTATTCGTATAATTATGGGATACCACCTAACCATGCATATTTCGCGTGAATAAATAGCTTGCCTAGAAAATGCATTCTTAGTGTATTGTGAAGGGCCATTTACCTATTGAATAGCCCTTGCACGCCCAAGTTAAGTATAAGTTAAGTTGAGGTAAGTTAAGACTAGACTGAGTGCCTTATTATCATAGCAGACCCTAGCTTAGTCACCTGCACAAGCTGTTTCTGTTGTGTAACTGGACAAACTAGAGTATTGGGATGATTAATTAGGTCAAAACAAAAGAATTGGGAATGTCACAGAGTTGATACAAATTATACTACATCACTGGAAAATTGCTAAATAGAGCATGAAAATATTTACATTTTCTACGTCCACGGTTTGTTGTACTCAATTCAGTAAATAAAATAAATATATTTCCTCTTTGAAATAATGAATTTTTAATGGAAAACTACTATTCTTCTATTCTGTGTCATGTGTTTTATCAAGCATTAATAAATACATTCTAATGCAAAAGAAATCTTTGTATTATCTGTATATAATATTATCTGTGTGTGTGAATATATATATATATATATATATATATATATATATATATATATATATATATATATATATATATATATATATATATATATATATAGAGAGAGAGAGAGAGAGAGAGAGAAACAATTCTAACATTCACGAAATCGACTTGAACCTTCTTACCAAAGACCTTATTATATAACCTGCTTCTTACTATCTTGATATCCTATATTTTATTCCTGACTTCTTATTTTTTCTTCTTTCAAACCCTAAAACCCTGAAAGACCAATTGATAGTATAGCATAAATTATTCCCAAAGATCCAAAAGCTTCCTTGAGATGAATTTTTTCCAAGGTAACTTATAAATGAACTTATATTTATATAAATAATTTATGAACAAATATATTGAACAGTTCCAGCCATAGGGGTTGAAATTGATTTCTTTCTTCTTGGTTTTTGTATTTATCACAATATGGTTATTTTTGCTGAGATTTATGTATTTGTATTTGTTGAGTTGGTTTATTAATTTGGATTTTTTTGTATCAACTACCCATTTATCCATTCATTTTCATTTTACATTTTCATCATATCATTTTATCATATTTTACATTTTATTTCATTATGTTTAATTAGATTATTCAATTCATTCATTTGTTTCTTGTTTCTGTACCATATGCAAGAACACTCGCATGTAGTTATCGACTATTAATTTTGAATCAACTATTTGAAACGGGAGCCTTTGACTGTCAAAGCTCAAAAGGCTCGTATTTGGTTAACGCTCGCGTTCTGTATTTTCTGCAGGACTCCCTTACTGTGAAAGTTGATTGGTAATTATCGTTATATGTTATTGTGCAACACAAACAGCATAGAAACAAAGCTTGTTTGAAGGTGGTTTCCAGTTGCAAAATATGTTCTCATTGGTACCTGGATGCCTGTCTAGTTGAGAGCTACGCCTACTAGATAGGCCCCATGTATGTCATTCGCCAAATCGCGCATTTTAACTCTGACCGCGCACGATCATTAAGCATTAAAGCGTCCCCAGTCTCCATAGGGCAAAAAAAAAGTTCCCGCCAGGGTGATTTCACCCTGTAAATGTATGTAAATGATCATTGAACTTCAACAGTTCAAGATACAAAATTAACAAATACATCACAAGATGGAGACGATGTTTATAATAGAGGTGGAAAGATCACTTGTATATAACTGTAACAATTGAAATTCTTGCTATCGATTTTCAACACACTAGCACTAGTATCTAGCACACTGAACCGTCATTCAGGAGACCGTGATTCGATTACTGCTATGGTCGACCATCATAACAGAGCTTTTCGTGGTTTCCCTCTGTCGTTCCGGTCAGCAACGACCGACTCCTTCCTACTATCCAAAAACACATAATAAAATAACCTTCCATCTTGTCCAGCAATCGTGAGCGTTGAATTTCTCATTGCAAAGCGTTATATCTTAGCAGCATTCATCGCAGCATCGGTCTACGTCATCACACGCGGACGTTGTTGTTGTTGTTGCGCGCAAGCCTGAAAAAAAAACCAACTTAGTCAACTTAGTCCAAATAACTTAGTCAACCTAAAGTAACTATAACTAACCTAAACTAAACAAACAAATATCCTAAACTAAACCTACATCCATTCCGACGAATAGCCACTTCGTTATTCATAATCTGAATGCCGGTAGGTTATTTATTATGACAACAACAATGTACCACATTTGTTAACATTAAATGAACCAAATTGAAACCAGTGTGCTGTGTGTGTACTGTATGTACGGTAACCCCGGGGCTTGTACAGGTAACCCTACTATTCCACAGTAGGCCTACTAGTTTATACAAAATGTGATGCTTCGCTGTTATCGAATATCGTGTGTTATGAAATGAATTAATAATGTATTAATTAATAAATCACAAACGATTGATTGTGCTATACCTGCAATAGACGAGCTGGAAAGTGAAGGCCTAAGCGATACTAGATCGGATAACTGACACAATCGTATACACATCAATATCCCTTTTCCCGGGAGTGAATGTTTTTCTAATAAAATGTGTGGAAAAGCACGGGGTGTGCACAGGATATTTCAATAGGTACGGCCCATTACGAAAAATTTAAAATATTTTTTCTAGTAAATCTGTAAATTTATGAAGAATATACATGATTAGATGTTATCCCATTGATACTCCAAAGTATCTCGATATGCTCATTTTATTGGTGGAAACGAAAGCTGAGCTTTAAAAAGATACATAGGCCTATTACATTTACGTTCAAATACGAAGATACTAACAGGACTGATGAAAGTAATAGCTGTCCCCTCTTGGACAACTCCCCGAAATTATTATACCTTGAGAATTGTTATTTTCCCCGAAATTATTATACCTTGAGATGTATCGTTTGTAAAATGAGTAATTTCATTAAAATTATTCTTCGGGGTAGGAAGATCACCCTTGCGGTGCCCCGTCCGAATGATCTTACTTTTAATCCATATCCTTAATTGGGGAACAATGTTTTTTTTCATCAAGTTTCGACGTTGATGAAAAAAAATTAGCTAGAATCTACGCTAGAATCAAGGGGACAAACTTTGGGGCAAAAATTCCAGATAATATATTGATTATAAAAACGAAAACATACTAATCTAACCCTACTAAGAGCTGGTTGTAGCGTTAACCGTACCAAGAGATAGCTGAATATTAATACTTGGATCATTAGTCAAAGTACGAATATAGAATACGTAACCAAGGGTGATTTCGAGTAAAATCACTAATTATCGGTTGGTACAACCGGTTTAATTCAACGACGTCTAAATTTTAGTCCGGTTAACAAATCTGAATTGCTCCTTGAGTGTGTCAAGAGACACTAGTCAACTATTTTGTTGTTAGTGGATAGCGAGAACAAGGAAGGAAGCTGTCGTGTCCACTGCTCATTGAGTGCTGACCAACAAGGGTTGTCTCCTTAACTACGACTCGGGGGGACCGATCTATCCTCGCTGAGAAGAAGCTCTGTAGCGGTACTCCACCTTAATTAGCAAGTCACTTCGACACTGTTGACCCCGTATCGTAATTAACTTTCAAATTCCAAAACCAAACTATACTAGACTACTTGAACGGTTAAGGCGTCCTCAGTCTCTTTAGGGAAGAAAGTTACCACCAGGGTGATTTCACAAATAAGTTTATAATTGAACATGATACTTCAACAGTGCAAGATACAAAAAGTACATCACAATTTGCAGACAATATTTGACTAAAATGCTAATGTCTGAAATTGTATAACCAATGTGGAAAGATCACATATATGTAGCAGTTTAACACTCGATACATTATCGTCCGCTCATTCGTACCCCCGTATAACCTAGCTGTTGGTAGGGTCGTTAAGCAACATTAACAAAAAAAAAATCGATATTTTTGTCATTCTTTTTCACCTCGCCGTATACCGTTACATGTATATAACGTGTAACATATCGTGAATGTTCATTATGTATCGACAATATTTTAAAAGCTACTCCTCTGAATGGTGTGAAGCAAATACACTACAATATGTTTAAACGGACTGTTCCTACAATTGTTTATATGTTACATTTACATTGAAAACGTTACGCTATGAGTGGGATCTCCTTAATTAGCAAGTCACTTCGGCATTGTTGACTTGACTCAAGATCCCGTTTTACGATCAACTTCCAAATTCCAAAACCAAAATCTCTACTCGACTACTTGAACGGGTTATCGTCTACCTATCGAGTTTACTGTCGACTTGAATTTATAAGATTATACCAAGGTAGCGTTCTACAAAGGTGAGTGGGAAGAGGTTGGAACTTTAAAGTTAGTTCAAGCACGTTTTACCTAAATAAGTAAAATAGTAAACTTCACAGTTTAATTGGAATTCTCTAGTCCCAGAAACAACACAAAATAGAAATTGAGTTACATTATTAATGCACATGTCTACGGAGTAATACACTCATGATTAACATGGAACTGGGTTAAAATTTTAGTCGGTTATATAAAGACATGAATCAAAT
This sequence comes from Brachyptera putata, assembly GCA_907164805.1. Lineage (NCBI taxonomy): Eukaryota > Metazoa > Arthropoda > Insecta > Plecoptera > Taeniopterygidae > Brachyptera > Brachyptera putata. Next base: position 15,858,023 of record OU015468.1, on the reverse strand, counting down.
TTAAGTTATTGAGAATGTCTTGACTCGCTAATCGAAATGAGTATGTAATAATAACAGATGTCTAAAAGCATTCTTAATATATTTTCATTATTCATTGATTCAGATATAATTCCACAACTTTCAAAAAATAATGCTAGACAATCATAATGGCATTTCATGAACCAAATTTTTGAAGATACAGAACGAGAAAGAAATTGTATTCTCTCTTCATTCCAGTTATCTTTTAATCACTAAAATACTACCCTCGAAAAGAATGTAATAAATATAACATTCCTTTAGCCTGACAGGTCAATCGTAGAAGCGACTGCCACACGCAATTGTTCAATAGCAAAGTCGTAAAAGTGAAATAGATCGTCTCCCGTCGATACAACATAAATAAATAAATAACGTGTTGTCCCACAGTCTTCTCGCTATCGCCTGCGATACTTGTGAATGCAGCCCGCGTCTCTCGGGTGTAAGATGGGTTGCCCTGCCTGAGCTCTTCACGCGATCCCTGCTGCTTGTCTAGCGAGGTATAAACTGGAAGATTACAAACTAGTCTGTTGAATATTTCATTAGAAATTAATAATTAAAATGAAATTAGCTGTTAGTTATAATACGTGAATTAGGTTTCAACGCTCTACAGTATCTCATGTTTGTCGTCAACAAAACTTACGGAGCCAATATGTAATTTGTTTGAGGACAATGTGTTTTGAGGACAATTTGTTTGAGGAAAATTTGAGCTGTGGGGTAGAAATGGTAGGCATATCTAATTTATATATATCTACGCACTTATCTAATGGGAAAATATTCATATGAGCCGAGCGAGTCACTGCGATTGTTTATATGTCACATTGATACTAAAAATGTTACACTCTGGGTAAACCTCTTAATTGATATGTTCTCGATTAACCAATAGTGATCGTCGATCGTCAGTGACGTAATAACGGAACCTGGTTACACTATCTCGCCACAAAATATAATACAGAAATGAAATCACAAGTTTTATCTTTTCTAAGTCAGTTAACCAACTCACTTAGTCTTGACTATGACCCTTAGCTAAGCGTTAGATCCTCCAGATAGGTCGTGTGTAGTTAAATTGGATCAAGAAACGTGGTGAGTAAACAGCGTTCAAAGTTCGGTCATTTCAGGTCAAGGATTAGACTGTTCGTGGTTAAACCAAATCACATTATGAATTAATGCCCAAACTTCCAGAGACATGTACACAGCCCTTACATTAAACCCGATTTACTACCCCTGAAAGATAACAGCCAACAGCTAATATAAAAAAAAATACTAAAAAAGTTAATAATTTGGTTCAGTCTACAATAATAATAAAAACGTGTGATGTTGATACGTTGTGTTTATACTTACAAAATAATAAAAAAAAATTGAGAGAGAAATATGAGATTATGGATTTATAAAGTGGATATACACGAAGAGAATGTTGTTTCTCGTGCCAAGGATTATATTTTTTCTCTGGTAAAATGTGAACTTTATGAAAATTATATCGAAAACCTGAATGCCTACAGGTATATAACTTTTTCGCGAACTTTTTGAAAATGAAATAAAGTAAAACAGATGCTACGTCCGTGCTGGTTGAGACGATGTGAGCCTGACTTATCCAGATTTATACGCACCTTCTTCCAGGTAGTGCTAAATATAAAACAAAATGTGAATGAACAAAGAAAAAATAATACTTTTTCTGTTTTCATTGAAATGTATACTGTTAACTTTTTTAACATAGTCTTAGAATTGTTTTGATGTTATGCCATGGGTTTTCAGTTCATTTTGACAAGTAGTTCATTTTACGTTTCTTTCTGCGTGGTTCTGTTGATAGTTAGACATTTTAAAATCATGTCTGCTGAAATTTGATGCATATATCGCGTTTTCAGGGATTCGAATACCGGAATTTCGTTTTTTTGATGATAAGTTTTGAACGGTATGAGATATCGAAATTCTAATGAAGAGAAACATAGATATTTTCAAGATGATGTACGTAATAACTATTCATCACATATCGCCTAATTGTCACGCGTATACGACTAAAAAAAAATGCTTCAACCGTTTACGCCTGACAATTATGTGATAGGCCAATGAGATACTTACACCATCATGAAGGTATTGAAAACATTTGTGTATCCTTTTCATTAGAATTTCGATATCTCATACCATATCATCAAAAAACTGATATTCAGCTAAATCTACTCCCATGGACTCTTAAAAGCTGTGAACCGGGATACGAACCGGGTTTCCCAATGATAGCTACGACGGTGCGTCACTTGAGTGAAGCCTCAACTCAAGTCCCAGGATGATTCACCTTTTGATGCAAGAAAATAAATGATTCGTGGGATTGTTTTGTGTTCAGACGTAAGTCTTCTGCGTCAGATCTCGACTATCATCTGCACACCTATCTATACTTGCATCCACGAAAAGAGAAAATCGTCTACCAAGAACCAACATTATACAAATCATGGTTATTTAGTTCAGCTGGTTTATTTTCAGGCAATGACGATTTTTCAGGACCAAGTTTACTTTATGTAACGGAAGTGCATTTTTTAGAAGCCTTGAATTTACAAAGCTGAAGCGAGAATAGTTCATTTGCGATTTTTTTTCACGTTTATTCAGTTGGTAGACTGGCCTTCTTTCATTGACACAAGTAGGTATATATGTATTCGAAGTGACTATTCGTGGGACCGAAAGTAGGGTTTAGATTTGTTTTCAGTTTAGATTAGTTTAGATTAGTTCAGGATATTTGTTTGTCTCTCTCTCTCTTTCGGAAGTAGTAGAAGAAAAATAAGAGCCATATAAGTATCCTAAACTAATTTGATCTAAACTAAAATCAGGGTAGTACCTACTTCCGGAGCGGCAAATAGTAACTTCACTCTAAAGACGGTTCTCTGTTTCTCTTTCTCTTTCGGCAGAAAAAAAAGAATCATCCAAATTATGCCTTTATGGCATAATAATAATCCCTTTATAATCCCTAGCTATAACTAACTGCCTATCTAATGTGAAATTCCCATATAATAGTGTCTGGTTTTATTAGAACTTGACATCCATAACATCGGTAACAACCAAATACCCACGGAAGCAGCCAAACTCATCATTATATAACCTCCGGTTACTATGGGTTTCTTATCGATTATCTTCAATTCGAATGAGCGCACGAAAATATATCGATTGTCGTCAAATTTCGATTCACGATATTGCTGGAATGTGTTCGAGCTCGTCATTTCCTATAGTTCCTATTCATCATAGTAACATTCCACATGTGTTTATTAAGACGACTGTAATAACCTCTTATACGTCACTGTCAGTACGTTCACACTGCGTGGCGCAGTCTACACATTCTGGAGGTAGGATTTAACGTAACCAAGAGACTGGAATATTTACCGACAGACAAGATCCTGAGACTAGTGCTTTGATTGGCTATTGTTCACTAAAATACCTGAATACTTTGACAATACAAGATAATAAAGTCACAAATATTCTGAATTCACATCTTTTGTAGCCCATGTCATGAGCAATGATAGGATTTTGCACAATAGAAATATGCAAGGACCGATGTTGCCACGGTACTTCGGTCATCTAGTGAACAATAACCGATGAAAGTCCCATAGTCACATAGTAGCTAGATAGCCCTAGTTCGCTGCACGAATCCACACAATGTACTGTGATCGGAGTCGAACGCGGATCCGCAAATATCCCGCTCATGTGGAAACCTGCTTTACACTAACAATTACTGAGGTGTTGAGCTTCCATCATTTAGCCATAGAGACATGTTGTCTATTGTTACAACACTCGAATCCTAATAAGAACATAATTTGTTGTATCTTGCAACCAGATCTTGCAAAAGATGAAAGAAACTCATTGGTATAACTTTTACATTTAGTCATTTCCTTTGTTGGTTTGTCTGATGTTTCATAGTGCTTTCAAGCGCCTCTCAATAATAATCCGGTTGAAGTTTCCCTCTGTACTCTCCATCTTCTCGCAAAGCTTTCATCTCGTATTCTCTCTCTTTCTCTCTCCCTCTCTTTCTCTAAGCTCTTTCACGTGGCGGGCAGGAGAGCCCGTTTCCCCTTCAACTCCGGGTCTCCGTAGCCCAAGCATTACCCCCTTTCCAAAACCCAGGCTCAGCCCAACTCATTTACATAACTAATATGAATATTCATTGATAATCAACTTGGCAAACATTCGAAGACACGTCGACACAATTATTTTGTCTATTTTTTCATTTGTATTTGTTATGGAGATGAATAATTACAACAAAAAGTTGCTGCATAGGGTTATACTCTGATTTGTTTATATACAAAAAGGTGATGAAAGAGCATGTCGGTGATGTTAGTTGATTCTCCATTTAATTGTATATTTATGTGCGATGTGAACGTGTGATGGATGGATAGGGTTTTCATATATAGGCTCATGTACCCACACTCACTCAGAATGTGCCTGTGTTTTGCCTGTTTTTGCCGAAGTAGACAATACGATTGTGGATAAATCTAATTCAAATGTAGGTGAATACCTTGATTCCCTATCCAACTGTTCTTCAATTAGACCTCAACCTGCTGTCCATGAGCTGAAATAGATGGGAGACCGGGACCAATTATAAAAAAAGTACGTAGACCCTATATAAATCTTGGACAGAATAATTGACCATCTCTTTGGGAATTGAACTCCTTTTATCCCAAATTACATCTGGAAGTAAGTTTGTTATGTAGCTATGTATAGAATCAAATTAAGGGGAGCTGTGAAAATACCACTGCGTAGTATTTACAGTGTGAACGAGACATATATATGATCGCAGTGACTTTTCGTCTGAACATATTGTAGTGAAACTGCATGACGTTCTGCAGACCCTCTCAATTGCCACGTCCAACGGCCTGGGCCTAGCTTTAGCTCCAAAGGACTAAGGACTTTGATTTGTTTTATTCATCAGTAGAGCTAAATTCCATGGCAACATGTCCAGTCCTTGTGTATTTCTATTGTTGTAAGCACAAAATCCCAGCAGATTATTACAGTCTTGGAGACCGTGATTTTGTTATCATCTTGTAGGCCTATATTTTCATAGTATTCAGGTCGTCTAGTAAACAATAACCAATCAAAGTACTTAGCCATTTGGAGCTATAGCTAGGCTCAAGACTTATTTTAAGGGGATGGCAGTTTAAGGGTCCTGGCCTCCTGGACCCATACCGCGACTGCCACTTGATTTAACGCCCTTAGTAGATATAGCCCCGAGAGACTACCGACTTTGATTGGATAATGTTCTCTAGGAAAGCTAAATAAGATAATTGTGACAATTGGACCTCAATTGTGACATATTTTGTAGCCCCCCCTCAAAATCAGGACTGGGATTTTGTGCTAACAATAACGGAAGCACACTAGAACTGGACATGTTACCATGGTACTTGAGTCACTAGTAAACAGAAACCAATCGAAGTCCTTATCTCTTGGAGTTAGCTAGACCTATGACGTTATTTAGTTACCAAGTCGCGGTAAGGGTCCATAGTATATAATATCTTGTATCGATCCAATGTCGATTCACAATAAACATGAACATTGCGGTACGTAGCATATCATTTATATGTACCTGTACGTAGTGAAGTGAGAATCGATGTCATAAATATCGAATGTTACTGTTTGATACAAGTGAACTTTCCGTCTTTGTTATTATGCAATTTGAGTCACAAGCATTTTCTACAAATATTGTCTGCATCTTCTGATGTAATTGTTGAGTTTGTACATAGTCTAAAGATTTGTCTTTAATCGATGGTTTGTATCTTGCACTGTTGAAATTGTATAATCATTTATATCCGTGAAATCACCCTGGCTGGAACTTATTTATAACTTACAATTTTAGAATTGAATCGGTTCTTCAGTGTTCTGTTGAAAACAGATAAAATGAAATGAAAATGTGTATTTTCGAGAGAGAGTATTCACTCTTCATCCAACAACTACATTCATTAAATTTCTATATGTAAATATAACTATATATATATATTATATATTATATAAATATATTCCAAGCACCTTGTGTACACACACGACCCTGGCGTAATCCAGTCCTTTCAACCGTTTGATCTATATGCAAGAAACAGATTATTCATTTCCACCCTCGAACATAATAACATACGTGTATCCTGAGGTAGGGACGTGGGAAACGTTCTGTGCGCTGCCCGGGATTTTCTCTTTGTCCCGTGGAATACGTATTTATATATTACACGGAGAGAAGAGTGATTGAGTGATATGAGTGAGTCACCGTTTTGGTCCAAAACAGGGAGACTGGGGATTTGTAGCTTGCTAAATACAGCGCGTGCGTCATATATTCTATCAGAGCGTCGGGGGACTCTGGCATTATAATACCCTCTCGGCGCCCACCACTCACCCTCAGCAAAATAAAACTCTTTTCTTCGAGTTCGAATTGTAGTGAATTAAATATTGTTGGTGTGAACATATGGCGAGGTTTGTCGATGCTGTTATTAATTTTGTTAATGTAATGGTTGCTATTATGATAGGCTGCCGCTATTCATCGGACAATCGGTCTATGTCACCACATGCGGAAATTATTGTTGCGCGAAGCCTCAACTAGCCTGAATAACTAATGTAAGTAATTTAATAAACCAAACCTAACCCAAACTAATCTTAACTAACCATTTTAACTAATTTAATCTGAACTTTTCCCTTCTCACCCCTATCAAGATATTTCCATGCCTAGTCGGTGGGGCTAATTTAACGCCAGCCCCACCCAACGCGAGAATCGAATATTAAAACGCTCATATTCTGCACCAATTACGCACCATTTTTTAAACTAATTTTCGATTTTTCGCACCTCCACCCCTATCGAGATATTTCCATGTTTAATGGGGAGGAAGGAGGGGGGTAACTTGACACCATGCAGCTACACCCACGAAAATTGATGATTTCATATTTTTGCATCAATTATGATATGTACCATTTTTCACACTCATTGCAGGTCCTGACATTTAGTGTCGAGTTTCAAAATTAGAGCTCCGTTAGTTGCGACGGTCAGTTGAAGTCATGGAGTCAAATAAGAGGGGGGAGGGGGGGAAGTTCACGCTACCCCCCACATGTATCACTTATTCTGAAACCTTGCAAAGAACTAGTGCTAGGCACTGACATTTAATGCCACAAGTTTCTGAATTAGTGCCTGGTTAGTTTCCGAGAAGATGAGTTTTAGATGTTCAATGTTTCCTGACGCGCGTCATTCAAGTATTCTTCGTGGTTAGTAAACATGAAGAATGCCATCCATCCCAAATCGGCAGTCATTACTCGTAACAACTGTACTGCCGTGGTGCTCAAAAAGAGAATCTTCGGGTCAATCAGGAACTATAAAATAGTATGACATCAAAATATCGTTTTTAGGTTCTGTATTTAGATTTTAACCGCATCCCACGTAATCTACCAATAATCAATCTTACCTTTGGTTTGTGTGTTTTTATCACTTCTGAGTGCAAAAAATAAAGTAATGAATGACAATAAGAATAGTGCCCCCTAGGTTGAATCTGCCCTCTAGCGCTTGAACGAGCTGTGAGTAGAAGCGATAACACTTCGTGCACAACCGAGCACACGCGAAGCAAAAACGTTTGGCATCGTTCAAATGTAACAAAACTGTGCCTATCAAAAACTGGCAAAAACTTTTTTTTTTTTTTTTTTTTTTAATGTTGCTTAGCGACCCCACCAAGAGCTAGGTTATACGGGGGTACGAATGAGCGGATGATAATGAAACGATGAAGAAATGATAGGTGAAAGGACGTTTACACAAACCCATGCCGTACGCGGGACTCGAATCCACACCCAGCTAAAACTAGTGTCCAGGTCCTCAAAGTTGTAATTGCACTAGCGCCTAAACGAGTTGAGCACAAACGATGAAATTTCGTGCACAAACGAAGCACAAACTAATGGCATCGGTAAAAGAAAAGATCAACAATCGATTATTGGGGCCATGTCGTGTAGCTGGAACCCCAATTTGATTTGCTCCTAACAAACTATGAAATTTCATGCACAAACCAAGCACAAACGATTGGCACCAGAAGAAAACCAAAAATCGATGTTGGGAGTTGCAGCAACATGCACCTCGTGTGGTGCCTTTTCCATCTTGCTTTTGATGAAAATTATAGAAAAAAACGTTGAGCCTCGGCCAGTTGCCACTATTATATATATATACTAGACCACTTCACGGCTCACTTAATCTTCTCACCACACAAACACACACGCTTTTATCAAGATTACTTTTCTCTCGTTTGAAAATGAAATTGTTTTTTCCGCTTGACGCGCCTTGATGTTCATTCTCTCACCAGAGATTCTATCTCTTTTTCGTTCTCCGTTCTTCAATTGATACTTGCAGCATATATTACAGACACACTCCTCTCTTTGTGATTCTCTCGGCGAATTGTTTCTCTCCGTGATTTTTAATCTCGCTCGTGTTCGACCTTTTAAAGATAGCACGTAAAAACAAATGCAAATCGTTTGTAACAATAAAAGGAAATAACGTGAGAATAGAGGTTTTGAGCGCAAAAAACGAATGTGAAAAAGTAAAAATGAGAGTCGGTTCTCATTAGAAACTATGGAGTTTAGTTTTACTCAGTATACGAATTGAGTGGGGGCGGGGAGTGATATTCCTCAGAAGAGAACACTTACACCAACCATGATCTCAATTAATAGCTTTAGTTGATGTAGAAAAAGACACAGAATAATTTTCATCTTCAAAACGGTTCGTCCGCTTTTTGTAAAACTTTGGAATTATGTGTAGGCCTATTATTCATGTGCTCAAAATTCCAAGGAATTTGGATTTATTCAGAGAAAATATTTTCTTTAAATTTTACATTCTTCTCTTATGGGGTTTTTCAAAATGTCGACATTATTCATCCCTATATGGAGTAAATTCAACCCATTGCACCTCGAAACTATGTATGCAGTATCGAGTAAGATGATGACATAGTATAGGCCTATATATGCATGCCAAGTTATATAAAAAAAATCTTCCGTTAGACCTGTGAAGCACGAATAAATTCGAAACAAAAAATTGCGTACGGTAAAATTAAGTCTTTGCTTTTGTCTTTGCTTTGCTCATCCAATAAGACAGCTTCCTTACGTAAATAACGAGCTTATCTCTAACAAGAACCTTGCCTCAGTCTCTTCACACCGCATCCGACTAGGCGCCCGTAGGGACCCATGCTGCTGGCAAATCGTTGTCAAGATTCGAGAAGCACGAATACAAAAACGAAGACTGTGATAAAATATTCCACATTATCTTTTCCCTACGGCATATAGTTCAACAGTAGGCCTATACACCCCATCTGAGCTCCCTTCCACACTTCCTTCCTGGTAACAACTTTTTCAACGAAACAAAAAACAGCTGAGCGTATATATATATATATATATATATATATTAATATACATCGAAACTCGGTACAAAATAATTGTACCCTAAATGAGGCTAAGGATGAAAGGTAATGTCAGTCGGACGGGACACTACAAGGGCCTAAAACCCTATTATAATTCATCATCACATAATTATTACCACGATTATTAAAATGGGAAAAAAAGGAAAAGAAATCACGGCACCTCCACCAGTCTGTTATGTGTGGTACAGCTTCAACCGTGACTCAAGCTCCGTGCATAAGTGTTTCCAAATCACAAAAATCACTTGAAAAATTACCATATTTCAAAATATTCCCTGCGGGGCTTTTCTGGGGGAAATCGCACAAATAGCTTCGAAATTGTCCACCATGGTTCAATTATTGAAAATAATTACGAGAATATCCATGATGAATCCATTATAAGACTTCAAAATTGCTTGTGAATCTCAAAAATCACTTAAAAAATGACCTTATCACAAAAAAATCACTGCGGGGTTCCAGACCCTCTTTTAAAGCGCGGCTGATGTCCTGGTGTACATTTATTTCATTTACGTAACCTGCGCCACCACAATACACAAATCCTAACGACGTCCCTGCCGAAGCTTATAATCATGATAATTCCTGACAATAGCATGTTTATCAGGCTACCAAAGCTTCATAGTGAGATCATCACAGTGATTTAGTGCAGCCATGTAGTGAGACTGACAAACATCGATCACCCCACAGGCACCTCTCTCTTTCTGGCACGCTCTTTGTCATGTGTGACGTATGGGTGACTGGCTGGGGTAGTGGGCGACGTCCCCGCATCGTCACTGGCACTGCACTCGTATTGCGTTGCGATTTATCATCGTGCATGCGTGTATACATTATTAATATTACGTTCATTATTTAGATACATGAATAATTGGCTCGCAAGTGCAGGAAAATATTTTGCGTGGCAGTAAAAAGAAAATGATGAAGCTGAAAATAAATTTTAATTATGTAATGTAAAAGTTGTAACGATAAATATGATTGTTAATTAATAATCGATAATTTCAACTCTCGATGTATACCATCGGTTATTTTATACTATGGACATAGGCGTGCAGAATTTTAGGAGGATGAAGGATGACTTAGGTATGAGTTGGCTAAAGTTTCTTATGATTTACAACCATTACTTATTCAATTTTTAACAAGTTTTATATGCCAATGTGATTTTCACCAATTATTTCAACTTCGGTACAGTGTATACTTAGAGACGGCTCAGGCTGTACCCATGCATCACAAGGAAGGTTACACTGAAATTCATCCTAAATTATTCCCAACATTTATCACAGAATAACATTTCTTGCACCAACCTATACGCAATCACTTTACGCTCTACAATGTCACTACTACGAAAGCCTCTTTAAGAGTCCAAGGAGTCGATTTAGCCAAAAAATGTCGGGCCCAGGGGCGCAAAATATCTTAATAGACACATAACCAAACAGATATACCAGAATACAACTGCTCGATTTTGAAGCAAGATTGGTTCGATCAACTTTCGATAAAGTTGAGATTGAAATTGAGTAATACAACGTCTCTAGTCACTAGTCGTTTAACTGTCTATAACTGTATATAACTGTCTATCAACTCTATATAACTGTCTATAACTGTCAGTTCAACTAGTCAGTCTAATGATGTGCTCTGATGGTCGTCTATATAAAAGACCAATTACAAAAAAGTCTTGAGAGCACATGCGAGTCCATTAAGTAAAATATAACATTACTTGTGATAATTTCTGAACTGTACGAGATATCAACATTCTAGTACGGGGGACACACATACATTTTTAATACCTTCCAGATGGTGTGAGTATACAAACTATTCAACTCATATCGCATAATTATCGAGCGTTTACAGCTAATGAAGACATTTTTTATAGTTGTATGGCCATTATGCGATTGAAGTTGAATGGTTTTTACTTAGTTCATCCATCTTGAAGGTATTGAAAATAAATATAATGCTTTTTTTCCGTAGGGCCTATACTAGAATTCTGATATATCATATCATTCAAATATTATATAGCCAAAAACCGGATATTTCGCTGAATCGATTCCCATGCAATCTTAATGTGTAAGAGAGTAAATAACTTGAATGTTAAATGTTTTCGACTGCCTTATCTTTTTCGTTCTACGAGTTGTCTTCTCGTCGATTTCAAATTATGTAATACCGTTATTGAAAGTGGATTTATTAGTTATACAATCGCGGTAGACTTAGTCGTCGTCGAGAATCGTTGAGTTTTATTGGTAAAGTTTGTTTTATTGATTTAATTTGTTCCTCTCGGTCGTTTAGGGACGGAACTGTTTTATTACCACCGTTGATAAATGTTCACCTCACCAATTTACTTTCAAATTAAATGTTATCTGGTGTGATATAACTTATTCTATTTTACTCGTCCGTTGATAAAAGTGAAAAATACTATCTCTTACAGAGTCCAAATGTTACATAGTTTTTCTTATTGTGTTTAACGACGCACTGTAATCATAACTAAGACATATTGGCGTCGGATGGATGATTAATGAGATGATGGGTTTGATGGGATGATGAGACGAATGTTTTTTTTTTCCCTAGTCCTTATACTTATACTACTTCCTTATACTTACTCCCCCAATTCAGATCAAGAATGCTTCGCATACAATTGGCAATCTGTCAGTCGCTTCCAGAAATCGAAGTCTGTATTTTTTCTATAATATTCAATAGGCCTATGTGTATATATATAAACATATATATATATAAAGGTGCGTGTGTATGTGTGTGTGACGTAAATGGGCGTGCTTAATCGACCCGTCAATTTTCATCCCTTAAAAAATGACACGACCCCTCGCTTTTCATCCCATTTCAAATACGCTATATACTCTATATATGATTCTATACATTTTCCTTTTATACTATCGGAATCAGTTCTCCTTCTATACTGTTTAACAGCATCATTATGAGTTGACTTCCGGTTATAAGAAAATAACGTATAACGACGTTGTAAACGTCAATTGAACTTTTCCCCTTCTCCCACCCTATTTCTCCGTTCTCGGTCTTTGTGTCAACTATTTCGACCCTTGAAGTTTGTTTTTCATTCCTGTAGCAAATTGTAGATCACCTTTCATTGCCTTTGTATCGCCCAGCTATATACTGTAACGACAGGAAGTGTCTTACTATAATGATATGGCGATAATAAAGACGGGAGTTCCGTTGGCCTCATTTCGCTTAACTACCTTTTTGAACTTATTCTTGTTGTTGTTGTTGTTGTCGCCGGTGTGATAATGAGGTCAAGAAATGGGAGATGATATTATAAGTCTATTCTAATAGCTTTGTTTGTTCTTTGAATTGATATCGGAAAGCATTTTCTGAGAGTCGAGAATGAATAGTTTTTCGTATCTTGATGTTTGATAGTGCGAAAACACGGTAATTGCCTTGTGAGATGAGCTTGGAAGTATGAAAATTTAGAATGAAATATATTATACCTTGGATTACTTCAAAAGTTTAAAAACCCAACCTGCTACTTGTTGCTAATGTTGATAAGTGTGCTACTGGTTACTGCAACCTGTTGGTGTTTAGAGCCTATCAATCACCCATCATACGTATATTCGTACCCCCAAATAATCTGGCTCTTCGTGGGTGCTTTAGCAAACAGATCAATAATCTCTAACGGAAAAAGATCCTACAATACCCTCTGTGAACGGGAATACTGAACCAATTCTAAAATCAAATGACTGCAAATGACAAGTCAATTACATTCGTTCTCGAGCGATCAATTGACTTGTTTGATGAATGTACTTTGTAACGTTTTCGAAACTTGACTAAAAAGATTTACAAAATGTCACTTACATAATCTGAAAAAGGGAGTGGATATGGCTGGTTCTTGTATTTGTTTTCAATAATACCGATTGTTTTTATTATACTTGCATTCACGAACGGAGAAGGTTGTGTACCAACAAAACAAACACAGATATAATCCTAATATTTATAGCTGCATGTGTAGTACTTATTGTTCATGACGAAATATACGATTGGCAGGCGTTATTCATCGGACCCGTAAATATCCATATATATATATATATATATATATATATATATATATATATATATATATATATATATATATATATATATATATATATATATATATATATATATATATATATATATAGCGTAGGTGGTAAAATAGATAGCTAGATTTTCCGTCACGTTCAAGAGATCGCTAATTAGGTAGGTGGATAGAAGTTTCTTAGCCTACACATTGCTACTTGGGAAATTTGAGGGAAGCCTATAGCCCCGGGATTAACGTGTGCCATGAAGGTAAAGTTCGTTTTGTGCATTAATTATCGCCTAACATTCATATTCAAACAAAACTTATGAGACAGGCGCTGTTGTATTACAGTACACATTGTTATAAACGTGGTAATTAGTATCAAAGTTTGAGACGTATGTTTAGTTGAAAACCTTCTCAATATCTCAGTAGGAATTATATGATTAAATCAAGTTATGTCTCACTCAATGTTCAAACGAAATCAAACATTTTCTTCAAGCATCATGGAAGTCGCGATTCAGCAGTTTTATCAGTACTTTTTAATATCGTCAAATTGGTGAGTTAGAAGTAACTAATTAAATCATATCCATATTTGGCAAGCGTATAAAGCTGGAAAAACAAATTTTTGCTGTATACACTTACCAATTATGCGATATAAATTAAATGGGTATCAATTGTGACCATCTTGAAGGTTTTGAAAACATCGGTTTTCTCCGTATTAGAGTTTTAATATCTTAATATACCGTTCAAAAGTTATCAACAATTGATTGATATTTCGCCAATTTGACTCCCATACACTCTTTATCTTTCTGTCAATTTTTCATAAATATCAATTCACCGCTTTCCATCAATTGTCCCTTGCTTTCCGACCACCATGAAGCTAGTCGCATGGTTGCTTGATTTTGCTTCAGAATCGCCTTGCGCATATGCAATTAAATATACTGTCAAGGCAAGCGGGTTGCATTTGTAATCTTTGCAGGCGTTTCATAAGAATAGTGGAATTACAGGAAGGAAAATCATAAAAGAACAACAATAAATTATTAGTTGTTTTATGGATAAATCATCGGTTTTCATAACAAGTTGTTGAGGGAACCTAACCACAGCGTAACACTTGCAATGTCAACACAATATTTAAACGATCGCAGTGGCTTTCAGTATGAACGTATTGTACAGTGAAACTGCATCACACCATTCAGAGAAGTATCTTGTAAAAATTTGTCGATCCATAATGAACATTCACAATATGGTACAAGTTATTTGTATGTAACGGTACGCGGTGAGATACAAATCGGTGGCATAAATATCGAGTTTTACTGTTACATACAACTATTTTTTCTAACTTTGTTATTATAAAATTACATTCAGTAGCATTTACTGCAAATATTGCCTTAATATTATGATGTTTTTGTTAATTTTGTGTCTTGATGTATACATTTGTGTCTGAAAAATCACCTCTAAAATCACCCTAAAATACTACAAAATATGCAGCTATAAATATAACGATTATATTTGTGTTTGTTTGGGAACTTTTTGTCACTGAAGAGTAGGCCTATTTTCATTCTCAGAATTGAATGCTCTATCGACTCATCTCAATGCAGTACTCCTTCAGATGTGGTTTTTGTTGGCCTGAAAGTTAAACAAGCATCAAATTCTAAGAATGAAAATACTCTTCACTGGCAAATAGTTCCCGTCAGGGTGATTTCACAGATATAAATAAACATAAACTCGAACCGCGGAATACACATAATTGATATTCAAAAAAGTGTCAAAAAATTTTGAATTCGTTTTATTTATGTTCTTTTATTTTTCTGAATGTACCTATGTGATTTGCTAGTGAACTCCTGAACTGTTATATTTTAATGATGTTGTGCACGGCAAATTGATTACGACGAAATGTATACGTATAGGCCATATTGTGTTCACATCAATTAAACCTATGTACGGTTATTCATTTCAAACTTGAAATATTCCTCTTTTTTCACAGAAAAACAGTCATGACATGACATGACTGATGAAAGAATCCATAGAAATCTCGAGATCATTTACACTTCAATTATTTCCATTCAACAAACGTAGAGAGAAAACTTGTATGCGATATAAATATTAATATTGATTGAGTATTAATACATATTGAATATCAAATACAGAGAGCAATTCATCTTTGATTTATTTTTCAAATATAAATACAGTCCATTTTTTTTCAATCTACATCGAAACTTGATACAAAATCCGATTTTACGGATATAAATGATCATAAAAATTGGATAGTGTAAGATATAAAATCGACAAATAAATCATAATATGCAGACAATATTTGTCGAAAATGCGGATGACTCAAATTTTTAAATATAAGAAAGGTGGTATAAGATCAGTTGTATGTAACAATAACACTCGTTATCTTTGTAATCGATTTTTAACTCACTGCGTACCGTTACATACAATGATACAAATAACATGTAACGTAATTGTGTATCTATGTTTTATTATGGATCAAGAGTATTTTATAAGATACTTCTCTGTTGACTACAGGCATTACTACTTGTAGACAATCCGTTTTTATCCAGCTTATTGATCGTCTGACTGATTAGAAAGTTTTCGCACATGTATGCCTAATTTGAGTGAATTAGATTTATTGCGTATAATAATAGAAAGATGACATTTGAATAGAATTTTTCTTATGATACTTCATACACCAACTATATAAAAATTATAAATCAAGATTTTTAGACTACCCTCCCCCTTTCTATCCCCCGACGAGAAGCTTCAATCGTTTTATTGACAATATAACTATCTTATTTTTCAAGTAAGATATATTTATCGCATTCAAAAATGTTCATCCATTTCAATTTATTCAAATAACTTTTGCTTTTCAAAATATGTATGCACGCCAATTATTGTTGGGAGGTCATTTATAATTACATATATTAACTCCATTTCGATGTGCATATAATTATTACAATCGCACGCAAGCCCTCGTTATTCGGGGGGAGAAAGTACACACGATTATCGACACATAAAAACATTACCATCAAGGAGTATCAACCACCCGTTTTACGCGCGAATAATCAGCGATCGAGTGAAACGGTTGTGAATTGATGATATGACATTAGTAGACTTGAATGATGATTACACATTATTATACGGACCTCTCTACTTACTATATCATCAGCTGCCGCGTCCCAGCTGATGAGCTCGCGCCATCTGCACACTTTGTCGGGAGGAGGGGGGGGGGGGGGGGGGGTACAATGGGTGCAGGGGGCAATAATAGCGGGACCTATCGCAAGCCACGCGTCGTCGTTAAACAAAAGAATAATGATGTGCAACGGGGAAGAATAGAATATGAAATAGGACGCAAGCTGCTTGGCTGCGATCTGGTATTGCGTTACCATAGATTATTAGTTTGTGTGGACGCCTTTTATTGTCGAACAAATTACAATATAGTTACTTTATAATGTAAATGATGAGGAGAAGTAACTCGTTGCTTGCCCAATGGTTGCATTCATTAGGATGGCAAAAGTTTTGAATGTCGTATATAGCAGTTATATTTTACAATGTATTGTACATTTGCCTATTTTGTACAATAATATAGGCCTATAGACAGCCGCTATATATAGACAGTCGCTATATATATAGACAGCCGACTATGTATCCACATGCGGACGTTGTTGTTGTTGTTGTTGTTGTTTTGTGCAGCCATGCAAAATCAAATCTAAATGATTTAATGAACCTAACCTATCCAAACTAATCGAAACTAACTAACCAAATCAGAAAAACATCCTAAGCTAATTTAATCTAAACTAAACCCAATCTAAAACCTTACTGCCGGTCCGACGGAAGCCACTTATATTTATATATATATATATATATATATATATATATATATATATATATATATATATATATATATATATATATATATATATATATATAGAGAGAGAGAGAGAGAGAGAGAGAGAGAGAGGAGATATGTGTGTGTGTGTGTGGAATATATAAATTCTCGTCTCGAGTCAAGAAATTCTGGCACCTCCACCGATACGTCTGGAGTTGATCTAACGAAGTGGTTGGCTACACAACCATTCATAGGTGTGCGCAGGATTCTATAGGTACGGCCCATTACGAAAAATTGAAAATACGTTTTCTAACAAAGATATGTATATATTATGCAGAATATATCTGGCCAAGTGCTCTCCCATTGTTTTACCAATATAATCACATCATTAGTGTAAATATCAACGAAAATGTGAACTGAAAACATAATAATACATACATTTATGTTACCAGAACATCAACAAGGCTGATAAAAATGATTGCTTTGCATAATATACGTGGCGTAATTCGTGACTTTGACGGAAATAAACCCAATAACGCACACAATCACGACCGGTCAATGTTGGCCCATATTTTGCCCCGTAGTATTTCTTTTAAAATTACTGGAAAGTGATTTTATAGGGTTTTAAACATCACTTTGGTGCAAGAAATATTATGTTATGTGACCACTGTTATAGATAATTTAGGGTATAATATTCGAAGTATACCCTTCCTGGTGAAGCATTAGGTAAGCCTATGGCCTGGGCCGTCTCTGCTTATTCCTACGAGTATACGAACTCTATATATTAGAAAAGTCAAGTTTGAAAATGAATATTTTCAAACAGACAAAGAGTCGATGAAGTTATAAGGGCACTCGGCGCGCGCATTAGTTTGGCCAGACGTGAAAATTCGCTTGACTGAATTACGACGCGGACGTATTATCCACTCAATATGGCTTTATAAGGCTCTTCTAGTTTATAGGCATAGTGGGCGGTTATTACAAGAGAAGCGTTATAAATAACGGTTACAAGCAAATACAGTCACTATTCATCGCATAATTATTCCATGTACACGTCGTAACTAACGACACTACTAACTACCCCTTAACATCATGCTGTACATGCTTTATTGGTATAAGTACATTTGTATTCAATAATCAAGGCAAATGACATTTCGTTTATGGATCAGTTATACATTAAAATTCAATAATTCAAGTAATTATATATTGTGTCAATGGATCATTGGGTAATTAATGAATTCAACTAATTACTTATAGGACTCCAAATGATTTGAAATGATATTTAGTTTCGTGATATTTTTGGAAAAATTAACGTGTCGCTCGAATTGTTTAAAATCGTATTGAATGTTCTCCAAAATAATAGATAATATGTATTAAGAATCGCCTGTATGTTATATAGCCTTGTATTCGCCTATATGCATTAATAAATGTGTCACCACTTTTGTTAACTTCCATGCT
The DNA here is from genome assembly GCA_907164805.1 of Brachyptera putata. Classification (NCBI taxonomy): domain Eukaryota; kingdom Metazoa; phylum Arthropoda; class Insecta; order Plecoptera; family Taeniopterygidae; genus Brachyptera; species Brachyptera putata. The sequence continues at coordinate 15,839,338 of OU015468.1, read as the reverse complement.
GATGTATTAATAATTGAGAAGTCGAACGTACCTGTTTGAAATTTAGTTCAAATTGAAAAAAAGTCAGTGGGAAAAAGGTTAAAATGAATTTATTGGGAGAGTAAGAGAATGTTACTGAATTTCATTTTGGTATTGGTAATTATATAGTTTTGTGAAATTAATTTCAATGAAATTAGATTTTCCCGAGAAATAAATTTGACATTATTTTATCTCCTGTGCGCTCTTGTCGGACTACGTGCATAGGCCTTCACAGGGCCTTTCAATAGGTAGGCCTATACGGTCCATTACAAAAATCGAAAACACATTTTCTAGCGAAACTATATATTTATGTAAAATATACATGATTAGGTGTTATTCCAATGTTATTTAAATATTTTCACTTCATTCCTGGAAACATAGACAAAAATGTGAGCTGAAAACAAAGTTATGTAGGATAGATTTACCATGAAATACTAAAGTACTAGGAGCACTGATAAAAATAATTGCTCTGCATAATATTGAGGCTAAACTCCTAATGGGAATAAAACCAATAACGTATACACAATCACGAGCTGATCATGGGAAAGGCTCTAATTTTGCCCCGCAGATAAATTTTATAAATTTTTGGGAATTTAATGTAATTTTATGAGTTTGTTAGTATTGCATTGGTGTTAGATATGTTATTCTTGTAAAAGATAATTTTAGAATACACATGTTCAGTCTACCCTTCTTTGTGCAGCATTAGATACGGTATACACTGGCCATCTCCACGTAACCTGTGCGACTCCCTAAGTGCCTGTGACGACCTTAGTAGCGTTTTCCTAGTTTCTAAAACCTGTGGTGAATGTAAATATTTCATGCAGTGTCGAATGCGGACCACATGCAAGTGGCATTGCCCCGTCAGATGTAAACAGTTAACCCCTAAAAATAAAGCAAGGTTTCACAAATAAACATTGAACCCACTGGGATGTTATACTCGACGATGGATGAACTCAGTGATACTGATATAACCTCGATGTGGAAGCAAAGGACATCACAATACCATATATATCTTTAATGACGAAAAGTCTATCTTATGTACATAAGATTGCTTGGAAAATACAGAATAAAAATCGATTAATTAAAATATAAAAAATAACCATGATGAAATATTTGAAAGAGTTTTAAAATAACAATAGAGCGAGAAACAAAATATAAGTCAATTAAATCTAGGAATAGTTGTGATACAAATGGAAAAATAATAATGATAACTTGAAAAAAGGAAAAAAGTGAATAAATACAGCTAACAATATTTGAATAAGACAACAAAGAGAAAAAAATATATGAAATATGACATTTAAAAAAAAATCAATGCGGAAAACTGTAAAGATGTATTAAAATTTGTAAAGATCCTCGAAGGGCGAGTAAAACAATGGTATGAATACATTTTTTATTGAGTTTAAATTGTTTACCAAATTGTATGAAGAAATTATGAATCGTGCCTCGAGCGCTCACCACTAGCCCTATTACTTCTCTGTTACTACAAGTCACACCAACAATACTGAATTCAACCGCTTTATATTTTCATCAGTTCAATGTGTTAATCAATTATATATAATTATAATCCAATCATTTCTTCGAATATAAATTATTACAAAAATATGATGAAAGATTATTATGAGCGAAGATTTATTATTGTGTTTCGGGAAGAGCATGAGTGCTGTAGTTTGTGCCCACTAATGGAAACGGTATCTGAATATTCGTTCTTTAGTGCATATAATAAAAAAGTCGGAGCGACTTACATGCAATTGCATGCTCCGGAAACCTAATTGTAAGGCGGTCAAACAGGTTATGAGTCAGATAAAAAAAAATCCCTAACTATCTAACAATCTAATTCACACTGTAAAGAAATATATGGGCTATACATATGTATAATACTATATATATATATTCAGGTCACACAAACTGAATAAAAACAATGGTCAATAAGAAATTCTTCCATTTTGTGCTTGAATTTGGACTCATCACTGGCTCAATGATGAAAACGATCCGTAACTATTATTCATTTATTACATATACATTTCATTACATATTAATAATAATAATTTTATGAAATATATGTAATAAATAATTCCATCAAATAGGCCCCTATTGATAACAGCACGGAAATAATATACTTTTAGGTCGTGTTAAACAAGGCCGCGAAGAGATAATGAAAGCGCTAATTGAAATGTATAGGTAATTGTCTTGCACCGAGGGCTTCTGGTATCTCCTCCCCCTTGTCTCTGTACGTTTCCTTTATAACATTTCGCTCCCTTAATAAACAACGATTAATTCCCCTTGCGCCTCATGTGGTTTTCCTGAATAAAACCCTATAGCTATAGGGCCTATACCCTATTAAAAATGGAAAAGAAAATACAGCTATCCGAGTTTTTATTTAAATGAACATATAACAACGCTTTTCCTTTAATCTCAAAGAACATTGTAAATGAGAATTGTTAGTATAAAGCAAAATGTATAACAAAGGATTTTTAATTATTTAAAAGAGTAGGCCTAACGTTTATACGTTTATATCTGCGAAATATAAACTCGAGATAAATTCCAACTTAAAATTATAGGACAGAACTTGAGTTGTTAACATTGTAAGTAAAACCACATGAATTAATTATGATTTTGTTGTAATGCCTAAAACGTAAATACCTGAATTGACGTAGTTATTATAATATTTATTTTCAGTACGTTTAATATGAGAAGAAACTTATTCCTTTATCTCTGTTTATATTTGAAAAGTCTTGTGATCTTTCTCTGCGTCTAATTGCACGACACTCAGAGCGTAGCGAGGTGTAAGACGGTGTTTAGTGCTTGTAAGGACAGCGAAGTGGGAACTCAGTCAAGAGAAAGAGGAAAAGAGACGACATTTGTAATGAGAGGAGTGAGAACAACAAAGACTTACGCCATAACTTCGACTTAGTACAGAGTGGAATTGAGGAATGAATTGCTGTTGGATTTAAATTATGTTCTTAAAATATAGTTGATGTTCTTAAAATATACTCGCAAAATATTGAAAATATATTGAAAGTTTTACGAATATTTTAGAATACCTATATATATTTTAGAAATATTTGTAATAAAAGATGATATTTGGTGGTTTTCCTCTGTAGACTAGGCTGATGCCGGGATGTTTCCCACAATATAGGCCACGACCGCTCCTTTCCCACAATCCTTACCATTACCCAAGAAACCTCCATCTCATCGTACATCATCACATTAATCATCCATCCGACGCCAATAGATCTTCGCTATCATTACAGTGCGTCGTTAAACCCAATATAAAAGAAGACACTTATAATGTTACGCTGTGGGTGGGTGGGTCCCCTTGAAACAATGGAAATTAGATGCATCCTGTACAGGATACGGAAGCCTAACGTGTTTCTTTCTCTTTAGTATCTTCCCCTCTTTTATGTCAATTAAGCATTTCATGCGAAAAGAGGTGTTGGGACAAAGCCAACCCAATTTGTTCGCGCATTTTTCAAAACAGTTTTATTTTTCAATGAGACGACAGATGGTTTCATTTTAATTAAAAAGAAAACGTTTTTCCTGCTGTTCGTAACGATTAACTGTTACATAACTGGAGGTCGGAACTTACCTTTTTAATAATTTACCATCATTTTGAAACAGCATTTCATAAAAAAGATAATTTAAAAAGAATACAAAGATTAGTAGCCTACGCATTTTATGATATTGGAAAATTAGTTCAAGTTGCTAATTATTGAACATCTTCGAATTTGAGAAATATTATAATTAGGGAGAACGATTATATTCATACATCGATATGTCGATGCTATAATCTTTAATCACGATCATTACTATTTTGTCTGTAACTATATAAGCATTTATATTTATTCAATTATCAAGCATTAGGAAATCGAAACTGAGATCAGGTCGTACGTGGGTTCGAGTCCCGCATAAGACATGGGTTTTTGTAAACGCCCTTTGGCCCATCATCAATCCATCGTTTTATTATCACCAGCTCATTCGTACCCCCGTATTACTCAGCTGTTGGTGGGATCGTTAAGCTAATAATAATCATCAACATCGATCATCAAATAACAACATATCTAACCTGTATAGACTATATACTGACAAAAAATATAATTTTGTTTCAACATACTGTAATAGGGTTTAGTTCTAACAGGATTCATGGTTCAGTTTCACCATGTTGTTGTTGTTATTGTCACGTATGACGTCATAGCTAAGAGTGACGCACTCGAAAGCTTGCTACCCCCGAAGAGAGGATGGCAGATGTGCCGTGGCAGTGTAACTCGGTAACTCTTGCAAAGCAGGAGGGGAACGGAGAACAATCAAATAACGAGGTCGCGTGGCTCAGAGCCTGATGCATGAGAGGGTGCAGTCGGTTTACTTGACCATGAAAGAGGGGGGTGAGTGGGGGGAGGACGTAATGAAACAGCTGGAACAGCTGGGTGGGTATATGATGGGACGACGCGGTGAGGATTACTGCGTTAGTTCGATTAAGAGTGCATGGGAGTCGATTTAATGAAATATTAGTTTTTTGGCGATAACTTTTGGATTGTTGCAACTTTTGGGCGATAAATTTTGGATTGTTGGAACTTTGGGGCGATAACTTTAGGGTCGTTGAAACTTTTGGGTGATACATTTTTTATAAACGTGTCGAAATTAAAATACGACAGAAAGGTAGTGTCTCAACTGGTACCATTCTCAAGTGGTATGATTCTCAACTCGCACGATTCTCAACTTGCATTCGTCTCAACTGATACGATTCTCACTGGCACGATTCTCAGCCCGCAACATTGTCAAGTGGTACGATTCTCAACTCGCACCATTCTCATCTTAACGCATTTTAGGCTCATGCTATTTCAACGTCGTCTCAACTGGTACGGTTATTAACTCACACGATTCTCAACTTGAACTTCAACATTCAAGGTTATATAAGATTTTAAATGGATGTTACTAATTGAAATAGCATGAGCCTAAAATGTTGCGGGATGAGAATGGTGCGAGTTGAGAATCGTACCACTTGAGAATGTTGCGGGCTGAGAATGACGCGAGCTGAGAATCGTACCACTCGAGAATGTTGCGAGTTGATAATCGTACCACTTGAGAATGTTGCGAAATCTTGAGAATCTTGAGAAAGAATGATAACCGTGCCAGTTGAGACGAATGCGAGTAACGAATCGCGCGAGTTGAGAATCGTACCACTTGAGAGGGGTTCCAGTTGCTAGATATTAAGAAGATCCGTGTTTTTGTTATAGGCCCCTATTAGAATTTTGATATCTCATACCATTCAAAAGTCATCACCAAAATCACTGATATTTCGCTAAATAGACTCCCGTGGACTCTTAAAACTACCATTACTCTCGAGTTTTCATTGATGAATAGCTGGATGGAGTACCTGGCTCTGGAGGAAGTGGCGCGAGGGTCCGGAGGAAGGGGATAGAGACAAATAAGAACTGATGTCTCTGAACGATTGGGAACCCCAATAATTAGGTTACTCGACATGTTTGTCATGAGTCACGTTTTAATTCAGACAAAGAGATGCGTAGTTGTTGGTGGTGTTTAAGGCGTCCCCAGTCTCCGTAGGGCAAAAAGTTCCCGTCAGGGTGATTTCATATAGGCGTAAATGATCATTTAACTGAACCGTGCATGATTCAAAATTAACAAATACATCAGAAGATGCAGACGATATTTACGAAAATGTTAATGATTTACATTTCATAATAACAACGGTGGAAAGATCAGTTGTATGTAACACCATCACTCAATATTTTTGCCAATGATTTTCACACCTCACAGCGTACCGTTATATACAAATAACACCTAACATATTGTGAATGTTCATTATGGATCTACAGTATTTTGTAAGGAAGAAAGTCATACGATTGTTTATATGTCATATTGACACTTAAAATCTTGCTATGTGGGTGGGTCCCCTCAATGTAGTCAAGCTCGAAGATTATACCACGAATAATCGTGTCGGCGACACGATCACATGGTGTGTATAGTCGATACTCGATATGCAACGCTAAAGAAACAGTAGGGGCTATACATATTGTATCATACATATAGTATTATCATTATTTTTAATCAACGTCTAAATCTTGATATACAAATACAATCATTGTTTCCCAATTAAGGATAAGGATGCGTTAGTTGAATCGTTTATAAGAGGCACCACTTGTCAAGTTTGGCGGTCTTGTGAAAAAAAAGTGTTATGATTATAATAATAATTGTAAAATTAACATTAAACATTTGAACCGGCTCAGGTCGAATCGATTTGAACTGTTTGCCGAGCTCTATGATAAACGTAGTCCATGATCCGGTGATTGACGAAATATTGATTTGATATCCAACTGGTAGTCACAGAACATATTTTTAATACATCAATGTGATTTATTCTCATTCAATAATAAAGAACATAATTTTCTCCAAAAATGAAAAAATCAACATTATTCCATGTTTTAAATTATATATAAAACATTATTTACTGATCCCGAATGTTTAATTTTTTACTTCATGCTCGGACTTGCGAATTACATAGCATCTAACTTTTCAGTACCTACGTCACTTACTCTCTGAACTCTTTTACATTTTTCTACATTTTATATTTACATTTTCCTGTTCGCGTCTAGCATAGCCAAGAGGCAACACTAAATCTAATATACGTTAGAACCGGAAAAACTGACAAAATTCGTTATAATATGAAGAGACGAATACGTGAAACAATTTCATTAAATCTATTTACATCGTCGGATTCGAAGGACTGGAACTGTATCTATCCAGACAGAAGACTATTTCTCTCACTTCAACGCACGCTTCTCGCGATATGCGACTGTCTCTCTCTAGTCTCTGTATGCCTGCAGGCAGATCGACTCGCTGATGGGATTAAACGACGATGGAAGTGAAAATAAATGAAGTTAGAGATAGGTCTACTACATAACGGCTTCGTGCACGTCATTCATTCAACTAGGAGGGTTTTTTCCTGGTTTCCCTCAGTTGTTAAAGTGAAAACTGAGATGAAAAATCAGGTCAAACCAGTCTCCGTAGGGCAAAAAGTTGCAGCCATGGTGATTTCATAAATGGAAATGATCATAAAACTTGAACGGTGCATGATACAAAATTGACAAATGCATGCAGACAGTATTTGTTGAAAATGCTAATGACCGACTCAATGTATAATCACAATTCCATCATTTCCTCTGAACTCATTACTTTTCTGTATGTGTTTTTTTTTATCTGCATCAAGACCGTCTTTGTGGTAACCCTTCGGTCCCTCCGAACGACCCTACCCTGTCAGCAACGACTTTGTCTAAGTAATTTTCGATGTTGATATGAATCCATGTTATCATAACTTGACCTCAAACTAAATCCAGACAGAACCAACTCCAGACAGAACCAACTCCAGACAGAACCAACTCCAGACAGAACTAAATCCAGACTTAATCAACTCCAGACAGAACCAACTCCAGACAGAACCAAATCCAGACAGAACCAACTGCAGACAGAACCAACTCCAGACAGAACCAACTCCAGACAGAACCAACTCCAGACAGAACTAAATCCAGACAGAACCAACTGCAGACAGAAGCAACTCCAGACAGAACCAACTCCAGACAGAACCAACTCCAGACAGAACTAAATCCAGACTTAATCAACTCCAGACAGAACCAATTCCAGACAGAATCAACTCCAGAACAACTCTCTTCAATGCACACTTTTCCACGGAACTCGTTCGAGATGCGATACCTCAGACCCTTACATTACAAACCACTTCAAATAACATCCTATAGGCCTATAGCTGGCTCTAAAGGACTAGGACTTCGTTTGGCTAGTGTTCACTAGCTAGACGACCGAAAAATATTACATTGTTGTTAATTTTTTGTTTTCTTTCGTCGGCCATATTAATTAGACGAGCTTTAGCGAGGATTCAATTCGACATACTGAAAAAATTGGTGTTCGTTTTTTTTTTCTTTTGTTTGTTTTTATGTTTTTTTGTCGGTTCTCCACAGGTCAAACGGCTACATCTATCAACCACAAACTTTTTTTCAATATGGTTCCTCATCTAACTTCGATCTGTATAGTTTTGTGGCATTATCGGGGATTAACTTTTTGTTTTATGAATTTAAGAAATTTCAAAAATTCTCATTAGAATAACATGGCAAAAAGAAAGAAAATATTTTTATTTTCCAAAAAAATGAAATTTCGCGTGAAGTTGAATTAAATTTTGGTACACATTTCTAAAAATTTTCAGCTTGTTCGGGTCAGCCATTTTGAAGAAAAAACATAAAATGTACTAAATTGGTACCACTCGAAGCAGTTTTTACCCATTTTTACCAATACTATTACTATCCGCTCGTCTTACAACGCATATATGGCGTTTTCCTAGTTATGTCGAAATCTATGGAGGCGTATATATCAAGTCATTAATTTTGAATTCAGAATACATATTACTAGGAAAACGCCATGTATGCGTTGTTAGACGAGCGAATAGTAATAGTATAGGCAAAAACTGCTTCGAGTGGTACCAATTTAGCACATTTTATGTTTTTTCTTCAAAATGGCTGACTCGATCAAGCTGAAATTTTTTGGAAATGTGTATCAAAATGTAATTCAACTTCACGCAAAATTTATTTTTCTCGGAAAATATATATATTTTTTCCGTCATGTTATTCTAATGGGTTTTTCTGAAATTTCTAGAATTCATAAAAAAAAAGTTACCGCCCGATAATGCCACAAAACTATACAGATCTAAGTTAGATGAGAAACCAAATTTAAAAAATGTTTGAAGTTGATAGCTGTAGCCGTTTAAGCTGTGGAGAACCGACAAAAAAACATAAAAACAAACCGAAAAATAATAAGAAAAAATAAATAAAAATAAATAAAAACGAAGACAATTTTTTTTCAGTATGTCAAATTGAATCCTCGCTAAAGCTCGTCTAATCATATCTTATATTCAACTTGAGCCTTAACACAACTTTCGGAATGTTCTCCATCCCTTAACTTATCGTTACAGTTGTTACAATTTATTGACATAACTATAAGTGAGGATATGGTACAATCGCCCTTGTGGTGCCCCTTTCAAACGATCCTACATTTGAATCCTTCACCTCAATTGTGAAAACAATGACGCTATGACACGTATTCGATAGTGATGAAAAAAAATAACTGTATCAATTTTATTTCCCTTTCTTGCTTTTTTGTTCTTTTGTTTTTTGAGTATTTATAAGTATATTCTACATAAATGTCGCTGTCATCTTACAACGCCTATGCTGCGATTTTCTAGTTATTTTCATGTTTTAATGTGGATAAAATCAACCCTTGGAAGATTCTATTTGCCAACGCCAATATATCTTCGCTATCATTACAGTCCGTCGTTAAACCCAGTATGAAAAAAAATCATCTCTATCAGTTCCATAATCATTCCTTCTTCGTGTTTCTTGATGTTTGCTATTCATATTCAGTCTCAATTGATAACTACAATAAACAATGTATCGTAAATCATACGGGCCCTCATAATCAGGGCACTTTGTCTTTGTTACAGTGTCAACAAGCCTGGGCCAACTACAGTAACGGGAGCACAGGTCAGTTGTCGGCTGTTACCGTGTTCTGCTGATGTTTGGTTCGACGGCTCGCATTTTCACCTCGATCCAAGAAACGGGCGACGCAATCATCCTCACCTATTGCTGTGCTTCAGCTATCAACGCGATCACTGTCGGCCAAATAGTCTACTACTGGAACGTCGTTGATGCAGACAACAAGAAGAAATAGACACGGTCCTGAACTCGTGATACTTTCTATTGAAAACGTCATATTTCGTTTACGTATATAGTAGAGAAATTGAACAAATTGTTTCATGTTCCCTATTCATTTGTCAATTTGGGTAGGTATTTTGGGCTCACAGTGAACTTCGGACTGGATTTTAGGAACCCTATGATTGGTAATTACACATAAAAGAAACACTCACTCGTGAAGTTCGAAGGAAATTCGCAGTTTCTTCGTCTGGTATCTGTACGAACTACGACTCATCATATTTGGGGAATATTTATTGGAATTTTCAGGTATTATAATGGTAACGTCATAATAGATGATGTATTCAAATATGCTCATACAGTAGGTGATTTCAAATTTCATTTTGAGACAATCAAATTGAAATTGAAGAATAATTGAGAATTGAAGAATATCGATTTAAACGTGAAAAGCACCTATTACGCACAATCACAAATTGATTTTACTCATGGGAATGAAATGTATAGGCCTACTTGAAATATTAGTACTATGTACTAAAATAGGAATTGCAGTTGATTTTTCAATTGGATTGCTCACTCTAGCAGAACTAGAATAGGGTGTAATTACACTTACATACAAAACCTCTTCTGTATCTTGAAATGTTGAGAAACTAATTTGTAGTTCTCACATCTCATGACTTATTCGCATATTTCATGACTTCGAATAACGAAACATTAGACAATTATTAACAATCAAGTCAGTGAATTATATATATTTGGAATTTCATATTTTATGATTTTGCTAGTGTCATAAGTGTGTATAGACATTATTTCAGTATATTTACGATTTTAATGTTCCTAATTGTTATGATGCATTCATTTTTCAATAAGGGGGGCCTATTTTAATGAAATAAAATAGTGGCTCAAGTAGAAATAACTGCCTCGGTCGAGTGATGGGAAAAAGAGAAAAATTCACAACTTTCACAAATACAAGTATTTCGTTTGATTCCATTAAATGTCTGTTAATTCAAGTTCCTGTGATACAGTCAGTATGTTTCTCGATTTCATACAACCTGTACTAATTATACTCACCTTTGTAAGCTGACTGTTGAATGTTGATAGTTGATAATGATAATGATGTGCTAAATTATCTCTGTGTTCCGTTGAAATCAGCTGTCGGTCGTATGTATCTTGAAGGTTTTATATTGAATGTATTTTGAAAGATTTGTTTGAACATGGATCATATCGTGGTGCTTATACAGTAGGATTTATTGGCGACAAGATGAACTTTATAAGTTCCAAGAATTTGTGGATTTTCTAATGTCTCAATTTCAGTGTTTTTTTAGTACTTTAATAAATGAACCTAATAAGTTGAACTAAAATGTATCAAGTTTTATTATTTGATCATTCCTTTCTTCCCTGGATGAATTAATCGACCCGTAATAACTCTCATAACTGAATTGATCCAATTAATTCTTGAGTGAAATATAACCAAAAAAAGCAGCTCTGTATGGGGTTCGATAGCGAGCCTCTCCGGACCACTATCCGAAATCATCCACGCTAGCCACTCGGCTACCTGGACATATGCAATTTGCGAAGTTGACGAGATACTTGAAGAAGATATTTTGAATAAAACTTAACCTGTCGATTGCTCTGCTACCCTGGTACGAATACTGGACTGTAACCAATTTGCTCGAAAACTTTTGTTCGTGAAAAATTGACTCAAGTACCAGGGAAGCAGAATACCCCAACAGGTATTCCACCTGACACAAATAAATTCAAATAATCTTTAAAACCTCAGGTCTCCTACCAGAGGAGCAGAATATACCAACAGGTTAGGTAATAATTCAAATATCATTTCAAGTATCTCAATAACTTTGCAAATGTTTCATGTCTAGGTAGCTTAGTTGCTAGCGTCGGTGGATTCGGATCACGATGCGAAAGGTCCTGGTATCGAATACCATTGGGGACGGCTTTTTGTCTGTCATATTTTGTTTAATATACCCATATGCAATGGTACGAATCCTAAATGGACATTAGCTCATAGATAATTCCTCTCTTCACTGGATAAATTAATCACACTGTAATAACTCTCATTACTGAATTAATCTAATTAAATGTTGAGTGAAATATAACAAAAAAGCAGCTCTGTATGGGATTCGATAGCGAGCCACTCCGGACCACATTCCGAAATCGTCTACGCTAGCCACTCAGCTACCTGGACATATGAATTTTGCAAAGTTGTCGAGATACTTGAAGAAGAAATTATAAATAAAACTCGACCTGTCGATTGCTCTGCTACCCTGGTAGGAATACTGGACTGTTGACCAATTTGCTCGAAAACTTTTGTTCGTGGAAAATTGACTCAAGTACCAGGGAAGCAGAATGCCGCAACAGGTATTCCACCTGACACAAATGGATTCAAATAATCTTTCAACCCTCAGCTCTCCTACCAGAGGAGCAGAATATACCAACAGGTTAGGTAATAATTCAAATATCTTTTCAAGTATCTCTATAACTTTGCTAATGTTCCATGTCTAGGTAGCTTAGTTGCTAGCGTTGCCGGTTTCGGAACTCGATGCGAAAGGTCCTGGTAACGAATACCATTGGGGACTGCTTTTTTTCTGTCATTTTTTGTCATTTTTTTTTATACCCATATGCAATTGTAGAAATCCTCAGTAACCATTACCTCAGAGATAATTCCTTTCTTCCCTGGATAAATTAATCACCTTGTAATAACTCTCATTACTGAATTAATCTAATTAATTGTTGAGTGAAATATGACAAAAAAGCAGCTCTGTATGGGATTCGTTAGGGAGCCTCTCCGGGCCAATATCCGAAATCGTCCACGCTAGCCACTCGGCTACCTGGACATATGAATTTAAGGAGTTGTCGAGATACTTGAAGAAGATATTTTAAATGAAACTCAACCTGTCGATTGCTCTGCTTGACCCACAGGTCAAACGGCTACAGCTATCATCTTCAAACTTTTTTTCAGTGTGGTTACTCATCTTACTTAGATCTGTAAAGTTGTGTGGCAATTTTAGACATTTCAAAAATACCCATTAGAATAATATAGCGGAAAGAAAAGAAAATATTTTTATTCTCCCAAAAATTGAAATTTTGCGTGAAGTTGAATTACATCTTGATACACATTTCTAGAAATGTTCAGCTTGATCGGGCCAGCCATTTTGAAAAAAAACCATAAAATGTGCTAAATTTGTATCACTCGAAGCAGTTTTCACCCATTTTTACCCATACTATTACTATTCGCTCGTCTAACAACGCATATATGGCGTTTTCCTAGTTTAGAAGCGTATTCTGTTGTTACTTTTCGTGTCGAGTGAAGTGGTAACGTAAGATCACATAGTCAGTCATACTGCAAATACCTGACGTTTTTCGTATAGCCCACCTCATGAGCAGTGCTAGGATTTTGTACTAACAACTATGGAATACACAAGGACTGAACATGTTGTCATAGAATGTATCTCTTCTAGTAAATAATAACCAATCAAAGTCCTCGTCTCTAAGAGCTAGCTAGGCCTAGGCCATTATTTCAAGTGGCAGTCGTGGTAAGGGGTCATGCGCTCTTTACAGACTCGTGGACGTGCTGGAAATGAAAGCAATGAAGCAAGGAGGCTTCTGGGCTTTTCGTGATTACCAGAGCTACACTTATGATCGACTAGTTGAATGCCACCCTCTTTCAAGTCTCTAGTCGATCACTAGGAGATAAACGTTATTTCACTGGGAAGTAGCAGCAGGGCGTCGCGGAGGGCTGTCAAATACGTAATTTAATTTCTAACTCATCATTTCCTGTTCATCATCCATAAATTTAATTCCATGCCTAGTTATTAACGTAACTGACAATTTAACGTATTTTGAAGTATAGTTTGGTTCGAAAATTGATTACTGGGGTGTGACAATATATTAATTCGTAGGTTGCAGTCTTGACTATGAATAATATCCAGGGGTGGACTGGAATATATATTTTTTTATCAATTTTATTTCAAGGATATCAAAACCTCGAAACTAGATAGTAGATTTTAATGAATAATGAAGATATTTATTTCCGTAGTTTTAGAGAAAACTAGAAATTATCATCTCAATTTCAGAAAAATATATTTATATTTGTTGCCCTCCAGAGACAAAGAGTCATAAGGTAGACATTACCGATTATGCATAGACCTGAGACTCAAAAAAAGACCGTGACCTGGGGAACCAATAAAGTTACCATAATTTTTGAATTTGAGATGACGATTTCTGTTTCCTCTCAAATTAGGCCGATAAATATTGTCATTATACATTAAATTCTAGTTTCAGAGTTGTGATCTCCTTTAACTATTACGAACGGACCATGTTTGGGCAAATGTTGAACAAAGGAAATAATCGCGCCAACTTGTAGCTCTAGCCGCTCGAGCAGCCGACGATGAGAAGGGGGTGAATCCACTCCGACTGGATTCAGCTGAGAGCTGGGTGAGAGAGAGAGAGTGAGAGAGAGAGAGAGAGAGAGAGAGAGAGGCAACAATAAGGTAGCCAACGCAAGCAAGCATCAGCCAGCGCCAGGCAAGTATTAGGGGGGGTTGTTTCAACCCTCTTTTCACGTGGATCCTGAGGGGTGGCTGCCTGACTGACTTGCTTGTTGTACAGATCAATAATATATCCCCTCCTCTTCCTCTAACGCACAGGGGTAGATCCAGTCGAAATGACCGAGCGAGCTAGCGGTATATGCCCTCTGTGATAACCGGTATAACAAGCCCGCCCAGAGAAGAAACTGAAAGGTATATATATATTCGAAAACTGGCGGAAAAAGGAGTGGATGATATCCAATAAAAGAAATCCGTCGTGAAGAAAAGATGTGCTGGAAATCACTTTTATGAAAAGGCTGTAAATTTATTCATATCTTTCTCTCTCTCTCTCTTAAGTTGGCACGAAATAACTGAATGATCACGTTCTATTTGCAGAATTCAGAGGCTTCGAAAGATAATTCGCTGACAGAATTGAAAGAGAGGAAATATAGGAAATATTCAAGCATGATATTGGAACGAATGAAATCAACTTTTGAATTCACTACTTTGGAATCTGAAGACAGGTGGGCGAGGGTTCGCGTTCCGCTGTAGGCATGGATTATCAATTTGACAAATTCCAATTTGACAAACCAAGAAAATAAATAATAATTACAGTCAGTTTCTTCACACTTCGAAAAACAGATACTCGTATCGTGAGCGAAGTTGGCGGCCACCAGATAGGTGAATAGGCGATATGGACGACCCAACTTGGCCGTCATCAAGTTTAACAATCACTCGCTCATACAAATCAACGATACATTCATCGCGTTTCGTTGCAAAAAGCGATGATTTTGAGGCGTCCCCAGTCTCCTGGGCCTTGGAAAAAAAATTAAAGATCTATTTCTCTACTTTTATAAGCACCGTGCATGTACGTACATGCACAGTGCTTACACAAATCGAGAAATTAATCTTTACTATTTTTTCCATTTTTTAAAAACCAGTGTAGTTGAATGAAAATTTCACATCGCCAAGATAATTTTATGCTCTCTAATTAATATGATATTTTATTTTTGTGAGTTCAATCAGTTTTAAGATAATGTACGTCAATGCATTTTATCACATTATTTTTATTTATTGACGTATTATCTTATAACTGATTGAATTCACTGAAATAGAATGTTATATTAATTGAAGAGCATCAAATTGTCTTGAAGATGTGAACTTTTCATTTAATTACACTGGTTTCTGAACATAGAAACAAATTAATGAAGGTGAATTTCTCTATTTTTATAAGCACGCGTGCATGTATACACCCTTGACGCTGCCGTCCACCATACGAACCGATTCATTCGGTATTCATGTAGAAACCTATGTTCACACATCTCGTAAAAAGACGATAAAAGAGCAGAAAATGATGAATTCGCGGCGCTTGCGCAGGCCACATTTGGGAGCACGATGGGAATTTTAGGTACGGCTGCTGATAACTTTAATCGGTATCAGCCATTAAAATTATAACTGATATCAGCAACTCGTTTTAAATTCCTTCAAAATGGTATGATTAAAAAATATATATGTACCATGTAAATTATTCGATTTATAATACATGTGAATCTCAGATCTTTTTAATCGATATGAAATAAAATGGTGGTGCGTGAAAACTGATATATTCCGAGTATGGACGTATAAAACATTTCTCTGTTCTTCTATCAAATTTACAGAGCACACATACATTTAGTGGTTTTCTTGTAGGTCTAAAAAAAATCATCTTTTTTATATAGGCCTATCATAATTCTGATACCTTTATTCGTTCAAAAGCTATTTACCAAAAAATTGATTTTCATTGAATCCTACTCTGGCCGTTCTTATTTTGTATGACGTTCAATTTATTCAACATTTGTATTCAAAAAGCATATAATATCTTCAATCAATCTTCTCGAATATACGACGTTTACCTAGTAAACATGAATTTCAATTCTCAATACTGACTTTAACACGGTGAAATCCATCATCAATCTTGTACTATATATAGGCCTGTCCAGCATACGTCTATTGTTGTCAGAAATCTGGAACACTTTGGGATTTGTGTATAAAAGAAATCTGTTCTCGCGTGGTCTCCAACTAATTCGTTGAACGCCCGTTGGATATTATTTGAATTTTATTTATTCATTCATTTATGTATTCTTTTTTCATCCAGCGATGTTACCGTATATTTCCAATTTTTTGTAAATTTATAAAACTGGGCCTGAGCACATTTAAAAATACTTGAAAATATATTAAAAGAAAGCCATCCATATGAAAAATTAAAAAACATAATGAAACACATTTAAAAATGCATTAAAATATATCGAATGAAACCGAATCTTTAAAACTTGTATTACGGTTATGTCTTGCATCAAAATTTTGCTCTTATAAATCAGTGTTGCTTTTCCTAAATATAAGTTAACAATTCGTTGATGTTTAGTCCCATTTGTGGCAGTTATTCAAAGATTCAAAAACACGTAACGTAAACGTATTTAAATGTATACACGTCACATGGGAACATATTTTTTTACACAATCGAGAGTTTTATTCTAAATAATGTTGAGTGTATAGGTATATACGTAGTTGAATGCTCTTCTCGCATAATGTACAAGTTGTTGTACATTATACATTACACATTACACAGTTCATTATGTAGAAACGTCGAGCTAATCGACGTTTCTACATAATGAACTGTGTAATGTGTAATAGAAGGATCTGTTTACTTATTGTCTATAATAGCAGTTGCACCCTCATCTTCGAAAATTACCTATATATTCATCTTTTCGAATAAGTTGTGTATACGTTTAGAAAATACGAGCGAAATATTATTATTCATTTATATATCTACTTGAAATTTATTTATCATGGGCTTATTTTTGAACGATTTATTGATATCCAAAAATTGATTTATTGCAATTATGATATTGTTTTTTAATTCAACACAATTTTTAGAATGGTAATTTTTTCTCGTTTAAAAGCAATGTGTGACATGAGACGTGTTATCAGTTCAGATTTTCTGTCACTCGCTTTTTACTTTCCGACAAAAAACTTCTTCCTTATCGTCGAAAAGGGTTTGTAGAGCTTGATTTTTAAGCAATATCTGAATTTCATTTAGAACCTGATTCAATCTCACAACCAAGGGATACTAGAATGACGTCATTTATACTCATTTCATCAAAATGAAATTCTATTATTTCAAAACTACATAATTACTTTGCCACATTATTATCTTCATCTCAAGTTCTAACAAATCCCCGGGAGTTAGCAAGCCCGCCTTACAGCTACGCAAGTTTGGCTGCATTTGCTTGTTACCGGGCGACATAATTGATATAATGCTGAAGAGAGAATTTCATGGCTCATATAGTTGACACTTACCTGAAGTTCTATTTTTGCTGTTTGATCAAAGAAATGAAATATGAAATAAATTTGATTTTCTGGAAAGTGGTGGTGGAAACAATTGTTCAAAATAGAATCACAGACAAAGATAATTTGTAGGTATTAATCATTCGACTCGAATTGTTCCACTCTCAGAGTCATTTTTTGTAACGTAAAGAAAATATACATTGTTAATAATTATACAAATTAAGACTTTAATTCTAAACCCTTACATACATTCAACTTTCATTAATTGATAATAAAACAGAACCTGTTCTCCAATCTCGATGGTGTTGGTTTAAATATGTCCATCATTAATTAACGCTTACTATCCCTCACAATTACATCGTAAGTGAAATGATTAATTCTTGTTTGTTTTGTTGGTCTTCTGTGTCTAGGTGAGTGCGCATAATAATGGAAGCCCCGCCCACTGGTACGAAGGAATTTCAAAGCAGCGAAAGTGTCAGAAGTGTGTTGTGCCTGTTTACAATATCGAACGAAACAAATCAATGTAAGTTCGACATTTCATATAATTATTATTATTACAATTACCATAGGTAATGGTTTAAATAAAAACACTTCCGATTGGTCAAGCGTGATTGTATTACGAGGGTTTACCTTGCAAGTCAGTACTTGTAGGTTATGTCTGGCACCATATGGCCATGCGCCTGTTACCCACGTGCTGAACAATCACTATTCTGTAACTGTGAGGTAACTGTCTGAATTTCAATCGTTTTCGTTTCCTAACGTGGCCCATGACATTGGCACGTATCGGCAGAAATTATCCGCAACCTTATGCAGACTTTCTCTGTCGAATACGAATAATACAAAATGACGTTATCGTCTTGGAACTTTTTTTTTCAAGTTTCCAGTCATTGGATATTTGTTTTATTTCATTTGAATGATTATGAAATCAAAATTACAATTGAGTTTCATTATTTATAATTTACCATTTCTGTTCGGGATTGTAGAATCATCGTGGTGATGCCCCGTCCTAACGATACTGCCTTGTCATCCCTCTAGCCTTTTAATTGGGGAATATTTGTTTGAATATGGATATGAATTGTTTGAAATTATGTTGTTACCCGAAATATTGTTATCTAATCAGCGCTGAACCATAGACTAATCATTCAGGAGGCCGGGGTTTGCTTTACCAACACGGAAGGTTTTTGGTGTAACACTGGGATTTTAACAACTTTAACCAAATTTAACCCTTCAGTTTCTTCTCATAATTTCATTCGTCATTCCTGGAAGTCATTCCATTCGTCATTCCTGGAAACTGAACTTGGTCATTATTACAGTGCGTCAATATAAATCTAAATGTATTGAATGAGAGTATTTCTGTTACCAAAGTAACAATTGTCTGTGTTTGTTTTGTTATTAGTGTTTTGTGATTTATCATATTCTTTCATTTAACTTTTAAAACATGGTTTTTGATTATGTATTTGTAGGCTATATGTTTTGGGTTCCGACTTGAAAGTATTATTAGTTCGATCTCGATGGCATTATTCAACTGCTTTATTATATTTATACTTATCTCTATTAACCTAGCATAAAATAGTGGATGAACGTAGACCTAAGCTTACATGTGTTTTGTTAGGGCTTTACAGATCAAACGTAAAATATACAAATTGTGATAGAACTTGGAACTTTGTATACATTTATATGTATAGCTTGATACTCGGTGGTTTTGGGGCACAGTCAATTCGAAGACTTCTGAGAAAAATGAACATTTCGAAATTTGGAAAATCCATCTAAGAATAACTCGAGAGGGAAAAATTATGTGAATATTTGCTTCAGTAAAAATGTCAATTTCACGGAATCTAAACACAAGATGATAAAGTTTTATTACTTTTGTACATAACTGGGATTGGCCGTACTGCGGAGAAGTGGGAAAATGCAATTTTTCTTGTCCGTCAATCTGTTGAAATAATCAACAGATACAATCAGAGCTTCGTAACAGTGGTAGTAAAAACATTGTGCGCACTATTCGAGTACGTTTCATTCTGCGTTTTCCTAGTAGTTATATAAAAGTGTCATATCAGCATTAAAACCGCACGACCGCTTTACCGACACAAGTCTAGGTAAATTGCTAACGCTCTCGCTTCATGTGATCCGGGAGTCGAGGGGAATATCGGGCGTTGGTTCAATCTCAGCCGCCATCCATCTTTACAGAGGTTTCTCGTGATTTCCCTGTGTAATCTAGACTCTGGGCCTAGGCTAATGCCGGGATGGTTCCTAAAATATAGGCCACGACTGCCTCCTTCCCACTATCCTTCCCAATACCCAAGAATCCTTCATATCATCATCCCATCATCTCATTAATCATCCATCCGACGCCAATAAATCTTGGTTATCAGTACAGTGCAACCAAAAAAAAACTATATAAAAATAATAAAAAGTACATTCATAAACATTACCAATGTACTATTGCAAGCCAGAAGCGTTTTCCTCTAGTGCTTGCGAATATCTCAATATACAAACGTCGACTGTTCCGCAAACATATAAATACATAAATGCGCATAAGTAAAACACGAAACATGATATTGCCATTCACTTTCACTCAAGTCACGCAATCGGCTCCATTCGTTATTATTGTCCACTCTCTAAGCGAAGAGATCCAATCAATTATAGGTAGTTTGATCATAGATTAAAGAGATGGTTAAATGTTGAAGAGGTGATTCCGCTAGGCCAACTTATACACGAGTACTGCGCAAGAAAAGGGAAGACAATTAGCAGTCGTCAAGAAAACGGCAGCCTCTATTCACCGATCCATCCGTGTTATATATCACAACATGCGGGGTTGTTGTTGTTGTTGCGCGCGCACATCCTATAAATTATCCGTAATCACCCCAGTCTAACCAATTTATTGAACCTAGCCCATCCACACTAATCTAAACCAACTAACCTGACCAAACAAACATCCTAAACTAATCCAGTCCAAACTAAAACCTTTGCTAAAACTAATTTAAAACCTACTTCCGGTTCGGTGAATAGCCACTCCGCAAGGGAACCCACTCACAGCGTAGCATTTTCAGTGTCAACGTGACATATAAATGATCTTGGTGGCTTTCCGTCGGAACAAATTGTGGTGAAAGTGATTTACACCAATTAGATACGTATCCTATAGAATACTGAGGGCCCATATTACCAATAATAAAAATGTGTTAATTAAGCTAATTAATCAATTGCAGTACAAAAATAACATTGGTAACCAAGGGTAATAACAAGCTAATCCACTAATTATCGCTTAATTAACAAATTTATTATTCGTAATACCGGGCCTGAGGATAATAAACATATACAAAATGTGACATTGGTATTCGTATGTAATGGTACGGTGTGAGGCAAAAACGATTGTGGTGGATTTTCCTCGGAACATTTTCTTTAGTGAAACTGCTTTATACCAGTCAGAAAAGTAGGCCTGGCACAAAAATAACTTGTGATAACTATTGCTAACCCGCGATAATTATCATCGTACAAAATGGGTCAAAAAGTTAGCCCCGCCCAGATGGCATTAAGGAAATTACGTCAACACCATATTTTTGAACCAATTTTATACCATTTTGTAGCCCTGAAATCGATTTTCCCACCCTTGAAATGCAAATATCTCTTTGATGTATAGGGTGCAAAAATGTTTTTTGGGGCTAAATGGTGCATAATTGCGGTGCAAACATATGGTGAAGTCGTAATTTTTCAATTCCTTAACTTAATGGACCCTTATAAAATGTTGTCGCCCCATAATACACATTCATAATATGTTACATGTTGTTTGTATGTAACAATAAAAAGATGAAAATCGATGGCAAAAAGTAATCTCCACTTTTTTTAGGCCTATTATAAAATTTGAATAATAAGCGTTTTCGACAAATGTTGTCTGCATCAGAAGATGCATTTGTTGATGTTGTGAATTGCACGGTCAAGTTTCATGATCATTCAACTAAAATCACCCTGGTGGGAACTTTTTGCGCTAGGGAGACTGTGGACGCCTTAACAGTCACCTGGGAAACATTTGCCATTATTTTTATAGCATACTTCCTTTATAAATGAGTCTGTTGATTCTATATCAATAAGTTACGTAAAGTAATTTTCAATATATAATATACCGAAGTGTTTTATTGGTTCATATATATGTTATGCAATGCATGAGATCATACACATCCCATCTATGATGAGATCGTCCAAATTGACTATCGAAAATGTAGTAAAACAAAACTGATTTCCTACTGTAACTAAAATTTATATACAATATTCTGCTTGCTTGCAGAATAGTCTTTATATAGTTATAGTATAGTAGTTATAGTATATATAGTAATAGTAATAGTCTTTTTGTTGAATATAGGCCTATTTATATATAATTATTAACCCCTATATAAACTATGCAGATCCAACCAAGTACTACTAAATTTTAAATCAACCTGATGAAGGAGTCGCTTATGGACGGAAGGCTCATCCTTAGCAATACACTTGTTGGAGAGTGATGGGATTAGCCGTATTATACACGCTGTGGAATGAGTATATGAGGCCAACAAAATAACACCAGGCTTCATTTGTGAGGCATTTAGAAATAATCAGATTATTATTTATAACTGACCTAAAAAAAACGTAACCACGGACAACCCAGCTTAAGATTTATTTATAAGCTTATTGGGTTTTAACGTCGCACTGTAATGATAGCGATTAGCGATGATCTATTGGCGTCGAATGGATGATTAATGATATGATGGGATGATGAGATGAAGGTTGCTTGGGTAATGGGAAGGATAGTGGGAAGGAAGCGGTCGTGACCTATATTGTGGGAACCATCCCTACATTAGCCTAGACTACAGAGGGAAACCATGAAAAAACCCTGAGAAAATGGATGGTGGCGGGGATCAAGCTAGTTCCGATATTCCTCTCGTCTCCCGGATCGCATGAAGCGAGCGCGTTAACCACTGCGCTTCATGTTCCGGTCTCCACTCACTGGAGTCGATTTAGCGAAATGTCAGTTTTTTGTTGATAGCTATCGAACAGTAACACAGATATATTTGATACCCTGAAGATGGTAAGTTATAACTAATTAATTGTCATGCGTTCTTCAGCTAAAAAATAAATATTTCTTAGCGCAAATACTTTCGACAATAATTATGCGACATGAGTATTGAATAGATATGACTTATAACATCTTGAAGGTATTGAAAAATATCTGTGTTTTCTTATTCGTATTATAGAATTTTGATACCTCATACCGTTGAAAGTTATCACCGAAAAACTGATCTTTCGCTAAATCGACTCCCGTGCACTCTTGAGGCCTCCCCAGTCTCCATAAGGCAAAAAGCCAAGTCCCGCCAGGGTGATTCCACAGTTCATAAAACTTTAACAGTGCTAGATACAAAATTAGCAAATACACGGCATACACCACAAGATGCAGACAATATTTTTAGAATATTTTTCAATATTTTTCAATATTTTTTTTTGCTCTGCTGAAGATTCAAATTCTATGATAACAAATCTAAAAAATAAATTGTACATGTAACAGTAATACTTGATATCCTCACCGCTTACCGTTACTTGCAAATAACATGTATAACATATTGTAAATTTGTATTAGGCCTATGGATGGACATTGGAATTTTTGAAGATACTTCTCTGAATGTTATGAAGCAGTTTCACTACAATATGTTTAGACTGAAAGTCTATCACTACGATCGTTGATAGTCCTATGTTATATATCCCTGAAAATGTGATGCTGCGGGTGGGTCCTCCTTAAACGCATCACTTGTTCGCGTCGCGTCCGAGTCACGTGATTGCGATGACGCTCTCTTCGCCGCGTTTCATTGATAAAATAGGTTATTCTGGCAAAGTGTCGGCCAGTTTTCTAATTCGCTGTGAATTTCAGTCCGAATGCCGAAATACGACCTTGCGATTCGAGGGGCCTAACCAGCAACCTCGTTCGAGTTGCCGATGCAACCGCAGCACCGAGCCTGCTACATTCTAATCTCGTTACATTATTACGATGCCTAGATTTAGGACTTGAAGTTTTGTAATTCATATTTTTTTTATTTTAATGTTGCTTAACGACCCCATTATTATACAGGGGTACGAATGAACGGTTGATAATGAAAAGATGAAGTATTGATAGGTGGACGTTTTCAAAAACCCATGCCTTATGCAGGACTCGAACCTGACTCGAACTGAGTGAGGAACCTGAGTCCTCAGTTTTTACCGCAGTAAGCGATAGTTGACTGCGCCACGGCGGCGGCTTCTACAATAATAATATTTATCCCTAATTGAGGTTATGGAAGAAAAGTAGGATCGTTCGGGCGGGAAACCACGAGGGTGATCTTACCACCACAAATAATAACTGAAATAAGATTATGATCAAAGGTAATTAATTTCAGGGATAGTAGTTAACAATTCAAACATTCACACTGGGGAGAAAAAAATGCAATCTCTTCATTATACCTTGATTTATTATCCTTATCTTCTTTTTCGTATTATTCTTGAATTCTTCGTTTTTTTTTCTCTTCTTTGTTCGTGTTGTTCGATGATATCAGTTTATATGTTTTATATTGATTCGTTTTCATTTATTCGTTTGATATATTCATTTATTTATTAATCTATTTGTTTTCATCTATTTTCATCTTTCATTTTTTTATTCTCATTGTATTTATTATATTGTTCAATGTAACCTATTCATCTATCGTTAATGTTGCACTCGTTTTAAAAATACAAAAATGTATTATATGACTTTATTATTTCAATTGTTTAGTTTTCCAACTAATTACCCATGGGATGTCACGAAGACAACGAGTGCTATGTTATAACCTAAATAAATAATTCATTCTATGGAGTAGTTAAATGTAGAAATAAATGTTCAATTGTATTAGTTATAAATTCTCTTTTTTCTAGTAGTCGGTGTAACTAGCATGTTAATTAGGACAGGGTAGAACTTTAATAATCTCTTTAATTATGAAATGTATGTAAACTTTGAATACAGTTATCGCGTTAATTATATATTGACTATATATATTTCAACTTGAATGTACCATCCGTTATTTATAACTATCTCCATTATTATTTCCAATTACAACATAAAAAAAATGTAGGCCTATAAATAGATCATTACTTTTTCACTTTATTCACAGGATATGACATTTAGAGAATGGTGTTTGTTAATTCATTCATTCTTATATTACGCCCAATTATATTTGTATTGCAATATATACTAATGTCATGATAATGATGTTGCTCTTTGAAACGATCACAAGTTCTTTATGGAACGAGTCATCTGACAGATAAGCAGAATATTTATAGAGTTTATGTCATTTTGAAGGTTTCAAACTTCTCACGCAGCCTGTGAAAGCATAGCATCCTTAATTTCAGAGCAGGCAGTGGGATTTCAATATAGGCGTGTGCAGAAGATCTCAATCCCAAAACGAAATTTTTTAGGTATCAAAATCCTAATTCAGAGGAAACACAGATATTTTTAATACCTTGTAATTAGAAGTTAAAATGAGTTATATAGAGGTAAAATATGTATTTCTAGGATAATACTTGTGAAAATTGTGTGACACTAGGAAAACGCCATATATGCGTTGTTATACGAGCGGATAGTAATAGTATGGGTAAAAATGGGTAAAAACTGCTTCGAGTGGTACCAATTTAGCACATTTTATGTTTTTTCTTCAAAATGGCGGACCCGATCAAGCTGAAAATTTCCAGAAATGTGTATAAAAATGTAATTCAATTACTCGCAGAATTTCATTTTTGGAATTTTTTTTTCCGCTGTGTTATTTTAACAGGTATTTTTTAAATTTCTAAAATTCATAAAAAAAGGTACCTCCCGATAGTGTCACAAAACTATACAGATCTAAGTTAGATGAGGAACCATATTGAAAAAAAAAATGAAGTTGATAGCTGTAGTCGTTTGACCTGTGGAGAACCGACAAAAAAAAAGAGAAAAAAAGAAAACATAAAAACGAACACCAATTTTTTTCAGTATGTCAAATTAAATCCTCGCTAAAGCTCGTCTAATGAGTCGAATAGTTGATACTCATACCATTTTGAAGATATTGGTCATATCTTTGTTTCCTCAGTATCAGAATTTTGATGTCTTACCGATTTCAAATTAACTCATCAACTCAACTCATTCAAATACAGAACTCATTTAACAAACCGTGATTAACAAACTTATCAAGTTCCGGAATAATTGTGAAATAACAATTTGTTAGAATACATTATTGTTTAGTTTATTAATTTTGTAAACTATAGCTAGCTAACATTAACTTCTTGAAACTATTTCATGTTACATAAGGTCACTCACTAGCAGAACTTTATGCAAATTACAGAATAACACTTTCATTTTCTTGTGGTTTGTAATTCACTCGGGGCCAAATTCAATTATGTCATATTTTCTAACGAAAAATGTTCAACTCGATACATCATTAAAAACTTTTGAAAATATTTCAATATTCTTTTAATAATTTTATGGTCTAACGTTTTCCCGACATTTACATAAATTTGTATGTTGAGAAAAGTAAAACTTGAATCGTATTGTAATTATATTCTATTCGACATTCAATTTTCTTGATTTTATTTCATGGTTCGTAGGATGTGTTCGGTAATAGAATGGAATGGAATTGAATAAAATGGAACAGGATATATTATATTAATCCAAATTGATCGTATAGCGATAATAGACAAGTTACGACAGCAAATTTAAGCAATAATTCATAATTATAGAAATATACTATTCATACACACATACAATATGTATAAACAGTGATTACAGTAAACAGTGGCTGTGTAAAAAATAGAGAATATTTGTGACGTGTTATTGGGAAGCAGATTTACATTGTTTTGTCTGTACAGAAATTCTTAAATTCATAGGTAATAGGGCCTACAATCAAATTTTTCAATCATCCAGGAATTTTTTCACGCTATAGTAGGCCTATAACACTAATCAATTATATAGCTTTTAAGACTCAGTTGAAATGAGTCCCGTTTACTTTCTTTATAGTATCCTGAAGAAGAGAATGTGTGAATGTAGTGAAGAAGAAGTTTTTAAGGGGGACCTACCCACAGCGTAACATTTTCAGCCTCAGCATAACATATAAACGATCCCAGTGACTTTCTGGGTGAACGTAGTGTTGTGAAACTGCTTCACACCATTCAGAGATGTATCAAAATACTGTCGATCCATGATGAACATTCACAATATGTTAAAATATGCTATTTAAAAAAAAAAAAAAAAATGTTAAAATGTTCTTTCACACGGCGAAGTAAAAATCGGTAACAAAAATATCGAGTGTTATTGTTACATACAAGACGTGATCTTGCCACCTGTGTTATAAAACTCGATTCATTCTCGTTTACTACAAATATGTTCTCTCGTCGTTAGTTTTGTATCTTGCATTTTTCAAGTTTTATGATCATTTTTTCAAATGCATGTAGGTTATGGGGGTACGAATGAGCGGGTGATAATGAAAACGTTGAACTGATGATAGGTGAAGGGACGTTTACAAAAACCCATACTTTATGCATGACTCGAACCCACGCCCAACGGTGACTACAGTTTCCACCAGCGACAGTTGACTGAGTCACCGAGGCAGCTTTATTATCATTTATACACTATGAAATCACCCTGGCGGGAACTTTTTACCCTACAGAGACTGAGAACGCCTTAAAAGGTAAAACTTCATACTATATTAATTACTCGATTCAACATTCAATGTTCTTGATTTTATTTCACGGTTGGAAGGATCCCAGATTACAAGTACCGTCAAGGTATTGAACTGCTCTGCAGGACAAACCGATGCTTGACTGTGTATGGTATTGTTTACTCTGTTATTCAGGATCACAGGTAGAAGTAAAAGTTGCTCGTTGGGTCTCGTGTATAAAATGTGAGACGGAAACCAGAGAATACCCCTGAGAAATCAAATGGTTCTATTTGCATCTTGGGGACATCACGGCGCTCCCACAGATCTGACTAGATCATTCCATTTCATTATCGTCTGTATAGAACACGTATCTAATTCTATTCTTTCACTGTGTCACTGATACCATAGACCAAAGAATTTGTCTTTGCTTGGTGTACAATTTTCTTTCATGTATTCTTTGGTCTGCTGATACTATCACTTATATTATATTAATTATATACGATACCGCGTTGGGAAATGGTTGGTTAAATATAAAAAGTGAAGCTATATTTTCACAGGACTTTTCTAAAAAGACTGTATATATTTTGGAAACTAAAATCGATTTTATTTTCAATATACCAACATCGAAATTGATACATAATTGTTGTTCCGCAATTGGGGGTATTGAATGGAACATGGGATCGCTCGGACGGGGCACTTATGTTATGACATATTTATGTAGGCTTAGTTACATTTTTTATGTTGTATTTTTTTCCCCACTTTCTAAAATAATATTGTCATCATTGAGGACGCCAAGTTTCATTGACATATATATTGCACATCTTATTTATATTTTTGACTTCTATACACATAGGGGTCTATCTATCATTTTCTTTCACTCAGATATCTTGGCATCATGCACTATATAATGTTGAATGAGCTTTTCGTATTTCACCATTCACTTATATCCAAGATTATATTTTCTATATATAAACCCACAGGAAGCTTGTATCAGTTTTTGTGGCTATTCTGTGAACATACTCACGTATAATTTTTTTTTGGAGGGGGGGTTCATTGTTATTATTATTATTATTAATTCAACAATTTGACAGTAATCACTTTTTAGGCTATCTCTTGGATCCAAGACCACCTGCATGACTGATATTTCACGGTATTTGGTAAAGACAATGGCGTGTTGATCTGAGATTCCGTTGTAAACATATCGTCTAATTAATTCACGTGAATCGAGAGCGCTTGGCACCGACTGTTCTTGGCAAGTACTCGCTTTGGGGCAATGAACAGAAGAGGATGCACGAGACAAAGAAGAAGATTGTTCAAGGTCATGGCCAAGGTATTGTCCACCATCCACTGGTTACCGAGTGTACTTGTACGGGAAGAATGATACGGTGTGGGTGGGGAATGATTGAGGGAGGATGGAGGGGGGAGTTGGGGAGGGAGGGTAGAGCGAGCACGACTGGGTGAGCAAGTTGCAGGCATCAACTGAATTAACGTTGTCGTCTGATCGAAGAATCGCGTGAGTTTCGTTTTCCTTTTATTTTATTGAGAAGTTCATTTTTTGAAAAATATTACTTTTTTTCGTAGCAACGCGAGATGATAATTTTTTTTCTTCAGCATCGAAACTTGATATAAAATTATTGTACCCTCATTTGAGGCTATGGATGAAAGGTAGGATCGTTCGAACGGGGCATCACAAAGGTGGTCTTATCACCCCAAATAATGATTATCACAAGATAACTCATTAAGCAAACAATAAATCTTGAGAGAATAATTTCAGGGATAATTGAAAATTCAAACATTTACATTGGGGAGAAAAAATCTTCAACCTCCTCATTATAGGTCCATCTTATTAATTACTATCTTGATCTTAATTTTCTTCTCTTTCTTGAATTCTTGGTTTCCTTCATTCATCTTTGTTCTTGTATTTATTGTAATATTCGTAATTTAAAAACAAGAATATAAATTGAATCTTCTTTTTATATCTGCAATAGAGGAGATGAGAAGAAATCCTGCATCTAGCTAAAGCAGTCTTACGGGCGTTAGTTCGAGTCCTGCCTAAGCAATCATTCATCCCCTCAATCGTATCCCCAAATAACCGAGCTGTTGTTGGGGTCGTTCAGCAACCAATAATCTCGTATTTAGTTGGAGGCCATGCACCCGCACACCGGTGTTTAGTTACAGCCTCGGTATTGTCATGTTTACACGGGCAATGCCACAGAAACGCATTGTTTCAACTTGAAACGAAGGCCTCCACGCTGAGGTTACCAAACTACATTAGCCTCCAATTAGCCCTTGTGCAATAAAACACCAACAAAATTATTATTCAAGAATAAAAATGAAAATAATATGCGTTATTACCTTTCAAATTGATTTTTTTCAAATATTTTGGGTAATATTTTTAAATCGAGTTATAGAGACAATTGAATCACATAAGCGAGCTATCCGAAGAAATCACCGATATCGTCAAGAGCTCAAGTCTTTTATATATTCTCCATAAAACAAAAGCTTTGACGTTCAACAGTTCTTCAATTGTTTTATTGAGGTGCTTGATGTGTTCAGTATATTTATTATTATTGTTGGTGTTTAACGACGCGTCAACATTTACATTTAAGGTCGTTCTCTCTATTAGTGTATGAATTACTTTGTGATTATTTGTAATTATTCATGCGAATATTGATAATTTCACTTTATGAAAACATTATAGGCCTACTATTGTAATGGCGATGTTATTTCTTATATTTAATCATTTGTTGCTATTGTTATACTGTCTTCAAACGGCAACCGTATTGTCGGCAGTGTTTTAATAAAAACACATATATATGTAACTTATAATATATATAGACCTATATTATACAGTTTTTACGTAAACACTGCCGACAATACGGCTGCTACAATACGGTTGCGGTTGTAATATAAAGTAACCAATTATTATCTCATATCTATTGGGTTGAACAACGCACTGTAATGATATCGAAAATCTATTGGCGTCGGATGGATGATTAATGAGATGACAGGATGATATGAAGGTTTCTTGGGTAAGGGGAAGGCTAGTGGGAAGGATTACCTTACCGGCATTAGCCTAGACTACAGAGGGAAACCACGAAAAACCCCTGTGAAGATGAACGGCAGCGGGGATCGAACCGGGTCCGAAATTGTCAATACTATCGTAAAGTAAAAGTATCGATATTCACATGATTAATTACAAATAATTACATAATAAATAATTGGTCGTACGTTTGTCCCTCTATATACCGTTGTTGTCTTGTCTGGGTTGTTGTGTGGTGGAGGGGGGAGGGGAGGGGGGAGGGAGTGGTGGGCGGACAGACGGCGAGAGCATCTTGCTCATGTAGGCCTACCGAAAAGATGCGTCATGGAATGCCGGCTGGATGCTGGGGTCCAGCAAGTGTGTAAGATTCATCTCAAGGTCTAGTTTTACCCGCGCTCGAACAATGGCGGGCTTTCTTGAGAGATTGGAAGGTTTTTTGGGTGTGATCCGATGTGTATACCGTTTGTGTACCGACAAAAATCGGTTTCACTTGGTTATGTAACCGTATAACGTGTATACGTCCTACTATGTGGTGTGGTTGCATGCTTGCGATGAAGCATACAGCGGTAGAGTCTACCGTATATATATATATATATGGTTAATTAATTATTACTTGATTAAATTATTAATTAGATGAGCGTTGTTAAATATATGTTAGTAATCAAAGACAATCAACTTCACTGAGAAAACCGGCACATGTAGCTCATTTGCTAACGCGCTCGCTTTCTGTAAATCTGGGAGTTGAGGGGCAAAACGGGACCTGGTTCGATCCCCGCCTCCGCCCATTTCGACTTGGGTTTTCCGTGATTATACCCTCTGTATATATAGTATAGGCTAATGCCGTGTTGGTTCTTACGATATAGTCCACGACCGCTGCCTTCCCACTATCTTTCCCATTACCTATAAGAAACCTTCATCTCATCATCTCATTGATCAATCATTCGACGCCAATAGTTCTTTGTTATCAATACAGTGCGTTGTCAAACCCAATATAAGTAAAATGAATGAAGTCGATGAGAAACAATGTGCGTGCGTAAATAAAAAAGTGCGTAGTCCACAGGTCACAAGAAATGATTTCACTGAAATTCATTCCATGCCAGAATATGATTGTATATATTCTCGTAGACTTGTGAAGAGATAGGGAAAAATCCCGTAGGAATAACCCAGGGCCAGACTAATAGAGTTTTATCTCATATCTCGGTTTCATCTAATTTGATGTTGGTACTTTCCACACACAGCGTGACAAGGTTCGGACGAGGCACCATTTTAAGAGTGACAATATAACACCAAAGGAAATCTGTAAATTTAATTCTACTCATTTTCTTCCAGATAAGATATCACAAAACATCTTGAAATCAATGTATAAAATGTAATGGATATGGAAAGTCAAATTATAAAATACAATATAAAAATGTGAATATATAGGCCTATATGCCTAGATATATCTTATTTTAATAACATCGAAACTTGATACAAAATCATTGTTCCCCAATTAAGGCTATGGATGAAAGGTAGGATCGTTTGTATGATATATAAAATATATAAAAATATGTAAATATGTATACATATATAAAATAAATAGGCCTATATCAAGCAAGGTCACAAAATTCACAAAAACATAATATATTATTATCTAGAAAATAACATGAGATAAAAAAAGTCAACATAGGTGTAATAAGAGATAGTCAGTCTACGTATGTGGGTCGATCAATCACACGTGTGGTTTGCAAACAATAAAATGTTCGTAGATATTGTAAATACATTTTTTAATAAGGAAGATTTGAAATCTTCAATAGGCCTACGTATGCAGACTGGACACCCTTATCTGCTCTTGATTATACTGAAAATTCTCGAAATCTCATTTTTATTTTCATTTACATTGGGTATAACGACGCTTTGTGATGATAACCAATAACCGGCACATGCAGCGCAGTGGTTACCGCGCTCGCTTCGTGTGATCCGGAAGACGAGGGGAATTTCGCACCCAGTTCGATCCCCGCCGCCGACCATCTTTACAAGGGTGTTTCATGGTTTCCCTCTGTAGTCCAGGCTAATGCCGGGATGGTTCCTACAATAAGTCGGTCATGACCGCTTCCCACTATCCTTCCCATTACCCAAGAACCTTCATCTCATCATCCCGTCATCTCATCAATCATCCATCCGACGCCATTAGATCTCCGCAGTGCGTCGTTGAACCCAATATAAAAAAAAACAATATCTATTAGCGTCGAATGAATGAGATGGTGTGGTAATGTGGAAAGAATAGTGAGGAAGAATCGGTCGTGGCCTATATTGTAAGAACCATCCCGGCATCAGCCTAGAATACAGAGAGAACCACGCAAAAATTCTGTAAAGATGGAGTTGGGTGAGGATCGAACCAGGTCCGATATGCCTCTCATCTTCCGCATCACATGATGCGAGCACTTGAGTAACTTTCGGTTCTTGAAAGTTACTAAATACATAGACAAAAAACAGTTTAAAAAAAAATTGACATCTTCCATGTACTCCATATATGAAACGGTCGATTATGTTGAGTCAGTATTTTTTTTCTAATAATCCGGCCCCACTCCGCCCTAGACATTCTAATTTCCGACACTCATCCAACTCTATGTTCTAAACAGATTGTCTCACACTCATTAAGAGATGACTTCATGAAAGTGACAGCGACGGTATATCTCTTCTTACGATAAAAAAACCTTCGAGCATAGACCAACGAAAACGAAGTGATAGTTGGTCCATGCTTTGTATCTAACGGATGATGGATCAACTTTATTTCACAAAGATCACTTGAGATTATTTACTGTCTCCATGAGTAAGTTATGCAAGAAGGTTCGTCTGATTGGGATGAGCGTATCCGTGACTCTTCGTGCATATTCACCTCGGCCACTATCTAATTATTATAATCTGTTTGGTTTTATTAGTTTGATTAACTTCAACTTATGTATGTTACCAATAGTGTATAGTCATAGGGATACGCAGGACATCCCTATAGGACATACGCAGGACGTATCAATAGATACGGCCCGTTACGAAAAATTGAAAATACGTTTTCTAGCAAATGTATCTATAAATTTATTTTTAATAACATTGAAACTTGATAAAATCATTGTTCCCCAATTAAGGCTATGGATGAAAGATATGATCGTGTGAACGGGGCACCACAAGGGCGATCTTACCACCCCAAAGAATAATTAAAAATAAGATAATCGTTGAACAAACAATAAACTAGACTAATCTTGGGCTATACCCCTAACGCACTGAGTTAATAAACATCAATGCCCAACGGAAATGAAGCCAACGTTTAGTCAATCACGGCTGATAATATAGTGAAGGCTTCCATTTCGCCCCGCAGTTGACTTTTTGAAATTTAAAAAAATTCAAATCGGTTTAATAGATTTGTAAGATTGGTGCAAGAAATGACGATTGTTAATTTAAGATTAATTATGATCGAATATTCAGTGACCCTTCCTTGTAGTGCTTTACAGGTAGGCCTACTGCCTGGGCCATCTCTGCGTACCCTGGGCACACGCCTATGCCGAAAAGTCAAAAAATGAAGCTATTTATTGTATACCATTGTGTGGATGGAGTAACGACTTCCGTTTTGCCCATGGTATTGGCTTTACATTTACATGCAATTTGCACACGTATCTTCGCAACTTAATGACGTGCTACCTCTCACTTTCTAATTGACATCTTCAACGTAAATAATTATTTTTTAGATTTCGCTTCCGTTTTATAAAGTAGGAAAACGCAGTATATGTGTTGTGAGATGAGCTTAGAAGAATGAAAAAATTAATGAGATATATTGTCACCTCACTCACTATACATGTGCAGACCTTGGATTACTTCAAAAGTTTAAAAACAGCACCTGCTACTTGTTGCTACTACTGCTACTGTACTAGCTACTGGTTCATGCAACCTGTTTTTTTTTATCCTCATATATTCAATAAAATGTATGCTATTAATGCTCTTTTTTTCGTTATTTCTCATCCAATTACTGTTAAAAGTACTATAGATGTGTATGATAGTTGTTTTTGTATATACAAAATGTATTTTGTTTTTCAAGTATTGGGCGCCTGAAGAGCGTATACCGAAAAAATTAAACTCGGCTGTGTGACATGGGCTTGGATGTCGAACCTTACCTAAAGGCGAACCCTAACCACATTTTACAACTATGCATTCATAAGTATCCCCAAGCCCATTTCCCACAACCGAGTCTACTTTATTCCGGTATACGGTCTTCCGCGGCCTTTTTCGAGTCTTTTCCTTCCGGGTTATTCTCATGGGAATTTTCCAAATTTTCCGAATTTTTTCCGAAAAAATCGTCGAACCGATTTACCTGAAAATCAGTCCCAACCTCTTCTGGTATGATACCAATGTAAAGAGAAAATTTCAAGTCGTCCGGTTGCTTTGCCTGACCGGCACGCCACGTACAAAAAGAAATTAGAAAATGAAAATGGATCCCGAATTTTTTTGTGAGTGAAATGGAAGTCTTCGCAACGCTCATCGAATGATTTCACGTACATAATCAGAAGCTTGCAACTGTTAATCTTCTTTGTCATATCTAAGATAACATAACATCGTGTCGCCGTGAATTCTTTGCGTGAACTGTACATTCTTGTGTAGGATACGTCTTTGTGCGGAGAGGAAGTGAGTGAACCGCCTTTCGGTTGAGTCAGGCAAGTCGGCTCCGGCCCAGACTCCGACCTTGACGATATGTGGGTCTGGAAGATTTGCTCTCACAGAAACACGTCGTATCTTGGACAGCAGCAAAATATTTCGCCTCACGCGATTCTATTTATTTATCTGTTTGAATTTTATTTGGTGATGGGAGATTAGCAGACGTTGAAGAAAAGTCGCGATATAAATTATCATTTTTTGTGGGTATTTTTTTTATTACCATCGAAAAGTGATACAAAATCATTAATCCCCCAATTGAAACTATGAAGGAAAGGTAGGATCGTTCGGACGGGGCATCTCAAGGGCGATCTTACCACGCCAAGAGTAATTAAAATAAGATAACTCATTTAACAAACGATAAAATTTGAGGTTAAAATTTCAGGGATACTTGACAATTCAAACATTTTTGAATTGGGAATGAAAATCTTCAATCTTATTTGATCTTGTCATAATCTTGATCTTCTTTCTCTTCATATTCTTGAATTTTTTAATTCTTACTTTTCTTTCTTCTTCTTGTTTCTTTGTATTATTGGTCCTTTTTGTTTCGATTTTTTTCAAGTCCAAAAATATACAAGGGTTATAATGAGCATTTTATTTCTGTATTGAATTATTAATTTAACTTTTAAAATTGGATTTATACTTCAAAATTGTAGTAAAATCGATGTTTTTTCAATTTGTGACTATGTTTTTGAAAACCTGATTATGCGTAGGCTACGGTAATATGTAATAGGGCCTACATAAGGTATCATTTCAACCGATGTATATATTTTCACATAACATAGACCTACTTCAAGTATCGATGTATATGTATATATTACATTATTCAATTATACATCTGGTGAGTTGCTCTACAACTCTGTACAGAAGTTATACTGAATAAAAAACTCTCATTATTATTATTATAGAAAAAAGTGGCTAACAATTTGGAACGTGTCTGAAACGTAAATTTTCGCTACGTCCATCTCTTCCTGTGCGACTCGTAGAAATTTTCACTCTCGGGCTGTACTTAAAAAAACCTGTTATAAAATAAATCTATAAATAAAAAGTAGTTCCAACTATTTTTATAAATTAAACACCGGCAACGTGCTGATTATTATATCACGCATAATATATAGGCTATTGGGCCAGGATTATAAATGTTTTTCTTACACTTATATACATAGATATAATTTACACCAATTAAATAAAAAAAAAAAACGTATCTCATTTCACCTATCAGCTGTCTACTATCAGTTAACACGAGGACAGTGTTGTCTGTTAACTGGCAGGTGGTTAGCGGGCAGATCTAACAGGGGCAGGTGCCCACAAGGTGGCCCTTATTGCAGTGTACCTTGATCAGCCCGTGCCAACATGCCGGCGATGAAAACACCTACGTAAGGAATGTGCCTGTACATCACGTTTAGTCTTCAGCAAGAGAGGTTCCGATCGACCGTCTCTCCTATGCCATACCGTTAGCGCGCGGGTGGTTCGCGTGGTCACCTCTCGCGAGTACCTGTGGTTGAGTTGTGATGAACTATACGGTCTACCTGGAGAAGATGGTCCGCCCGCTGAATAGAGATGTGTATATAGTTGGTTTCATGTAAGAAGATTCTAGTTGGAAATGGTTTGGATATGTTGTTACATTGATGTAAAATGTAAATGGATATGTCACATTGTCTTTCTTGAAACCGTTTAGGTGATATTGTAATTAAGCGCATTGCGACCTATTTCATTTGCTGTGTTTTTCCTTTTTTCCAAAAAATTATTGACGAGGTGTTTTTACCTACCCATTGGAAGTGTTTTGATGCACTTTTCCTAAAAATGGACGATCTTTATGGGTATAACTCTACACATAAAACATTATGTTCAAGGGAGTTTTGAAATATTAAATGAAAACAATTCTCAATGTGCGATGGCTTCAATCAATAGACCTAATCAAGATCTATTTTCAATTAATGTTATGATGCGTCGATTCCTTTCCGAAACCATATGTATTCGTCAAAGGGAAAGCCAACGATTTCTGTCACATATAACAATAAAATAAGGTAATAGCTATAAGGACATTGTAATTAAGGCGTCTTCAGCTCCATAGTGCGAAAAGTTCCCGCCAAGATGATTTCATAGATTATACAACTCCAATAGTACAGCATACAAATATAACAAAAACGTCATAAAATGCAGACAATATTTGACGAAAATGCGAGCGAGTCAAATTTTATAATATTAAAATGGAAAGATTAGGTGTACCGTATATATGTGCACCGTAACAGTAACACTCGATATTTTTTCAATCGACTTTTACCTCACCGCGTACCGTTACATACAAGTAACATCCATCATTGTGAATATTCATCATGGATCAGCTATGGACATTATGGATCGATTATGGATCAGAGAAGATACTTCTCTGAACGTCGTGAAGCAGTTACACTATACAATATGTAAAAACGTAAAGCCACTATACGAATGTTTATATGTAGGCCTATGTGTAACTTGATAAACAGTTTTGATTCTAAAATATCTTATCTTATAAACTGAATCGACTATCGTATCGTTTGAAAAATATTGACCGTAATCGATCTATAGATTATTGTTCGCTATGCGAAGTGCATTAAATATGAAATTCGTCGCTTTTATTTTAGTCGTCAACTTTGATGATTGTTTTCAGGTGAAGCTGTACGAAATTCCCGCATCTCTCGATCAAGGTAACAAACAAAGCATCACACAAGACGATTATCAAAATATTGATATAATTGTCGAGTCTCATACCTAAACAACGGTTAACAGTAGCAACAAACGGACTTCACTGGTAAGTAGTTATAAACTCTCGATTTTATTTGTTGTTTTGTATAGTCTTTCACGTTGATCTGTGTAGGTGAAGAGCGGGGCAGGGGGTGAAGGCAGGTGTGTGAGTCATGAGTGTGTCTTGTTTGTGATACGAGCCATTGACATTGATTTCAAGTCACGTGCGATCTGTATAAGATGGTTATACATCCCACCGTCCCTTGAACAATTTCACATCCCCCTTCCGCCGCCTCTACCTCTCTCTGCCTCTGCCTATATCTCCGCCTCTGCCTCTAAATCTGCCACTACCTCTGACTCTGCCTCTTCCTCTACCTCTATATCTGCCCTACCTCTTCCCCTTCCTCTACCGCTGCCCCTCCCGCTACCTCTACTTTTACCTCTGCCCCTACCTCTGCCTCTGCCTCTGCCTCTGCCTCTATCTCTGCCTCTATATATGACCTATATCTGCCCCTTCCTCTACCTCTACATCTGCCCCTATACCTCTGTATCTATCTCTGCCTCTGCATCTATCTCTACATAGCCTCTACATACATCTGCCCTACATCTGCCCCTTCCTCAGCCTCCGTCCTCACCTCTACCTCTGATTGTGCCCCTACCTCCACATCTGACCCTGCCTCTGCCTCTAGCTCCGACTCCGCCTCTGCAATCGCCTATAACTCTGCTTCTGCCCCTCTTCCTCTACCTTTACGTCAGCCTCTAGCTCCGCTTCTGCCACCGTCGCCTCTGTATGCCTTCTTCTTGTCGCTGTTAGTACTCGGCCGAGGTTAGAGAGTACATTGTAGGGTCGAACAAGTGAACAATTTAGGAGAAAAGAAACCGTGCATGGTTATTGGAATCGTGAGCAAACGCGGACGAAATTGACCTTGAAGTGAATAAGTCTTCGTGGTCTTTTTTTTAGGAATCATTTTTATACCACCCAAGAGCAATCGGTCGTGTACCTGAACCTCGAATAATATAGGTATAAGTGTAACATGTTATATTGACTGTAGGTAAACGCAGCGTAGGCCCTATCCGTTGTAAGAAGAGCGAATTATATACTCGAAATCTTCTTACCTACATTTTGATACTTGATGTCGCATATTTAATTTTATTTAATTATTTAATTTAATATTTAATTAGTGAAATTAGGCGATGATTAGTAGTTGGATGATTCAATTATTCTACTGTACTTGAAAAGACATCTTTTTTCGCGTTCCACAGGTCGAACGAAAGAAAATTATTTGCTGAAAGTTGATATGCACATGTGTCATAATCCATACTACTCCATACTCCAGTCCATACTATAGTTTTGAGGCGCATCGGTGAAATTACTATTTTGAAAAATAAATTCGAAATTTTGAAAACACCCATGAGAATAACTTGGAGTGGAAAATATGGAAACAATTCTCCGTATGTATTAAACTTTCTACACAGAACGATTCATATTATTGCCAAGTTTCACTTGGATCATACGAGCCGTTTAGTTGATAATAATTATTGTCTCATTTTAATATAAATTAAGGCTATTAAGAAACCAATTGAAGTGATCAACAGAAAACCAATTATACAGTAAAACAATTGGAGTTGTCAATAGATGAATCATGAAGGCAATGATTAGCTTTCCAGTATATTTCAAATAAAATCTCGCTCGTCATTACAACACATGCTGCATTACCCTAGTTGTTACTTTATTATATTTAGCATTATTACTATATATGTCACTTAATTACTGATCACAAGTCACTTGGTACGTTATTACTCCAAGTCATCTAGTCATTCACTGCCTTCGTTATGCAGCTCGAAGTAATTGTATACCTGTTGATCATCTTGAAGGTTTAATCAATTTGGATAGAATATTTATTAATTCAATTTTTTCTTCAAAACGATCGGTCCGTTTTATGTTCAATGAAAATCGAGTATGCAGTTGCAGCACCATCATGTGGAGATCTCAATTGCATTCATTTAAACATCTCGCTCACCCTACTAAGCATGTGCTGCATTTTCCTAGGAATGTAGCCTTGCCATTGGTTTGCACCATCACTTGACCTATACATAGCTTTTCCACGTTTTCTGTCTACCTTTATTGGATGAACGTAGGCGAGGACTCACGTAGATCCAGGAGAATTTGCTTCTGAGTGTGCTTGTTTGTTTATTGACCGATCATGTGCTATTTTATCGAATAATAAAATTTGATGAAATTCAATAGAAGGAACCTATCGGGATAAACGTGAACAATAAGTAGGAAAATCAAATATTATGCGATGTAGTAGGAGACAATGATTTATTTTTCATTTTTTATTGACATCGAAAGCTTTTGCTGTACAATCATTGTTTCCAAATCAAGGCTAAGGATGAGTAAGATCGTTTTGAAGCAGCACCTGATGGTCTTGTCACTAAAATACAATAATAACTTATATTATACAATAACAAATCGTACGTTTACGAAATTTGTGTGACAAATAATCATTGTTCTAATAAAATCGTATTTTTTCCAAGAAATACGCAATCAAAGTCACGTACGCTCTACGCTACTGACAAACATACGTACTTACGTAATACAGCCCTGTCACACGTCAAACCAAACTGTACTTTATTTTTTAGCATCCATACGTTGTATCATAATATGTATACCATAGATATTAGAGGCCCAGCTAGACAACTAATTTACTGGCTTATTATGCACAATTATCACGGTCTCTCGGTGCTGGTATAGAGCGATGTTATCTATTTATGGATAGTACCTCACGCTCCGATACGGGTCATTGAATGACCTTGGACGCGTAACCTTGGCTTTGCGTATACGTGCTTTGTTTGCTTGTATTGTTTAGCGGGATGGCCAGGTGAAAACCTGACAATACGAATGTTAAATAAATTTGATATATTTTAATGATTGTCCGTTTTCAAGGTTTTAATTGTATTTTCATTTTATTTTGAGATTATCATCGAAATATTCATGAAAGCCATGCATAAAACGAGGATTATTTATGTTTTTATAGCTCGGGAATGTCTTTGGGCGTGACGTGAGCTATATTCGGGACTTGGTCGACAAGAAAAGATCCCACAGTTTCCCACATTTCCTGGGAGGTAATTTACTCAGTTCAGATATGTTTCATTGCAATTGCCGAATGCTCCAGAGAAAGGCTTCAGGAAAAAACAATATTGGATTGCATTTCTATTTTTCTATTGAGTTTAAGGTAAACCTATCCATAGACCTACAGCATAGTATTTTCAGTGTCAACGTAACATATAAACGATTGAAGACTTTCCTGATGGATATTGTTGTGAAACTGCTTCACACCATTCAGAGAAATATCTTGTAAAATACTGTCGATCCATAATAAACATCCACATTGGGTTACCCTACATGTTATTTGTATGTGAGTTGAGTTATATATATATATATATATATATATATATATATATATATATATATATATATATATATATATATATGTGTGTGTGTGTGTGTATGTATATATTTATACATACATTATCATGATGGAAAACGAAACGTGAATGTAAAAATGGAAAACCACTTTTTCCCAATTATGGCTGTTCAAGGAACCACTATACAAGACAAGGGCGATCTTACCCAGTAGTTAAAATACCCAGTAGCAGTAGTTATTTATTTATATTATCGTAATTTACTCACTCACCATTAATTTACTTGAGCATTTTGTTAACCAGTTCTATTCACTTTGTTCACAGTTCTGCTTAAC
Organism: Brachyptera putata; assembly: GCA_907164805.1. Classification (NCBI taxonomy): domain Eukaryota; kingdom Metazoa; phylum Arthropoda; class Insecta; order Plecoptera; family Taeniopterygidae; genus Brachyptera; species Brachyptera putata. The sequence continues at coordinate 15,797,872 of OU015468.1, read as the reverse complement.
TCATTTCACGTGCGGATAGCTATAGGCCTAGGCCTACAAGTGGCTGAAATAATTATTTGATTACCGGTATATGTAAAAGACGACAGAGAAAGTGAATGGATGTAGATTTTATTCTAAATTCGAATGTATGTGTTTGTAACGCTCATTTTTATATATATTTATCAATAAAAGACCCCATTTGTAAATGAAAGATAGCCATAAGGCACAGAATAACAATACATGAGATATTATATATATATATAATATATATATATATATATATATATATATATATATATATATATATATATATATATATATATATATATATATAATATATTTGGGTAGATAAAATAATATTACAATGAAACCACATACTATCGATACCCCATTAGTGATACTTGTATTATAAAAGACTTATATACTATTATATGAACCTGTGTACTGCGACAATACAAGTTTATAGTGCATTTACTTATATATCATGAAATACGAATCACGTTTCACACCCAGCTCGCCTCAGGGTTGAATGTGTGGCGTTTTCTCGGGTGATAAACAGGGTGGGCTTCTCGAATGGTGTAGAATGTAGATGGACCGAAAATAGACTTGCCGAAGATAACCGAAGATAACCGAACGCGCCCGAGAGATTTCATCTTCTTGAATATAATAATGATGGATCCTACCCTGCCCTAACGTGCCGCGATCCAAGATTGTGCAGGACGGACAGGACACGTCTAAACAATACTGGGCTCGAATTTTCTCATTTTGCCACCCACTAGCATAAAGCACTTCGTCCCCAGTCTCGATAGGGTAAAAAGTTCCCGCCAGGGTGACCTCTCGGATATAAATGATCATCAAATAAACTTGTGCAAGATAGAAAATTGAAAAATATACCATATAAGGTACACACAATATTTTGTCACAAATTGAGACTCAAATTTTAAAATACATCGTAGTCATTACAAATAAATGAAAAAAATGTTACCATGTGGATAGGTTTCCCCTTGAACTCTCAAGATATTATTATTTTTTGTCATTTTTTTGTTGCTGTGTGTAACCACACCCAAAAAGGAGTTATAATAATCATGTTCTACACATTCCACCTTTTCATGATTTCATCCCTTATAGACCTAGTTATAACGGGATATATAACCCTTTTTCAAACTACAGTGGTCTGCGTACACTATGGTAGACACGATTTCGAGAGACGAATCTCAGTTCATTATTACTTCTTATAAATATGACCAAAAATATTGTGTAGGCCTACTATAGTTGAATACTTTTCAGGCGTTTCGAGACTACTTTGTAGACTTCAAATGCATTTTATTTTATTTCTATGTGTGTGTGACTTTTTTTCAAATGTAACTTCTTTCATCAAGAGTTTTTTTATGTAATTTTGTTGCAACTCAGAATAATTTCTCACGCACATTTAATTAGCTACGTCAGTAGACCTGATGCACCCATATAATACTCAATAATCGGGCCTATGTATGTACTTACAATGTACTTACATAGGCTAAGTGATTGACAAACTTTAATCTCAATTAGTAGCAATTTTAACAATATAAATATGTACTTTGGGATAAACGACGAATTTGAATGTCTTCAAACCTGATAGATATTTCGTACATTTTTTAGAATATCTACATTCTGTGAAAAATTTCATCCCAAACGGATGAAACGGATGAAACTGAAAAATTGTGAATTCTATCCAGTGCTATTAGGCCTATATGCTATTATTAGTTGCTTTTTTTTCCAATAAGATCGAAACTTGATACAAATAATTGTTCCCCAATTAAACGGCTATGGATGAAAGGTAGGGACGTTTGGACGGGGCACCACAAGGGCGATCTTACCATGGAGTTGTATGATCTTACCACCCCATTTGAATTATTTAAACCCAATTAACTTCAATACGAGGACTGCGCTGTATGTGACCATAGTTTTCCGCCGCAGATTAAAAAGTCTTTTAGTTATCATGAGAATTTTCCCATATTTTCGTTTTTTTTTCCGAAACACCAAATGAATTGATTTTGCTCAAGATCAATCCCAACATATTCTGGTGTGACACCAATGTTCATAAAAAGTTCCTGATCTGCATGCCGCGTACAAAATTAAGAAAGGGAAGCCTGATTTTTTAAGTTGGTGGAATGAAAATCTTCGCTTCGCAATCAAATTATTCTATTGTAAGCACTCATTTTTCAAGGATGATAATTTGTGTTTCACGGCTCTTTTTTCAATTGAGATACAACATTAAAACGCAGCAAACACGCATTATAAAATCGTGTGCTTTATTTGAGGATTCTTCGAGCGTCTCCCGCCTACACTCGGTTTGAACCCCGACTCTTTGTGAATAATAGAAGAACAGATATATAAAAAGATGAACAGATATATGATGATGTTGAAAATGATCCATATGTGAATGCTTTTAGGGTTGGATGATGATTTGAGTATTATACTTTTCTCCTGTTCATTCAAAAGCCACTCTTTATATTTATTTTTGAAAATGTTGGGAGATTTCTCATGCTTGAGGACACAGGTAATTTATTCCATAATTTTGAACCAAAAATCGAAAAAGAGGATGAAGATTTGTTAGTGTGATGATGATAAACTAACCCCAGATTTGTATTAAACCTTGTTTGGTGGCTGTGTAGGTTTCTTGAGAAAGTTAACTTTTCATGGAGATATGTTGGGGATTTCTTTGTCAAAATATTGTACATCAAATTTGCGTAATGAAGTGATCTGCGGTTAGACATATTGAGCCAGCCAAGTTTGATAAGATGGGGTGATAATTGCTGCTTGAAGGGAACATTGATGACGAATTTCACACACGCATATTGAACTTTTTGAATTTGATGCTCCCCTGTGAGAGTTGTGATGCTGGATACATGAAGAATCTCTTCTCTTTTGAAGGTTAGAGTTTATTTTGAAGGTCATTACAACCACGATCGATACCCGTACGTATATACACATCCATCGAGCAACCTGGGCTTTTAGGGGAGCCCTCGATTCGAGGGTATACTCTGTTCATTCTAAGATCACCCCTCCACGAACATTCATTTATTGCCGTACTCTTGTTCGAGTTGATCAGAAATACAGACACACTTGTCAATGGCATCTTGATCTCATGCACTTAGTAGTATAAGATTATATTTAATGTATACTTTCTAAATCAATGACTATAATAGGCCTATATATATATATATATATATATATATATATATATATATATATATATATATATATATATATATATATATATATAATAACCACAGACAATCGAGCTTAAACTTGAACTATCCCTAGTTTCTAGTTTCTAGTTCCTAGTTTCAAGTTTTGAAATTTTCTATATTTGTATCATGTACAAATCTTTAAAAAAATAAATAAACATGAACCTGTTGAAAAACAAATCAATTTTTAAAAAGTTTCCCCTTGAAAAACCTAGTAAATTATAATGAAGTCCCCCATATAACCTAGCTGTTGGTGGGGTCGTTAAGCAGTATTTATAATGAAGTCTAAAATAATGAAACTGGATATAGGTGCGCCTACTCGAGGAGAAGCGATCTTGCCTTTTAAGGGCGATCTTGCCACCCCAAAGAAATAGTTGGATATAATTCATTCAACTAATTGTAAAAATTATAGTCATACATCAAGGGATGAAGCAAGGATAAACAAATACTAGATGACATTCTTCTATCAAATACTTGTGTTCCATTAAGGGATAGTGATAGTCAGGGGTAGGGATAGTTAGGGGAGTGGTAGTGTGATAGGCCTACATGAAGTGATTAAGAACAATGCAAAATCTGTATTGAAAAGCAAATACTTGATGAGTATACGCAACAGATATAAATATCATTAATCGAAAACAACAACAACAAGTACAAAGCAGAAGCCATTCAGCAGATCTTAGTTCGACGAGACGGTACACAACCAGAAAGGAATTCTCTACCCACGGATCATCCTTGTGGCGTTAGACGAGAGAAGCTAATGCCCTAATTCCCGCGCATGCGTACGAGTAGAGTGTCCCTTTTCCACCCTCGGTAGGTCGGGGTTGGTTCGTGAGGGCTGACACCAAGGGATGCGTGACGTGCAGGGTAGGGCTCGGGGGGCGAGAAAGAGAGAGAGAGAGAGAGAGAGAGAGAGAATTGAGACGGGGAAATAACACCGTTTTTGTGATGTGGTCGGTGAGCTGAGAGACGAGACGAGGAGAGGATAAGACTGCCATTGTGTGGATAATCGTCAAGAATTTACGTCGAATACAAATATTCAAGTAGGTAAACGTAGATAGATAAAGAGAGAGAGAGAGGACGTTTATTTTGTGTAGTACAGTAATTGTGTAGAAAGGTTCAGATTTGTCAGTCGCTTTCTCTCAGCGAGACAAATATGAAAACATTATATATTCTCGTTTAAGGCGTCCCCAGTCTCCATAGAGCAAAAAGTTCTCACTAGGGTGATTTCATTGTAATGAATGGGCATAAAATTTCAACAATGCAAGATAAAAAATCAACAAATACATCATAGGATGCAGATAATACTAGTCGAAAATGCAAATGACTTAGATTGTATAGTAAAATTTAGTACGAAATGAAGTAAATTATAGTAAATAATAAAGTAAGTACGGTAGTAGCAAATAGTATACGAACGTGGAAAGATCACTCGTGTTTTTTTTTAATAACATCGAAACTTGATACAAAATCATTGTTCCCCAATTAAGGCTAAGGATGAACGGTATGTAACTCGTATGTATAACAGTATAGGCCCCTATACACACTCGCTATTTTTGCTATCGATTTTTATCCCACCGCGTATACCATTCCGTACATATCACACGTATAACATATTGTGAATGTTTATTATGGATCAACATTATTTTATAAGATACTTCTCTGAATGGTGTGAAAGAGTCTCACTACAATACTAACAAACGGAAAGTCACAGCGATCGTTTATAGGCTATGTTGACACTGAAAATGTTACGCTGTGGGTGGGTTCCCCTTGAATGGATTCTTTTTCCATTTATAATTAGACAGTGTGGGCTGAGTAGGGTTAACAATCGATTATGTTTTAACTTGTATTAAAATTAAAAACCTAAAAACGTAGAACAGAAGAGTAAAAAGCATGGTATAAATGGAACATGTTATTTCAATATAATAAAATACGAGTATACAATTAGCAATGCACGAATAAGGAATTATAGAATGGTAATGAAATTAATTGTGGATTGATATATTTTTTACTCATTTATATTGGCTATAACGATGCACTTCAATGATATCAAAGATCTATTTGCGTCGGATGAATGATTAATGGAATGATGAGATGACCGTTTCGCATAGGTAATGGGAAGTATAGTGGGAAAGAAGCGGTCGTGGCCTATAATGTATAGGAACCGTCCCAGCATTAGTCTAGACTACAGAGGAAAACCACGAAACACCCCCAACTAACCCGTCTGTTGGTGGGGTCCTGTAAGGAAACATCAATCATCACTTGATATTATAACTTCTCGCGCCTTTGGTTTCGCTAATTCTTAAAGAATGTGTTGGCCCCAGTTTACACATTCTTGTGGGTTCAAATGTCAGATTAAGAGTCCATGGGAGTCGATTTATTGGAATGTTAGTTTTTTGGTGATAACTTTCAAACGGCATGAGATGAAAAACAAATATTTAAAATACCTTCATAATGGTATACGAATTATAACTATGCAACTCATACCGAATTATAAGTAGATGCAACTTATACCGCATAATTGTCAAGCGTATCCAGCTAAAAAATGTTTTGATTTATCTGTATACGTTCAACAACTATGCGATGTCAGCTAGATAGTTTTTACTCAAACCGCCTTGAAGGTATTAAATTAAATATATCCGTGTTTTTCTCGTATTAGAATTTTGATATCACACACCATTCAAAATTTATCATAAAAAAAATGATATTTCCCCAAATCGACTCCCATGCACTCTTAAACCCATCTTCGTTTATGACGGACTGGTCGTTTGGGCTTTCGTGTCAAAATAAATAATTTATTAGCAACCCTCGTTGGACGCAAGGCCAACTTTACCTACTCATACAATTGGAAGTAATATATGGCTGTAAGCGCAGAACGATGGTCATAAAATAATTATATTTCCCATTGTATTCTGTGTTTTCATTTGAATTTGTAACATTTGATCTTTTTATTGACTCGCCATGTTCAATGCCTGAACAAATTGAATTGAATGAACATTTACCAGCATTAAGTCATTAACCGAAGTCAGTTATAGGTTAGTTGAAAATTTTTTAGACAATTTCATATTATATTTATATTAAATTTTAGATTTTACTATTTTATAGATTATAGATTTATAGATATATAGATTTTACTACTATTAGCCAAGCTTAATGATAAGCTCATAGCCAAGCTATAATCTTATTGATAATGCAAACATCCGAGCTGCATAACAGATTAAAAGTGAATTGTAAAAATTCGACAAATTTTCCCCACTACATCGAAATACGATTTTTTCGTGCATGGTATTAGGCGTATTTAGAAAGAAGTGTATTTAATATTATATATACATTCGTATCGTGCCGTTGGGTTCGAGTCCCGCATAAGGCATGGGTTTTTGTAAATATCCTTTCACCTATCATTACTTCATCGTTTCATTATCACCCTCTTATTCGTACCCCCGTATAACCTAGCTGTTGGTGGGGTCGTTAAGCAGCATTGAAATAAAATAAAAAATCGTATCGTCTAGGCGTATGTCAACTCATGAATGAAGAGAGTATAGGTCTATTAGAAAACGATGCTCAAAATATACTCATTACAATCTATGTAGGCCGATGTGACGGTGAATTGCTTATGAGTAAATGAGGGGGAGTTCGAACAATTTTTGGTTTAGGGGCGCAAAATGTCTTGACAAGACCTGGGGCCTATCCTGTATCCTGCTTATACCCCTGCGCACGTATATGTACGTTTATCAATCATTGATTATCGATCGAGTGCTGGTGTTTGGATTAATTGAATGCAAAGCTCTATTCTGAATCTGGTTAGTAACGAGCAGTTAGCATTGTGTGTGTGTTGGCCTAGTAATAGATGGGCGATTACCAATAATTATTATATGTCCTTATATAATATGTATTAATGCACCGGTACTTGTCAAAGTGTTGATATAGCCGTATTATATGAAACCGGAATATATTATTACGATTATTACGTTAATATATATGTTTTACGTTACGAATATCTTTTACGAAGGTTCTTATAGGCCTACCAGGAAAACGCAGCATGTGTTGTAAGATGAGTGATATAGGCATGGTTATATTTATATAGGCCTAAATGTAATGGAAAGCTATAGGCCTACACATACACCTTGATTTTGAAACTGTTGTGTTACTGCCTTCCTGTTTTATTTTGCTACATTTAATGTTTTCACGAGTCAACTGGTTTAACCAGATATTGTTATTTTTAGTTCTCGTATAATGGCTTTAATTGATTGAAAAAAATACATACTTTTTCTCTTCAAAACGTCTCATCCGATTCGTGTAAAACTTTGGAATAATGTTCATCATTCTTGTTCTTGGATTCTGTAAAAATTTGAATTTTTTCCAATGAAATATTCATTCAACATTTTCTACTCTGGGCTACTCTTATAGGAATTTTCAAATTGTTGAAATAGTTTTCTGAAAAGTGGACTAACCGAGTGCTCCTAAAACTCGACAGTATCTAGCTAGATGATTACATCTGCATTTCAAGTTTCAACAACAATTTAGTATTTTTTTTGTGACATCGACAGCGTGGTCATTTCATCACCTTAGTTTAGGCTTATATAATTAATAATTAGACGACGTTATCGTATTTGAATGCTTGTATATTCATAACTATGTTTCGAAAGCTCGGCTCTTACAGCTACAATTGTTGCTATGAGATCTTCCTCTCTTATCGATCATGTCTTCCAACCTGTGGAGTTTACAAATAAGAGGTAGTCAGCCACAGTCAAGAGCTGGATGGAGTCTGCGCGTACGCTTATCCAACGAATTCCAAGAGTCATATTGGGCCCACGCACTGTAATGATAGCTAAGATTTATTGGCGACGGATGATGAACTAATGAGATGATGGAATGATGAGATTAGGGGTTTTTAGGTATTGGGAAAGAAGCGATCTTGGCCTATGTATAAATGAGGAACCATCCCGGCATCAGTCTAGACTACAGAGGGAAACCATGAGTAGTGCATTGTGGGACGGTATATGGTGGATGTTATGGACGGTGGTGGGAATCGAAGAAGGTCCGATATATCCCTCATCTCCCGGATCACACGAAGCTGCACGAAATATATTCAATAATTTTGTATATATTCGTTGTTCACTCAGCTCAACAATGCACAATCGAACCTTTGTTCGAGATTTTTTGTGAATGTTTTTTTTCTTTCATGTAGCCTACTAATTTTTCCGTAGGATTTCAATGAAAATAAAAAAATCATACCTCCTTTTTTTCTAATGACACAGAAATTCATTCTTTCTTAATCCTTTTCCAGCAAAAAGGATGATCAGGTAGAATAGTTTGGGCAGGGCACCACAATGCTATTGTGTTCATATCACCCCCAGGAAACAATTAATTTCTCGTGCAATCATAAAATAATGTAATTATCTCTTTAATAATTCATACGATGCCAATAGATCTGTTAACTCGTAAGATCTCATGAAACTCCCTGTGAGGATCACATCTATTGAGTGTGATCCTCACGGGACCTCGATCGTGCTAAAAAAATGTTACCATCATTCATAGAATAGAATCATAGATGACGAATGTAAAGACCCTATATACGTATATAAGTCGAGTTTGTAACAAATATAACAACGTAACAAACGAGTAGTTACAATTAAAGGACGTCACAAACCTGGGGCTGGATATGAATGAATAGTGACGCCCCTCCTTATTTTAGAGATAACTAGAAATCTCATCTCTATTTCAGAAATAATAATTATTTCATTTTTACTCTAGGACCCACCCCCTTTTCTGAGTCATGACTTAGGCATCACCCGATTGTGTTCATGTTTCGATCATAGTCTTTGGTTTCGATACACAATCGGGTAATGCGTTCGTCATGACTTGGGAAAGGAGGTGGGTCCTATAGGACGAACAAATAAATTATAATTTTTGAAATTGAGGTGAAGATTTCTAGTTTTCTTCAGAGTTGGGGAAAAAAATCTTCATTGTTCATTCAAATCTAGTCCTAGGATTGTGATGTCCTTTAGTTTAACGTAGTACTAGTTCTCTCGTGGTCTCATGGTTGGCCAAAAAACTGGTCTGTTGGCCGAAGTAAAAACATCTGACGTAAACATGATATAATATATTCAGCCAGCGATCAAGCTAGATGCCGCGTCTAAAACAGGGGTAACTTCTATGCAACATTTTCACCCCATCCCTATCGCTACCTTGAAAAAAGAGGGGAGATCCCATTTTCCAAGTTGCGTATATTACAAGCCCCCCCCCCCCCCCAAAAAAAAGTCTATAAAAACCGCGTCGCAACTTCTGCTCACGGCTTTAGTCAGCACCAACTTTTGTAAACAATGTGAAATAAAGTAACTAAGATACAATGAAGCACATAAGCATGTTGGCCTTAAGACGAAGAGATTCAATTTCTATCCTTAGCAATCACCTGCATTGTCAACAGCTCGGGTCTTAATCTAATCTCCATAAATCAAAAGCTTTCGTGTTCGCTAGTTTATCAGGTGTCCATTGAGCTCATTGATTTGTTTAATATATATTTTTATTGTTTTAATTAATTTCTTTATTAGTGTATGAATTACTCAGTATGTAATTATTTGTAATTATTCCTATGAATATCGATAATTTTACTTGACGATAATATTACTATTATTATGGCGATAGTGTTTCTTTTAATTCATGATTTGATGCTATTGTTATAGTGTGTCCAAGTGGCAACCGTATTGTCAGCAGTGTTTTAATAAACACTGATATAAATATATATGTGTCTACGTCTGACAGACGTGAGATCAAGCTCGGAACTACCACCCCACATTTATTCTAATATCCCGAGTATCGAGCAGATGTATTGATTGCGCAGCCAGCAATATTACTCCTCCCTTATTCTATCGCCGCACGTGGTCTCTCCCCTCCCGTCCTTCCCCCTCGCCGTCCGTTCCCGCCATTGGTCTGTTGCCGACTGAAGCCGCCGGTCGCTCCCCAGCGTCATTGTGTTGCTGTACGCCTTGCTGAGCGGTTGGTTTTAGAGTCGCGCGTTCGAATTTGTGCATGTCTTTGTAGTGAAAAGACGCATATCGGTGTGTTTGTGACCAAGTGTTTTAAAAACGGATTTTTGGACTTAATCTTTTGTAACTGGATGCCGACGATGAGGTAAGAGTAATCAGTTGGAATTGGGCGTCAGGATAGTGGAGTTACGTTTAGTAAATAGCTCGAGAAAAAGGAAAGTTCTTTGTTTGGTTATATACGACAGCCGAGAGAAATTGCGCGCGGTGGATATGACGTAATTTGGATTCATCATACTTGGAGTTGAATAATAAATATTAATTCATAAATTAATTTAATAACAATTGCGCTGAAAATTGTTATATCTGTGTACAACAAATCGTTTTCCATTGGACCTGCAAAATTTTGACGTAAATGATAAAAACGGATGCATTTGAGATTTATAGTCAAACCCAACACACAAAGCCATGCATTCTTCATGGATACATTCACAGTTCAGCTAATATTTATCTTATCAGTTCTAACTGAAACAGGCCTAGACAATACGCTTCCTTTCACTGAACTTTTTATTAAAATAACAAAGCCTCTAAATCGAGTTATGGCATACATATTATACGGTTTAAAATTATTTCGGCTGTCCAATATTTAAGCCTTTATGACGAAAATATATGGCTCAGAATCATAATAGACCTATTATGTTATCAAATGAAAACTCCCCGCTATAACACATTGATTATCAAATTATTGGATTTTCAAACTAATTTGCATTGCAACTTGTAGCGCGTATATCAATAATAATTCCTATGCCATGCTTTCTACTTCCGACCATACAATATGGTCTACTCGGCATGGGTCAATGAAGTTTAAGATGGGCTTGCTAGTTAATTCTTGTCTAGAAGGCGCATAAAATATATACGATATTTATTGGTGATGATCATACTTGATCAACGACTCAGCGTTGATAGTTGATTTATTGACAAAACCGACGCCTTGTCTCGAACCTGCGTCCTGTCTCAGAACTGCCCAGGCTCACTGCAGTCTGCTCCAGGGTATGGAGATTTGCCTCATTTAAATTTGAATACTTTTTGTGAGCATTATTATTAACATTGAAATCTGGATGTACAATACATTGTTTTTTTGGAAAATCAAAAATTGAAGGTAAGGATTGATTAGTAAGACCGTTTTGAAGCGGCACCTCTTGGTTGTTTGAAGATTTCGAGGCCGTCTTGTCACAAAGATTTAAATAAATACTAGCACTGAATTCGTGGTGTGCATGCACCCTCTTAGCAGTAGACCTACCCATCCAGTTACCACCCTACCGTCTCGTTATGCGTATGTCTGTCTAGCCAGTCGCACTTTTAATACGTGTTTTTATAGTTGGCAACAAAGAGTCCAGTTTGTTGTTTCCTCGTTTATTATTATCCTTCTTCAAATTTTTGATTGTCCTTGGAATTTGTAGTTATCCTTATTGGCCAAGCGGTTCCGAGTTTTGGGTATAACCTGTAAGTAGAAATGGTATCATCGTATTTACGTGTTGACATAGCCTCGGGGGCTAATTTCATTGTCATAGAACGGAAGTGTTGATAATTTGGTAAAAGCGTCTTATTATAGCGCATCGCGACCAGTTATTGTTTCTGAAATTGGTATTTTCTGGTAGATCTTGATTGATATCGTATGAATTGAGCCACCCCACGCTAACAATTTGTAACGTTTAATATTTCAACTCCCTTGAACATGATGGATTATGCATAAAGGTACCCATCAAGCCTGCAATTTCTAATAAAGGACATAAAAACATTTTTCAGTGGGTCACTTAATTAATAATAAACCTTACCCATAATCAACCCTTGAGAAAAAACTGTACCATATATATATATATATATATATATATATATATATATATGTATGAAGTTGGTCGCAATTCACTGTATGACAATATTACCGATAATTCAATTTAGCCCTTCTGTAACGAGATTGGACAGCGACAATGATTCTATTTATAAATTCCGCACTTAAAGGTTATGCGGGCGAATTGACGTATATTATGCAGGAAACTATGCCATATGATTCAATCTAGTGGACTTGTTTTAACCGAATATGGCTTCAGAAAAGGAAAGTGGTGTGTGTGTGTGTGTATAACCGTACACATCGAAAGTTGTTGCTGCAAAGTGTTTAGGAAGTGTTCAGGATTGTTATATAACTTGATCACGCTCGTATATATGTAAGTATTATGTCGATTAATTGGTTGCTCGTTATAATTAGGATGAGCGTTCTCAAAGACTCCACGGATCACACGGGGATTTTTTCTTCGTTTCAATACCCGTAAAGAACTAATTTGATGATCATTTAATTATTATTGTTTGATTAACGACTCGCCGACAGCTAGGTTGTGCGGGGATCGAATGAGCAGTTGGTGAAACTATATAATTATGACGTGACAAAACATGTGCCTTATATACGGGACTCGAACCCATACCCAACAGTTGCTTCAGGGTCTTCAGTTGCCTCAGCTAACTGAGCTTGTCATCCAAATGTCGATCAGTCTTGAGAAATCGGATAAATTCAATTGTTTTCGTTACCCAGACTTCCAATTTTAAATTTTCAGCAGATTATCGTCAGCCCGTTCTCATCGTGTTATGATCTGTAGGCCTACAAACCGCTACCGGAATTAATTGCTTACGTAAGGAAATTCTGTTATGGTTTGTTAAATCATGGTCTGGTAATATTGCCAATTTTAGCTTATCGTGGCAATTTTTTTTTTCATTATAAATAACGGTAATGTTCAAGGGTTGTGGGTAAAGATCTCTATGGGTGCCCTCATGCATAATCCATCGTGTTCAAGGGAGTTTTATACTATTAAATAAAGGCTTCATTCAATAGATTTGATGAAGATCTTCTGGAGGACACCAGTTTCTGGATAAAGAAATGATTATTGGTCTCGATGCACTATATGACAATTTTTTACACATTACGATCTATACAAACCAATAATAGAATTGCTTGTATTAGGGAAATCTGGTACCGTTCTTTAAAAATTAGATTAGTCTACCCCGAGTTTTGTTGCCGTTGAATTGTTTTTGCTACGCGTCTTTTGATGCTTATCTGAGAGACGAAAGCATCTGTCGAATCGTGGATAGAAGTAGTCTGGTAACACATGGCGACAAAAGTGGAAATTGTCGAAAATGGTTCGAATTATCGTGTTTTTCCCTTCCGTGATTTCATTACCGTTGAATACTGTCTCGACTCTGTGTGAACGCCTGAAAAGTACAGGGCGGGAGGTTGGCTGAAGAACGTGTACCAAGTGGATAGTTGTAAATGTGATTAGGGGTAAGGTTGGTCACCCAAACCCACGTCACACAACAACAGAGTCGACTTTATTCCGTATCCTTCTCTTCAGGCGCACCGAAGTAGGCCTACTTGAGAGTATTTTTGTTTTGACGTAGTGTGTTTTTATGATGGTAATTTTCGCTGACGTTTCGCAGACTCCTGTTTTGGCTTACAACTACAAAACCTGAAAATAGTTGGACCACGTTCGGCCGAAAATAATTGAAATATTGTCTAGAGTTTTATGTACGGTAACAAATCTGTAATTAATATCAATCGTAATTATTGTGGGTGTACAGTCGTGTTGTTATTTATGTGTGTGTTTCATATTTTGGAAAACTATTGTTTGTTTTCGCTCTTCATCGTATTGAAAGTGTAGAAAAATCAACAATAATTCTTTATAGAGCGCGAGGAAGGTGAAAGTGAAAGTCGTTTGAAACTTGATTGCATTTCGAGAGAAGGAATTTTAATCGTGAAAATTAATTTATATTCTTCGTAATTTATTAAGATTGCATGGGAGGCGATTTAGCAAAATATCAGGTTTGATATCATAACTTTCGAACGGTATGAGTTATCAAAATTCTAATACGAAGGAAACACAGATAATTTTCATACCGCCAAGTTGGTAAAGGTAAATATCATTACAATAATTACATTATAAATATCAAACGTATACACCTAGATATAGTGCATTTCCAGGTGTATAAGTTGAGCAGTTATTACTCACACCATCTTGAAGGTATTGAACATATCTGTGTCTTTCCAGTATCGGCATTAGAATTTTGATATCTCATTCCGTTCGAAAGTCACTCATTACCCGAAGTTCTGAGTCGACACCTATTTGCACTCGTGGGGCATTCAATGTTTTTAGCTTCCTTGGTCGGCATATGCGACTACAGCAATTAGTCGCTGTTTAAATCCCAATCTCTTACGCTTTGTGACGCAATATCGCCGGGGATTTGCACACTGCCCTGACGTGCCTCCGCTGTGCACAAGTCGAATTGATTAGAATTTAGACTTATTCAACTACACTAGACCTGAAAACACAAAAGGAAAAGATTTTCGTCCATTCCAAAATATCAGACAGACACAAATATCGCCGCTTTCTCTATATAGCTGTGGTATTTTTACGGATGATTTCCAGATCGCTGTTTAGGATGAGAAACGGCTGAATTTTTCAAAATCTTTATAAGTCCGTAAAAGTACAGCGATATCGAGTAATCAGACTCAAGTTTCTGCCATCATTCAGTTGGTAGACGACCATCGTCTTTTGGGGAAACAAGTATAGTAGGTAGATACTGAACCCGAAGTTGTACTTTTTATAATTTCGTCCTTTGTAGTTTTTATATGTGCAGATACGGAAATGTCGTTTTCCGAGAAATCATTTCAATGTACGTTTCATTTTTTACTAAAAATACGCGCATCTCTTTGTATATATTATATAATATATGCATTTGTGTAGTCACAGATATGATGTTCTCGATTATACAATACTGACTCCTGGTTTGGCCTACATAAGATCTTTGAAATAGTAGCTATGCTATTCATCGGACCGGAAGTAGGCTTTGGATTGGTTTTAGTAGCGACTAAATTAGTTTAGGATGTTTGCTTGGTTAGGTTAGTTGGGTTGGGTTGACTATGTCAGTTAATTTGGGTTGACTATATGTCAGAAATGTTAAATTGTGTTATTTTGGTTAGTTTAGGCTGCGATCAACAACGACCGCATGTGTTTTGACAGACTGAGATGGTCCTATGAAAGGTGGCTGGCTGCCTGGAATCTGACTGAATGCTTATACGTATCTTGGCTAACCAACGTGTGTGCAACTAGCTTCCTCTTTTCCCCCCAATTATTTACTTGGAAATATGCTGGCAATGAAACACTGAGTTCTGCGTATAGAAAACAACAGCTGCGTGGTGGGAGACGTGTCATCCCTCACGGCCAGCTGATCGCTTCTGTCAACAAACGGTTATCAGCCTGCCGATAGCAGTTGACAATACGCCATTCATAAAAACAAGTTGACTGTGTGTTGAGAGAGGGAAAAATAGGAAACCGCGTTGCTTTATTAAAAATCCCCAAGGTTTATTTAAATTATGTTTAACGACGCAATGTACTGATAACGAAGATAATATTGGCGTCGGTGAATGATATATGGTATCGCGAGATGTCAAGTTATTTTATTATGTGATTTTGGATAGAGGCTGTGAGTCGATCTGGCCTGTTGTTGAGGAACCATCCCCGAACGACAGAAGGAAACCAAGGAATGAGGTGTGGCCGAGTGGTTAATACACTGAACCGTCAATCAGGAGACAAGGGGTCGATTCCTGCCATGTTCGACCATCATGACAGGGGATTTTCGTGGTTCCCTGCTGTCGTTCAGGTCAATACTGGGATGGTTCACTAACAGCAGGCCACGACCGACTCCTTTCCACTCTCCAAAAAGATCTAATAAAATAACCTTCAATCTCATCATACCATCCTATATATCATTCACCGACGCAAATAGATCGTAGTCGTCAGTAGAGTGCGTCGTTGAACCCATTATAAATAAATGGAGGAAATCACGAAAACCCCTGGCAGGATGGTTGACCATGATGGGAATCGAACCTCGGTCTCCTGAACGACGGTTCAGTGTGATCCCCAACAAATTTCGGTCAATATGCAATAAAAAATACTATGGGAATTTGAATTTCACATCAACTTTTTCTGTAGTAAATATTTTTTATGTCTCCGATGTAGAACTTTTCAAGCGATATTTCTCCTTTTCCCACTTTGTTTCGCGATTCGCGGATAATAAAGTGCTGGATTGAGTTCACAAAGTTGAAGGTCTCTCTCACTCTTTCCCTCTCTCCACATAATAACATTTTCAGCCGGTTACATTTGGTTTACGTGTGTACTGTATAATTTATATAAACATTGTTCTATACGTTTATACATCTAATTTCATGCTCAGGTAAACAAACCGAACTCGGGGTATACACTGTGACTGTATACATACATAAATGTGTCTAGCTAGCTAGCATTGGCATGTTTATTTTAGCTGCATATTGTAACAAAGGAGAATAATAATTGTTCTATTGGACACCGGTGGCAAGTTCGCCTTTATTTGACATTCGTGTCCTTCAAAAGTCGAAACAGTACTGAGTGCAGTCGTGTTGGTGAAGTTTATAAGAGTGTGTGGGAGTCGATTCAGCGAAGTATCATTTTTGGCGGTGTCTTTGAAACAGAGTGAAATATCAAAATTCTAATATGGAGAGAACATGAGTATTTTTAATACCTTTAAGATGATATAAGTAAGAACTTGAACCAGAGGGGTTAACAACTCCTGAAATCCGGTGTACACATTGCCATGAAATGCCGTTGAAATCCGTATGAAATCCCTTGAAGTCTCTGAAATCAGGTGTACACTAAATTTGCGAGTTGTAAACTCCTCGCTAGAACCTATTCAACGTATATCGCATAATTGGCGTGCGTACGGGTCTATAGATATAGCTGAAAAAAACATTGTTTGTCTGTAGGCCCTATGTTTGACAGATATGCGTTATAAATTGGAATAGTTTTTACTAGACCGTCTTGAAGTATTAAAAATAGATGTGTTCCTTCGTTGATAGAATTTTGATTATCACACATCGAACTTAAATTTCGCTGAATCGATGCCTATGCATGCACTCACACCTATACCGGGAAACATTTTTAAAAAATCGTGTCTAGCGGAACACCAGCGCGGCGGGCTTTCTGATACAGAAGACGGTCGCTCGGGGATCGTTGGTGTAGGCTTGTGTGTTTTAATAATGATAGTAATAATAATAATACTGTTTATTTAGCAATTCTGCTATATCTTTTATTACATGACACTACATGATAACATTCATAATAAATCACCTCAAATTAACGTGATAAAAAACAACAATAATTAGATATGTAATGGAAATGATGAATTCAGTTAATTTATATGGTTTCTGAAACGCACGCTAATTCGAATCTGGAACCAATTCTTCTTTAATTAATTGAGAACACGCGCTACTAAATCTTCCAGCTGTTGATAATTTTGTGTTACCGTATACATTATTTCCAATACAAATTAGGCCTATATGAAGAGTTCAAGTGGAAAGGCCACACTTTGAAATTTCACTAGAAGAAATTTATCTTCCGGTCTGATTTCAAATACATGACGAAACCCTGGACTGCAAAACCTGTCCTTATTTATATAACGTCACCACTTTCTGACGCGAATAACACATCACCAGCCCTTATTATTGTTATAACGCTTTAATTTTTAGGTGGCACGTTGTCCCTTCAAGGCCATACCAATCGGTTTTGTGCTATGGAGTTTCGATGACGACACATTGGGCAATTTTGTAAATACTGGTTTTACTTTCATTCCCCGGGTTGCCGATCGCTTTCTGATGCCACCTAGCTTTCAGGTGACGTGCAGGGCCATGTCAGAGCGTTTTGCACGCCGAATTTGTTTGGCGCCTTCTCGCCTTTTACTCATAAGCCAGTTATCGTCAAACACATATATTAAAAATGATTATTGTTAGCATTGTTTTTCAATACTCCGATTCAGTTGACAGCTAACAGTGCGATTGTATATGAGATTACAAACGGTTCTTTCTAAATAACTAAAACCCTATATAATAATGTAATTTAAAATTTCAATTGGCTAGTGAAAATTTGGTACCCCTTGAATATTGGTTGTCCGTGGACCGGGCCTCGTGAGTCTGTGCCCTAATAAGGGCCCCCTAGTGACGTGTTCTGTGAAGCGTACTTTTAAATTTTAGAAGGCACTTTGTGTTATGTATTGTGTTGTCATTCAAAGTTCCAATATAACTTCCATGGAATAAGCTTTTCTTACTTAATATGACTTATATATTAACAAGTTACCATTTTCACCTGTACTCCCATTAAGTGATTGTGCAATGGTGATGCAGTTGGCTAGTGTTATGCAAGTGCTAACTTCTTGTCGCATCAAACCAGATCCTCTGTCGGTCTTCCTTTGTGCTTCTTGCAGTGAATCCTAATCGCCAATTAGCTTCTTTTAAATTACATCGTATGACATACATACGCTTACAAGATTAGAGTAAAATAGGATTGTTGTCAGTCAGAGCATTGCGACCAGTTTAATTTGTTTTGTTTTTTCGTGTTTCGCTTCTGGGCAGGGATTATGGGCATTTTTTTAAGCTTTTTTTTCACCGTAAATGGCATATCTTCATGAATACCTTTGTGCATACTTCATCATGTTCGAGGGAGTTATGTTAACATGCAGTCGCTTCATACAATAGATCACATCTAGGCCTACTAGAAAACACCAATTTCAGAAAGAAAAAATGGATTGGTCGCGATGCGCTACAATTGTACTACCTGAAATACGATGTTCGAACGAATAAATGCATCAGTCTCACCATCGTCGTTTGATTCACCAATCGTCTCCTTGATTTCGTAAGATCTTCCAGTTGGGAAACGTCAATTAAGAGCTGTACTCCTGATCGACCGACTCAGTCGCGCGCATTATTTTAATGAGGTTTCAAAATGAATCTATATTCCACGTTACGGTGTGCAATTATGAATTATTGTGTAATATTACGTCATATTTGTGTTTACAATTGCTATGGCAGCCGCTTTTCATCGGACTTTATTGTTGTTCTTGTTGTTTTTGCGCACAGCCTGAGCTAACCAACATAACTTGAACAATTCAACTTGAGTCATTTAACCTATAGCCACACAATCACCCCGAATTGATTTAGTATAACCTAAAACCAATGTAGAGACCACTTTTCAATGAAAGTGCCCTTATTGAGTGTGTATATAGGTGTAGGGAAGGGACTACTTTTTCGTCGTTTGTTTTAACACTTCTAATGAGTATGCGATACATCCATGTGCAGAACTTCAACTTGTTATAGCTTACGTTTTTTTCTATGATGTGCTTGTAGATCTGTGTAAAGTTCAGTTCATAATTTTTGTCCATCTTTCCACTAATAAAGTGATTGGGATGACATCTATTGCCATGTATGCATAAATATGTAGTTATGCTATTAAACGTATTTGCTATTTTTTTAAAATGTTCTGCGCACTTTTATGCATCCTGATAATTCTGTTGATATATATTATCTGTGGTCGACTTACGACCGCGATCCCAACAGGAAGTAGATATAGGCTTACGGGGAGAGAAAAAGTACTTGGCAAAATCCCATCAGAATCTGTTTAATATATTTCTTCGGGTTGTCTCGACTTTGTGGCCGGAATTCATATCTACATGTGCTCGTTTTGTTTTCTCTCTCTCTCTCTCTCTCTCTCTCTCTCTCTCTCTCTGTGCCACACCACCAATGCCACACCAACATAAATGTTTTTAATGCTCTTCTAAGGCGCGTCCATTTCTAATTTTAGGATGGCTCTGTGGAACTCACATTCGAAGTGGCTGTGGAAACGAAAGAAAGGTAAATACAACATTATTCGAAACAAATTGATGTGTATAACTGTTGTGGCATGTTCTGTGTTTACTTTATAATTCTTTAACAGGCTATTAATTTTTAAAAATTAATCTCGTGTGTAATTGTTGCTAGTACCACATCTGTTTTTATAAATGTTTCAAATGCTAGATCAATTTATGAGAAGTATTTAATTGGGCCTATCAAACTGATTGTTTAATAATTAGCGGATTAACTTGTTATCACCTTTGGTTACATTGGTTATTTTCGTACCTTGACTAGTAGTCAGGTAATTAATACATAACCAAGAGCCGGTTTTATCGTAGTTATGCTTAGCCAACAGTGGTAACAAATTGATCCATTAACATTCAGTTGGTAAAACATGACCGAAGAGTTCGTAATCCTGGCTCTTACCTACCGAAAATCCTATTGATTTCGATTGTAGGACAGTTTTATCACCGTCTTTCGGAGTAGGCACTCGTTTTAATTGTCAGGTATCCCCAATTAAGGTGATGTTGACAGGGATTCCCTGTGGAAGTAACATGTTGTTATTTATTCAGTGTGGAGGTCCCCTCTAGCGAATAGACCCAATTGGTTGACATCGTTAATTACGAGTATGACATGATTTTCTGGGCGACGAACTTTCCGCCGTTGACTCGATTAATTAGCAGTAGATCAGATACTTGCGGGGTTCTGGCCGATGTAGCACTTTGAACGATGCTCACGGGGAATCACGTGACCTCTTTGCCGGCGATAACTTTAGATTGAGTATAATACATTTAATAATGTAAAGTGTAAAGTTTATAGACGCTTCTTGAGGGCGTGCTTTAGGGGTTGCTGCTTTGTAAGATATTCCATCAGTAGGCCTATCCTTACCGCGACTGTCACTTGAAATCATGTCTAGCTAACTCCAAGAGACTATTTAGACTTCGATTGGTTATTATTTACTAGTAGACCAGAGAGAATTGCAGTTCGATTTTTTTTCAAAACTATTGAAAGAATTGTTCAGCCCTTTTTCCCATTTTCTTTCTAGAAATCAGCGAGGGGTTAACAACTCCTGAAATCAGGTGTACACTTCCCCTGAAATCCCTGAAATCACCTGAAATCCCTGAAATCCCTGAAATCTCTGAAATCACTTGAATTCCTTGAAATCCTTGAAATCACCTGAAATCTTGAAATCTGAAATCAGGTGTACACCAAATTTTCGAGTTGTAAACCCCTCGGAAATCAGTTCAAAACACTGATCTGTTTATATAACCCAGTTGGAAACGTGTCGACTATTTTTATTGTAGTTTTTTCAATTATTTCACCGGTAATCTCGTTTAGTTGCTTGCTTAATTAAATGCACATTCACTTTCATCATCACTCGTGAAGAAATTAGAATGTATCTTCTGCAAGCGATGATACAATACACAGCGACGCTACGTTTTTTGACTTTCTCGCGTAACTATATATTTTAACTCTCGTTGGGGGGTGTATGGGGGGAGGAGGTTTGAATGACCGGAATGACTCATGGTTAGTGGCATCTCGTCTTATCTAAGGGATCTAAGTGTGCTGGGTAAGCGCTGGTACCGTCGATTATTGGTTTTGCATGCAAGCTCAGTGGGACACCTACTATTTATTAGCACCAGTATCCGTGGGAGCTGGTATTCTATAGTATTATGCGAGCGCGGGATATCTCAATAGGTACAGACCATTACGGTAAAATGATGGCATATTTTTTTAGCAAAGCTATATATTTCTATGAAACAATCACGGTTCTGTGTTGCCCCATTGTTATTGAATTGATATTTTCATATGCTCATTTTATAAGAGAAATTATAAATACAGATGTGAGCGCCACTCGGCTAATTATATATATTTACTAGAAAATACTTCAATACTAACACGGCTGATGAAAGTGATTGATCCTCATATGCATGGGTGCATCTTGAACGGGAATGAAGCCAATAACGCACACAAGCCGTGCATTCCAGGAAAATGAAATATATAAAAATTTTCTCGCTGTTATATGATGAATATAATCTATGTGCCAGGTTTTGTAATGGTCCAAAATATATGGTAAATTGTCACATGTCCAAATATGACAATTTTACCAAAACAATGCAAAACTACCGGCACGTGCAGCGTAGTGGTTAACACGCTCGCTTCATGTGATCCGGGTGGCGAGGGGTTTTCGGGCCTGGTTCGATCCCCGCCGCCGTCCTTCTATGCAGGATTTTTTCCGTTGTTTCCCGTTGTAGTTTACGCTAATGCCGGGGTAGTTCTCACAATGCGACCATTCCTTCCTACCATCCTTCCTATTACCTAAAGGACCCTTTATCTCACCATCTCATTAATCATCCATCTGACGCCAATAGATCTTCGCTATCATTACAGTGCGTCGTTGAACCCAATAGGCCTAAATAAAGTAAATGCAAATTATCTCGAGGATATGTGACGATTTTACCATATAATATTTTGGGACCATTACAAAACCTGCGTATCATTTCAAGGATAGAAGGTCGTCTCCATGTGTGTTTGTGTATACAGACGCTTGGGGTGGGGTGGGGAGGGGCACCAGATGTGCGTGTGTGAACGCACGCATGGGGGAGCGAACTCGAAGAGTGTCGCCACTAGGCACCGCTTCGATCTCCCGGTCCCCCCGATGCCTTGGTGTGCGTGCCTGATGATTGACCCACACTCGCTCATCGGTGCCATCTATGTGTTGGCGTCGCCTTGGATCTGGTCGGTCGTTGTCTCTCGGAACTCGCGACGAGGAAAACTAGTCAATTGGTGATTCAGTGCGGTGACTCGCATATTCCTTGTAAACGACCATAGGCGTGCGCAGAGATGGCCCAGGCCGTGCCTTATGTATCATAATGAAGGGTTCACTACAATTTGTCATAGATTATCCATCCCAATTATCACAGAATAACATTTCTTGCATTAATTTTTCCTGAACTTTCAATTCATTTGAATTCGCAAAAAAAAATCTGCGGGGCGGGGTGTCTTTCCCAATAGCGGCTTGTGTTTCGGTACGTCTTAGCTACAATTTCGGAGTTTCGGAAATTTTTCATTTTAGTCCGCGTGTATTATGCTAGGAGGATTTAATATGGTATTATGCGGAGCAATTATGTTTAAAACCTTGACAGTATTTTAGTATTTATTTTCGTTTTATGTTGTTTACAGCTCACATTTTCGTTGATGTTCCCACTAATGAAGTGAACATATTGGGATAACAATGATATCCACCTAACCATGCATATTTTGCATAAATATAAAGCTTTGTTATGAAAAGTGTTTTCAATTTTTCGTAGTTGGTCATACCTATTGAGATGTCCCACGCAAGCTGGCGCTGATTCACGATTTCAATTCCATTGTGTATTAATCTAGTGATCTACAATTAATACTACAATTTTTAATTGTAAATCACCGGTTCATGTAATGATGTTGACGGTTTGCTTGAATTGCGGCAGTACAAAACGAAAATGAAAGTTTTTCAAGTGTCTAATAATGAAATATGATTGGTGAAACTGGAAGGAGGTTGCATATCGTGGCGCTCCGCCGGAGAATGCCTGTAAAAACATGTGCTTGTCACGGCACGATTGTCACGGACACGATTGTCAATTCGTTCCGGAGGAAACACCTCACAAATTAGCGATGTTGAAAATGTATCTCAAGGTCGCTAATACTCTTTATTATTATTGTTTCTTTTCTTCGTACATTACTTGTACAAATCCGAATGACAAACTCGACACTATCACTTAACCCATGGTCGAGTTTGAATTGAAAGTAAAAGTCTGTCTTCTGTTTGGCTGATGCCTGCTAATTGCATTCATGGGGGGCATATCGGATCCTGCTTCGATCCCCGCCACCGTCCGTTTTTCGTGGTTTCCCTCTGTGATCTATAGGCTGATACCGAGACGGTTCCTACAATATAGGCTACGACAGTGTCCTAACTATCCTTCCCTTTACGTACGTAACCTTCATCCCATCATTTTATTACCTGTAATTATTAATCCTACGTCAATTGGTCTTATCCCGTATAACCTAGGTGTTCGTGGGGTCGTTAAGCATCATCATCAACAATTGATCTTCGGTATCATTACTGCTAGTGCGTCATTATTAAAAGAACAATATAAATTTGTAAAATATTTACGATGGGCTCAGAGTAAGACCAGTGTTTCGAACTCGTATGTATTACTCACACTGCTCTATTAGATACACTGTGTCATTGAAATATGTCAGTCGTCGTGTTTAGTTTGACAAATAAGGCTCGATTGTGGAGAGAGACGGCGTGGGAGGGTAGTTGCTATGAGCGACAGGGCAGCATAACTTATGGCCAGCGTCTAAAGCGATAATCCGAGGTGCCTAACCGGGGTCACGTACATGGGATGTATTTAGTATTGGTTTGCTTTAATACTTTTGTGCCAGTCTTTAAAGATTTAGCTGGTTACATTTTGAAATTCATGTTCAAAAGAGGCATTACATATAGAGAGCCTACTTGCATGTTCATTGTTGGATGCATGCGATGAGCCTATAGTAAACGTTTTTCGTTCCAACTTTTCTAGTTCTTCCAACTTTACTTTTTTCAACACAAATACATCACATTATATAATGAACTCGAGACGGTGATTTCGTCAAATTTACCGTTGTATTGCTATCTTCTACGATCCTACCTTTCATCCATTTCCTTAGTTGGGGACTAATGATTTTGTAGCAAGTTTCGATATTGATGAAAAAAATCAGTGTTAGTGTTTGTAGGCGCCAACCATATTTTAGTCGATTTGTGACCATGGGGTTTTTATTGTTATCGTTATTGAATTTTTCCAATTTTCTCTGAAGGGATGTATTATTTCTGACACGTCGAGACAGTTACCCGCTAGGTTTTTAACCGTTGTAGACCTACCATAACGTTGCTTTTTCTTTTTTTCAACCCGTTATTCATCGTTATCGGCAGTAATGGAATTCTAAATTAAGAATGTCCAGTTCGGTACAGGGCCGCATTTAGACATTTTGTACTTGTATAAGCCCGGATATTATTGGCTTCCTCCCCCCCCCCTCCCTCAATCCGTTTGCTCCGAAAACAATTCACCATCAAATACATCGTTATCAATCGATGTGTTTTGATCGTTGTTTCTATTGGTCTCTTTATTCATTACTGGGCTTCTCACATTACGAAATGTGTATAGTAATATTGAATACAGTACTTCTGCAATAAATACAAATTAATATACATTTTTTCAAATTTAATGATGCTGTAATTGCTTTTGAATATTTGGCGCCTTGGATCGAACCTCTTGACTGATTCGGTACAGATTGTACTGTATTGGCAGGCTTGTGCTGTCACATCGAATGGTCTGCTTCAAAATTTCAAATTCATATAAATTCTAACCACATTTAACGGCAAATTTTTCATAGAGTGAGCAGCCTGTAGTGCTTGCACACTTCCTCCAGTTTTAATGGTCCAATTTCAGTCTATTTTCTTCGGGATGCATTCGAATGTATCTCGATCGACCACGTACTTCATGTCGGCCGTGACGGGGATCGAACCCCGCGCGCCACCTGGATGACACAGACGATCACGTCGATGCAAGGCTGTATACCGGAATATCTGTCTGCGATCCACTGTTTCATGGTCACTCGCATGAACTTGCCCAGGCCGCTTGTTTGTCGCTGTATTTTGTAAATGGTCTTATTGGATTGGTTAAGATCGCCCTGGTGACCCGTCCCACCTTGTCATCCTTGGCCCTACTTATAGGGAACAGTGGCTTTTGTGTTAGAAGGTATATGACGTGAATATTCCATGTCTCTGGGGGGTGTACCGCGTCGAGTTGTTTTATATTTCATTTTATTATTTAACTGGAATAACTTGATGTACCTGATTTAGTTGAACCTAACCTAACCCGAGATAGTTAACTTGACCATACAAACATCCTGGGCCAATTTAATGTAAACTCTAAAACTACTTCCTGTCCGGCGGATAGTCATTTCGTTTATATAAAATATAAATATATAAGTATCCACGACCATCAAACAGTATCGATATTAGCTCTATATAATGAGTTTTTCGTATTACTAATGTGATATTTCATTTACATATACATATCACAAGTACGACTGTATATCAATCAATTTCTTTTTTATTATTGTCATGAGTGCATAAGCACAGGTTTCTATTTCTGTTGTAAAACCTCGCCCCATCGTCTATTTTTATTCGGGTATATATATACATGCCCACGTGCTTATATCTGTGCATATTATACTCGCGCGTTTCACAATAACTGCTGTTATTACGTGCTCATCGATATTTCGGCGATTTTGTTCAATGTTCCCGTATCTAAAGCTTTTTTCTGAGGTATTAGGTAAGAGAGAGGTAAATATCTCGGTGGTTATGGTTGATCAGCGACCTCGCCCGAAGACGACCTTCGGTTCGAGTAAGAAGAAAAGCCACGCAACAATAGCTTGGCACATTTCAATTTCGTGCTCTAGTCTAGTCGCTATAGGTTGTACGTGGTTGTACTACATGCCATTCGTGTGCTAATCTATAAATCTAGACATACTTAAATTGGTTTATTTCAGATTTATTCAGTAGTTTCGTTTGTTGGATGTGTTATTCTCGTCTGATTACTCATCTATTCTCCAGGTGTCGAGCAAGTAGTTTTTAATTGTACTCGAGATTAAACACTGCAACTATACGCCATGCCTCTTGTCACATTTCTAAGCGCACACACACACGATTTCATGTAATTGTACCCCTTACCGGTATTTGCTAATTTATTTGAAAGCTTCTTTTGTTTGTTTAATTTGTTTCTTAGATTCATATTTTTGTTTGTCTCTTTTCTTCTTTTTCGTATTCTACATTTGGTCGCTTTATGATGGTAGGAACATATCCATAAAGCAACTTGTTTTGTAAATCGTATCGTTTCTGTACAAAAAAACCGAAACAGTGTGTGAGGTTCTTCGTACTTTTTCTTCTTTCAAGCCTGTATAACATACGGTTCAAGATTACACATGACATTCGGGAAATATATAAAACTTTCTGTCTCTCGTCCCCTCCCTCTCTTCTCTCTCTCTCTCTCTCTCTCTCTCTCTCTCTCTCTCTCTCTCTCTCACTCTCTCTGGCTCGCTCGCTGTACTTGAAAGAGCAGCACACAGAAGCTGTTATGATATGACGTGATCCAAGGATGATGAGGATCTTCTCCAGACATTGCGATGACGTAATGCTGGCCACATGTCATTTATCTTGGCATTCGAAGAGCACACAGGCCGTGCGTATTCACAGCCGACTACTGCGTGCAGCTTCGATGGAACTGTTGTTTGGAGGCGCGAGAAGTGCACAGAGAATATGGAATTGGTCCGAATTGTATTCGATTAGGGCGTTATCAGTCTCGATGGAGCAGAAATTTCCCGACAGGTTGATTTCAGACGTAATGATCATACAACTTGAATAGTGCAAGATACAAAATTGATAACTACGTCATGAGATCGAAAATGCTAATGGGTCAGATTTTATATTAACAAAGGTGGAGAGGTCAGTGGAAGTAACAGAAACACTCAATATTTTTGTCATAGATTTTTAGCTCACTGCGTATCGTTAGGCCTATACATACAAATAACACGTAATTTTGGGAATGTTGGAAAGACGTGTACAACTGCCGTCTGTTTGTGGTTCAGACAGTCGTGTTATTGTTTTTAAATGCTGACGTCAGACACGCTCGGGTTCGAGACCTGCCGGTGGCATGTATGTCCGTGAACTCCCTTTCATATGATCGTTCCGTCATCACCCGCTCTAGGCCTCGCTGTGGATGCAGACGTTCATGCACCAGTGTAAGAGTGCATGCGAGTAAATTTGGTGAAATATCAGTTTCTTGGTGATAACTATCGTACGGTATGGCATATCAAAAAATACAAGGAAATACATATATATATATCTTCAAAATGGTAAAAGCTCATGTTGCATTATGAAATCACGTTGCATAATATTGCCAAAAGCATATAGCTGAAAAGTCACATTTTTTTGCTGTATACGTTTGACAGTGCGATATGACTTCGATAGTTATAACTTACACCATCTTGATCATGTTGGAAATATCTGTGTTTCCCCTGTATTAGAACGTTGATCTTTCATACTTTTCGAAAATTATCACCAAAAGGATGATTTTCCGCTAAATCGCTCTTAATTTAACAAGTAAATATATCAATTCAACAATAATACATTTAAATCGTTGACGACCTGATGTCCACTGTTTCGCATATTATTATATTATTCGTAGAACCGTGACAGTCGTTCACCCCCCGGGCCTCTTTTGGGACTAATTTACTCCAATTAAGTGAATACTACCTGTCACGTGGGCGGTGGAGGTCTGGGTAAGGTTGACAGATCATGTGACGCAACAATTGGGGGCTCTCGAGACTTCATCTAGAGTCGGTCCAGCGATTTATCGATTGCTTGCTAATATTTTTCGACCGGTGTGAGACATCGAAATTATACGTATTATCTGTGGATGGTGCATGTTTTAACACTGTTCGACTTATGTCCGATGATTTTCCAGGTATACATTCAGATGACAATTCTTAGCTGTTTACCTGTGAAAATGATAGAAATTAAGGTTGATTATTGTGATTCATATCATTTATATGAATCATTATTTATCTGAATCATTCGTGATACCGTTTTCTGACCCAGCTTTGAAGAGTAGATTAGAAATTTTGATTATTTACGTGTTATTACTCTATAAATGCTTATTTATAAGAAATCGTTGATTGAAAATATGCAAACTGTCAACAAATTGACAATAGAACGTATTATTAGGCTGCTATAACAATATTGAAAATAATAATTTTTATTATTAATACCGTATTATTATTATTTTTAATGAAAGTATTAGAAAGCTTTATTACGGTATTCTCATAACCAAGGAACGGAATCTCTTACGCGCTCTTGATGTACGAGATATTATGTAGGACAACGCTATATATTACACAATCATTAGGACAGTGTAAATTATTGAATACTTTCATCATTACGGTTGTACTGGTTGATATGTGGTTTGCATTTTTCTTTCGTGAATTGTTTATTTATTTTTCTCAAAACCCCATTCCAAATCAGTTTCAAGTTTATTAATATCATGTAGGAGTTGGAAGATGTTACCTCGTTGAACCCTTTGTGCATAATTTGTTTAGGCCACTCTCCTCGAGCATGGAGGGTATGTTTAGGTAGACTTACACCTCTTCAGTGAGGGTATGTTTAGGTACGGGCAAGGGGCGTGAGGAGGGGGATCGATCAGTCGTGCCGATCGTAGATTCGAGACTGACGCTTTTGGTCCGACAGTACTTGTTTTAAATATTATTTTGTTGGTATCGGTAATTAGTTGCCGCTTGCTTATCAATAAGTAGGAAACCACACGTTCCGCCGCTCTGAGCAGAGTTACAGTGATATGGTCTTGTCGACGATATGTAATATTTTCTTGTACTGTTTGTTTTAATAACAATGATAATATATCCTTTTTCGATCTCATACAAATTATAATCACAATTACACTCGTAAGTACATTTTTGTGTAAAAAGTACGAGTATTGAAATACGACAAGGTATATGAACATGAAAAGTCATAACCGGTGATGTTGGAATGAAAGAATATATAGGTCTACAATCGTGTCATAGGCATGTCTTTGTATGTTCGCCAACAGAATCTTGTTATTAGGCGTTTCCTTTCATTTTGAAACATTACTCACACTTGCACTTGCAAACCATTTGAATATTCGTCAATATTATAAAATTAATGTGTATAAGGAAACCTTCAACGTTGTCCCTGAATGTTACTTCTGAAGAGTTTTGCTTCCAGAATGTTTTTCAAATTATTATCAGTGTACGTCCCATTCCTTCCCAGGTCGAACAAATCACATTATGGCTATTAAGTTATATTACCCTACACCTTCGTCCTTACAGGTGACTGATTACCACTCACATTGCCACTAACCACGCAGTCGACTGTTGAAGAGAATAATTTGAGTTCTTGTAGTAAAACCCATATCGATTGCCGTGTGTTGTGTCTAGACTTGAGAACCGTGCGCTGTTGTTGTGAGGTTATAGGTTTTATAAGCATACTATAGTGGAACACCACATCTCGTGATCAACACCCAAACAAGTCTACTTGTGTTATTACGAGTATTGATTGATTCGCCACAGTCATCACATAACTTGATATTCATAATTATTACCCATCAGACTGAGCCGTGTGGTCGAGTGGCTAGCATACTGAACCGTCATTCAGGAGAGCAGGGTTCGATTCCAGGCATGGTCGACCATCCTGATAGAGGTGCATCGTAGTTTTGCCATGTCGTTCGGACAACAGGCCACGACTGACTCCTTCCCAACATCCAAAAACACTTTATAAATATAAAACAGTCTTGTCATATCATTCATCATTTGCAGTCCGTCGTTGAAACTCCATATAAAAATCTTACCTAGTATGTGTACATTATGGATATGTACAGTTTGAAATTCCTTCTTCTACCTGGCGTAACCAGTCACCCTTTCATAATGCAACAGGTACCAGACGAACAAATAACTGTAAATCAATAGACAAGACCTTCAAATTCTTTGAGTGTTCTCATCTAGTGGATATGTTTGTATTTCTTGATTTTTGTCATGTATTGTATCATCCTTTATTTTCCCGTATTCTAGTCTGATATTGAAATAGCATATCAATTCAATAATGACTCGGCGCAGAAAACATCCCGTTGTCGACGCGCCTCAAAATCCCAAATGCGCATTCACAAGGCAACAATAACGCCCAACACCACGCGAGGACTTATATAGAATCTTTCGTCTATTCACAAGCACCACTGACCATAATGCTAAGATAAACGTCAACATGAAAGCTTGCAAGCTTGCATACTGTAAAATATTAGAACCAGCCAATAGAAACCTTCAATTTAGGAACAATGAGAGACAAATGGCGGGTCAACTGACCTACGTTAATTGGCCGTCAGATTTAGTTTGATGGTTGAGGGTGCAGTAACAGTGGCAAAAAAATCTTTGCTGTTATTTTCGTGTTCTACGTTTTTTTTTTTTGTTCTGCGTTATCGTTATACGTGTTAGTGTCTTGAGGTAAATGGACCTTTATACTAGGATGCCACTGATGGCTGCTGTCTTTTTTTTCTTCACATTCTGATTTTCTGATATTAGAAAGTATATAGAAGCGTTTATTAACGCAATTATGAATGTTTGCTGAGAAGATGCGGAGCTATGTGATTGTGTGGCTCTGAATTCTACTTCGCTGTACATTATACAAGTGAAGCATAATCATCTGCCTTCTCATTACGCGTCGTGTCGTCTTTCTGTGTTATAGGATCTCTCGGGTTTGCAAAGAACAAAGGCTGTACTTGCTACTTTACTAGGTTAAAGACTTCATTATATGTTACGCATATAACAATACTATAAACTGAACCAGACGTGTATTTATTCTTGCATGTGTAGCCACTTATGTCGGGTACCTGAGAATGTTGTACGAAGGCTGTCGCTTTATTCCTGACTACAGCCAGAAGCCCAGAATTGTACCTCGGTAATCTTATCTGGACCGGTGGCGTTACCATGGGGAGGGGGATAACTATTTTTTATCATGGGATATATATTTCTTGATTGATATGTAACTAATATACGATTGAAACTATAATTATGTAAACGCATGTCTTTTCCACTAACCATTTCGTTTGTATTATATTGCCTCCAAAGAAGAATTTACACTAAACTCGAAGGGAATATGAAATAAGAGAGTAATAATTTACAATGATAATCATTTTATAAATATAAGAATACGAAAAAGGAAGACTAAGATGGGCCGCGGGATGAGCCCTTTTTAAATCTTGCGGGGTGATTAGGTGTTCATTGATCGTGATAGATTATTTCCATGTGAAAATGTCTGAGTTGTGTATGCTGAGAGTATTTTTTTTTCTCTTTTCCTATAAATTGTTTTTGTTTCGTATAAAAGACTTGAAGAACTTCGCCACCGTAGCATACTATATGCAATCACGATCATCATTATAAAATAGACAAATAGGGCTTCGCCCTCCGTAGCTCAGTCAGCGAAGCCACCGATTTATAAATTGAAGTCACCGTTGGGTGTGGGTTCGAGTCCTGTATAAGACGTGTTTTTTGTGAACATTTTGCACTTATAATCCGCACTTAGTTTCATTATCTACTGCTCATTCGTACCCCAAAATACCCTAGCTGTTGGTGGGGTCGTCAAGCAAACAATAATCGATAAATTAATAAAACAATTTATCTTAATCTTCGATAAGCTTGTAGTTTCTGGTCGCACGTCGTCGATCTTTGCCAGCTGTCATTAATGTTAATCGGGAAACTGAGGTAGGAAACAGTCTGTATACTCGTCTCTCTAGTGGGCCACTTGGTATGGCGACTGTATTACAATATGGTACACAAAGTATCTCGTTCAAGCGTGTGGGGGAGGAAGTGTGGATATATATTTCATCCGGTACCGGAAGCCGGAGAACTTATTAACTTCCGTTGCTTATAATATACGAACAGTGCATTTTGTGTGGACGACGTGTATAAATGTAATCGCCACTAGATTCGGGCATAACGCGTTGAAGGTACACACACACACACTAACATCGTGTATTCGTTCATCTTATAAAACTGATTATTCAACAGCTCCGAATCGCTTTCACTTTTTTGATCGTTGAGCTACCTAGCCTCAGGTGATGAACTGTGTGATCTAACTGTGGTAACTCGACAAGACAGTCGATTGGGCTGTGAACAGGGTATAGCGTGATCTACTCGCGTGTGTATCGGGTATACGTATAATTCCACGAGTGCATTGATTGCGGTGGCATATTGGGCATTGGTTTGATCCCCGCCACCATCCATTTATACATGAGATTTTCGTGGTTTTACTCTGTAGTCCAGGCTGATGCCGGGATGGTTTCTATGATATAGGCCACGGTCACTTCCTTCCCACTATCCTTCTTTTTACGTAAGATACCTTTATCTCATCATACCACCAGTCATTCTTCCAACACCAACAGAGCTTATTTATCAGTACAGTGCGTCGTCAGCACAAAATATATATACGGTAATGAAAAGAAATGGGAAAAAATAATTCTTCAGTTATAATATTGAATTTCCGTCTCGGTGGCAATTATGTGATTGCGTGCCGGTCCGGTCCGGCACGGTCCGGTATATATTCCGACTGGCTGAGGCCACTGCATGTTCTTTTGTGTCAAGGTTAGCTAAGGTCAGACATATATTATGAATTCATCTCCAAATGTCGGATGCAACCTGTCAGACGTTTTTTTTCCACACGGTCGATTTGTGAATCTATCCAGGCGACCGAAGGAATGCTGGGCATGAGATACGCAACACTTTGTTGTCGACTGTCACTTGCGAATAGAGGTCTACTATGTGTGTGTGTGTGTGTGTGTGTGTTTTATCAACATCAAAATCTTGATATGCCATCATTTTTCCTCAATCAAGGCAAAGGATGAATTAATAAAACCGTTTAGGAGCGGCACCTCTTGGTTGTTTCAAGACTTCGAGGCGGTCTTGTCTCCAATTATGAATAATTATGTAGGCCTATCTACTATTTTAAATTGAAAACAATGAACTTTTGACATCTGGATCGCGCTGCCTGTGACCATACTTCTTCTCCGCAGATTCAAATATTTCAGTTTCCAAAAGTGCGGGAAACCGTTTTTGTGGTTAGGGATGCAATCACACGAATGGCGACATCTTCCACTTTTGAACGGAAGTCGCTTTGGCAATGTTCACTTCCATCCTTCAAAAGCAGATGTTACTGTTAACACAGATCTACGGTGTTATCGTCGTGTTGATGAAAGAGATGCGGAAGGAATTGATATGTTGTTATACCTAATTGGGATTGCTATTCTATACACTTGTATTCAACATACTGAATAATTTTTACCAGTCAGATGACTCATTTAAACGTATAATAAATCTTGAGGTAATAATTTCAGGGATAGTTAACAATTCAAACATCTACATCGGGGAGAAAAATATTCCATCTTCTTATTCTAGAATCTTTCCGTTCTCTTCTTTTTTTTGTGCATGTATCATTTTAATGTTTGTAATTATCGTCTCGATTTTTTTCTACATGATTTTTTTTCTTTAGAAAATAATATGTTACAGATACGTTGACTTTGTTCAGTTGGTAACCTTGCGTGTAATGAAGTATATACGAAGTTCATGTATCGAATTGGGTATAATGGCCAGCCAGCATACTGTACACGCTGCCCACCTGTCCCAAGTTGCATTGAACTGTCCTAACCTAACCTGTCGTTTCGAACGATTTCGACAGGTGTGCACTTTGACAGTGACCAGCGTACCGGTTTACCGGTGAAACTGATAAACTCACTCATTTTCAAGTTCTTGACGATTTGTTACATTCTGAAAATTGTCGAATTTGATCTGTTAAATTTCTCATAGAGCGGATGCAAAAATAAAAAATTGTAAAGTTATTGTCAATATTATTGAAATAGTAGGTGTAAATATCTCGTTTTCCCCTGCGTTTCGTACTTCTCGTAAGGGTGCATGGTAGTCGATTTAGCGACAATGCATTTATTTTATGATAACTTTTGAATGGTGTAGTAGCTATCAAAATTGTAATACGGGGGACACCCATATTCGATTGAAAACAGCTTCGTGGGGTTCAGAGAAATATCTTCTAAAATACTGCAGATCCACAATACATGTATTTGTATGTTTTGATTCGTGGCGAGGTGAAATAATTGTGAAAATATGTAAACGACTTACATGCAAATAATCTTCCCACATGTGTTTCCACCAAATCTAACACATTCTATTGCGTACCATTATTGTCTACACCTGATAACATCTTCACTAATTCCGTATCTTGCACATTAACGTTTTACGATCACTCACAATGTGTAAAACACCCTGGCGGAAACTGTTTTCCCTCAGCGTGCTGGATCCCTGCTAACTCATTAGCTAGTAATAAAAAGAAGTGACAGAACGGGAAATGAATTGTTGTGGCGTGAACGCAGCTCTGCTGGTTTGTCTGGCGATCCTAGTAACGAGCTGACGGTCTTCACCTTCCAATGAATAATACACGTTATACCGAGAGTGAAAGGAGTTCTACCACTTAACCAGCGATAACAACTTACTTACGGTCGGGTTTTGTACATGAAATATGAAGCTGGGATTTCGCTTTCCCTGACCCGACGAATAATGCACTGTGAAAGTAATTAGTTTGTACCTGTAGTTATACATATATATCAAGGCTCGTGGGGGTGGTGTGTGTGTTTGCCATTCCAAGTCTTCGGACTGATATTCAGTTGCTATTTTACGAGATTGTAACCGGCACATGAAGCTCAGTTGCTAAAGCGCTCGCTTCACGTGATCCGGTAGGTGAGAGCATATCAGGCATTGGTTCGATCCCCGCCACCGTCCATCTTTTCAAGAGTTGTTCGTGATTTCCTTCCTTCTGTAGTCTAGGGTAATGCAAGGATTGTTCCTACAGGATGGCCACGAGCGCTCCTTCCTACTATCCTTCCCATTACCTAAGAAACCTTCATCCCATCATCATTCATCCGACGCCCACAGATCTTAGTTCTCGTTACAGTGTATCGTTAAACCCAATCTAAATGAAAATAATGTGTAGATTTTGATTCATATATTGATGATGAAATTTCAATATCAATTAGGGTAGAAACATTTTATGTGGACCGAAAAATGATACACATATTCTAACAGATACTCGAGAACAACCCTGCTTACAACAGGGCTACCGTAGCATAAAAAGCATGAAAAACTTCATTAACCCGACGGTTAATTGATAACCTTATTAGATTGTCGACGATGATGTATTGTTTTAAACGACGACCGACGTACTTCGTGTCATACTCAACACTCTCGATCGCTAGCGCTAACAAATAGCGGAGACGGTCGATCGGTACCGACAACGTATATGCTGTATAGCTGACCACATCGGATTTACAGCACTGAAGAAGGGAGGGGGGAGGATTACACTCCCGTATTACAGCTTAATTGTCACAACCTTTTTTCGTCTTGAAATCACCGCGACTATACGTTACAGAATTGTGTGTAATACGTTACAGAATAATGCATCAGTAATAAACGTGTTGAAAATGTGAGCCTATTTGCTCCCAAAAAGTGTGTATATAGAGCCTACACATTAAATACATTATTTTATTCATTCGACGACTTGACTCCATCCCCTGCGAGCTATTGGTCCCACAAATACACTGTTCACTGTGTCTGTATCATATAGGCCTAACTTCATTAATGAAACATCCTTTCTGCGATAGCGCTTATCTGCGGTGAATACCAACCATTGTTGCATGCACCAACTTCCATATGCGAAGACGACATGCATTTTTCAATTTCAACTCGGCGTAATTCATAATAAAAATGTAATCTATAACTTTTCAAAATATCGTGATGTTGGAATCAAGTTTCCATAGTTTTCTATCAGAACTTTTCCGATATGTTGAAACTCAATTATACGAAACAATCACATTTCTCGATTGTTTTTCACGAACTAAAACGGACAATACAGATAACTCGAGGAAATTGACTTCTGAAATTGAAAATAATTTCGATCATACATTTTATTACGTTTTCAATCAATGTTCTGCATCTTCATTCGCTTCAATCTATTGTAGACCTATTTATCTATATTTAGTTTCATGACACACTGTGAGATCTATTGCTCGATTACTGATCTCTATTATTGATCTATCACTGTTGATTTCTGCAGCCAAGATCTATTGGCGGCGAATGAGTGATGAGATGAAGGTTTCTTTGGTAATGGGAAGGATAGTAGCCTAGACTACAGAGGCAAACCACGAAAAGCCCCCATAAAGATTGACGGTGGTGGGGATCGAACCAGGTCCGATATGCCCCTCATCTCCCGGATCACACCAAGCGAGCACGTTATAGCAACTGAGCTGCATGTGCTGGTATTAGCCTCAATCGAAGTACCTTGATTGTGTTAAGTTTTTGCCGTTAACGGAAATCTATCCCGATAGCGACAGCGAGCGTAACACGAGATCATAAAGCCTAGATCTATCCGTTATCGTTGGTCTTCGTAACAAAAGCCTTGTTTTGACTTACGTGTGTCTGTTATAAAATAGTTCGTTTGAAAGCGATAATGTCTAGTTCCTGCCCACAACTCAATATCCATGCACCATCTGTCGCCGGAAGTGTACAAGTCAGCCCAGAGACTCGCAGAGAGAGAGAGAGAGAAACCAGTAACGGCCAACTGACAGACTGTTTCCGGTCCGGTGTCATTTCACGTTCAGAGCGTCGCCCGGTCGAAATGGCGGGAATCGAGTCCCGGTCGTTTAGCTCCGAAGTATCTGTTCGTCGGACCGGGTGTAGGTTATTGATTGCAATTTGGTCTATGTAGATTGGTTTTAGTTGGGATTAAATTTTTCAGGATGTTTGTTGGTCAGTAGTTAGTTAGTTGAAATCAATTGGGATAAGTTTGGGATTAGGTCAATTGGGAGGTTGGTAATATTGGTATATTTATGTTGAATTAGGCTACGCGCAAAAACAACAACAACATCCGCATCAGGTGACAGTGACCAGACACATTCTTCCGGTGACAAGCATATAGGTACTCATTGAATACGTATAAGTGATGGGAATGGATGTGTGTGCATGGTGATTTATTCTTGTTCAGCTATGAAAGTGAACTGTCTTGGTAGGATAACTTTTGTCTGTGGTCCTAGTCCCGTTGTTGTAGTGACGTTTTTGTAAACGTTCTTTCACCTAACATCATTTCATTATAGTAAAGACATTGATAGTAAAGACAAAAAGGTCATGTTTGACCTACGAACTTCTACATTCAGAATGTTGTCTAACGTTTTCAAGTTTTGATACGATCTTTTTATCGGCACATCCGTTTTTATGATCAATGAAAATAAAACGCATTTAGTATCGCGATTTCGATTGAATGCTACCATGCCACTAAATCCCTCGTGTCGCCTTGTTAGCAGGCAACTCATCTTACACGACTGCATTGCGGTTTGCGTTCAGTTCGAGCGACGGGGACGTTTTAATCCTACAGGTTATATGCGAGCTTATACTGTAATTGCTTCATGTGTCGTATAGCACCCATGATATATATATATGTGTGTGTGTATTTTAATATTGTCTTTTTTTATTATTAACGTCGAAACTTGATACAAAAACATTGAGGCCGTGGATGAAAGGTATACAATCGTTAGTACTGGGCACCACAAATGCGATCGTACTACCCCAAACTCCGACGGATGATTAAAATAAGAGAACTCATTCAACAATTGCAATAAATATCAATAAATCTTGGTAGAAAAAAATCTTCCATCTTCTTATTATCTTGATCTTTTTCTTCTTCTATTCTTCTTTTTCATTCTTTTTCTCTTGTTCTTGTATTGGAATATTGCAATATTGATAATTTTTCCTACGATTTCGTTTCCAAACTTGTCGACTTGCATTTTATTCATTATTATCGATTTATTCATTTATTTAGGCCTATATAACTTTTTTGCACATTTTTATGTGATAGGCCCTATATTGATCGTTTTTTTTTTCTTTTCTTCACAATCCGTTTTCAATGTCATCTGGTCGTGGCCGATTAAATTCGTGAGTTGTACACGTGAACATGAATATTTCTTTGCATTATAGGCCTATTCGCCAGCGTGTTCCACAAAAAGGAATCTATAATTTGTTGCCCGTGTGTACTTAGCATGTACGTGGCATTAATATTTAATGCGACTCGACTGGGGGCCACAGAACTTGAGTGGGCAACAGCCCCCCCCCCCCACCACCCCCCTGCCCCACCCTTCATCATCCTATGAACCATGCTTATAATTGATTCGAAACCGAGAAAATCTCCGTAAAACCACCTTTAGTTCTATAGACCTCAATTATAACATTCATTTTCAACATTGATTCATTTATTTCATACATTCATTATTTTTCATTTCAATCGTTTCATTCGATCATTTCATATAATTAATTTCATTTTTTTTTTCATTCATCTCTTTCATTTATAGTCTCCACATGGTAAATATCTATCTTATGCTGGTCTCCCTGACTTGCTTAGTTATATGGAGTGTGTGGGCAAGAAAGAGAATATTATGGAAAGTGGAGAAGTTAGGAAGTGACAAGAGAATGAAATAAAATAATAACTCAACACTCAGAACTATAACTCCATTTACTACGGTCACCTAGAGGCTTCTACTCGACCGAGGCTGTCTAGGCCCTCTGGAGCTTGTCGCCAAGGGTGACCCTTTTGGGAGCGAATGAATTGTTCCCGACGACAACTCTGGAGGTCAAGATGTCCGGATCGTATTATCCCGTTGAGCTTGACGTTTAACGTCAAAGCAGTTGCGTGGTGTTTGTAGATTTGAGGTCAGGTTATTTCCAGCACGATCCAAGGTTCTTATTCTAATGTAATACGTCGTCGGGTCTCGTTGCGAACATTAACCATGCTACGTCACGTGGTGAGACATGCGGAGTCTTTGACAGCCCTGATCAAGCGAGGGTAGATTGTACGATTGCCCGTCCTATTGGCTATTGGTAACTCCTTTTTTTGGTTTAGTTACATTGACACTTTGGACAAAATCATTGTATCCCGGTTGAGACTATGGATACAAGATAGTATCGTTCGGACGGGGCACGACAATGGCAATCTCACCATCCCAAAGAGTAATTAATAATAAGATCTCATTTGACAAACAATAACTGTGGTGGTAATAATATCAGGGGTAGTTACCAATTCAAACATTTACAGTGGGGAGAGGAAATGTTCAATCTTTTCATTTCATTATCTCGATCTTCTCATTCTTGAATTCTTCTGTTCTATTCTTCTTTGGTTCTTGTATTTGTTATACTTTTGGATTTTTTTTTTTTTTTGTATCCATTCATCTTCATATAGGTGGATTTTTGAATTTGTTGACTGATATTGGTTTGACGACATCGCTTCTCACTTTTATATATTGGAGGTTGAAACTGCGGGCGTGTCACTTCTTCGCTCTGAAGATACGCATGTCATCATCATGACACTCTTGATGTAATCTCTCGTATGTCAAATAGGTGAGCGTAAGCAATAGGTTGCTATAATCCGCCGGTTTACAGAGTACAGTGTGGTCGACCAGTGCTAATGCTGCACAAGGTAGCAACAAACCCAAACAAGTGTCGAGCGCCAGTATAGAGAGAAGGTTTTGTGGTCGAAAAGTGACGTAATGCGGGAACTGAATGCGTCCAAAGGGATGCATTGTATGAGTTTCATGGACGGAAAAATTACAGTGGCAATGAAATACGCGTACCGTACGGAGTTGTATCTACGACAGAATTGAGGTACATCCAGTCTCCATAGGGTATAAAGCTCCCGCCAGTGTGATTACACAGATATAAATCATCATAATTATTCAACAGTGCAAAATGGAAAATATATTTTGGACAGTATTTGTCGAAAATGGTATTTACTCGAATTTTATATTAACAAAAGTGGAAAGATCAGTCTCACTCGATATTTTTGCCATCTATTTTTACAGTGTACCGTTCGTTCTAATAACATGTGACCTATTGTGAATGTTCATTTTGGATCGACTGTATTTTATAAGATATTTCTCTGTACGGTTTGGAGCAGTTTTCACCACAATACGATCGTTTATATGTTACGTTGATACTGGAAATATTACGCTGTGGATAGGTTCTCCTTGAACAGATCATTTCTGTATAGACTATGTATGGAGTGCGTGTCCACATTGGCAGTGCGTTGGTGCACATGGTTAGTGCGTAGAATACAAGTATATTGTCTTTATAGGATAACTTGATCGACCACTTCATGTAATCGCAACCGAGCATCTTCTCAATAATTCTAAACGCATGCCGTTGAAGGTAACGACGATTGCACGACGGGAGGTGTGCGTCGTAGAATCGGTCGAGTCGCAGGCCGAGTGGCGTCGCGACGCTTCTCGATGCCGTCCGTTTGCTTTGTCTGTCCGAACAAAAGGCAATTCTCGCGCGGCGGTCGATTGCTGTTCGCAAGGGCACGCGTCGTGATCGCGTATTTACCTCGCTGCGACACGACGGACCATCGGTTGCGTGCAGCCCTGCTGTAGTATTGTCGGGATTTCGACAAATGCTCTAATTTAAAAAAAAGTTGCTTTTTTAATCAACTCGATCATTGAAATTACGAATCAGCTGGGTCCTTACCGCAATTGCCACTTGAAATAAAACCCAAGGACGAACCTGATGATGAACCTATAGCTAGCTCCGACTTTGATGGTTATTTTGTATATTGTACGACTCAAATATTGTGTCAAAACGGTAGATGATAATAAGTCACTGAAAAAATGTATGCTTTTTGCTTTTGCTTTTGTTCCACGATTACGGGTAAGGAATAAAGATAGAACGTTTATAGGAATGGGAATTGAAGAAAGAGACGTTATTAGTAGTCTACTCAATGAGAACTTTTTTTTTCAATTTCATTGTTTAGTAGTTGTATTATATTCTATACCGATCAAACATGCTTGTGAATATTTCCCAAGATTTGATAGCCCGCATCTTCTGACGGAAACTGCTTCTCTATTCACCCTGTTTTCTTATCTCACCTCTTACCCGGGCCGATTGTTCTCATACGAAGCCACGAGGCCATCTATTGGTTCTACGTCATCCGACCTCCCTTGATCATATAGGGGCTGTCTGTCTCCCTCATGTCGACCCAAGTGAAACGTATTATCAACACTCGACTGTTGTGAATGGGGTGTGGTTTTAGCCCGTACACTTCTCTCGCCCTCCTTTGTTTCCCTCGCATCTCCTTGGGGAGATGGGTCAAGGTGTTTGTATTTCCCAACCAACTAGACTGAAAGAAAGCTAACTTATTTTTACCGAATTACCGGCACAATTAGCTCATTGGTAACGCGCACGCTACATGTGATCCGGGAGGTGAGGGGCCGGCTCTATCTCCGTCACCATCCATCTTTACATGGTTATTTCGTGGTTTGCCTCTGTAGTCAAGGCTAATGTCGAAGGTTCCTACGATATACACCACGATCGCTTCCGTCCAACTTTTTTTTTACTTTCATTTTACCCATTACCTTCATCTCATTAATCATATATCCAACGCCAATAGATCTTTTATCATTATAGTGCGTCGTTAAACCTAGAGTAAATGAAAAATATATTTATAGTTACTGAATTGCCAAAAGCGGATAGTATTCTTCCTCAAATTATCTGCAGTGTGTTTTTGAACTGTCGAGAAAATAGACATTCGTATTTTTAGAACCGTCTACTTTAATCTTTATTGTGTTCTGTTGTTTTCAGTGCGTATAAAATGTTCCAATCCCACCATTTCTCGCAATTGTCTCGAGCACCTGACGCGAGCTCGACGAACTA
Organism: Brachyptera putata; assembly: GCA_907164805.1. Lineage (NCBI taxonomy): Eukaryota > Metazoa > Arthropoda > Insecta > Plecoptera > Taeniopterygidae > Brachyptera > Brachyptera putata. Next base: position 15,755,540 of record OU015468.1, on the reverse strand, counting down.
GATTAAATGAATTAGAATTGCTTTGTCAACAGAACTCTCATTTCCCAGTATTTAAGAGTGCATGGGAGTCGATTTAGCGAATATCAGGGTTTAGTGCGAATGTCGCGAATATCAGGTTTTGGTGTTAACTTTTGAAAGACATAAGAATCCTAATTGTAATGCGGAGGATTGAGACGATGATTTCTAGTTTCTAATGATTTTAGTATATATTTTAATAATCATATTTTAATAATTGTCTCAACACGGTCCTGGTTATTTAGCTTCGAGTGTTTTTGAGTCGGACAAGAAATTAAAAAGATTCGCGACTTGTAAGTTTGTGCAAGTAATAGAACGCGTTGACATTGAGGCTCAGTCTGGACCATTCAGAGGCTGCCGGGCAAGGCTTGCGTCACGCGCCCCGGGAAACCGTTTCTCAACAACTCAATATAAAGTACTAAATCTCTTCCACAGTTCCACCCTCACTTCCCCACCCCCACTCGGCATCCTCGGCAACACGCTGACACTGGCTGTTCATTTTCATTGGGGTTCGAGTAAAACTTGATGAGAATAGATAGTGGATAAAGTTGACTGGTCTGTTTTTTTTTAAGAGGAACCTACCCACAGCGTAACATTTTCAGTGTCAACATAGTAACTACTTCACACCATTCAGAGAAGTATCTTATTGAATACTGTTCATCCATAATATACATTCACATTGGGTTACGTGTTACTTAATTCATAATTGTATATTTAACGGCGGTAAGCGGGGAGGTAAAAATCGACGGCAAAAATATCGAGGTTAGTCCTCATATTTTATATCATATCTATTTTATATCTTTTCAACTTTGTTATTATAAACTCGGTCATTGGCATCTTCGACAAATATGCTCTGTATTTGTTGATTTTGTATCTTGCACTACTAGACTTTAATAATTATTATATCTTTGAAATCACACTGGTGGGAACATTTTCCCCCATGGAGACGGGGGAGTTGAGAATGAGAATGAGAGTTCCTTCAGTCAGATCGATACCTCTCCCTATATACCTTGGGTTTTACTGATAATTATTGATACTATGTCGGCCCCCAGTTTATTTCACCGATATCCGTATAATGCATCGTTTCCAAGTTATAGCTGCAATTTGTAGGAATGGTAAAAGATCTCAAATAGTCGTAGATTTGTCTGTATATTTCTAGATTTGATTCGATGTCACGTATGTTTTGTTGGAAACAGTCCAAAAAAGTTGGAAGGGGCACAGCGTAATATTTCAAGAAACTTTATTTCGAAGCCAAAAAACACAGGCCCATAATTGTAAATCAAATCACATTTTAATAATCATAATCATAAACATTTATTGGTTTTCTCTCGAATGTGACATGTTTTCTATACCATTTTTTTTTTTTACATTTGTGTTTATTTGTCTCACATCATTTTGTTTACATTTAGTTCCAAGTAGCGACTAGAGTGACGCCGTCGCGTTGCGCGTTGTGTATAACCCGACGCCAGGTTTGAGGGGAGGGGGGGAATCGAGGGGTGATGGGGGTCGCCTTGGCAACAGGTCTGACGTCACACAGTTATCGAGCTAAATGAACTTGACGAGGCCCCTCCGCTCCTGCTCTGTGATTGGTGCAGAAGGGCTGTTTTATTTTATTTTTCCACCGCTCCCGTCAACTTGCGCTGAAAATCCGTCCTCTCTCTCAATACATGTTTCGTCTATATGCGCAATCAGTATTTCGGAAACAATAGTAATTACGAAATTATGGAGCAATTTCCACCCTTTGACCTGACCAACATATAAATCTACATATAAAATCTACGACTTCGCGGGTACTCGGTTCCATCTAGGATTATAGCTGTCGTACCGATGGATGAGCACCAGCGTTCCAAAGCTGTGTCGAACGTTTAGTTTCATAGGATACACGTTTTAATCTTTTTATCCATACAAACAGAAAAAAAATCATATATACGTGTTCAATGTACGTTTTTCGCGCTGCATTTCTTGTATCCACATTAAAGTCTTCTATGTAGAAGATATCTCATACAAATCGGTACACTGCTCAATCAAAAAACCGTCGAATATCAAAATCATCTGATACACAGAATGATTTGATCTTTATGCAAAACTGAGAGATCCAACAGTTCAAGCTCTTGTTTCCTAGCTCTGGAGAGAGTCTGCGTTAGGAAAAAGCATTAGTTGTATATCCAAACAGCTTGAAGCCAAGTTTCTATCAACCTGTCTCGGTGTCCACGGTGTATCTGGTTATCACAGATATAAATAATCATTAAACTTCCACATTGCACGATACGAACTTGAAGACAACATTTGTTGAAAATGCTAACGACTCAAATATCATTATAACAAATATGGAAATAGGCCTATCAGCTATGTGTAACAGTAACACTCGATATTCACTCGATATTGAATGTCAATTATGGATCTTGACAAGATACTTCTCTGAATGGTTTGAAGCAGTTTCACCAAAAGATGTTCGTCCAGAAAGCCACTGCGATCGTTTATGTATTACATTGACACTTGAAATGTTATTCTGTGGATCCGGTAATTATCACAAATCAGGCTTATCATTAACATCGATACGTTCTCCCTCGCAAGCTCCCACCACGGCGCCATGGTTCCTTGCTCGATTCGGAGCCACAATGGTTTTCTTCCACGTGCAAGATGAAAAGAGTTATTGGCGCATGGGAGATTCCCACCCAACCACCTGTTGGGATACGTTCTTCCTATGCCCGTTCACGCGACGCTCGATCAATTAGCGACTCATTTTATTCGGAAAAGTAGAAAATGTACCAATTATAACGCTGTAAGGTATCCTATTTTAATAATAGCATCATGTAATCGATCCAGTGCTATAAATAGGTGAATGTCGTTATTTGTCTTTGTATGGTTTACAATAGATGGGCGAGATTCGGTCTTGCTACCGCTCTTCCATCTAATCTTGTGTTTAAACTTACACATTGTAATACAAATAATGAATCATAAAATGAACTGAAATTGGAAATGAATCGTAATAGTTATTTATAACTAAGGACTGTAGGAAATAGTATTGATACAATAGCACACATTTGAAGAAAGCAGTACTATTTCTGCTCTACTCGATTTGCATAGCAAAAGTATAAGACATTCGATCAAAGTAACTTGCAACATTAACAATAAATGCAATATTACTTCTCAGTGCTAGAAAGGATATTTATTATAATCTTTCTAGCTTGAATCATAGAATACAGTAAAAAGCGAATAACCAGAGAGTAGATAATCCAAAGTTTGTGATTAGTTATTCCTGTTCCACAAATGATCCCCCGACTAGAGTAGGAAGACTCGAATGGTTATTCTAGATCGTATAATGAGATGCCATTTCTGAACGTAATCAGGACGACGGCGAGTCGAGGGAAGCACGCGATTGCAACATAAAGCTACACATTTGCAATCTTTTTAATGAGTGCATATAGGAGTCAGTTTAGCGATATATATATATATTTTCGTGATAACTTTCGAATGGTATGAGATATCAAAATTCTAAAGAGGGGGAATCACAGATATTTTTGATACCCTTAAGATGTTAAAAACTAGTTATCTTATGTCGCATATTTGTCAAAAATAGACAGTGAAACAGTCGAACACAGTGACAGTTATTCGATATGAATTGAATAGTTCTTACTTATACCATCTTCAAGTTATTAAAAATGTTTTGTTTTTTCTTCGTATCAGAATTTGTATGTCTCACACCATTCGAAAGTTATCACCAAAATACTGATCTTTCGTCAAGTCGACTCCCAAGCGGTCTTAACTAGTCGAGTTCATGCATATACTGCAGTAATTGTTACTCAAATTACTCTAGTTTTTTAATTACGAGACTCCGACTCCCATATATTCAACGAGCGTAGCGAGCAATGACTGATTTGTTTGAAGGATTTCTACTGTTTTAGTAATTAGTAGCATCGAAACTATTTTGTCGACGTCGAAAGAATTTCAGTGTAACTAACGATTTCTTTCCATTTGTTCCAGGCATGACGTTTGATTGAAGATGGCTTCGCCGACACCTTCACTCGATTCTTTACCTGGAATTAACTCGATCGAAAGTTTAATCGACCTAGCGGATTTTCGTTCCCTGTCACCTCTCGTTGATTCACCGCTCACCATAAACAGTTCGTCGCCACCCGCTTCTATTACGAGCATCTCTAGCTCGAACGGATTCAGCAGCTCTCACAGCAGCGGTGGTATTAACACTAAGTGCGGGCTATGTCTTGAAACATTCGTAAATCCAAGAGTATTGCCGTGTTTTCATACTTTTTGCCTATCGTGTTTGGAGAAGAATCAAGACCATCCCGATAAACTAACGTGTTCGCTTTGCCAACAAGAGTGTTTGTTGACTTCTCAAGGAATAACCTCTCTTTTGCCGGACTTCATAGTGAAAAACAGTTTAGAGGTTGGCGAACAACGACATTGTACCGGGTGTAAAGGTAGATCTTCAGACGCCGTAGCCCGTTGTCTCGATTGTAACAACTTCTTGTGCCCCAATTGTAAAATGGCCCACCAGTTCATGCATTGTTTCGAGGGACACCGAGTGGTTTCAGTGGGTAGTGACCTTCAACAGAATGGTAGCAAGGAAGATCTGAAGAATGGTATCTTGCCAACGCTCGGTGGTAACGGTGACAAGCCCGTATACTGCTTACGACACAAAACGGAACCCGTCAAATATTTCTGTCTGACTTGCAATGGCCCGATTTGTAAGGAGTGCACCATATTGGAACATCCGAGCGGCCTGCACGACTATGAGCATTTGTCCGACGTCGGTCCCAAACAGATCGAGATGATGACGCAGACGATGCAAGAGGCCAAGACCAAGGCGACCGATATAAGAAATTCGCTCAAGAATCTCGAACATAGCTCCAGTCGCCTGCAGGTGCAGTATCATAAAGCTCAGAATGAAATCAACGAAACGTTCCAATTTTATCGGTCGATGATTGACGAACGCAAACAAGAAATATTGAAAGAGCTTGAAAGTGTCTTCACAGCCAAGCAAATGTCTGTGAATGTTATGGGACAGAAGGCCCAGGAAACTGTCGACAAAATATATAGCACGTGTGACTTTGTAGATCGTCTGACAAAACACGCGACAGTGGCTGAAGCCCTCATGTTTAAACGAGTGCTGGAAACTAAATTTCAAGCATTCCAGGCTTACAACCAAGACCAGAGTCTCCAGTCTGGCTGTGACTTGGAGTTTGTTTCCAATTACCAAGCTATTCAAGTCGGAGTGCGCAACACATTTGGGTATGTGAGATCGAGCTCCGAGTTGGGACCGGTAGGAGCTGGTAAGCAACCGCCCATCGCACGTCCTGTCAATGGAACAGCATTGCTCAATGGTGGCATCATGAACGGTAGTACTGCCACCTTGAATGGACTACACGGATCCATGAACGGTGGTGGAAGTCACTCTGGATTGAATGGCACCAGCTTGAACGGAGGCGGTATCAACGGCGTATTGAATGGTGGTTTGAATGGAGTGTTAGAACGACCTTACTCCAATGGTCTAATGTCGTCATCGAGTTCGTCATCGTCCCAGTTCGAGTCGAACATCATCTCGAAGCGGTTCAGTAGTGCCAACAGTCTCGGTCCGTTTAATCCGTCGATCAGCGACCTGAACGTCAACGGCCAAAACTCGTACGAGAAATGGTCCAACGGAGGGTCGGACAGCATCTTCCAGAACGGTGGCGGCGACCATTACTCTATCACGACAAATGGTCAAGGAGATTCCATGCTCGATTTGTCGTCGAAACTGATGTCGACCGCAATATTCCCGCCCAAATCCCAGATCAAACGCCAGAAGATGATTTATCATTGCAAATTCGGAGAGTTTGGCGTGATGGAGGGTCAATTCACGGAGCCAAGTGGCGTTGCAGTCAACGCCCAAAACGACATTATCGTTGCCGATACAAACAACCACCGCATCCAAATATTCGACAAGGAAGGTCGGTTCAAATTTCAGTTCGGTGAGTGCGGCAAGCGTGACGGTCAACTGCTGTACCCGAACCGCGTGGCTGTCGTGCGCACGTCCGGCGACATCATCGTCACAGAGCGTTCCCCTACGCACCAGATCCAGATCTACAATCAGTACGGCCAATTTGTGCGCAAGTTCGGAGCCAACATCTTGCAGCACCCGCGCGGTGTTACCGTTGACAACAAAGGCCGCGTGGTTGTGGTCGAATGCAAGGTCATGCGAGTGATCATCTTCGATCAGTCCGGCAACGTGCTCCAGAAGTTTGGCTGCTCAAAACACCTCGAGTTCCCCAACGGAGTCGTCGTGAATGACAAGCAAGAGATCTTCATCAGCGACAATCGCGCCCACTGCGTCAAGGTCTTCAACTACGACGGCGTGTACCTGCGCCAGATCGGCGGCGAGGGCATCACCAATTATCCGATCGGAGTCGGGATCAACTCTGCCGGGGAGATTCTGATTGCCGACAACCACAACAACTTCAACCTAACGATTTTCACGCAGGATGGCCAGCTGGTGTCGGCCCTCGAGTCGAAAGTCAAACACGCCCAGTGCTTTGACGTGGCGCTCATGGACGACGGATCTGTCGTTCTTGCCAGCAAGGATTACCGTCTCTACATCTACCGCTACGTCCAGGTGCCGCCCATTGGCCTCTAGAGACGCCCATGAGGAAGGTTCGCTGTCGACCTTTGCAGCACGTTGTTTTCCGAGTACCACTCTTCTCTGCGAAACCTAGCACCCCGTTTCGAAGAGTTAGATATGTTATTGTTGTTGTAATTTATGAAGACATATCCCACTTCTTTCGGAGTTCCTGCCTGCTCCATTTGTTGATTATAGTAGCACTCGCGGCCCACGCGCGCTTGCGTCTTTCTAGACGCAAAGATCTCAAAAGGCAGCCAGCTGACTGACTAAAATGAGGAAGCATTGTTTACTTAATGTTATAATTACTGAACAGCGTCCATTCCTTCACTTAATTGTTGTGCATTTTTATGAGGAGTGGTATGCAAGTAAGGTTCATGCTGTTGTTGTCACAGAATTCTTCTAAATAGCTGATTTCTTCCCTTGATAATAAGTTGATAATATTATTATAACAGTGATAGAGATAGTTTTGTATTGTATTTGAACGTGTTGAATAAACGTGCATCCTAGGTGCACGTATCGTGTTTGCCAAAGTACGATGGCATATCCCGATTGAAAATATGAACGAGATTGGTTAGGAATACGTCCATTCTCTTTACAGAAACGGGCATTTTCACCCCCCTTTACGGTTACACATTTCAATCATCCAAACGTTTCGTGACCAATACTTGAGAATATCGCAGGGAACTTTTTTAGAAACGTAAAAGCCAACATTAAACGTGTGGTGCCTAGGCCATGTTTTTAATAATCGTGAGATTTATGCACCTATTTAATAAGCTCTATTTTACTATGCGCGTGTTTTTGTGCTGTTTTGTGGGAAAACAGAATATCGTAGCTCTAGGACAGATTTGTCGATATAAAAAAAACGATTTGACGAGTAATATTTAAGAGAAAAGTATCCCGAGAGCATACGAAATGGACAATATTGTTTTTAAAGTCACTCGGGGTAACTTTTTTGTTTGGTTAAAACACTGAACAACATATTGGCTTTCCTTTGTTAATGCTGTCTTTCTATTGTGTTATTGGGATCGACCTCAGCGGTCGTAATCCTACTAGTCACTTGGAAGTGTTAGTTAACTAACCTACATGGAAACTATTAACCATGCAGCACTGAACATGACCATGTATCATTATTATGTTTTAGAATATTATTTTCTTTACTCTTTATTTGTTATAGCATATTTTGTTTGTTTTTTCTTAATAAGATAATATTATTATCATCGTATTTTTTTTTTGTATAAGTTGCATATTATTACTATTATGTATTTGCAGTTTTGCACGCTACGCTAATTTTATGTTTAGTATTAGTACTTGTACTCGAATGCATCCTGCCTGATTAACTTACATGTTCAAGTATTTGAATTCCATATTATTGTTTTACATAGAAAAGAGCATGCATTGTTTGTGTTGTTATTAATCAATCTCAATAGTCTAAAAAGAGCATTTAAGGTTGTAAAAAAGTATTAAACTGAGAATATTTGAGAGAAAATGGAGAATATTCGAAGTCGAGAGAAAACGGAGAATTTGAAGTCAAGAGAAAACAAATGATGAGTGTAATTTTAATTGTCCATTTTTGACCAATTGGCAAATAACTTTTTAATGAAAAATGAAAGTTAATTTTGTCATGTTACATACTTTGAATTTTCTTTCCATTCTTTTAATGAATGGACCGTTTTTTAACCATGTCAGTATGCGGCTTTGTTTACTCTTTTCTTTGATTAATCTTGCTCGGTTATTACTATTATTTGTGTGTTTTGTAGTAGATAGATCTGTCACATTATTAGCTACATCTTCCTACACATTTTTTAAATTATATTTTATACACTTGGCAATAATTATTTATCTGCAGTATATCTATAATTTATTTATGTTCGTGTCTTTTGTAATGCTTAGAATAATTTGAGAGTAAGATGAGACGATTTTGCTTTTGTTTCAAAATTGATTTTACTCAATTCCGCGAGAATTATTTCCAGTCACCATTTCTCGAAAACATTCTGTCATTCTTGCATTGATTTGCTAATTTTATGTCATACTTCAGTCTCTACAAAAATATTAATATTGCATTGGATTATGTTTTATTCAACGAACTGTATATTGCAATGAAATATGCAGTAAGTACTAAAGATTACATTCATACATTCTCTCAATCAAATGCCCTCACATTATCTTTACAATGTTATGTTGATTTTTATATGAAGATCATATTATTGTGTATTATTACAGTTTTGTTTTTTAGTTATTTTTGTTGTAAAATGCTTTTTTAATAAGAATCTGTTCCTTTGAGTTTTGAGCTTCTTTTTTAATTAACACAATTTACCTTTTTTCTTCGTCATTACAAGGAAAGGCCATACTGCCGACTCGAGTCGGGGTGAGTGGGTTGGGAAGAGTGTATCCTACATATCAAGGGTATTATTTGAAATCCTTCATCCCTTACATCACTTACCTGCGATCTATCTCCAGAAACAAAAGAAAAAATTGTTTTATTCTTCCAATTTTATACGATTTTCTAAGGGTGTATAATTTGTCAATAGAATCTTGAAGAAACCATCTTACATCTTCCTGGCCCTGGGCACAATATATCTATTTAAATAATGTCTAAATGAAACTAAATTAATTGCAGTTACTCTATACTATAATAAGACTTGCTTAAACGTTGATATAACATTAGTGCTCCAATGTGTGTGTTAGTATTTAAAAGAAACCAACCTGAAATTGTAGGTCTGTAGTAGTTAGAAATATTAAGTACAACATTCTTGTACATTTGTGGAATGCTCTGTCTCTTCGTTAGAAACAATATGGGAAAGACTGAGAAGGATTGCGTAGCATTTAGATAATCTTTACCCTCCCCCCTTTTTAGATACCATCTTGCTGTCCAGACTGTTTTATTTTTTGTAAAAAAAAATGATAATAACAACTTCTAGTATTTATAAACGTTATTGAGAATAAGCTGCACAATCTACTAGCTGTCTGTTGAAGACCCTAACTCTATATAATATGTTGATAATATATACTTGATAATACGCTAAGAATTATGTAGAATGGACACTATTTTCAGTAAAAAAAAAACACGAGTTTGCCGCTGACCAATCTTGATTGGTGGAACTCCAATTGTCAACTTATTATTAATTTGCAATTATCGAAGAAGATTCCCAATTGTCTCTCCCTTTTTATTACAAGTTGGAAAAGAAAAAAAACGTACGTCGTGTATTTTCATTACATTAACCACTAAAAACAACGTGAATCAATCAAGTCAATTAAATTAGGGAACATTGCATCCATATTAATGTTTATAACTATACAATTATTTGTAATATTGCCTGCATAATATCCCTGTAGTGAGCTTTTGTAATATTGCGTCAAATAACGTTAACATGCTCCGTGGATGTATACCCACTTTATATAGTTTCTTATATATTATAACATGAACACGCTGACGTGAATATAATATAACTGCTGTCACAAACTGCTTTTGTGGAACGTAACCGCAAGGTTTTATCATAACGTAATTAGACTAGTAGTACATTTTCGTACTTTTAATAACCTGTCGGGTTTTTTCTTGTACTCCCAAACGAGTTGAAGGGATCTTTTTCCCACTTATAGTAAATCTCTAGAATGGGGCGCATTCCAGTACAATTTAATCCATACAAAGGGTAATACCAAAAAAAGCAGTATTATCCTTTATCAACAGCTCGTAGACGGCCACCTTGAACCCTTGTTTCAAGTTAGACTGGGTTTCTCTTGTACAGGAATGCACCCCCAAAGTGCAACATGCAGTTCCTGTTTTTTACGTGTCAGGATGAATAGGTTTTGGGTTGGCAGACGATTAACTTGAAAAATACTAGCTTATTTAGAGATTAGCAGCCTAGAATAATGATACATAATTATTATGCCATATTTATAGCAATATTAAGTCAAACGCACACGCTTTGAACCTTCACTTCCGTCTCATCTCCAATAAAACGGAAAGATTTCCTTGATAAGTTTGAAAAATCGAAAAATGTATTTTGAGAAAATGCAAATTCTATATACGTTTTACCTTGGATTATAGCTATCATACCGATGGCTAGGCAACAGCGTCCCAGAGTTGTGCAACCAGTCATATTTTAAAAGCCAAAATTTTGTTATTATCGCGGTACAAATTACACTACTTATTTATGGCGCTACGCATTTAAAGTTTATATGGAATTATATACTCTACAACCATGCATGGAAACAGAAAGGCAAATATCCGTATTTCCATAATTTTTTTGCGCAGCATTTCTTCTGTCTATATTGAAGTCGTGTTTGTAGAACATATCTCGCACAAATCGGAAAAATTAGTCCACTACTTGATCACGTAAACGTCGAGGATCACAATGATTCAATCCATAACTTGATTCGAACTTGATTCACTACGCAAAACTGCAAGATCCCAGTATTCACCCTCATGTTCCATAGCTCTGGAGAGAGACTGCATTAGGAATTAGCGTGAGTTGCGTATCCATAAGCTATAATCCAAGGTTTTGTGTTATACATTCGAATTATCTGTGATTTGCTCACTGATTACCGTAATGATGTCGAGTCTTGATTCTTGGATGAGTTATGATTTGTTGAACGATAAAAAAAAGAATCTCGAAACACCAATTCGAAGCTAAACCGTAACTACAAAACGTAGCACAAAAATCAGTTCTGTTGCTTTGTAGGTTTTTCTCACCAAATGAAATAAAACAGACTGATCTTTGTAATATCGCCTTTTTAAGTTGTCCTAACCGATTACGGTATGATAATCTACAGAATTAACTTAATAGTAAACAACAATCAAGTTCTGGCAAATATTATTTTACCATCAGGTAGTTTCTCATATCAAATCGTATGCGTGTGCACACAGGGTACGAAGAAACGGCTCAGGCCGTACCTATAACCCAATGCTTCACAAGGAAGGGTACACTCAATATTTTACCCTGAATGATCTGACAAATTATAACAGAATAACATTTCTTGCACCAAAGTAAGTCTTACAAATAAATCACTTAATTCCTTAATGAGAGCTTTCTCATCATCAGCTCGTGATTTCGTGGTTTTATTTCCGTTGGGTCTGAGCCAAGAATATTATGCAGAGCAAAGATTTTCATCATATTTTAGTAATAGAGTTTAATAGAATTATAATTCTGTTTACAGCTAACATTTTTGTTTGTGTTTCCACTAATATAGTGGTAACAATGGGATAACACCTAACTATATAATTGTATTTATATATATATATAGGCCTATAGCTTTGCTGAAAATGTTATTTACAGTTTTTAGTAATGGACCGTACCTATTGAAACATCTTGCGCACGCCTATGTATAACCAAATTGATATTGAGACGTCATGAACGTTGTTTTTACATTACAAACTATATTTAATTTCTGTAAATTACGAGCTTTTCACGTATATAAGTTATATATTGCATATTGTCTGCTTTGCCAATTGCTTCACCAATACTGCTTCTGTCCATAATTGTCGTCATCACAAATTGCAAACATAATTGTCACTTGAAAAAAAAAGGCGAAAGTGTTAATTTACATTTTCGATTCTTATTTTTATCACTGTTAATTCCCTCAAGTATATAACGTATAAAGTATTATTGCGATTGATAATTCTAGGCCTCGTTGAATCATATACACCAATTCTGTGAACACGACCGCGATCTTTTGGTCGATCTTATAACTGACTGCTTATATGATAATATATCCTCTAGACCTATTTCTAACCCGTGTGACTGCTACTAGCTTCAATATAATATATCCCCAGAATGGGAAAAATAGCGATCGATTATTTCAATCAGCCAACAAAATGTATTTTTATGAACGATTATAGTGCTTACCTTTAACGTAATGTTGTCTATTGTTGTCCATGTACGTTAATATATTGACACTGTTATGAAAAACGTAGACTAAATATAAATGGAGAATGCAGTAAATTATTGTGAGACCAAATTTCTAAATCGGGTTTTAATGTTTTTTACAGTGATTTTAAAACAGACTTGGGCCAAACCATGACTATACGTTAGGTTGTTAGGTGATTCATAGATCAGCAGGTTGACGATATTTGCTAAGAAAAAAACTGAAAACACAAAAATACTGATGTTTTAACAGGTTCATTTTTTTATTTCAGTCAGAGCCTAGCAGTAAGTTTTTGACTGCAAATCGATTTTTTAACCTATGTTTAATCCTTACGAATCTGGATTCTCGCAGGGTAGTAGACAGTTTTGCTCGTAGGGGTTGTATAGCTTGCTTCCTTGCTGTTTCGTAGCTAGATGTGTGTTCGTCTGTAATTGTTAGCATACTCATATGATACTATTCGTTACTAGGCTATATATTATAGAAAGTAATGCTTTTAAAGGTGACATCTTCCAAGTCACACACTGTATACTGTTGTAACCAAAATATGATAATGGCCTTTGGTATTCATTTTATTATCACACATTTCTCGAGTCGATAGTTGTAGATTATCGTATGCCATCTTAATTCAGTTTGCTCGTGAAAGTTATCAACTTATCACCTCCTCTGATTGGATTTGACGGAAGTGGCGATATCAAGTGTTATTTAATTGAATCTTACAGTAGATACGGTTGGCATAATACCACCCCCCGTAGTAACGCAAATTCGGTTACTATTCGACGCTGAAGTTTAAGGTTATAACTTATTCAATGTTTAATATTATATTTATTTATAATGACATTCTAGTATTTTAATAAGTAATTATTACTCTATATTATAATATTTATTTTACATACAATTTCTTGTTGATATTGATATTGCTTGGAAATGAAGTAGTAAATACTCATTTAAACATAGAAATAGATGCTATTTGAAGCAGTTAATTTTATGATTTAATAATAAACTATAGATGACAACGTCATAACCCTATGTTTAGTTGTAATCAATTGATAATAGTTAGAATATTTGTGTTATTAAATGCCTATTCTTATGATGATTTTAACAGGCCTATAGATTTAGGCCTATGTTACGCACTACGAGTTTGACAATTAGATATAAAAAAATGACATTTTCTTTTCAAATGTCGAACCACAAATTAGATACAAACGTGAGATTTTTTTTACGTCGATTCCGACTATTTGTTCACACTTGACGTACACGTTTACGAGATGTGATCACTACTGAATGCCAATTACAAGTTTGTACTCTTGTTTACAAAAAAAAAATTGTGAATACAAACAGTTGATTGTATAATTTTCATTATATTTTTTAATAATAATATTGCATTGATTTTAAAAAGGAGGAAGTGTTGTAGTGTCACGATCAGACACATATCCAATAAGAGATTCAAATGTGCTGATAGTAGCTAGTATATTAGAAACGTAAACAGATGCATTGCGTGTAATATAATAATATATTATTATTTGTTCGTCTTTTTCAACACCTCTGGACCTTTACCGTGATTGTCACCTAAAATAACGTGCTAGGCATAGCTAGTTTCAAAGTAGTACGACTTGGTTTGGTTGATATTCACTAGTAGTTATGACAATACATGATGATAACAAAGTCACGGTCGCAAAAACTTGACATATTTCGTGGCCCACACCATGAGCAGTGCTAGGATTTTGTGCTTACAACAATGGAAATATACAAAGACTAGATAGGTTGTCATAGCATGTATCTCTTCAGGTGACATTAACCAATCCAAGTATCTTGGGGCCGCGGTAAGAGTCCAGCTTTAAAATCAGGTTGAGACTGGGGTGCAAACTTTTACAATCTCCATGAAATTCTATGCTGACGTTGAACAAATTCTGGTTTTGGTCTGTAGCCGATGAACATTGTTGTGCAACTAATGGTATTGGCTATTGTATTGAGAACAGTCGCATGTTTTGCTTATCAGGCCTATTATTGCGTGGCACTTATTATAAGACTGATATTGTATCAAAAGGTTAATTGAAAGAAAAAGTTTTTGAAATCTCGTTAATTTTCTTGAAAAATATTAACTAGAGACATTTTGTGAATGTCTAAATTATTTATAGCTGTCAAACGAGATTTAAAGGAAAACCCAAACATGCATTATTAAATTTAATAAATTATCAAATTGATTATAATCGTCGAAGTTGAAATGAAATTCAGTTTGTTTTAAAACAGAAGAACAATAAATAATTGTTGGTGTGAGTTTTTCACGTAATAATATCGATATTAAAAATGTAAAAATTTAAGAATATATTATCAGAAACAAATGAATTCCGACGGTTTTTTACGAAAGTTGCCGACCTGGTGTTGATTAAATTATTATTAATAACTTTTAATTACTGCGTGAGCTTTTGTCTGGTGTTTGTGTCAACAACTTTAAACAATATATAGTAGTATTCAGCATAATAATCTTGACCACGTGGGCTGGACAAGTCTGGTGTCTTATTCTTCATTGCTGAGCTTATGTCTCGATGTCTAATCGACTACATCATTCACAGTCCTCCTCAAATCAATAACATAAACACAACTTTCAATCTTTCAGAACCTAACAAATGTAGTAAAGCCTTAAACGTTGAAAATCTAAATTGTTTTATCTCGAATTGATAATAACAGTCGATCACTGTTAGTGTTTACCACCCCACGAACTAGTGGACAATAAAAATGTTATGTTAGCCAGTTTGAAATTGTCAAAGTTGTTATTTATGTCGTGAAAAAAATATTGTTCTTAAAATTAACTGTTTCTTCTATAGAGCCTTAACAGTTGATTATAAATACCGTACAATTAGTTATCTGATATTACAAATAATTATTCCTAATCTCCAATAATTATGAATAACTCATTTCTCGTGTACGTTCGCTTGTTCTTAGATATGCGATCAGCCATCGAACATCACTAAATGCAATACAAGGCAAGCGGTGTGTACAATTGGGCCTTTTTGGTTAATTCGATTGAAAGTCTGATTTTGAAACAGTAATTCGGAAGTACGTTTCCAAAATTGTAAAATGATTGTGAAATATCGTCTTGTCAGCTACACCAATGAGAATTATTGAGAATGAATTGACTTGCTATTTTATTCTCTCGAACTACATTCCATATAGCAATGATTTCCATGAATAATAATTGTGTAGTGTTACAATAATTACTATACCAACTCCATAAAAAATTTCAAATAATAATTATTGTAGTCGTTGTGAATATTGTCTTAGAGGAGCCGTTATTATTATACACGAATATAATAATCAGTCAGAGAATTATACCATTGGGCTGGGCGATGATGCATATGACATAGTTTTGTAATAATAATATTCAGTATTGATTCGGGAATAAGTAGAATAATAAGAATTATAAAAATAAAAGAATAATAATGGTTCATTGTACCAGCATATTTCCACACTCTTTAAGTTTTTTGTTTCATTTTTGTCAGAAGTTTCTATTTTTTCATAGAGAAAAGAAAATGACACATTTTTCTTGTTATAAACTATGTGTGCCTAGTCATATATATGGGTAGCATTCAGGTAAAAAAATGACTCGGAGAATACTGAATAATCAAGTCGATGTGTGATCCGTAGCTTGGTAAATGAATGCTAGCTATTATATTATTATATTGATGAGTGACGAATGAACTCCCGACATTCGAATCAACTCATCGGTCTTTTTCGGGTGACATTCTAGACGCCCACTTGTTTTTGTTAAATCTGTAAATGGAAATATTCCAAAAGAACCAACCAAGTGTGTATTAGTAATATAATTGTGAAAAAAAAATTACAAGTGATTGTGGATGTGCATGAAAATGGAAAATATCTCATTAATTATTAAATGTTTGATTTTTTTAGAGAAAAAACAAAATCGAGTGAAAATTTCTCTGTTGTATTTACGAATTGTGGTTATTAAAATAAGATTTGAGATGGCATTTGTTTGCATACTTTTGTACTTATTTATCTCCTACTTATACATACATAAATCTGGGTATTTGCCTAGCTTAGTTTTTAGCAAGACGATACTCAAGCAAGACGATATAAGCAAAAACTGTTTAACTTTTACTTATATCGCATAATTGTCAAACATATACAGCTAAAACAAAATATGTATTTTCAGCTGTATGCCTTTGATAATAATTATGCGAAGTTGGATAATTTTTACTTGTATATGCACCATCTTGAAAGTATATTAATAAATCTGTGTTTCCCCCGCACTAGAATTTATATATCATAAACCGTTCGAAAAAAATCCGATTTTTCGCTGAATCGACTCCCATGCACACAATCAAAGAAAACATCCAACATATCAAATAATCGGTCATCAATTAAGAAACAATATTGTTTACGTCTACGTAGGCCTACTTGACCAATCGTGTCAACGCGGACTGGAAGCTGTGATTGCAAGGCCTGTTGCATTGGTCCATTCACTGCCAGCTAGCACATGAATGAGCTGGTTCCAGGGAGGGGGTGGAAGGGGCGGGCGTCTAGCAGATTCCAGGCGCGTAGCCCGGCAACAACCAGGACGCTGCGCGGGATCGGCGTCGCTTCATCGATCTGGTTCAACCGGATGGTGAGGGGGGGGGGGGAGTTCGCAGAGGTTATACCACCTGCTGGATTTGACACGAACTAACCTTGCCGCATTTCAAACAAAGAAAATATAGACTGTCGCATAGTTGTTTTACTATAAGACATTTATACATTAAGCTCGGTGACAACACAAGATATAAAAGTAATTTCAAATGTTATAGGCTCACTCAGCATCACTATTTGAACACGACTTTATCCACAAAGGTATTACTTCATATAATCCATGTTACCAGAATGTATCGAGAAAAGATCGAATTTAAATTTACTCAAGATGAATGAAGAAGACAATGAAACAAAAATGTGTCCAAGAAATGGTTGTATAGTTTAGATGAATTTAAAAATGGTTGCTATACCTATTAACTAGAGAATATACTTAAATGGCAGTTTTTGTATTTTTTTTTGTGTTTTAGTCCAAGTGACAATATTTTTTTCCAGCAGTATTTTACACTTATCATGTAGACAAACATCGTTAATTAAATTTGTTTACTATTCATATGGGGCTACTGCTACATTATTTATAAAAGTCTTTTGAATTGAAAAATGAATGAAAATGGAATGGAACGTAAGTAGAAAATGAATGGGGGAATTGAAAAAGAATTTCAACAGTCCAGCTGTTAATGGGGATGCTTTTTTGAACGTTTTCAATTATTCTTACTTATTAACTCGCAATAAAAAATGTAATATTTTGTTATTGTTAATTGTTGTAAACATCGAAATCTTGACATACCATCATTGTTTCCCAATTAAGGTCAAGGATGAATTAGTAAGACCGTTTTGAAGCGGCACCTCTTGCTTCAAGGCGGTCTCGTCACCAAATAAATAATCATCTCTGGAGTATTTAAAATTAAAAACAATCAACTTTGTCATCAGGACTACGCTGTCTGTGACCATACTTTTTTTGCCGCAGATGAAAGTCTTTCAGTACCCAAACGTCCGAAACACAATATAAGTAAATGTAATTGAAAATATATTGTACCCCCTACAACTGTTGGTGGGGTCGTTAAGCAAACAGTAATCAATTATATTGTATTATTCAATCTGTACTGTAAAACTTTTTACGCTCCCGCGTAAATTTTGCATCTCATTTTGATAAGTCAACGTTTTTCACTTGAACGTAAGAATAACTATCGCGAATAACTGACCATTTGGTCACCTGTTGAACTTGATACTTGAATTGGCTCTTATCATGCATTGACGATCGATATATCCGTATATATTCCTCTTTAGTCCAATTATACTGTAGGCCTATACATTCTATGTTTTCATTCTTGATTATTTGGCTACATAATAGTGACATAATAATTATGAGTTTGGTCACAGACAACGCAGCCGTCGTTTCAGCTATGGTAAGTGAAGGGTAAGGGTTTGTGTAAGTGATGCAAAATGACAAATAACAATACGACACTGCTGATAATGGGGAAAGCTCTCATTTCGCCCCGTAGGGACATTTCGGAAATATTTTAATAAAAGTGATTTTATACTTTTGTAAGAATTACGTTCGTCGAAGAAATGTTAGTCTGTGATAATTGTTATAGAGATAATTTAGGATGAAATATTCAGTACGATATCCTTTCTTGTGATACCGTACCCTTGCCGCCCTGGTGGCTAAGTCAGCTATCGCTAGTGGTAGAAACTGAAGTCACCGTAGCATGTGGGTTCGAGTCCAGCATAAGTTTTGTAAACTTCCTTTCATCTATCATCACTTCATCGTTTCATTATCATCCGCTCATTCGAACCCCCGTATAACCTTTAGCTGTTGGTGCGGTCGTTAAGCAAGATCAAAAAAAGAAAAGAAAAAAATTACCCTTTCTAGGTACGACCTGGACCGTCTTTGCGTAACCTGTGCGCATGCGTATGAATTTAGTCGAGCGTAGATTAATAAGCAAGAGAAATGCAACTTCTCTATATTTAATAAACGCTGTTTGTGTAATTTGTGTAAACGAATGGCTATATAGTTTGCTCAGTGTTCGGTTTTACCCTCGTTCGTGGCGGCATCTCCTGGGAAATCAGTATAAGATTACACCATAACAGACGCTTAACAAAGCGTTCGAGGTACGAGACTGCGACGCTTTTGTGTTTGTTGGAACCCGTATAAATATAATACATAGAGGTTATTACCGAACTAATATTCGAAACAAAAATCTGTACATTTCGTAGCAATCATAGTTCATAATTAAGAATGTTTTTTAGTTTTAAAAGTTTTCTTCTTTCTGTTATCATATCTTTCGTATTTTTCTGTTTTTTTGTTCAATTGGTTGAACTATGGGAATGTAAAGAAGGATATTATTATAGTTTATAGTTTTAATTGACTTATTGTTTGTACTCTAGAAAACTGAATAGATTACCAAATATTAAAGATAAACAGGAAATCAAATTATCAAAATTGGTTAAAGAAACGCAGCCTCATTAGTTCCCTTTGAAGACATATTATAGACGAAATACTGAAGATTAAGACAAAATATACATTGTCTTATATAAAACTCTCTTTTAAAATATCCGTTGTTTGGTTGATTTTCTGTGCCTGTGTCCACAGTGTGTACGTGTACGGTGTATCTGCTTGTATATATCTTGCCGCGCAATTCAATTTTTTACCGATAAAGAAGTATTTTACGTTAGTGGCCTTTTTGTAGTTGCGTGGTATTCGTAGATATTGGCAGATGCCAGCACTATCGTTACTGCTCGCCACCGTGCTGCTCGCCTTGTAACTGAACCAGCCAAACCAGCTGATTTTCTGTCAAGTCCTGCAAATGTCATGTTTTTTTGTAGGTTAATGTTTGATACAAAGACTAGTTAATCGCTTCAAATGTGATGCAAGTGAACGACGCAATATTATTAAAAGGGTTAAAAGACAAAGACTTATTCTATAAATCATCAACAATCATCATCGTCTAACTTCATCAGGGAATTTCGTAATTATTGATAGGATTGCATCAGTAATCACCTCACCAAGGGAAAAGGTGACAGTGAGGCCTAGGCCTATTAACATTATGACTCAGTGCATGACTAGCTGGTCCACATGATCTAGACCTTTCTATAGACGAAGAGTTATTTTAGATATAAGGTGGCTAGTAGTTGTAAGACGTGCAGAACATATTTCCATTGTGTTGTGTGTGTTGTGGATATTTTGTCTCTGGTGAAAGCCAGGCTTCATATTTGGTCAGGGCCAGCTACTTGCAACGTATTTGGGTATATTTGAATCAAAATAGGCTTAACGAGTAGCCTTCCAAGTTTATACTTAAATCAATAATAACTCCAGAGCGTATACTGTAATACAATGGAGCTACCAGATTTGGGAAAGCAGTGCACGAATCCAACGTGCAATCAACTTGGTAAGTTAGCCTTGAATCGTGAGATCTTTCTGCAGTAAAAAAAATAGTCATTGAACAAAGAAAATAAGGAACATATTAATAATTTATATTTATATTAAAAACAAAGGGTGAATTGATCTTGAAATGTATGAAAAAGTCAACAAATTCCCATATTTTCACATAGCTAAAGCATTAAGTATATGGTTTTAATGACGACGGTACTGCAAACATGAGAGGAATATGACTGCCCGCCTCTATTTTTGCTGAAGTACCGGTAGTGCCACTAGTGCAAATGCGCAGGTGCTAGACAATAATGTACCGGTAATCTACCGGTAACTGATCCAATCGACTCAACTTACCGGTAATCAGTATTAATGTAAGTATTATGTGGCCTATAGGCCTAATCAAATGGTTAGATTGAATTGTTTTCTTACTAATTTCAGATTATCTACCACTGAAGTGCGACGCTTGTGGCGGTATATTTTGGTGAGTAAAAACGGGTGTAGGCCCTTCCGTAATCATAGCAATTGAAATTTTGGATCAACTCATCTACTGCTATCAGTAGGCTCACATTGTTACCATGAATGGTTAAAGTTACCTACCAAATGGTTAAGTTTGCACTTCCATCTCCAGAATATTTATTCATTTATATTGGGTTCAACAATGCACAGATCCAAAGACAAAGATCTATTGAGATCAATAGTGAATGAGGTGATGGGAAGATGAAATGAGAGGTTATTTTATTAGGTGTTAGGATAGGAGAAGGAAACTGTTGTGGACTATTATTAATGAACCATTCTGGTATTCATCTTAATGACATTTAGTTAAGGACAACCATCCCAACAGGATAGTCTACCATGACGGGAATCGAACCCCGGTCTCCTGAATTACGGTTCGTCTTGCTAGCTACTGGTTCACTGCCTCGGTCATCTCTGTTGTCTCTGGTATATCTTCTGGTTAGGTGGAAGAACATGTGTTGAAGAACCTCTTCACTTTTCATGCTGGTATTAAATGACGACTATTTATTATTATTCTGAACCCGTACTGCGACTTTTTCACATGAAATAATGTAGCTCCAAAAGACTACCGGTAGGACTTTTATAGGTTAATATCTACTAGTAGAGCTAAATTCTGTGGCAACATGTCCAGTTCTTTTGTATTTCCTTTGTTGTAAGCACAAAACCCTAGCACTGCTCTTGAGGTGTGCTAAGAACTATGTATTTGCAGTTCAAGAGACCGTGACTTTGTTATTATCTTGCATTACCATGGTACTTAGCTCTTCTAGTAAACAATAACCAATCAAATTCTCAGTTCTTTGGCACTAGCAAGACAAAGAACGCTATTTTAAGTGTCAGTCGCTGTAAGGGTCCTAGATTTTACGTACGGTAATTAAAAACTTTGTATTATTTCTTTTTCATTAGCAAAGAACATGTAAATTATGCCAACCATAACTGTCCATCTGCGTACAAGAAAGACGTGCAAGTACCTGTTTGTCCGCTTTGTAACATTCCGATTCCTGTTAAACGAGGCGAGCAACCAGATATCGCTGTTGGAGCTCATATCGACAGTGACTGCCAATCAGACCCCGCAAAGAATCGACGAAAGGTAAACATTAGATATCGACGTCACAGGCTATATTTGAATGTTTCTTTCTGAAATTCATAAAAGTATTCTTGTACCCACTCTACGGTAGGCTGAAGTCTTGTGGTACTTTGGATTATATCTAAATGGATACCTATGCAACTCGAGCTAATTCCCAATGCAGACTCCCTCCAGAGCTAAGGAAAATGAGGGTGATCTGTTGGATCTTTCAGTTTTGCATGGTGATTGAAGTTCAAATTATTCTGTGAATCGGCATATTATGATCCTCAACGTTTACTTGCTTGAGTAGTGTAGGCATACTATTTTCTACGTACGACCTTCTACTTATCTTCTACGTAGAAGACTTCAATGTAGACAGAAGAAATGCTCTGCAAAAAAACGTATTTCTGAAATTTATGCATGAAAATTTTATAAAATACCGTACCGGTATTTAATTTTGAATAAGCCTATATGTTGAATATATTATGTTTGAATATATGGTTCAATACCAAAGTAACTAGGAACATTAACAGTGAATGCAATATCAGATACCAGTGCTAGAAAGAATGTTCACTATATAATCTTTGTAGTACCGTAATCTAAATTAACCATGTTCGTTCCTCGTTCCTCAGGTGTTTGTTAACAAATGTTCCGTAAAGAATTGCAAAGTAAAGGAAGTCGTTCCCGTAATATGCAACGACTGCAAGCTCAACTTTTGTCTGAAACATCGCCATCCAACGGATCATCGATGCGAGGGAGGCGCAGGTGCGTCCAGGCGACGAGCAGCGTAAGTTTTATTATCTCAATACTAGAGGGCCTCGCCATGTAAAACATGACCCTGAACAACATTGTATAGATATGCGCTATTGTAGTAACACATAGCCCGTTTTTTGATTTGAAGTGTTTCACACACTACTCAGTGAAAACAAAAGACGTGATTATTGCGTCTAAAATTACGTCTTCTTGCTCTTGTCGCTGTGTGACCTTCGGCTAATGACAATGTGCGTGCTCCGGCTTTAGTCACTGACACACACACACACACACAGAGAACTATGCATAGCAAATCCCAGGTGTATATTGTAAGGAATCATACCATATCACACGGTCTTTACTCGGAGTGTATAGTTTGGGTTATTTGTAAAGACTTTTAGTAGTGAGACGAGGGCACTGCCCTTCCTATCAACTTGTATACTTTCTAGGGACTGCTACATTCTTGTATCTATGTGACTTCCCCATACTCACAGTATTGTCAAGTCAAGTGGGTAAGGGTTAATTTGTCTACATCCCTCTGAAAGAGAGCCGACGTTTTTTAATTTGTGTAGTTCAAGTTTCTTGTATCAAAAATTATTTACGTCAAATTACATGTTCGTCATATTGCCCTCGATGCTGCTCTGAATTACCAAGCCAGGTATCATCGTGCAGAATATCTTTGAAGTTTTTATTTTTCCCGTTTTCTGGCTTTTCTTGTTTTAGAGAAGTCTTGAATGAATAGCTACTAGTATTTATTTTCATATTTTCAGCTCTTTTTAGCGAAATAAGTACCCTTCCTTGTGATGCATTAGGTACGGCCTGGGCCATCTCTGCGTACCCTTTGCGCACGCCTGTTGTAGTTTGTGTTTGTAGTCCTATTTTGATGTACAAGTTTAATATTCTTTTACGCTTTTGTCATAGTCATTGAAGATCTGCTTATGAAAGCACTCGAGACGAAGAAAGTCAATTTTTGGTTTAGTAATCTACCCGCTCTAATGAACCTGCATGAACTCGGAAGCCCACGTAGCGTAAACGAGAACCTAAATTATTACGTTTGGAAATGGAAAATGTTGCGTTGATTTTATCTATCAGTGCTCTTTGAGGATAAAGCATGTTATAGATGTTGTTACACTACCAAAATGTTTCATTCGTGCACGTAGATCTGAACTGAGGTAGGTTGCTATATTTGGAATAAAAGCGTTATCCATGATATTTTTTCTCCAAAAAAGGGTAAAGCTAGTTGCAAAATTTGTATAACCTTAGAGCAGCTGAAAATACAGGTTGATGTGGCAGAGTTTTAACCCAGTATTGGACACCATTTTTCTAAAAATATCAATTTTTTAAATTCAAAAAATACCATTTTTTGGATTTTATTTAGGGTGTTTACCGGGGCGGTACCGTACTGCTGTTACAGTACTTAACTTAATGCATCTACTTTTCAAATCCTAAATGCTATAAAAATGAAAAATAAATGCTATATCTACATGTCTCTAATAATAGAACTGGTTGTTTCTAGTGAGGCTGCGATGGCTCGGCAGACGAGGGCAGGTGAGAGCTTGCCGCAGAGATCCATGTTATCGAAGATGAATCCGTTTCGACCTCAAGAACAAAGAGCACCGCAGGCTTCTTTCACCAGCGTCCAAGGAGCAATGGTATGTTTGTTAACGTAATCTAGTATTTGGCTTATTCACTGCAATTACGCACGTTTGCGCTTTAGAAGTTGTTTCCCTGGCCAGATCCTTCTCTTGGTGTCTTCAAGACATTCCACTCCTCTTGTTTCTTTGTCTGTAACCTCTGCTTCCCAATTTTGTGTTAGCCCTCCCCACAGCAAGCTGATCTCCTCCTCTCCCACTCGTCTGAACTTTTGTACCCATCCTCTCTCACTTTGTCCCACCGCGGAAAACCATTCCTTGCCTAAAAGTTCAAGAGACTATAAAGAAAATGTGAAGGTGATTGATAAATTGAGTGGCAGCTATTGAAAAGAAAATAACAAACATATTACTGTCTTACAGTAGACAGAAAACATCAATGAAAAATAAACTTGAAATCATTGTACATCAATACATCATGAGTGAAGCATAATAATGTGAATTTGGAAAATTAACCTAACAACTACATGAGCCCTGAGGTGGCTGGGCTGGTGCATCAGAAAGTAATGAATATACTTAAAGAGGATGGCGTAATTATGCGTGTATACGAATAAAATAGGAAAAAATATCATCAATGTCATAAATATAAAAACATGTTTAAGTCTTACATCACTACAACAATACACCACATTATATCAATATAATCAGTGCCAATTGAGATGGAATAGTAGACCAATGTTGATAATAATTTAATGTGAAATAACAACAAATGGATTCAACATCAGTCCTACTATGGGAATAAAAAAGGAATACGGGTATATACTAGATTATTTTATTGATCACCATGATTGATTGTTGTAGAGTGAAGACGAGGCTCTAGCTCGAGCGTTGGCCCTGTCCCTTCAAGACGAAGACAGAGGTACAAGTGGCCCATCCATCGACGAAGACCTGATGCTTGCACGAGCTATCGCAGAATCTGAACGCCTGCATAATGCGTCGAGCAGTAGAGGAAATACTAACAAGAGTAGCTGCAATGTAGCGTGATTTATCTCTTCATTAGTCGAGTCAAATGTAAAATGAAGACAATATTTTATTACACTGCCTCCTGCCTTAACACAAATTGGATCGTAATATTTATCACAGTAGATAATTCAAATTGTGCTGTAATTCAAATTATAGTTCAGGACCCGTAACGCGGCTGTAATTTGAAATAATGTCCAGGCTAGCTCCAAGAGACTGGGACCATGATTGGTTACTGTTTACAAGGAGAGCTATAATTCTATGACAACTTGTCCTGGCATGTATTTTCATTGTACTAAATATGAAATCATAGCCCTGCTCATGGGGTGGGCTACGAAATATGTCAAGTTTTTCAGTCTAAGAGACCGTGGCTTTGTTACTATCTTGCGTTGCCAGGTTATTTATTTAGGTTATCTACTGAACAATAACCAATCAAAATCCTAGGGCTTCGGAGTTAGTTAGGCCTAGTTAAGTGGCAGTCACGGTCAGGACCCTGGTCTGTACAGTGGTTTGACCCATTTGCTCAATGTTAAATATTGTTATAATTCAAACTTTACAATTCAAAATGACTGGGTATTTTTGGGTCCTTCACACATTTCTCATTGTTGAATATTTCCATAATTCAAACTTGTACAATTCAAATTGGGTATTTTTCGGTTAATTGAATTTCAAAATAAAGAGTGTTTACTATATTCGATTAATAATATTTATTGATGTAGGAATTTTTATATTGACAGACATTTAGTTGGATAGTCTATAATGTAAAGTTTATCACGGCTCTTGACTGAAACCATTACGGTAATTCACATATAGATAGTTTATAAATACATAGCAAAACCTGTAAATCAATTGTTTCTAACATATCTTGAGTATCTTCATTATGATATAGGCCTATGTACTGATGTTATTATATGATCATTGACAACTTTTTTTACCAAACTTGAAACTGAAATGAAAATTGTTTCCCCATTTTTGGAATACATAAATTCCCAACTAGAGGACCATAGTGGTGTATTGACAATTGACATACACCTCTACAAAAATATTTCCAAATGTTCACGCATATTGGTAACTCATAATTTGTAGGCCCTTAGTGCGTAAACCTACCTGTACTTCCAAATTTAAGCTGATTATAAGATATTTTTATTCATAAATTATACGGAATTGTTAACGTCGTCTCTATCAATTGATGTTGATGTAGCCTACTTATACAGCATCTTCAAACATTTATACATACCTGTATCAATTTTTTATTGTATGATGTATCATTCTTTGTTCTTATTTTGTGCATTAATAATATATTTGCTGTTGAATAATAAATCCATATAAATAAATTTATGTGTAAAATTTTCCAAAATATGACAGGTAGGTCTGTATTGTACTTTATGTTTTTTTTTCTTCAATGGCAATTCCATGTTATTATTTTTTCGTACATGCCATATAGAAGAACATCCAGAGGGTTGCCGTAAGAAGGTTTCTGGGAAAAGTCTGGATAGAAAACCGTTAGTATTACAATGAAGTGGTGGAGAAAGATCTAGATCGCTGCCTGGGCCTCACCATGTTTAGCTTTGTTTGGGGCCCTTTCAAGTTGTGTCGCTCTTGCGATATGTGAGTAGACAAAGAAGTACTGAATTAATTTATTAAATATAATAATTTTTTGTTTGATAGCAATTGTTTTTTGAATTGAAGCAATAAGTTTTACTAGGTATTAGTTCAACTATTAAGTCTGTTACATTCCTCTAATGAAGATTAATCATACTGTCATAATTACAGGGCCTGTTTTCATTAGGATTGCTATATCCAATTCCAGTACAAATATATATAAATATTATTTTTTAAAAACCTCCAGCTTCATTCATGATTGTTCACACTTGCTGACAATTTAAATTTACATGGGATACATTTCATATCTATATATTATTGTTATTGTTCTAAATAATAATTGCTGTATTTTTTATCATTATTACACAGTGTATTGGTAATACAAAATGAAATATGAAAAAATAAACTGAATTTATAGTATCAGCATACAATACAGATCAATGTTATTGGTCTATGATCGAAAACAGTATTATTACCACTGTTTAAAATGTAAAAACAAAATTGCTCTCTTTAAAAGCAGGAGTGTATTATAAAGACAAAAGACCTTCGGTCGAGTCAGAAACAATCCTTTTGTCCCTTTATGTTGAGTTAAAAGTGATGTACTGTTAGTACATTATTGGTTTATTCTTTATAAATTAATATCGGAAAATTGAACACTTTACCGTCCGATTTTAATAGTACCTTGTTTAGTCACGATATTTCACAGCGCTGCTTGCTTGAACCGTGTTTGTGTGTTTTTATCAAAATACGGTAGAGTGCGTTAGTAGCGCAGTCATTAAATCCGTAATTCGTATATCATACTTTCGTAATAAGCCTAGAGTACTACTTCGCACGCCAAAAGTTGTTACGTGCCTACTAATTTCATTTTAATCTAAATTATTGTATTAGTAGGCATACCACTTTTCATGAACCCTACGGATAAAGAATACGCAACGGGGGACGGCGAAGGAAGGTAAAATACACTAGCATTCCGTTTGAAAGGGGCCATTGTTGCCTCGGTAACCAGGCTCATTTTAGGGTTAGGTCAAATGCTGCGTATTTGTCATTGATTCAAACTTGTTCACCATTGGCTACTCTTTTTTATACTTGTACATATTTCTCGACTAGTGTTTTATTTTGTGTTCATTATAGCTCTTCTACGCGGGGTACTTTAGAAGGCCTATCATCAGATTTGTCACCATCATCTACAAATCTCGTCTTGTCTGTCGAAACTGACACCATGAAACGGGCTGCTGCTAAGAAGTTGATCGAGCGATATTTTTATCAGTTGACCGATGGTTGTGGCAAGTCCAAGTGTGAGAATGTATTCTGTGCATCAAGTGGAAAGGTAAGATGAAACTTCAGTTAAAGCCTAACCCAGGTTCGAGACCATCATGGAGAGTGGCGTGCCGGGAAATTTTTGGGATATGAAACAAACGTACTTCCTTTGTTGAGGGTAGAGTCCTAGGCGCAGAGGTTGAACTCTTTTTTCGATCGAAATTACTCCACTTACAACACATTCTATTTGAATATATCCAGTTTGAAAGTTAATATTAATGAAATGCATCCAAGCGCTAGGCCTAATGACGCCAGCAGAGAAATGATGTTTATAAAGATTATTCCTAATTTTAATAGTATTCAATATGCCTACAAATTCAATATAGAATGAGTTGAGATGGAAAATGTGTACAGCGTCAAGCATTGAAATACCTGCACTTAACGTATGATTTTAACTGTGTTTTAATAGGCATGATTACAAGATATGGGGTTGCCTTCCAGCACCTCTGATATTTACATCGTTTTTATCCTTGAAAGTACATGTAGCCTACTAATGGTTACCATACAACAGTGGGCCTAATTCATGAACGCTGCAACTATTTACATTCCTCTCCATCCTTTTTGCCCGTATGCTCACTAACTGTTGCCCATTCATCTAATTCTTCGTTTGGAAGCAATCAACAGAGCTTGTGATTCGGGTGTGATTATATCAGGTTACGTTAGGTTAGGTTAGGAATGGTAATTGTGAAATAGAAAAAATATTCCTCCTGTTTACTCGATTCCTAAATGAAAATGGAAATATATAGATGTATTATTCAGTAACGTAATGAAGTGAAAATCAATCTAACTTTACAAAAACTACGGTCGTGACTCGTGAGAGTGCACCATGTGAAAGCTTGCGAATACCTAACAGACCCCTACGGCCTCTTAAGAATGCATTGGGGTTGATTTAGCGTCTGAACGATTCTAGGTATCAAAATCCTAATATAGAGGAAACACTTGTGTTTTTAATACCTTCAAAATGATGTTATAATGAATTACTTTCGAATTCTAGCACTGCCACGGGTATTTAGCTAAAAAATGTGTTTTCTTCAGCTGTATAGGCCTACCGATGAAAATTATGCTTTGAAAGTTATAGGCCTTTGGTTTTTACTCACACAATCTTTGAAGGTAGATCTATTTAAAATATCTGGGTTTCCCCATATTCAAATTTTTATGTCTCAAACCCTTTAAAAGTTATCCCCGAAAACTGATATTTTGCTAAATTGACTTGCCGTGTGCTCTTGATAAGTTTTTCTTGAAAATAATGCATTACGGTACAGTACATTATTTTCGTTGAATGTTTCCTCTCATCTTTTCACCAAAGTGTGCATCTAGGGGTCCACCGGTGTGGTGACACTTGGAGATGTAGAAAGCATTCAGGCATAGGGCCTACGCGTAACATCACTATTATGAAGGATGCTCATTATTTCCGTTCGTCCTAAGGTGATGAACTTGACACCGAATCAAGCAGCAGCACAGGCCATTCAGCTATTTTCTCAAGAAGCCCCTCTGTGCGATGGACAGCCCATGAAAGTTGCTCGAACACAGTCGGATGTGGCTATGATGACTGACGACACGGAGAGACCCACAAACGACGGCGGGTCAAAACACGATAAATCAAAATCATCAGGAGCGTTTACACCTATAGCAAAGTACAGTGGAATTCCTAACAATGCCAGAGCTGGAAGCTTATTGACGTCATCCACACAAGGTATAATCAAGTCTGAGTTATGCTATGCTGAAATGAAATCATTGGCCATTGTGAACCGATAAATTGAAAATTGTGGTGGGCCTATTACCGGTAATCTATTTCCTTAACCACTTGACGGCCGTGTACACTTATGCGTCCACGCGAAGGATTGCCGCATGTATGCGTCCTTACACTTTATATCTTGATAGCATTACATCATGTTGATGTAGGACTTGTACTTACATATAGTAGATGGATGGAAAAATTGGAGGTGATTTCTTTTCCGCCAATAGAATACACTAATGTATTAAAAAATGATATTACTGTGAGCTGTTACTTCAGAACCTCGTTCTAGTGTTTCCCACCCTGCATTTGTCAAATTGACGAGCCTCTAAAATCTAAATGACAGTGATATCGGCAAATTTATTATTTCACATATCAAGTACAATTCACTATATCAATACAATAAAACCATTCGTTTCTGCTATAAATGCTGTAAAAGGCCATATAAACACAAGTGTCTGTGCAGAAGGACTATACCTGAGAATAATCCAGCATGAGATTTAGAGTAGTGATTTTGTAACCTGGTTGTCAAGTGGTTAATTATGTGTGTATATAGTAAACATAGCCTCTAGCACTACAGTAATACTACCGATACTTATACATTAGATTAGAAACATCATATCAAAATAACTTCGTACAGGTATGACATTTCTATTAGACCTATACAGTGAAACCTCGATGCATCATTCCTGGATCGATTGTTTGCCTGTACGAAGTTATTTGATATGATGTTTCTAATGTTCTAATGTAGATCGTTTATTTTCTCCAACCTCCCATTTAGCCCATGCTTAATTTTTCCATATGAATGGTTTTATTTTCGTGGTCCTGTGATGAATGATTAACGATAACTATAGGCTTTACTGTATTGAATAGTTATTCAATTTTGTGTATTGGTGCTGGTATTTACACTTTTAATTTTAGTTTGAAGGCAGGGCCTATCACTGTTGTATTCATAAGAAAATACTTATAGCATTTTTGTTTTTATTCAGGCCTATATTGTTTGTTTGTTTGTTTGATTCAAGTTAAATCTGTACCATTTCTCACGGAGGAAAAGTTGCTACACATTCTGGAGACCTGCAAACGTGAGGGTTCGTATTCTTTACTGATACGAACATTGGGAGAAGTTTATTCAAGTTCTGATTCTCTAAGCCAGAGCTTTCTGAAACAGCATCCAGACTCGCCGATCGATGCGATGCTGGACAAAGCACCGAAAGATTTGAAAAACCTGAAGAAAGAAGACGTACGAACGATGGAAGGTGACATGGATAAAGACGAAGACAGTTTAGAAGGCGGCGAGTGTTCACTAAGTTCCGTAAACCGAGAGAAAAAGTCGTGCTCGTCTTCGAACGACGTCACTGTGGACATACCGTCTTTAAGACGAGCGTACAAAGCTCTGTTCGATCTGCCGAAGGATAATTTACAGTTTGAAAGTGCGTTGGTGCACGCGTTGATGACGCTTGCAGGAAATATCGAGCTAGATCTCCGAGTATTTGGCGGCTCCGGTCGAGAGAATCTCGACGATCTACTCAACGTGTTTCTCATCGTTCTTGAGATCCCAGTTCTGGGTTTGTCTGAATACTTGGAAATGGCGTTACCAAAGATATGTAAAGCTGCGGCGTCCCTACCGATCGCGTACCAAGCAAAACTTGCACGTGTCTGGGCAAAACACAATAACGAAGAACAGCTGAGGAAATTACTCACAAGCTTCCAGCAACTTATCACACTCAAGGTCATATCGGGTAATTTCAGTCAGGATTACTGTGTCCAAGATGAAGATGCAATCACTGCTCCGACTATGCTCTTAAAGGTGGGTAATATTACTGGCACATGTAGCTCAGTTGCTAACGCTCTCTCTTCGTGGGATCCGGGAGGTGGGGGGGTATATCGGACCTGGTGCGTCGTTGAACTCAATGTAAATAAATAAATAAAATCAGAAGTGGTAACCGGTAGAAAGTTGGCGGTAAAGCCCCGTGTGCAGGTTTCGATTACTTGGGTCACAAATGAAACAAGAATTGAACTTGTAGCTACATTATAGTTTTATTAATTTTTCATTAATATTACAAATTCATCCTGCGCTTTATGGAAGTTATGTAAATAGTAAAACAATATTAGCCAAATTAATCAATGGATTCTCTTGTTTGTGTTGCAATTAAGTACATTTTCTTAATCTGTTCATCACCATTTCAATTATCCTATCTATTGATCAGTTATTCTATGTCACTTATGGCAGGGGTTGTTCATGAATGCCAGTCTTCAAAAAATATACCTACCTATAAATGTATCGGATCATATTAATGATTTATAATGATAACTTGATGTCTTAACGGTTGGATATATTGTTTTCAGTTAGTATATTACGCCAGCATACTAGCAGGTGAACTCGATCTACCAGAACTGCGCCAAGAAGACACGGTGGCTTTTGTCGACGACACATTCTCGAGTGCGATGGGCGGAGCCAAAACCCCGCGACCGCCCGCACACGTGGATCCCCTCGGCACCGAACTTGGGGTCAACGTCCTAGACTCTCGTAGGCCTCTCATACCGTTCGTCGATTTCTACAACGATCCACTGAGCGATGCGATAGAAATGGATAAAGACTTTGCCTATTTCAAAAGTGATCCTTCGTTGTCTTATCACCAACAGAAACGGTTCAGTTTCATGAATTACTCGTTTATTTTGATGCCGGCCACAAAAACTCTAGGTCTGTACTACGATAATAGGATACGAATGTATAGCGAAAGACGGATGAGTTACTTCAATTCCGTTGTTGGCCAGCCGACGAATCCCTATTTGAGACTGACTGTCAAACGAGATCACCTAATAGCAGATGCGCTCGTTGAGGTAGGTGGAGAATACACTTGAAACAAGTCCCTTGAAGGATATTTACGTCGGAATAATATATTTTTTTCATCATTGAAAGCATTGTTTTTCAATTAAGGGCAAAGATGAGTAGGAAGACCGTTTTGAAGCGGTACTTTTTGTCTGTTTCAAGACGTTGAGGCGGTCGCATCACCAATAACTACTGTATCTGTGGACTATTTTAATTAAAACAATGAACTACACATACTATACGAGTATACGCACGTATATTTACTATACGATAATATACTCAATATTTTATATGCCAGGCTGTAATTACCGATTGATTAGGTATATACTAGAATAAGTTATTATTATTATAAGAAATATCATGTTGTCAATATAGACTAGCCATTGTCTCTTGACATATTATGTGTCTGATTTCAGTTGGAGATGGTTGCCATGGAGAATCCCAAAGATTTAAAGAAGCAGTTAGTAGTTGAATTTGAAGGTGAACAAGGTATCGACGAGGGAGGTGTTTCCAAAGAATTTTTCCAACTAATAGTCGAAGAAATCTTCAACCCAGATTATGGTATGTCATGGATTGTATTTAGCCAACATTATAGAAAAACAATAACTTTCTACTTCACGGCCGTAGACCGGCCGTGCGTCCTCACACTTTTCAGTATGTTGCATTCAATATCTCGCCAGCATTACAGTAAACCCTCGTTAATTCAAACTAGGTTAATCCGAAATTTGACATATTTCGAACTTGAACTGGGTCCCCGTCTGAAGGTATAGGCATTTCAATGTGAGTTAATATAGTTAAGATTGAGCTGGTGCCGAAAAAGATTGGGCTGGTGCCGAATAAGATTGAGCTGGTGCAGAATAAGATTGGGCTTGAACGGAATCCAAATTCCAGGTTTCCGGGAAGTACCGTAGTTCGAGTGAATTCCTTCAATTAATCATTATTTTTCCACTTTCCATAATTTTTATTTGAATCGTAAGAATAAGCCGAAGCACGTTGAGCTGTTCACTCATTTGTTTGTGTCGACCGACAGTGCGGTCTAACCTTGACGAGCAGGAGAATTTCTTTCGAGCTCGGAACATACGTTTTCAGACTCGGCACATACGAACACTAATGAAAGTGGGCCATATGACGATCACGCTGTTGGAGCTAGATAGAATATGCTAATGTATCAAAAATAATATAATACGATCAGCTGTCACTTCAGAACCTCGTTCTAGGCTTTCCCACACTGCACGTGTCAAATTGACTAGCCTCTGAATGCTAAATGACAGTGATATCGCCGATTTTTTTTCATCACGATTTTTATACCTCGGACAACTACAAACCAAGTAAAATTTTAAATTTGCCATTGCAATTATTGCCTTGGCATCAAGTGACAAGTATAACGCATCAGTGTTTTTCTCACAATTTTGTCCAGTGACATGTTCCC
This sequence comes from Brachyptera putata, assembly GCA_907164805.1. Classification (NCBI taxonomy): domain Eukaryota; kingdom Metazoa; phylum Arthropoda; class Insecta; order Plecoptera; family Taeniopterygidae; genus Brachyptera; species Brachyptera putata. The sequence continues at coordinate 15,721,248 of OU015468.1, read as the reverse complement.
ATATTAGTCTAGTTGTAATTGTGATGCCTGTGTGGAAGTGTATGCGTGATTCACAATTATATGAAAGAAAAATAAACTAGATATACTTGACTAAGAAAGCACGGCTGTGACAATACATAGCAATAATTCCCCGAGTATTTTTGTATTAATAATTTCTTTATTGTTCTCAGGAATGTTTACGTTTCAATGTGAAACTGAAACCGTGTGGTTTAATCCTACGTCGTTTGAAAGCGATGCTCAATTCACGCTTATTGGAATTGTACTCGGACTTGCAATCTATAATAATATTATTCTCGCCATTAATTTCCCGATGGTTGTGTACCGCAAACTGATGGGCAAGAAGGGCACGTACTATGACCTAGAAGATTGGAATCCAGTAAGTAGGCCTACCAGTGACATGCCATAAGTTCCATGCATATTTGTGTTGGTGGCTCAGTGTAATAATAATAATAATAATATTACTTGACTCCATTAAATGCGCATACAATAACTATGCGTTGTTAAACCTGTTTGATTATGTTTGATTAGGAAAATAAAATTACATTGGTAAACAATCTCAAAGTCAAATGTCAACATTAACTTGAAATTGTATTGATGGTCAACATATGTTTCAGTAAGATTCCCCATATTGTAAGAATGTTTTTGGTAAATTCTGTCAATTTTTCTGTTATGAGGTACACTTTACAATCATTATTTATTTTCAGACTTTATTCACCGGTCTGAAAACAATGTTGGAATACGAGCTGGATGACATGGAAGAAACGTTTGTGCAAACGTTCCGTATCTGCTACGTAGACGTTTTCGGAACCACATTCTTCCACGAACTGAAAGAAGGGGGAGACCAAATATACGTCAATCAAGAGAACAAGCGGGTAAGCGCTCCCCGTAAGGTCGTTCACTGGCTGCCAGCAGGCTGATGGAGAGTTAGGTTAGGCCCTGTTAGATCAGGTCAGATCCGAGTAGGTACGAACCTGACCTTGCTGGTTGCCGTCCAGTAATTGTACGAGTAGCTCACCACTGTGTACTATGTTATAGAGACATGTAGAAATGGCAATTGCTATAAAGGTGTTGAAATCATTGGAAAAGTGATGTAATACATTTATCTGTAATATTTCTTTGTGATTCAATATACTTGTTAATGGTTGATCATTTTTTTTAAAAGGTGATGAAACCCTATAAATGAAAAAGGACAGTCATGTTGGCAAATGTTTTATATTTTTACATATAAAGTGCAACGATACCGGTATATCAATACAATAGGCCTACAATGAATACATCCATTTGTTTTTGCTATAAATATTTTAAAGGGTCATCTAAAGTTGTGAACACTAGTATCTGTGCAGTGAAAAATGAACTCAACCTGGGAGGTAGGGCAGTAAATTGTGATTATCAAGTGTTCTATCAATGGGCTTTCCGCTATGAGTATTTCTACTTATAGACTTAATTAAGCTACTGTTCTTTCTCTCCCTTTCACCCATTTCATGCATCACTGTATTTTTGTTTTCTAGGAATTCGTAGATCTGTACGCAGACTTCCTACTGAACTCGTCTGTCGAGAAACAGTTCCGAGCATTTCGAAGGGGCTTCCAGATGGTGACCGACGAATCCCCTCTACACCTACTGTTTCGGCCGGAAGAGATCGAGCAGTTGGTCTGCGGTAGTAAGGTAAAGGGATGCTGCTATTAACTACTTCATGACCGCTCTTGCGTAAATACGTCCACGCGTGGTTGTGATAACTAGCTGCCGACGCAAATACGCGTTCTTACACTTTCCAATACGTTGCATTCAATATCTCAACAACATTCTGTCATGTTGGCATAGGACTCCAAATGAAGATCTAGGACACCTAGGAGATAGATTGAATCATTTTTATTCTACCTATAGAATGTAGGCCATCAAGAAATAATACAATGCAGTCAGCTGTTATTTCATAACCTTGTTCTGGGCTTTCCCATCTTACATGTGTCAAATGGATGACCCTCTTAATGCTAGATGACAGTGATCTCCAAATATGTTGCTTTACAAATGAAGTACAACAATATATCAATACAATAAAACCATTTGTTTTTGCTATAAATTTTATAAAATAAACACGAGTATCTGTGCGGTGTAACCTGAAAATAACATGTCCTGGTAGGTAGGGTAGTGACTTCGTAACCTAACTCATTCATAACTCATTAGGTAGATCAGGTACACTCTTTTTTTTTAAATTACGTTACTTATATTGCTGGCTCAGAGTCGTTTTCTTTATAGGCTAACCCCTTCACTGTTATGGACAACACTCTTCCACAAATTTACTTTGTCTCTACCGTGTTATGGACGTATATTTCTACCGCAAGTAGCTCGATCTTTGGGACGTAATTGTAGACTAATAAATTTGAATGGTCATTTCAACGGCCATCTGCCATTAGAACCTATTAGCATAGCGCGTTAGTTCCTAAACTCTCCTCTAAATGATCCCCATGTTATTCATGTCTCATGTTACCGAGACAAAGTCATTTTAGGTAGACTAACTAGAAAAAAAAGCTTTGTGAGGAGCAAACAAGTATGAAAATCTGAAAATTTCACAAGGGAGAAGTATTGCATGAAGGCTCTGAAATGGTTCTTCAGCCTTAATAGTTACTTACATTTAGTGTCGTATAATTGTGTTGCAGAACTTTGATTTCAACGAATTGGAAGAAGCCACAGAATATGACGGCGGCTACACAGCAGAGAGCGATATCATCAAATACTTCTGGGAGATCGTCCATAATCTGCCGTTGGAATTCCAACGGAAGTTATTACAATTTGCGACGGGCAGCGATCGAGTACCCGTCGGTGGTCTTAGTAAACTCAAGTTGATCATTGCAAAGAATGGCCCCGACTCGGACAGGTAAGCTAATGTATTTTAATTTTTAATTTTATCCACCTTATTGAAGAATTGAAGTTAATTAAAGAATTGAAGTGGATGCCATCGAAAGGTACAAGTAGGGTCTACAGACAAGCTGACCAACTCTTGAAGCTCGTCAAGGGGAAGAGGTAAGCAGAGTCAGGGGAACGGATCCAATGAAAAGAGTTACCGGTTAAATCACGCTATATTCTAAGCGTATGCCACGTGAAATTAAAATATCACATATGGGTAGTATATATGTACCGTATGTATGTTTATAATTTTTGTAGATATGCGTGATGCTTGATGCACGATGTGGTTAATTATCTTCTTTATATCCATTCGTACAACACTCTTGAATACCTCAATTTTCTTCGCGTATCTTCCTTTCTCCTCAAGCTCATTCCTGTCCCTTATGGTCTTCTGGAGGAATCCATTCTGACCCTCTCCACTTCCAGTCGATCTCCTCCCCACTTGCCTACTAACTTACATACTCTATTGCTCAGTTCCTCAACCAGTAAAGTTGCGTATTCGTTAGTACATGGGTAGGCATACTTCTCTACAGAATGTGCGTGAAATATTTTGTTTCTTGTTGCCAGATTACCCACGGCTCACACGTGTTTCAACGTCTTGTTGCTTCCGGAATACGAGAGCAAGGAGAAGCTAAACGATCGACTCATGAAGGCAATCAGCTACTCGAAAGGGTTCGGTATGTTGTAAGATTATCGTGCGAATCCAAGATGGCTACCCCTACACCCTCCGTGTACATAGCACTATATTTGCAAGAATTTTTACTCGAATCGATTTGAAAAATTCATGGTTATGTACGTAGGATTGCTGATTCGATAATCATGTTGTCAATATTAATGTGAAATGTATCAATAAAGAGTCAATAAATTAAATGCTATAATTAGGACCTACCATGTATTGTGTTTTAGATTAATATTTTGGACTAACGCAAATGTTAGCATTACTCAGCCAATTTGATACAATAGGCCTACTTATACAATCGTTAATGGGAATGTTAGTATTTTTTCCCTGCACTGGAGATATATGTTGCTGACATACTTTAATGTGTATATACCTTTTCAGTTTCTAACAATTATTTATTTGGATGATTACATAATTCAATTAGTAATACTAATGTATAATTTGTATGTATGGTATGTGTGTTGGTATAGTGTGTGAATTCAGGTATGAGTCGTTGAGTTGAAGACCCATTCACAATGCAATACTGACGTGTAACACTGAAGCGAGAAATGTTTGTCTCATCCTTGGTGTATTCACAACCACCACTAACCATAACACTTGGATAAATGCAAACTTGAAAGCTTGCAAGTTTCAAGCTTTTATGTTGGCATTTCTGTAAAACTTGAGTATCAGCCAATAGAAACCTTCAATTCTAGAACGATGACTGAGAGACAAGTGGCAGGTAACGCGAACTACCTGGACTGGTCGTCAGATTTATTTTGACGGGTGAGTGTGCAGTGACAATAGCAAATACCTTGATTTCTGATTGGCTGATATCTTTGTGTTCACGTTAATGTTGGTGTGTTTAGTGAACCGACAGTTTGGATCTCATGTTTTCGTTATACGTTGGGCGGTAGTGTTACGTGCTAATGTTAGTGTCTTGTTGCATTGTGAATGAGCCTTTATGTGGTTCAGAATAATTTCCAAAGTAACATATTTGTCGCCAATCATGAATCATCCAACAAACCACCATTGTTTTGTTTTATTCAAGGTAGTTGAAAATCAATTTGTTTCACAACATATCTACCTAGTAGTCATAGATTGAAACAAGTGGTTTATGTTATGTATTTTTTACAGCTTATTTGTAGTCGGCTATTTAGCTTAGATAATGAGCTACTTTTGTACACAACTTTGTTTTGTGAATGGGCCATCATATTTAGTGTGTATATTATGCAAAACTTTTGTAAATAAACAGTCAAACAATAAGACTTATTAATAATATCAGTAATTGTGTTTTATCTGATGCTAGTTACCCATTCAATTTACATTTTCAAGTGCTAGAATGAAACTATTTCAATAATTTACAATTTTACCTACAGTACCGGCACATGCAGCAGCTCGGTTGCTAACACGTTCACTTCACGTGAACTGGGAAGAGAGGGGCATATCAGGCCTTGGTGCAATCCCTACTGCTGTCCCATATTTACAGGAGGTTTTCGTGTTTTCCCTCTGGTGATTTCAGGGATTCAAGAGATTTCAGGGGTTTCAAGGGATTTCAGATGATTTCAGGTGATTTCAGGGATTTCAAGTGATGTCAAGTGATTTCAAGTGATTTCCAGTGATCTCAGGGATTTCTGAGATTTCAGGTGACTTTGGGGATTTCAGGTGATTTCAGGGATTTCAAGTGAAAAGTGATTTCAGGTGATTTCAGAGATTTCAGGGGATTTAAAGTGATTTCAGGGATTTTAAGTGATTTCGGCGATTTCAGTTGATTTCAAGTGATTTCAGGGATTTCAGATGATTTCAGTCATTTAAAGTCATTCAAGAGATTTCAAGTGATTCAAGTGAATTGAAGTAATTTCAGGAGATTTCAAGTGATTTCAGGGATTTCAAGTGATTGCAGATGATTTCAGGGATTTCAAGTGTTTTCAGGGATTTCAAATGATTTCTTCAGAGATTTCAAGTGATTTCATGTGATTTCAGGGATTTTAAGTGATTCAAGGGATTTCATGGCAAGTGTACACCTGATTTCAGGAGTTGTTAATCCCTCGGTTTAGATTAAACTTCCTACAAAATTCTACAAAAAAGATTTGTTTTTGTGCCCCTAGCGCCTATCAAAATACCAATCACGGTGATATTTGAATTATTATAGTTGGTTCTCAAGTTTAAAGATATGTTGTTTCATAGATTTTTTTTCAACATCCACATCACAATTTTTTCGACATTATAGGCCTATAAAGATCTTCGTCCTAGACGATAATCAGCAAAGATAGTGATAATCAGATGAGATCAACATCAAGAGGGCTATGGGGGAACAAAACATCTCAGTCTCACCGCCGCTTGGTGGCTCTGCATGCATGTGATTACAACTATCAAGGTTTCAAGAAAAGAGGAGAATAAGTTTTGAATCGCGAAAGTGTCTAATTCAAGAAATTCGATCATTTCAAGGAAAGAACAGCAGAGAAGAAGTAAGACCAACACACACACCTTGTTTTGTCCATCCTGACATTGTTTTTCGAGGTTTTCCACAGTCTTGGAAAGCAAATGCTTGGAGGAAGTACTAATCGTTGACCTTTAATTAGTCGAGTGATATGCCTTATTTCTATACCAATTAAGGCCCATCAGTCATTTTTTTTGTCATTGCTGTATAATGATAGTCTATATAATAAAATAGGGTGGTAAGATCGCCCTTGTGGTGCCCCGTCCAACGATCCTACATTCATCTTTAGCCTTAATAGGGGAACAAATGATTTTGTGTCAAGTTTCGGTGTTATTAAAAAAAAAATTACAGTCTAAACTTGACATAACATCGCCTTTAAGAGACTTTTATTTCAAAGTGGAAGATATGAACATCGTGTGTTTTGTTTATACTCTTTTAATATATGTTGGTAATGTCCGGGATAACGGTTTATACTTTCGTCGTGTTACTTTCTTATCTGTTCCGGACTTTTGGAAACTGAACTACCAGTACTTTTATCTGCGGCGCAAAAGTATTGTCACAGACAGCACAGTCCTGGTATCATAGTTCATTATTTTTTATTTAAAATAATTAAAATGGAGTGGTATACTATCGCCCTTGTGGTGGCCCGTCCAAATGATTCTACTTTCGTCCATGGGGAATAATGATTTTGTATCAAGTTTCTATAGAAGTTTAGGCTGTGGTCAACAACAACAATGTCCACATGCCGCATAAACAGATGGTCCGATGAATAGCCTTACATAACAAATCATATGCTGTGTTCGCCTAGTAATAATCAATTATATAATAGCAATTGCAATTAACCTGGAATGTAAGCAAATAGCAATAATTACCGTAAGCCACGAGATTCGAAATCAATCGATAGTTTGTGATTAGTTTCCGACTGCAGTGCGCAGTCAAGAGGGAGTGACTCACTTCAATAAGTGAAAAACACCGGCATGAATTGATTTGTTGTCATTAGTAGACTTGTTACTGGTGCTTGGACAGGTCATTAATTCAACGTCAACCGAACAAGACGCGTGCACAACTCATTGAAGAAGGTAAGGACATCTAGATAGATAGGACATCGTAATTAAGCTGGCGTTAGAACACGTAAATGTAGGGTCTATTAGTTATGGATACCGTAGATGGATATTTATTAAGTTTAATATTATTGCTAATTTTTTGTTTACATGGTACAGGTACATATACACTATACAGTTTCATAACATGAAACCATTTGGGTGATAATTCAAAGAATGCTCAATCTCACTATAAATTAATCACAATAGTAGAAAAAATATATAATAATTATTATTATAATTTAACTGGACGCCTGAACGTAGTAGCGCCTTTAAAACCCAACAATAATTCAGATGTAGGCCTATATAATACAAAGTTATTCCGGTACTTATTAACATAATTATCAAACTTATTACAATATAATGTATTAATTTAATTAATTGAATTAAGTAAGTAAAAATATTGATGTATTAACTACCGGTATAGATGAAATGATATTGATATCAGGCAGGCTCATATTTCTGAAATATGTATCAATTAGCTTGGTCCCAGTATTTAATTACCTCGTACGCGGCCAGTGTCGGACTGGGCCGAAAGGCATCGGCGACAATGAAAGTTAAAATGCAAGGTATTTTACTAGCAGATTTCGAATAATTAGAAGGCTGAGTGTATATAGAAATGTATAGAAATGGAATGTTTGCAGAGATTCCTTGTTTCTAGAAGATGAATGAAAGCTCTAGTAGTAGTTAGTGTAAATAAAAGTGCAAGTTGGCACTGTTTTTTCTTCAAATAGAAGTTATGGTATGTCGTATAGAAATATGGTGTGAATTGTGTAAAAAAAATGTGCTCAAAAGCATCAAATAACAGTGCATCGTTAAACCCAATATATATAAAAAAGCATCAAACATGTTAAGTGGGGCATATCCTACCCTTTATGTGGAAACTACTTTATCTTTATTACTGTCTGTTGATTTCATGACCCTATAAAGAACAAAGCATGGCACCATGCCAACTTTTCAAAGTGGAAAAGAAAAGTGAAAAGTTAAAAAACTAAAAAGCAAGTTGTGAGATATTACAATAATTATTTATGATTGTTTATAACTTCATGGCATGGGCCATATCCGTACTTTCTATTCTTGCTAAATATATGCAGTAATTATTCAAATTTGTTATCGAATAAGAAATTCACAGAATAATTTATCCACGTCAAAATAGACACTTTTTCCGCAGTTAACAGAGTTTTATGAGATCATTTAAAAAAAAAAGAGTCCTAAAATCTTTCAGAATAGAATAGAGTATATTTCAATCATTCAAATTGACGGTATAACGATATTACACTAGTCGTGACTAAAAGTATAAGAAATAATAAATAATTATAGAAATGAACTACACATACACATTATACTATCCCACATAGATGAAAAATTTTAAACAATTTAACATATAGGCCACAACAAACAGTGGAGTGGTGGTGTAAAGAATAGTAGACCTATTCATAGATAATAATCCATGATATCTAATCTAAGATGTTCATCTATTGAATAGTCACCTTTACTTACAAAAATTTCTTTCAGTTCAGATTTAAATTTCTTATGGTTTTTATCGTTTTTATGGTTTTTATGTTTTTTTAACGTTCTTTTGCTTCCTAATAATTTGCTTCCTAAATAAGCGCATTAAGAAGTTTACATTTCGAGTACAAGTGGGTCCCCCCTTGGCAAACAAGCATAATCTATGGCTTTCCATTACAAATTCATTTCTCCCCATGGGTATGGACATCAGTATTGGTCAAAGCTATATTGCACATAATTACATTCATAATATATAAACTATGCAATGTTATTACTTTAAATTGTTTAAAAATTGGTTTACAAGGTTCCAATTAATTTGGTTATATCTTCCATCATACTACTACTTTTAAACAAGTTTCTTGACATAGCACGCTTTTTGTATCCAGAAAAAGAAATAGACGTATATATAATCTAATGTTTAGATAGAATTTTGAATCGCATTTACTTGTTTACCATCCCGTGTATATCACAGTTGTCTGTCGTCCTAATATCAACTCTAATTTAATATGCACCTATCTAACTAAACGTATACGGATGGCGTATCTCCTCAGCTCTATTGTACCTTGTCGTAGAAAGGTTTGTGACCTTATCCCGACCTTATCCTTAGCGTCGCGACGCTTCATGCTTGTGATGGAAGGACAGGTTTTGACGAGAACGAATATTCAAGGCAAATGCGGATTTAAAATTTCGCGTGACATCAGTTTTTCGCCGTCTTCTTTTGTCTCTACTTGGAGCTGAATTCAGTGGTGCATGCGCTTCGTTCTTTAGCCAGTGTTGTATGTTGCCAGCCGAAAGCTGGCTAGTTCAACCGAGATTTTTGCATGTGTATAATCAATCATTTCTCTACGGAATAGTCTCTCTTCGGGAAGTTATAAGTTCTGATAGTTAATAAAAGTTTATTACGTGAGAGGAAACTCAATCAAAATATGTAATCGATGAGAGTGAAAGTCTTGTTAAAAATGTAGGTCTTTTTTGTATAAAACTTTTAAAATTGCCTCGGATTCACTAATATATTATTATTAATATTATTTGTTTTATGAATTTTATAAATAATCTTTCGAAACGAGTAAAATGACTATCGCGAAAGATATGACGATGCAGGACGAGTGTTTGTTTATACTGTTGCCAAGTGACAAAGATTGGAGGATGAAGAATTATTATAAACTAGTTGAAAGACAAAGAGAAATTGCCGCAAGTCCGTAAGTTTGTAAATGAAAACTTAATTTCTTTTCACATTTTTACGGATAATTTTATGCACTACCAAACTCATAGTCGATAAATCACATTTAATTTATACACAGTTCCTCGCGGTATATATATATATATATATATATATATATATATATATATATATATATATATATATATAGAGAGAGAGAGAGAGAGAGAGAGAGAGAGAGGGCGTGAAAGAGAGATAAATGAGGAATATATATATATATATATATATTCCTCATTTATCTCTCTTTCACGCCATCTTCCCTTCCCTACACACCGGCACACACACACACACGTAGACTGGGTTTATTTCAGTAACACTTTTACAGACATAACATGCTTTCATTGCGATTCATGGTAAATATATTTTTAGGCATCGATCATTTTATTCAGACTCACTGCAGTCAAAACGATAGTTCTAACCGTCTTTATTTGCCGGAAATGTTGAAAATGATGTTGAATGTATGTCAAACATTACTGAATCGTGAACTGTTTTTTTTTAAATGTAACAATATAGTAGGGTCTATATGTATAAAAATATTTACTTGAAATTGTTCACGTCAACATATCAACATATGCATGTATAGATGATAACCAGGATTTTAAAAGATTTAATGAATATATTTCTTGATTCATTACTTATTATTGCTAATCTTTAACTTTCAAATTGGGTGATATTAATGTAAGACTGTTGAACAATTTAGAAATGAAAAAATGACAACCCACTTGAAGAATTGTTTACGATTTATACTTTCTGATCGACAGTTCAACATAGAAGTTTAGAGAAAGTTTAAATATTTTTATTTTTTATTTAATGCTCATATAGTTGAATGTATATTTTTCTATTGTATTGTAGGCCTATTGCATTAATTTGCATAGCTCAAAATGTTAATAGATATTTTAAAATCGGATTAACAAAATATAGGCAGCTAATAAAAAAACAACACACAGTAAATAATAATTTCTCATTCTGATATCTACAAATATGAATAGATAAACAACAGAACTCCAAATATAAAAATGGCATCCTTCTTAAATTATTTGCGGGTTTTACTTTTTAATCGACAGTTTAATATAAAAGTTCAACGAAAATTCCACTTTTATCATTTCGCTTTGATGGTCACGTAGATAGGCGTATATAATATGTAGAATTGTGTATAGCCTATATATATATATATATATATATATATATATATATATATATATATATATATATATATATATATATATATATATATATATATATATGTATTCAATCGTTTTATATAATTGGATCAACAAAATATAGGAAACTAATAAAAACAATATACAGTAAATCGTAATTTTCCATCAATCTACCCAGCAATGTGGCTAGATAAACAACAGAACTCCGGGTCAAGCATACGTCTCCGATAATTTAATGTGACTTATCATGCAAGGAAATGACAACGTGAATCAAACAGACCCGTTTACCTCCAGTCGGATATGTAGGTTATGGAACACATGGGACTAGTCTATTACGAGACCTATTTTTAGCGTGACCAATAAAATATTCGATTACATGGAAAGTCTATCAGTGCCACTCTCGTGAGGTAGCTCTTACATCTACAGTATAATAAAAGATCGACCGATTCACCAATAAATAGTAATTTTATGAATAAATTATTTTGTATAGAGAATATTTTATTCTGTATCGGTTTGAATAAGCTCGGATGAATCCGAATAATGTATGCAATTTGATTTAATCAATTTGAAGTCGATTAGAAAATTCAGATTCCAGAGAAGTATTCACTATATTTTACTAAAATATTTTCTATATTTCGAAGTAAACGCCAAAAACATTGCGGAAAGAAGTAGAAAATATTTTTGTCTGAGAAAATTTCTAAGTTGATATGAGATGTATTTTTCGTATTATGAGATCCTTGAATAGCCGATATCTATAAATGTGATGTACAAGTTAAGAAAAAGAAACACAATTTTGACTACATTTTAGTTAGGGTCAGTTGTGAGTTGTACCAATTGTAAGATCAGGTTGTACCAACTTTATGATGATAAGTTTATAAAGCAATAATTAGTTAATTAAATTATCATCACACTTCCCACTTCCCGTCACTCATTTGATTTCGATAAATTCGGCCTTAAATAAAAACTAGCTAATCAGTTGATCACGAGGTGGTCTTAGTCTTTGTCTTAGTGTCTTAGTAGATTTTGGTCCGAGTTTCTGATATATTAGTAAATATTAGTTTAGTTTTGAATTATATATATTATGCACTTGATTTTGACTCATAGTTGAATCTTGAAGATGATTAGCAGAATTTGGACATTTTTACGAAATCAAACCAACAATGGTGTTGTTGAACAAAAATGCAGTTCAACAAAAAATGATCAACATCAAAATGTTATTTGTAACAGACTGAAGTATAATGTCATGGATAATAATTTATTAGTATTTTATGTACAGGATATTGAAGCTATTTTCTATTTTGCCTCCTTATAATGAAACCACCTGACTCTCCAATTATTCATCTCCCCCACCCCCACCCCCTCATAGAGATAATGAAGTTAAAGAGGCATAGATTAATTAATCAGATTATTAATTGATAAGTTCCCACAATGACGGCGACGAAAGTGTTGCTTCGTGGAATGAACCTGTCGTTAGGTTGCAAGGGGTGTGACGACAAGTTGATTGCAGCCACGACGCGTCAGCTACAACCCCCACAACCCCTACAACCATTTTATGAAAATAGTAGATAATAGCCTATAAGAAAAGATTAATCGAGATCTCAGAATATTTCGGTAATAGCTTTTGTACGGTTTAAGATATTGAAATTCTCACAAAATCATATCGTTTAAATACACGTGCAAAATATTATTCGCAAATCCAACATAAGTTTCAAAATTACAAATGTATGTAACCTGAAATTATACAACTGGATAGGCCTACGTATCATAATATTATAGGTAAAATATTTGAGTTTTATTATAGGCCTATTTATACGTTAATCGAATACATCAACAACCTCTAAATCCCCTATAACCACTAAACAAACTATAATGACTATACATATTTTTTATGGAAACCCTAATCTTTGATTCGTGTTTTTTTTTAAATGTATCCAATAATGATAATGAGGATAATCAAATGGCATGATGGAAAAAACATACAATTTTAAATAAATGTACATTATTATTATATTTCATTCGATAGAAAAATATTTTTATATTACTTCCATATTACTGTTTATTACTCTCTAATTATTTTCTACCATTTTTTTTTTTTAATAATCATTCGCGTGCGAATTATTAGTAGCCTACTATGTGTTTTTTCTACTTCATTAATTTTTTATTTGATTATATTATTATGTGTCGCACGGCAATCATGTATTGGCCTACCATGACATAGTCTTTAATAAAGATCCATAACAATGTGACCAATTATTATAAGCTATCTTTATTAGATTTGTATACGTTTCCATGACACATTATTTATTTATTTATTTATTAAATATAAAGAATTTTAAGGGACGTTTAAAGGGCGAAGAAATGTTGAAAATTACGATGTCCTTGTGATCGTGACATAAGCCAATCCAACTCAACTCCATCGCGAAGAAGGCAAGTTTAGTTTGATTTACGATCTAATATAAGTTGGCAATAATTTCGCCTTCCTCTTCCTTCAGGAAATGTCACGTAAGGCTCCATTAGTTTCAACGTTGTTTCCATTCAAGTCTAATAGGGCTATACTGCATGGCTATGAAAGATGTTGAACTTTCTTTCATATATATAAATATATATATACATATATATATATATATATATATATATATATATATATATATATATATATATATATATATATATATATATATATATATATATATATATATATATATATATGTGTGTGAGAAATGTTACGCATGTTTGATGGACTTCTAGCACGAAAGTGTAGATGATAATTTTTCTCCTGTCGTTCTTTCGAAGTAGGCTATAATTTTTTATTTCTAATTTAAAGTTTTCATATATAAAAAGTTTTGAAAAGTATTAAGCTATACACTGCACGTAACTTATGAAGAAGCATCAAAGGCATTAACGAGAAAAAATATTGATCATCAAAATATGTAGTCATTGTGTCCTGTAGGCCCTACCTAATGTACAGGCCTATAAAATATAAATACGAATTTGCAGATGATGATAGTTGTCCTTGATGAATCTTTTTTAAAATCATGATTAATATTTACACAATTGATACAAAATCATTGTTCCTCAATTAAGGCTATGGATGGAAGTATGGTCATTTGGAGGTGCCATTTGAATTATTTCAAATAAAAAACAATGAACTTTGGCATCAAATCTGAGAAATTTAAGAATTACTTGAAACAAATTTAACCAAGCAATTCATATTTAAGATAGGCATATCTTCGTTATTTCATCAGTATAGAGACATGAAGAGAACAATTTTATTTCGGATAGTGGTTCTAAACTTGGTCAACAAATGCTGCATACATACTGCAATAATCCATACATCTAAAGGAAAATTGGAATATTGATATATGTATAAACTAAAAAATAATTACCGGTATCATTATTATTTTTTTACACTTTTTTTTATTATAACTTTTCTTATTCTTTTACAGTTATTATTCTTTTATACTATTCTTATTTTACTTCTTTCCTCTAATAATAATAATAATAATAATAATAATTCAAATTATTAACGATAATATTTAGTATTATGAATGAGCAAAAGTATAAACACATTTTGGAAATATACATTGGTGGAGGAGCCGTGTTTTAATTTGAAATAAACCAACCATAGGAAACTATCTCCGAATCACAAGTAATTCAATGAAACACGTTAACACTCGATTCGTAGACTCTCAGAATTTTGATAGCGATGATTTTTTAAATTGTTTAATGAAAAACAAAAGAGGCCATTAGTCGTGTCGGAAATGTGTTTTATTTTGGTTTCAGTTTAGATTAAATTAGTTTAGGATGTTTGTTTGGTTCAGTTATTTAGTTTAGGTTAGTTACATTAAATTAGTTAGATTGGGTTGAATTAGATTAGTTTTGGCCGTGCAGCAACAAAAACAACAACATTATCCGCATATGTGGTGACATAGCACGATGTTCCGATAAATAGCGGCTGGCAGAACAATATGTCGATAGACAAAACGAAACAATAATACCAATCATTAGACGAGGCTGAATGGTAATATCGACTACATTGTTGCTGTTCTCCGCAGACTTGGGTGGGGAACAAACCCAGCTCGTTAATCAAACTAATTGTATTTTGTGCATCGTCATTCACGGCAATGTGACGTCATCAGCCGGACGACAGGAAGTTCACACGTCAGCAAATTAAATGTATGAGAATACCACAATTATAAACGTCAAGTGTGTCGAGTTAGATGGATATATTAATTGGAAAAACGCAGTATATGCGTTGTGAGATGAGCTTAGAATTATGTAAATCTTGAATGACCAAAAGTTTAAAAACCCTACTGGCTGCCTGTTGATATTTATGCGCCTCGAGTTCCAAACAATTATATCACTGCTTTCCTGTTTTATTTACCACTCACTCCAACCGTTCTAAATTTCTAAATTAATTGTTGACACTTGTTGCTAAGATTCAATTGGTTTCTGATTTGAAAGAATTACACTATGAATTTGTTCTCCCATCCAAATGTTGTAAAAATCACTGAAAATGTGTATGATGGTTTTTCATGTTCATTGAAATTTGTTTATGATATTGTACTAGATGAATTGTATGATTGATGTATTGATTTTAAATAGATAATAGAGAAATTTTTTGTTATATGTATGGGGTTTTATCAACCTTAGAAATGAATGATTGGCATAACACCTCACAGCAAATATCTTATTCAAGTCAATAACATTCGAACAAATTCTCTCGTCATTGAACATTATTTTTATTGCATGCCAAATAACATAATAATATGGTCCATCATCGTGGTTGATCGATCATCGGATACAATTCTTCTCTTTGTTACAGGTAGTCTAAGAGCCTGCATCTAATATCAGTAGGCCCATGTTCTCTTCAGGATGCATTTTAATGTGGCTCAATCGACCACTTCATGTGGTGACCACAACCATATCTAAATTGAGTCCTCCACATTTATTATAATTAGTGTAATCGTTGTACATTATGCTTGTAGGATGCCGACCGAATGGCCCCTCAAAGCAGAGATTCCTTCAATAAATCAGGTCTCCGAGCCTAAAAAACCTCGCCAACACTCGTTCGTCTCGTTGGACACGCAATGTTCGATCACCTCCGCGGTCTCCGTCGAGACGCCGTGGACGGTGTCCGACATGACGAAAGCTGGAACCATTCTGAACCAGACGCCAGAGTCGACGCGGAACATGGAGTATGAGAGCGAGGAAGAGATGAGACGCGTTTACTCGTTGATTTACGACGCATTCCGATGTAAATATAGACCACTGATCTCTATTGCCTGTATAGCGTATATGCAGTAAGAGAAGTTCTAATTTGTACTCCGACATAACCATAGCTGTTATTGAGATCTGTTAACTAAACAATAATCATTCTGTATCTTGAAACGTATAGGTCTAACCAGAGACAAGAGAAGCTGTGACTGGAGATGATGATAGCCGAAAATAATAATGAGTAATAAAAGTATATGGTAATAACTTGTAAAAAACTCAATTAGTGCGGTAATAATAGAAGTGGTGACGACGAATGAGAAAAATGAATTGAGTGGAAAGTTCTATATTTTGAAAGTTTAAAATAATAAAGTATGTACTCGAATAACTTTATAACGTTACATTTCATGTCCAATGATTTATTATATTTTTAATACGTGTTGGGGGTGGACCGTCATAATGCGTACATACCCCATGATAAAAAGTTCATAACAATTCTTTCTTTATTACCTTCATGAAAAACAATCATTACTTTGTAAAGTTTTCAAATTAATAAAAAGTCTGACAATTAACTACACAGACAAATATACTTCTAATTATCGATCTTGTAGATTACAACGTCATCTGGAATTACAAACATTTTCTAATTCTACCAAAATTCAATTCTTGATGTTTGTTTATTTTTGTTTTCGTTTCTAAAGATCAGTCTGATCTACAGACAGGCCGACATATCACGTGATATATTTAATTAGCTGTACGAATGTAACAATCGCAGTCACTCTTCAGACATGCAAACGAAATCCAATGCAAGTGATTTCATTGGAAGCGGCACGCGAACCAATAAGAGATCGTGTGCAGACATAATCACGTGTACTTTGTCAACAGAAACACTTCAGATGGATAGGCTGTTATTTTACTAGAAGATTGATATCTAATGCATAATGTGTATTCTGTGGATGTATATTCAGGTGGCGTTTAAGGCCCATTCACAATGAAACACTAACATTAACGCGAGAAATGTATATCCTATAATAGTCCTTTGTCTATTTACAACCGCCACTAACCATAATGCTAAGATGAACGCGAAAATGAAAGCTTGCAAGCTCCAAGCTTTCAGGTTGACGTTACTGTATAGAACATAAGAATCAGTCAATAGAAACTTCCAATTTCTGAAAAAAAGAGATAAGTGGCGGGTAAACTGAATAAACCTGTACTGGTCGCCATATTTAGTTTGACAGCCATCAATTCTGATTGGCTATTATTTTTGTGGACTGTTTGGATTTCATGTTCACGTCATACGTTAGGCGCCGTGTTGCATTGTGAATGGGCCTTTATAGATCGCATTTAGCAGGGTACTTGATGATATGCATGTCAGTTTCACACGTTCAGTGCTCCAGGGGCGGACTGACTCGGTTAGTAGGGCCCCATCATATTTAGCTTATTCTGCAGTGGGCCCAAACTCGAGCTATTGGGTGATGAGACAGCACATATTGAGTAGGATACTTTTTTCTATCAACATCGAAATTTGATACAGAATCATTGTTCTCCAATTAAAGCTATGGATGAAAGTAGGATCGATTTTTATATTCATAATTAATACGTAATACAATCAAATTATTTAATTTTGCAGACAGAAGCGTATTGAACGAGGCCCTCAATGACGTTCATTTCTACATCCTCAATTCACAGGTAGGCGGCATTACGATAGTATTTATAGGATGAGATTTATTTGCAAGTTTTACATGATTTGAAATTTTGTTTGACCAATTATTAAATTAGATTTATCATAAATAATAACAATGTTAGATAATAATAATAATGAGTATTTTATTCAGTATACAGAGTTGAAGAATATGTCAATAGATGTATAGTTAATTTAATATAATATGATAATATATACTTAAGTATCTTATGTACAGAAAATATAAATAATTATACTGATTGAAATGGTAAATGTTAATATAATGGTCCAGTGTTAAGTGTGTTGAAAACAATTTGTTGGCATGATAACTTTCTTGACTTTTGTTTCCCAATTTAATGGTGCTTGCGAATTAATTGAATAATAAATTATACAGGTGATGCTAATATTTGAAAGCTTGCAAAATATCGAAATTGAATATTCGTCACTTATTTGACAAGAAGCTCTTAGCGTAATTGAATAATTGGCTGAGCGAAGCGAAGACTCAATTTTATCGTACTCGAAAAAACGAACCTCGTTTCGCTTTTCACATGTCACACAAAAGTACAAATGCATGCGGTCCCCTAGTATTAGTAAAGTAGTAGTAGTAGTAGTAGTAGTAGTAGTAGTAGTAGTAGTTGAATTATCTATTGTTCCCAGTGTGCTCCCCACGAGAGAGTAACCATACTGCTATTCTACGACCTCTACAAGCGACGTTTCCTCCCTCGGGACAACCGGGTCGAAGAACTCAGGAGAGAGCTGTTCCTGAACGCAGGCATCCCTCCTGTCGACGAGGTCCTGTGGAGTTGTCGCGTGCGCCTGGCCGCCGCCTTAGCCAGGATCAGGATCAGGAACAACGCGCTACACCTGTCGAAACTCCTCCCGAAACACCTGAAGGACGATCGGGTGGTTTCAGTCGAGGACGCGTTTGCTACTGGATGGGTTAACAGTTTCAAATCGAAGTTAGTTGAAAGAGATATTAAATTTGATTGTTTACACGAGTACTGAGAACCGGAATGCTCGTAAATCGGCTTCATAATTTAGAGAGATCGAGTTTATTGGATGAGCGAAGCGAATACTCAATTTTACCGTATACCTTACTAAGAAAAAAATGGAAGTGCGTTTTTTTCAAATTTCATGATAATTTATATCTGTGAAATTACCCTGGTGGTAACTTTTCACCCTATGGAGACTGAGGACGCCATAATCTTTCACTGATATGAAGTTGTATAATTTATAGGCCTATTTGAAGTCGAATAATTCACATTTATTTGATTCTTATTTGTTTCAGAGAGAATATTATCGATGTGATCGAGAATGCTGGCTTGAAGGCTGTGAGAAAAGGCCAGGAGCACATGGAAGCTTACAACTATCAGTTCGATCCCGTGTGCCCCAAGTTCATCCTCTGTCACCCCGAGCAACGGACGAGTCTACTGCAATCAGAGTTGGTCAAGAACCAGAGCATCGTGTTGCAGGTAGGAAACGAACCGATTTGCGGGTATACCTTCCGTAAGGTGACGTCTAAACACATCTCATTCTAAGCTCATCTCATGTTAAACTCATCTCATTCTAAGCTCATCTCATTCTAAACTCACATCATTTTAAATTCATATCAGTCTAAACTCATCTCATTCTAAATTCATCTCATAATAAACTCATCTCGTTCTCATCTCATCTCATTCTAAACACATCCATCTCATTCTAAACGCATCTAAAATGAACAATTCGATCATTTGTTTTGAGAAAAGGAATCATTTGCGATCTTCTCATCTTCTCCTCATCGTCTCCAACTTCGATTCTTTGTTTGTTTGAAGTACGTTCACATATCTCCATTTTCTTCCAAATCTTCTTTCTGAAAATGTAGGCCTGGCCTACGAAGGTATACCTGACATAAAATGTACGTGGATGCGTATGTCTGTCATTTCTAGTGCGTATTAAATCAGTAAATTTGGATGAGGAAGTATGTTCATGTGTCTTACAAGCAGTGGTTAATTTGTAGAGAAAAAGGTGAGTAAGCCCTCCTAAAAAATTGTCTATCTTATTTTAGCGCGCCTACGCCGTACTTGAAACGCCCGTTTACAATGGGGTGTCCGGGGGGAGGGCCCACCCCAAAGAATTAATTAAGGGTTAGATTTGGAGCATTTTCCACGTTTTGGAAAACTTATAATGAAGCCACTCTTGTGTGTGAGGACCGAAAATTTGTATGTTTTGAAAATATTTTAATTTTTCTTTCCTAAAGATGGATCTTACATTACACCAGAACTAGAAATAGGTGAGTAAGCCCGGCTTACTCCCTAAAAAAAGTGGATAAGTTGGGGTTACGTGGGCTTAGCCACAAATTAACTACTGCTTACAAGTGCATTACCGAACCATCTGATTGCAGGACCGTGCCTTTTGTCTCGGCCCGGCCGTGCTGAGTCGCATCCTGCTCGACTACGAATTGACCGGCTACATCGTACAGACTCATATCACCACGCCGCGATCTGTCGCTTATCTCGCCAACGTACTCGCAGACAACGACAAGATAGACAAGCTACTGGCATTCGGAGCAGCAGACAGGTATGTGACTAGGTTCTTTGTATATATTTCATGTGGGAGTATATACAACTTGAACTGTTTCTGAAAATGTGTGATTCCGGATAGACACATCCACATCCAGAATTCTCTCATTATCTGAAGACTCTATTCCGTAAATATCTCATTCCGAAAATAGCCGATTCCCAAAATATCTCATTCTTATAATACTCGATACCAGATCAATTCAAAATGGTACTTTACGTTGTATATGGCCAAATTGAACTCATTCCAAAGTGAATACGAAGTCATTTCATTTCATTAGAATTTTCAATTTTCAACCTATTGAAAGGGCACTCCTATGGTGTATTTGAGCCAAGACATAATACCTACAAACAAACAGTTTTTCTAACGCGTTGCCGACACGCGAGCCCACATACCTTGAAGCCTGGTGGAGGTGCCAGGTTACGACGGCGAGATTTCCTACACGATGTGCAATCACCAAATTATAGAATGACGTGTTAAAACTATGATGGGTTAAGTTAGTTGATTACGTTGAGCTAGGCTTAGCTTAGTTTTTTTGGTTCAATGAATTTTCAGCATCGTACAGCTTGGCTTTTTCTCTAACTGTAACATCTCTTTGCTGGAACAATTCTCATTGCTGAGTCAACTGCATGACGTATTCCATTCTGCCTTCGTTCAACTTTAATAGATCATTCACAATCTCATTCAAAATCATTCTCATTCAAAATCCAAACTGTCTACTCACAAAGCACACCAACACTAACATAGAATACGAAAATATCGGCCAATCAGAATTCAATGTTAGTGCCATTGTCATTGCACCCTCAACCGTCAAACTAAATCTGGCGACCAGTCCAGGTAACATGAAAGCTTGGAACTTGCACGCTTTCAAGTACGCATCCATCTTGGCGTGATGGTGGTTGTGAATAGACCAAGGTCTAAGGATATCCCATAAGGTTAACATTTCTCGCATTAGTATTAGTGCTACGCTAATTGTGAGTGGGCCTTTATAGTTGCCTGTTGTACACAAAAGACGAGAAAAAACAACATTTCTACCGAATGTTCTCCATATAGGAGAGAAGAATACGAGTGTTATCTGAAGCACCTCGGTGTGACGAACGCGCGTATTTTCTCCGAGCGCTTCGTCGACATCCCTTCCGACTCACACCTCCTCGAGGGCGTGGTCGGCGTGCTAGCCACGCCGCCAAACACATTCTCCGGGGTCAATGACCCTGTCGATCTGGTATGCAGCCGGGGTGGGGACATGACCATGCTGGAGGTACTGACAGACGTGGCCGGGAACACTGGATGTGCGGATCGGGTTGGGGAGATGCTGGAGGAACAGAGACAAACCCTGAGGCATTCGATGTCGAAACCACAGGTGAGTAAACACTGGAGGGATGAATCTCGTGTGAAATTGGTCCCTTTTTGTTTTAACTCATGTCACGCTTATTTATAGAGAATGACCAACTGTACCAAAAACCAACTGTCCTAAGTTCAGGTAAGGTCAGTTGGTTTGAGTATAGTTGGGTTAGCTGTACTCAAACCAAGTGACCCGAACTTCTACTTCTTGGGCATCTGTACAGAAATTGAAGTTTGAGGTTTGGCACCATACCCTTCAAAAAGTTCTTTTGACACACACCTTCAATAGACCTTATAATCATTCAGTAACAATAATAGTTTATATTATATAGTCAGTGTATCTCAGTATGTATTACCCGTTTTACTGTTTTTTGGTCGCGTGGTTTTATGTGTATGACGACGTATTACAATAAACTTTTTATTGGTAATTTTTTGGTCACAGGGTATGTAGTTTGCAGGGACATTTTCACTTTTCGGAGAGTCGTTTGATGGGTTATCGGATAGCAATCGAGCACTAAAAAGTCTTCTCACAGAGAGTATTCTTTTTCTACTCTGTGTTTACTGGGATACGAGAAAGACTGGCTACCAAGCTAATGAATGTAGCGTTTTCCCAGTTATATAAACATTAAACACTAATAATTCCACTTGACTTCAGACGCAAGTCGTTGTCTACGTGACCCACTCGGTCCTCCCTGACGAGAACGGCGAGATGGTCCGACTGCTGGTCAAAGAGATGAACAGCATTGCTCACGACCGACACGCCGAGGAGCAAGGTGTTCGACTTCAACAGTCGCAGCATAGCAGGCTGGACGCGGAGGCGGCGTCGAAAGCGGGACCAGACGCAGTGGCGCCACCGCCGCCACCAGAGAGGAAGATGCAGCACCGCGCCACGTCGTCGAATATCAATGTCAAGGTATGATGACACGTGAAATGATCGAGATACCAATCGTTTGAATGACCTTTTGATCGAAATATCGTCTGATCGAAAGGCGGCTTGATCGAAAGACGGTTTGATAGAAAATGTGTTTGATCTTAAGTTCGCTTGATCATAAGTTCATTGGAGGCTTCACAGAATGAGTAGAAAAACTTTCTTTGCTTGCAATGTTGAATTTAGTTTTTTCAACTTGATCGACTATTTCTAGTGAAAAAAAGTGATAATTGTAATTCGTAGTCGACGTTATCGAATATGTCTAGTAGAATTTCACATCTTACATCAGTATCTAGGGATAACGATTTCTGTAAAC
Source organism: Brachyptera putata (assembly GCA_907164805.1). Lineage (NCBI taxonomy): Eukaryota > Metazoa > Arthropoda > Insecta > Plecoptera > Taeniopterygidae > Brachyptera > Brachyptera putata. The sequence continues at coordinate 15,698,226 of OU015468.1, read as the reverse complement.
GATGTAGTATTAAAACTAATTGCATTATTTGATATTTTCTGTCCTTTTCAGATTCCGTTATGTGATTTATTCGAGGTTGGGGAAATACCTAATATTTGTTTGAATTCCGATTCCAAAATGGAGGATGAAGGGTGCTTCCTTTCTCTTCTTCAACGCAAGGTGTGTATCCGTGTCTACTTTAGATCGTCATTTCAGTTATGGACGGAGAGCCAGTGTCGAAAAGGATTACCTCATAAGTTAGGCCAATTTATGTCCTGATTATTGGAATGCGGAACATTGAGTATAGATGCAATGTGCGCGTCTTATACGAATTGCCTAGGGGCAACTGGTTCACACAGAAAGTAAAAAAGGGCCAAAAATGTCCCAGGTTTACGTCATAGCGTAAATGGATAGAAAGACGCCATTTTGTAGGAAAAACATCCCAGATTACGAATATAGACCCTAAGTGGGGACGCTGAAGAGCTAATACCGGAATAAATATACTCGGTAGTGTGACATGGGCTTCGGGTTACTTTTCAATGGAATGTGGTTCAGGTAAGGTTGCACACCCAAAGCCATGTCACACAACGGAATAAACCCTATGCTTTGTTCCGGTGTTCGCTCTCTAGGTGCCTCGTCAAAGTTGACGTTTTGGGTACTTATCGTGCTGGAGTTGTTTTAGAAGGAAGTTTTCAGTCTACATACTCGCTATTTACTGTCAATGTATTCACCACCAGTGTAAATAAATATTATAGGCCTATAGTTTTCTCAAGTACCGTCAGTGTCAACCTAACCTGGCACCCCCATTACTACATCCCACAATATAATGAAGTATACCATTCATCATTAGAATCTATCACACCACCAGGAAAACTGTATTCAACCGTTCTAAGTGTAGCTGTATCTGTTTCTAAGTGTGTAAGTGAAACTATTCATTCAACCATCCATCTTCCAGGAGATCGTCCGCCTGGACTCCATGTACATGATCAACATCGCCGAATCCCGCGGTCTGTTCGGCGACCAAGGAGGCACACCGCCGAAGAAATCACGTTCCCACAAGAAGCGGGCGGAAATGGCCGCCGCCCGTTCCAGCTCTCGGCCTACCACTGGCAAGAAACCGCGCGGGAAAAAGCTCGAATTGGATCGCATCACAGCACCGACCGTCGCCTCTCTCCTTCGCCAAGTCCGAGGCAAGAGTTGTAGTGTTGCTGACGACTCTTGTTCTGGTACTGTGAACAGTTGTCAACGTCACCAACACCATAATCAGGAGTATGAGGGACAAAAGGTGTCGGAACTGCGTCGGCTTGTCGCTAGGAAATGGTGGGGGGAAACGTTACAACATATTACTCTATACCGGTCGGTTCTTGGTGTTGATACATGTTTGAATAGTGTCTTTAATGATGTGAGGACAAAGCCAATTATCGTACCACCCTTGAAATTGACGAGAACAATTATGAATAGTTGGCATTCGCGAGTTCCGTTTCCGGTACACGTGAATATGATTCAGTTTGTTGAAAGACAGAATACTCATTTCACAGTGTGATCCTAGAATTAATTCGTCAGGAAATCGAAATGTTTGCTCAAATACATTTAAAAGACACTTTACACGATCAATTAATTCCTGAAATTAATTTCTGGAATTAATTGCAGAAAAGTTGAATACCCACGTTCCCTATGTTGCCTACACACGAGAACGGAAATCTTTCAATTGCATGCCAGAATTTCACGAAGTTAAAATACGTTCAACTTTACTGCAATCTTTCACCTAGCTGACATGTCGCCCACAGCTAGGTATCGCTACTAAAATGAGAATTTCGCAACAGAAATTGCAAACGCCTTCACGCCACTGAAATTCTTCTGTGCAATTGTTGAAATTTCATGCAACGAAAATTGATCGCGTAAAGAGTGTTTATGTAAAGTCATATAAAAGTTGGCTACAGGAATTTTATATTGCGTATGTTGGTGTAATTATTTTTGTGCAAGAATTAGCGCACAAATATAAAATGTAGACCATAAAGTATAGCTTACTATATAGTGTTATTTTAATATTTAGAAATCATAGTGTTACTGAGCTGTTATAGCTGTGCAATATGCTCTTTGTGGCATTACCTCGGTGCTTGTTGCTACTGGATTTTCTACTATAGAAGAAAAGGTGACAGAAACAATCAAATGATCCATCGTGATTGGCTTACACCCAACTGGACGACCTTGTAGATTAGATTAGATTTCTCTATTGACCACAGGATTGACATTTACAAAAAAAAAATGAAAATATACGGCAAGTCAAAATACAGTGACGATATAAACAGACAACTTGGCTTATGATAAAGCATAGAATCATATACTTGGATATAGTGAGTGTGTAATTCGATCTGTAAAACATGTGTAACTGAAACGTTAATACCTGCATTACGGAACTAAAGTCACATTTCCACAAAGGTCTTGCTAGACTCGATTTTATAAAAAAGAAGCCTCACTTCCACCCTTCTCATGGGCATGATTTAGTAGGTTGTGTTTGTTTGTCCTGCACTTTCTGCACTGGTTCTTCAGTTCATGCACTTTTGTGTTTGTGAATGTGGTGCCGTACTTTCGTGTTATGTCACCACATGCGGACGTCTAAATCTAAAACCTACTTCCGGCCCAACGAATAACCAATTCGATTTTAATTAAACAGAATTTAAATGAAATTTTGGATACCACACATACTGAAAGTGGCAAACTTCGACTGCAAATACCATGTGTTTGCATCAAATTGAAACTATCACATATATTTCTTGTTCATAAAATATTTAAAAAAATGTTTCTTGATTATTTTGTCGGTTTGATTACCTTAACAGGAACCGTCAAACTCAGTTCAAATTAGACAACCTGATTATTCCCACACAAGCACGAAAAGCATTGTTGGTGAATCTGGAGTGACTGCATTGTTGAATGACGCGTTGAAAAATTCGAGCAAAGAAACACTTACCGAAAGTCACCAAGATGTCGTCGACGATAGAAACAAACGTACTCATAGATGTTCAGAAAACAATTCGGAAAAAGACAGTAGTAAAATTATCGGTGGAAATCGTGTTTTGTCTGCCGAGGGGCAGGCTGCCTTGATTCGAAGATTAACGCAGCCGACCAGAGCGTCGATGATGCGTAATATGGGCCGCACAATCCGCGGTTTCGATGAGACGCAGTACTCGCACAGTACGAAGACCTACGTGATGGATTATCGACACAATTGCCACCGGACAGGTGAGGCATGAAATTATATTATATATATATTATTAATTATTTTATTTTATAGTATTATCTGTTTCAAAAATGGTATTTTATAGCATTATTCAAGCTTAAAATTAGCATTAATTTAGCATCAAAAAGTCTTTGGAGAAACGAAAAGGTCTAGATATAGGAAGGGTACACGGGAATAACGATACAAGTCACATTTTGTAAAAAAAATGAGTTAGATACGCCATCTAACAGTGTTTTTCACAAGCTTTCTGAATATGCATCGAGATTTTAGATAACAATGATACAAGTCCACGAAAAATGGTGTTGAAATACCGACCTCTATAGAAAAAACCATGGTTTTGAACTTAGAATTGTATTTATCTCAGAACTCACAATGTGTGACTTGTACCATTATTTCCCTGTACCCTTCACCCGAATGATGCTCGCATATATTGGAAGCTATTTATCGCTCTTATAGCTAATGTAAAACTGTCATGCCCCTTTGGACAGGTCATCGCTTGTGTTCGCATATTGACGAAGCCGACGAGTCTGCACACCCCAATACACCCTCCAGTCAGCTAGCGTCGTCTTTATCCGACGACTTCAAACTCATATTCGAAGAAGATGAACTGTTTCTGTTGACTGATTTATCGTGATTCATGCAATACCATATAAACTTATTATATCAGTGTTTGAGAAAATGAAATTAGTGGAGTGTTAGGTATTTTAAACACGGAAATTTTAATGAATAAAAACCGCGGAGCGCCAGTCAATGTGTCACATTCATTCTCTAATATTTGGATAACGGCCGAGAACTCGAAACAGTATGCATGTTGTTCTATAATATTTTTCAAATTGAAAGCCATGTACCGGTACATTTTTTATAAAGTGAGCCCATAAAACGATTTTTCAAATAATGCTTCTTTCAATTGAGGAGCTAAAAATGCTTCATATAGTAAGTTGAATTATCAATCAGGTACATTTAGATGAGCGTAGCGAAAACTTCCATTTCACATACCAGATTTTTTTTGCGCATCCAGGTCAAGAAAATACAATCAACTCGAAACTTTTTCTGCACGTTGGTGTCATACCAGAAGGGGTTGAGATTGTTTTTCAGAAAAATCGTTCCGCCGGTTTCCCAGGAAAACGTTCTAAAAATCCCCATGAGATTATCCAAGGGGAATAATTGAAAAACAACATTTCTTTAAAAGTTATAAACTTTCACTAAATAAAAAACAATTAACATACACATCACATTTTCAGTAATTTTTACAATAATCGGATAAGAAGTAATGAAAAAACGCATTAATAGCATACATTTCTCTGAACATTAGGCTCAAAAGACCAACAGGTTGCATTAATCAGTTGCACTTATTCATCAATCACCGACACCAATAGATCTTGGTCTTGAATCATGGCACAGGGCGTCGTTGAACCCGATATTTAAAAGGGGAATTAAAGGAATAATGAGACAACAAGCAAGTTGACGCACTTATAGCAACAAATAGCAGGTATTTAAACTTTTGAGGTAATACAATGTCTGTAGATGTGGAGTAAACAGACAATATATTTCGTTCGAGATTTTCATACTTCCTAGCTTCATCTCACAACGCGTACTGCGTTTTCTTCGTATATACAAAATTTAGTATGGTTGCCTTATGAATCGTTCCCATATATCATGTAGGCCTATCGGCATGATTCCCAAAGTAGGCACATTTATGGTAGGTCGCCTGTTCGCATAAGATATATGCCAACATTTACAGGGAAAATTAAGGAAAAAAGACTGTTGAAGGTCAAACTTTTTATAAGTCAACGCACTATACAAGATGTTTTTGTTTGTTTCAGTTTTTTATAACTTAAACTCGAATCATATTAGAATGTGGTTCCATTAGTATTTCAAGAGGGCGCTTCGCACGTGTGGATCTAAAATTGACGAGTTATTTTAGACCATCTATTTTTAGGTGCTTGTATCATTTGGCTGGAACATTAAGAAAAATACCTAGATTGTAAACATATTTTGCTTCATTCACAAATTAGATGTCTAGCGTTCAACAGTCGTTTGTTGTTTATGATTTACTAATGTATGAAATGTTTTTGAAGTGAATAATAATCGTCTACTGCATTTTACGTTACTGTAATTACATTCTATGCTGTAATCAAGTTCATGATCTACAAAATATTATTGTTTGCTTTAGCGATTTTTTCCGACGATTTCATTTCACAACACAATCATATATGTGTACGTAGACAATGGATAATGATAACAATATATTCATTGAAGAGACAAGAGAAGGTCAGCAGCACCGAAAGGAAAACCAAAATATTGGCGCAACTGAACTGAACGATCCTACGTACGAAGGCGGTGAATACACACGTTGCAATTCAAACTCGAATTTGAAAACTAGTACAAAAAAGTTGGGTGTCACAATGAGTGCTGCATGTCATTGTTTAATAACTGCATTCACATTGTACATAACATACCTATCATTTCAAAACCACGTGTTATTTTCGTGGCATCCAACATGTATGACGATAGGGGTAAGTAGGCCTAATTTTAAATAATGATCGTAAGTTATTCACATTTAAACCAAGTTAGTGGGCGTACCCTGAATCATTGAATTTATAACTTACAAAATCAATGTCTGAATCATTGTCTGAATCCTCCAGTTTTATTGAAAATAGTAGATTGCCGAGGCGAGGTTATTTTATCGTTTACTCACAAGTGGAGAAATTAAATATGTTCATAATGATATATATTTGCATATTTTATTCCTTAAAATCAACTTGCCCGTTATTACTTATCGAATCCAAAATAAATTGAGATACGGCTATTCAGCTATTATAATTTAGCTACGTTAACTGTCTAAGGCTAGGCCAGCCTTTGCCATTGAGTATGTAGCCTACAAACTCAATTTGCCTTCTGAGTAGGCCTACCTTTCATGCTGTAAACATAAGTCATAACCTCACTTTAGTAATTGATTTTGTCACATTGACTTACAGAATCAATGCTCAAGTAAACGTTTGCGACAGGTGTACTTTGTCGAGCTGAATCTGTGATAGGCCTTTACGTCAGTTGGTTTCAATTTTGTTTCATAATATCCAGATTATAAAAGACTTGCACAGTTTTTAAATTTCAAACTGAGATGAGTGGTTGAGTGGCTTGCACACTGAGCCTTCATTCAGGAGACCGGGGTTCGATTCCCGCCATGGGCCACCATTCTGACGGGTTTTCGTGGTTTTCCTCTGTCGATCAGGCCAATACTGGCAATGGTTCCTTAACAACAGGCCACGAACAGCTTCTTCTCTATCCAAAAACACCTAATAAAATAACCTTTCATCTCATCACCCCATCATCTCATAGATCATTCACTGACTCCAATAGGTCTTAGTCATCAGTATACTACGGTAATTGATTTTGTAAGTCGATAGTGCCTCATACATTTATCACAATATAAAAAAATAAAATTACCGTAACAAAATATTTTTAATCGAATATCTCCCCAAAAGGCTACCCAGTATCCTCCGATCTCGGTTAAGTATTCAATTTTGGTATTTTAATGTCGTTGTTAATATAGGTCTACTGATAATTCAATTACAGGTAACCTACTCAATATATTGTAAAAAGTAAAATATTCAGTACCGGTATCCAATCTTTTGGTCATGTAGAGGAAATTTGCAGTTTTCACTGTGGAAATTACACCCTTTAGAAAGACTTTTGGCCAAAGGTTATGAGTGAGGTTTATTTTTTTTAGCAACCAGTTGAAAGTGTTTTAATGCACTTCTACCAAAAATGTCTTTATGGATATCTTTATGGGTAGGCCTACCTTTATGCCACCGGTACATATCTATACTTCGTTATAGGCCTATACTAGAGATAATGTTTATTACATCAGGCCTATTTTCTTTATTGCAGGCTTTCTTCCTAATGGCAGAAGCAATCATGGCAATGTCTCCGAATAATTTCTTAGCTAGCAAACTTCAACGGCATGGACGCATCCGATTGCATTTCGTCGTTCAAGCGTGCGCGGCAGCATTCATGTTTGCAGGGTTTTTAGTAATATTCGTAAATAAAAACCTACATAATAAAAATCATTTTCAATCTTGGCATGCTATAACTGGACTGCTTACTGTGGTTCTAGTCGCAGTAACTGCTAGCGGAGGTATATCTGCTCTTTACGCACTTAGACTCAAAAAGTGGCTTAAACCATCCCTTATTAAATTTATACACAACTTAGTAGGTATTTTAACCTTTGTTTTAGGTGTTATTACTTTAATATTGGGTTTGTTCTCGAATTGGTTTTATAAAAATGGTAGCTATTCTGCGCAAGTGATTTGTACAATTGTTATTGGTATGGCAGCTATATTTGCTTTGGAAAGTTCGATCAAATCAGGGTATTCACGTTTCAAAAGTTTATTCTACCCTGTTACCGCTGCTAAGAAATGAGTAATAACACCAGTTTACGGCCGCAACTACAAAGATAAAATGTTGCAGGCGTCTAGAATGGTCTCTAATATTATGATGGTAGCAAAATATCTAAAAAAATGTGTTGCTGTGTATCGGAAAATAGTTTGAGGTTACTTCTAAGGTCTATGAGAAGAGGGAAAGCTTGCGAGGTTTATAAATAGAAAATGCTCATAGTGGAGAGCCCGTTGATATAGCCTAGAACACAGATGATTATTGATTATACTTACACATTGGATTTTTACTAATTACTTGATGTTTTGACTATTTACCTTGGACACTGTAGGATAGAGGTAGTCTACAGTGACCTGTTCTACTTGCCTTGGTAACTTTAAACTAACCCTACCGGTACTCTACAGTGACCAAGGCAATGACCGAAACGTTGAGTAATTTGTAAAAATCTTGTGTGTTTGTATAATCATTTATGTTCTATCAACGGGCTCTCCACTACGAGTATTTCCACATATAAATGTTGTTAAGCTGCTGTTCTTTCTTTCCTTTCGATCTAGTTCTCATCAAGAATGTTTTGATTCAAGTCATACTGTGCTGCAACTTTCTTTAAAACTGTATTGTTTCTTGCTTTTGGTAGTTTTTCAAAGAGGTTTCCAGCATGTTTTCATTGATAAGTTCTATCATCAACGCTAAGTTCCTATGTACGTAGTACGTATAATACACTATTATTTCTGATTTGTGCAAGTTTCAGTTTATGTTATTATGATATGAAGCTTTCAAGTTTCAACACACTGTTCATATTGTTAGTTTGTGCTGACTGTAGTGCTGCTTCATCTGTGCCTGCTGCTTGCCCTTTTCTTTTATATGACTGATGAATTAATATAATCTTACCAGGCCTACTGTACTAGACATTTTAATTTTTATTGTATATTTTAACGATGAATTTTTTATATTTTAAAATACACATACCTATGTGGGGGATGCCTATATAATTATGGTGTATATACTCAAATCTAAGTCTACTCGAGTTGTATTAAATTATGTTGATACTCCGTTGATATTTACGGCTGGATACTACCATAGGCGTGCGCAGAACTTTTCAATAGGAACGACCCATTTCGAAAAGTTGAAAATGCATTTTCTATAGCGAAGCTATCTATATTGAAATACATGGGGTACCGGTAACAATAGTTGTCATTCCATCTGTTATCCCAATATGCTCATTTTTTTAGTGGAAACAAAAATAAATGTGAGCTGAAACCATAATTAATTTAATTTTTTAAATCATTAAAATTAATCATTAATTCATTAAAATAATTATATACTAACAATTAAATAGTCAATGAAGAAGATAATTATTGCTCTGCATAATGTTCATGGCAACACACCCAACGGAATTGAAGCCTGTAACATACACGTAGCACCCAATAATAGGAAATGCTCCCATTTTGACCCACAGGAAATTTTTTTAAATATAAAGGAATTAGAAGTGTTTGTAATTTTTTTGGAGTTTTTGAAAATTACGTTGGTACAAGAAATGTTGTTACGTCATATGTTGTTGTTACGTCAATTGCTAGTGATAATTTACTTTAGTGTAAAATATTCAGTGTAGGCCTACCCTTCCATGAGGAACTTTAGGTACGGCCTGGGCCGACTCTGTGAATACTGTGCGCACGACTGTGGAAACTACGGTACCGGTATTTATGTTGAATAGGGTGACTAATAGGTTGACTGGTTGAATACCAGTCTTGACTTCATTACCTACACGGATTATACCTTAATTTACCTTCATTTATGTGCTGGTTGTGGTTTTGATATGTAATTCAAGGAATGCTTCAGTGTTTTACCATTCTCACTTTTCTACATCCCCCTTGTACTGCTTTCTAGCTCATCTTTCTCAACACTTTCGACATAATTCAACTTCCCCTGTGCAGTAATAATTTGTTGATATTATAAAATATTATAGTGTGTCAGTATATTTGTTCTCTTAAGCTGGCCTTCCATGAACGCGGTATTTTTTTTAGTCGCCATGTTGAAAAACGACCAGTCATTGACGAGAGCGCCGCATGGCTGCATGGTATCCGTGATAAAAAAACGCTTAGCGAATTTGCTAAGCGAATACCGCGTTCATGGAAGGCCAGCTTTATACTGTACTTATATTGTCAAGTGCATAATTTATTCACAGGATTTATATTTTACCCATTTCATATTGTGAGTTACTTGAATATCAATCAAATTTGAGCAATTATTCACACTTGTAGAGGAAAACTCGTACACTGTATTATTTAGTGCTAATCAATTTTAAGCTAGCGCACGGAAGTCGATTTAGCAAAATACCAGTTTTTTAATGACAAATTTTGAACGGTATTAGATATCAAATATCCAACATGGGAGCAACACAGATATTTTAAATACCTTGAAGATAGTATAAGTAAAAACCATTCAACTTAGCCTATATCGCACAATTGTCAAACGCATACCTAAATTAACACATTTTTAGCTGTAGACCTATGAAAATGGTAGAATCCAATGTTAATTATTGTAGGCCTATTTCACATCATTTTGAAGGTATTAAATAGATATGTGTTTCTACCGTATTAGAATTTTTATATATTATACAGTCTTTACCGTTGAAAAGCTATCACCAAAACATTGAAAGGCCTATATACTGTATCGCTATATCGACTCAGATGCACTTGTTATGAAGAAATAATCTGTCATACTCAATCATGTTTATAAAATATACCGTAGATAACGAGCTTGTGGAAGAAACTTTTCGCTAGGGCCTACAATATAGTTTTGTAATGCATTTCAAGAAACACTTCTGTCTGGTTGACCTAATACTATCCATAATATTTTGTATATTATTATTTTGTTAATAAAACATTGTATTCAGCCTAAAGTGTTTGCTTAACCCAATTATGTCCCCGAGTCATCGTGGACTAAGATATTGATGAAATGCCATAGTTTTGTTCAACGTTTTAATCAGTAATCGTTGGAGACTTCTAAAAATAGCAATTGTATAAAAGCGATGTAAAATTGAAGTGCTGCAATACATATTTGTATAATATTTCTTCATGTTTCAATATATTTGATGTTGTTTGATCATGCTTTTCAAAAGGCAACAGAGTGCTGTATATGTATGATTCCACTGTATTTCAACAAACATATTGGCGATATCCTAGCTACGCTGTATTTGGAATAAAAGCATTATTTATGCTATTTTTCCCAAAATTATATCAATTGAGATGTAAAAGGGTGAAAGTAGTTTGGGAATTTGGAAAACCAAAGTGCAGCTGAAAATGCAGTTGTAGAGGGTGCAGATAACCTTCTGAAAATATCAATTGACTGTTTCTCCAACAAACCTCTTGTACGTTATATAATGGTTTTAAAGATACCATACCGTACTGTTGTTACTCTACAGAACATTGTTGCGCTATTAAACACAATGTTTCAATATAATAGCGATGCATCAAAGTGCTACTTTTGAAATCTAATTATGGCCAACCCCCCAAACGGTTGCGAAATTCACCTTCGTCGGTTACTCTACAGAACATTGTTGCGCTATTAAACACGATGTTTCAATATAAAAGCGATGCATCAAAGTGCTACTTTTGAAATCTAATTATGGCCCTCCCCCCAAACGGTTGCAAAATTCACCTTCGTCGGTAGGCCTAGCCTATTATGTTGAGCTATTTTTTCTGAGCACTTGGTAGAATTTGTACGTCTATCACTAAATAAACTCCTAATTTTTCTTTACTTCAACCTAATCTGTCAAAATATATAGGCCAGTAATATATAAAGTATAATATATATATATACATATATATATATCTGTGGAAATGTTTATTTTAATTTGCATCAAACATGGCAACTATTGATTTCAAAATTGATTCAACATCAAATCACAATTGAATTTTTTGCTGTAGACCTAGTAGACTTGAATCCCATTTTTGTACTGCCAGTAGTCCCGCCTTGAAATTTGAACTCTATTTTTCCCCCTCCATCGGTCAGCTGTTTCTTGTTTACAGTAAATGGCGCCATTTCCCATTTCGTCCTTTGAAATCGTCCAGGCCGTGTTGCTATGTATGATAAATTGATAATGCATTATTTTTAGCGCAATATTAATCCGATAATCTATCTCAATTAAAACCAAGAACATGGATGAACGTGACTCAAGAACGAAGGTAGGCCTCGTAAATGGTCAACAGCCAAGTGAAGATGTAAACATAATGTCTAAGACTAGACCAACACTTAGGTTAGGTTTAGGTAAGGTTGGCTCAGGCCTACATGCCAAAGAAAGTGATGCACTTTCAAAATCATTAGAAATATCTCCAAGACTATGCAACAAAAAGGCATTGTTCAAGCCGTGGACAGAATCTACACAAAAATGTTATGATAACGACGACAGTGGGATCTTTCCTATACCATTGACACCAGTTAGGCCTGCACCTCTTCTAGGCAAACGTAAGAATGTTGTTTCCAAGCCTAGTCCAGAAGCAAACTCTTTAGCACTTATGGGTCTTATTAGTCAGCATGCCCTTGAGTTTGACATCACACCAATTAAATCCTCCGGCCGCAATACAGGTCTCGACCGAAATAGGTCTGCGGCTACAAATTCAAATATCCAACATGATTTACAGTTCATTACTGCAAGTCAAGCTATGAAAACTCGAGCCAATGTTTCTAGAAGTGCTTTAGGCACTCTAGCTAGTGAGAATAATTGCAATAGTCTTGAGATGCTATCTCATAATGAATCAATATTTGGAGCAGTTAATCTTGAAGAAGTTGAGAAAATATATTATAATAACAGTTCATGTGGGACTAATAACATTCTTGAAGAGAAAAATATTTGTGAACACCATAATTCTGGTACCACAAAGGCAAAGACCAACCAAGAAGATAATTCTGTAGGAAAGAAGAGAAAAAAAGAAGTAATATCCAATGAAGACGATAATGATGGTGCTATAACAAGTGAATCATGGCAACCAAGCTCAAGTTTTCTTACCGGTATTGATTGTTTGTGTACTAATACTCAAAGAATTCCACCAAGTGTCGTACCAATGGGTGAGAAAATAAGGAGAGCTCTAATAACCAATGCTGAAAGGCCGATAACTCCCAAACTGCAAAATCCACCAGTCGCTCGTGATAATATCTCTCCCATTTCAAACAGAACTTTGCTTGAATTAGGTCCTTTTTTTGGTTTGCCATCACAAGTAAAATCTCTTATACAACAATTTAAAGGGATTCGAGAACTTTACACGTGGCAAGAAGAATGTTTACATTTACCAGCAATCGCAGAAAGACGAAATTTGATTTATGCTTTACCTACTAGCGGTGGGAAAACCCTCGTTGCAGAAATACTGATCCTACGTGAATTGTTGTGTCACAAGAAGAATGTAATTTTCGTCTTGCCCTACGTTTCGATTGTCCAAGAAAAAGTACGAGCTCTTTCTGCTTTTGCGGTAGCGCTCAACTTCTTGGTTGAAGAGTATGCGGCTGGTAAAGGGCTCTATCCTCCTCGCCAACGACGCTGGAAGCAGTCTGTGTTTATATGCACTATCGAAAAAGCCCATGGATTGATCAACAGCCTCATCGAGCTGGACCGTATTTCTGAAATAGGTTTAGTAGTTGTGGATGAATTACATCTCGTTGGGGATATGAGTGGGCGTGGTGCTAATCTCGAAGGACTCCTCACCAAAATTCTCTTCTCACCAGCACAAGTCCAAATTGTCGGAATGAGTGCTACAATCGGTAATTTGAAAGAAATCGCAGACTTTTTGAACGCCGAAACATATACCCAAGACTTCAGACCTGTCGAGTTAACAGAATATGTCAAGCTTGAAAATTGCCTTTACAAAGTCAATCAAAATATTAAAGAAAATGAAGAATTGGTGACGTTAGTCAAGACGCTCGACTATGAATACAATGCACACATGCGGCGGGTCGACCCGGATATGTTGGCAGGTTTGGTGCTGGAAGTTATACCCGCACATTCTTGTCTCCTCTTCTGCGCATCAAAACAGAACTGTGAAAACGTAGCCATTCTCCTTTGCCGTTTACTTCCTAAAGACTTATTGCTTGACCATAAAAAAGCTGAAAAGATAGCCTTGTACAATGCTCTGCTGTCCCTGGGGAATGGCTCAGTGTGCCCGGTTCTTGCACAGACTTTGCCATACGGAATTGCTTATCACCATTCAGGGCTGACGGGCGATGAAAGAAGGCTACTAGAGGAGGCGTATCTTTCTTCGGTTGTATGTTGTATTTGCTGTACTTCGACTCTTGCCGCTGGCGTCAATCTACCTGCGAAACGTGTTATCATTCGTTCGCCGTACGTCGGGCGTACGTTCATCAACCTCAGTCGTTACAAGCAGATGGTAAGTGCAACCTTGGAATATAGCTATCGTTCGATGAGTAGGCTTACACGTCTGTTATTTAATTAACTAAGTTTGCTTATTCTATGAGGGGTACGAATCCCGTACGATTACGAAGTTCAAGAGAAGACTCGAGAGGTTCAATCACTATCTGCAGGAATCACCAATATGGTCAACAGCTAAGGTCTTAATCTAACCGCCATAAAACAGAACCTTTTAAGCTCAAGAGCTCTTCACTTGTTTTACAAGCCCCTTGATTTGTTTGATATATTTTTAATGTGTCCTAAATAATTTCTCATTGGTGTGTGAATTACAGACGTACTTGGCTTACAATATGTAATTATCCCTGGAAATATTGATCATTTTACTTTACGATAACTTGGGCCTACTACGTATTATTGTGTAGTTCTTCCTTAGAATTTGCCCATTTGTTGTTACTTGTTGTTATACCGTGTTCGAGTGACAACCGTATGGTCGGCAGTGCTTTAATAAAAAGTCATATAGGTATACATTTATATTATCAAATAATAGCACTCTCAGTTTTGAGCTCTGATCCACTTTTTCTAACTGTAGGTGGGCCGAGCCGGTCGAGCTGGTATGGGTGATTCGGGCGAGAGTATTCTCATGTGCACGAAGAATGACGTCGATAGAGTGAAGAACCTCCTGGAATCCAAGATGGACGAATCTCAAAGCGGACTTCACCTCGATGATTCACGCGGCATGCGAAATCTGGTACTCAGTGCAATCGGTAAAAACTCATCTGTATTTATTTCTATTCCTAATATTGAACTGGTTACATTTTTGTTTTTGTGTGCATGGGATTCGATTGAGCGAAATATCAGTTTTTCGGTGATAATTTTTGAACAGTGTCTAAGATAACAAAATTCTAATACGGGGAAACACTGATGATTTTAATACCTTTAAAATGGTATGAGTTATAAGACTACTACTTATATCGCCTAATTGTCAAACCTATAAAGCTGAAAATGCACATTTTTTAGCTGTAGGCCTCGCTTTTTTAGCTGTATATCAGACTTGGTTCGATCCCCGCCACCATCTATCTTTAAAGGGGCTTTTTGTGGTTTCCCTCTGTAGTCAGGTAATGCTAGGATGTTTCCTACAGTATATGCCACGACCCCTTCCTTCCCACTATCTTTTCATGAAACCTTCGTCTCATCATCCCACCATATCATTTATCATTCATCCGACGTCAGTAGATCTTGGTTATTATTACAGTGCGTTGTTAAACCAATATAAAAAAAATATATAGTTAATAGACTTCATGAGGTGTTATGTGCTCACTTCTTCAACAGGCCTTGGCATCGCTACCACTCGTACAGCTATACATGGTCTAATCAAATGTACGCTGCTTCACGTACAGGCAACCAAACTAGGACTCGATGCCGTGAAGGTTGCCGACGAAGCCGTCGAGTGTCTGTTCAAATTGGGAGCCGTGAGAACGAACGACAACGTTTGTGATGTCAGCATCTTGAATAACAACCTCTCCATTCAAATAGCTTCCGATACGGAATTGAACGAAGAGTTTACGTTGAACGTGGATAAAGAAGCTGAACAGAGAACAGATAAGAAGACGGTTGTCGTTCGGAAAGATTCTGAACTTACGATTAGTAAACTTGGCCGTGCAGCAATGAAAGGTAATAACCGTGGAATTTTAATATTTCTTTGCACATAAGCTACGTAAAACTTTGCATTATAGGTATCGTAACGATCTATAGTCTACAGCGTTCCAGAGGTGTCTAACCAGCTATGTATTAAAAGTGAAAAATGTGCTGTTATCGCCGTACAAATTCGGCCTACACTAGTTTATTCTATTGCAATACTTGTCTTACATTAGTTACAATTAGGTAGGCCTACTTCGTAATCTTTTCATGCATTCAAACAGAAGACCAAAAATACATATGCACGTACTTTTTGGCGGAAGAAACATGAATAAGCATGAGTTATGAGTCTGCCATAGATATTTAAGCACTAGTTGGGTATCCATATAGCTATAATCCAAGGTAAAACAGTGGGCCTAGTAAAGAGGTTAACAACTTGGTGTAGAAGTATGTTGCTTCAAGCAGGAATCGAGTAATTTCTACCCCTAGTAGACCCACATTAGTTCCCTGTGTAAAGCTCCCTCCTTCATCACTTTAGTGCGTAGTTTAAAACGTATACGTTTCTGTCCAGAACTTCATTATTTGTGAATCATAACCAGTAGCCTAGTTGAAATAAGAATATTGATAGAAGAGCGTGGCAGAGAATTCCATTTCACCTACCGGTACCATAAAAAATTGGGCCTCGTTATTATGTTGTTGTTTTTGTTATTTTTCTGGGGGGGGGAATTTTGTAATCGGTTTATAGGTCAGGCAAAGTAACCAATTGACTTGAAACTTTTTCTGAACATTGGTGTCATGCCAGAATAAGAAGGGATTGTTTTACAGCAAAATCGGTTTGATGTGTTTTTTGGGAAAAATTGGAAACTTTGGAAAATTCCCATAAGAGCAGCAGCACTGGATAGTGTGTTCATTTTCTTAAATACATTCTACGACGATTGAAGGAATTTGGATCTGACGTTCATAAGAAAATAAATCATTATATTGGAAAATTACTAATATTGAATAATGAAAATGAATAATAATGAAATAATAATGAAAATGAATAATAATGACTAATGACGTTGACATTTATCAATGACAAAAAGATGCGAGGCTATGAGTTATAGAAGGAAGTGATATGAATGAATAAATAGAGAAGGCTTAGGCCGTATAATAATTTCAAAATCAAGCTATGTACGGTATAACTTTCGGGTACATTCTAGATAAAAAATCGCACTAATCTTACATACACTACTTGTATGTTTTCCTAGTTTTATCAATGTTTCAATTATATTGTTTGTTCCCATGTTTCATGTAGGTAGTATCGAGCTGTCTCGAGCACGGCTACTGTATGAGGACTTGAGACAAGCTCAGTCATCGTTTGTTTGCCTCTCGTTCCTTCATCTGCTGTATCTCGTCACTCCGTATGACTTGGTCGGGCAGATAAATATCGTCAACGACATCTACTTCAGATCGGTTAGTATACTTCTCAACGGCGATTTATTGTCCCTTATTTGTGTGTACATATTTTATAAGATGTGGGGGGCTGGCCATTTACTTGATATTAACTTGCCCTCCTCCCCATGTTGAAATCAGAAAACCAGTGTACAGTACAGTGAAACCTCTATCCATTGTTTTTCATTTGGACCAGGAAAATAAAATCATCCATGCAGTAAAACGATCCATCCAGGAAAATTTAACATTGACTACATGGGAGTGGGGTGTAAAAATATGAATGATACATGCAGGAAAAGGATGGATCCGGGAACGATCCATCGAGGTTTCACTGTAACTAAAAACGGTAACAGCCCAAAACGAAATTTTTGCAGCATTTTTCAATGCCATTTGAGAAAATTTGAATTCTGAATGTGGGGACTTCAAGGTGGAAATGTAACTTGTATGTAACAGTAACACTCAATTTTTTTGCCATCAACTTTCACCTCAGCACTTACCGTTACTTACAAACAACACATTGCCTAAAACTTAATATAGGCCTAAATGTTCATTATGGATCGACAGTATTTTATAAGACACTTCTCTGAATATTGTGAAGCAGTTTCACTACAATATATTCAGACGGAATTCCACTGGCATTGTTTATATATTATTATGCTGACACTGAAATTGTTTCTCTGTGGGTAGGTTCCCTCCCAAGTCGATTGCTAATTCTGTTATTCCTTTGCCGTAGTTACAAGATCTTGACAAGAAAGATATGAAAACAGCACGTATCCTGGGGCTGAATGAAGCTGCGATGACCAGTCTGATGAAAGGAAAAGTGATAAAGGTAGATGGAGATATTATATTAATTTGATTTTCATGTGACAGTAGGTTCGATGTCATTAGATGAGCGTTAGCGAAGATTTCCACTCAACCCTTACGAAGCTTTGTCTGTTTTTTTTTTTTTTTGTAAGCACTGCACAGGTTGCAGGGTTTGACCGATCGACATGAAATTTTTTTTATACGCAAACTTATCCAACTTAGAACACTATAGTTTTTGGGTCAAATCGGTCGGACTATTTTTCTGAAACATCATCTCTAAGTTTCTAAAAACCCCATAAGATTGGGCTGGATGGAAAAATTGAAAAATAAAATCTCACCAATATAATTCAAATTTTCCACAAATGTAGGCTAAACACGGAATTTATACACTTAATTAAAAATTTGTATGCAATTCGGACCAGCCGTTTCGAAGAAAATAATGTTATGCATGTTTTTTATTCATTGAATAAATAGAAATAATAGCAGAAAAATGTTGCAAATCTAGATTCTTTGGTATCGAATGAAGTTCATTTTATGTGATCAAGGTATCATGGTATGTAGAGTTTTAGATTTTAATTTCTAGATATCTCGCTCATCATACAACGCACATTCTTCGTTAGCCTAGTTTCTACTTTCTAGTCATGAAACACATCATGAGCCACGTCCGTCTCATACACTCATCGTTGTTTGACCCGTTTGGAGGCGAATAAGTTGATAACAAAATAAGCTGGCATCGAAACCTCCCTAAAGCTGAACTTCCGTGAATGGCAGAATTTGCAAAGCGGATATTTTAGACGCCATATTGGAAATCGGTGCTGAGCCAATCAGTGACGAGAGCGACACTGTTTCTAAATGTTGACAACGCCCCAACATCTAAAGATAATGAAAATTACCATTATTTTAAATCAAATTTCTGTACCATTATTACCTCCTTTTTTTTAATTACACTTACAAAAAAACAAAAAACAAATTGATGACTTATGAGTCATGGCCGTGAGAGCCTGAGCACTTGCAGCCTCTTGAGAGTGCATGGGAGTCGATTTAGCGAAATATCACTTTTTTGGTGATTACTTTCTTACAGTATGACTGAGTTATCAAAATTTTTCAATAGTGAGAAAATACAGACTATTTAATACCTCCAAGATGGTATACGTTGTAGCTATTCAACTCATATCACATAAATTGTCTTGACGATAAGTAGGGATGTTTCCCTTTTTAACATTTTTTTTCATACTGTTCAAAAGTACGGTAATCACCAAAAAAACGACATTCCTCTGAATCAACTCCCGTGCACTCTTTCATGTTGACATTCACGACCAAATGCCTTATGTCGCGGGGAATGTTGACGATGACAATGTTTGCTGTAACCTTGTTCAATGTTTCCAGGGAACCGAAGAGCGTGTGGTAAAGCGTTTCTATGTGACCTTGATGCTGAACGACTTGTGGGCCCAGAAGTCGACGTGGGAAGTGGCCGAGAAGTATCGGGTGTCTCGAGGTTTTGTTCAAAGTCTCATGACAGCTTCGTCTGCCTTTGCATCGTGTGTCATGCGATTTTGTCAGGTGATATTCTATCTTATATTATCAGTTTGCTCATCGTCTTATTGTTCCCACAATAACACATAGAGATCGATTTCTTCTTTACTTTTAGTCTTATAATATCATTATATTGCTATTACGGTACTCTCTTGGTCATCGTTAATTTGTTATGTATTTTTAATTTATTATTACTGGAAGGTTTGGGTGGAAGACTCACTATCAAAAGTGAACTCCGCCTACTTTGAGCAATCGTATATTTCTTATTATATTATATACCTGATTTTGTTATAACATACAAATATTGAACAAGTTAAAGTTTTATCAATACAATACAATACAGAGTATAGAGTCATAAGTTCTATGTTGAAGATTTTAGTTTGGTAATTAAAACTAATATAATTCAAAATGGTATTTTGGGTCTAATCAGATTGGGTTTACTCTATTTGTGAGTTTACCTGTATTGACGAAAGTATGCTGCTAGATATAGCTTAGCCTTAGGCAAATTCTTACAGCTAGTGTTTTTCCCAATTGATCATCCGTTTAAATTTCAATTCCAGACCGGCACATGTAGCGCAGTTGCTAATGCGCTCGCTTTGACCCCGTTGGTTGAATCCTCGTCATCGGACATTTTTACAGTTTTTTTTGCGTGGTTTCCCTTGGTAGTCTAGGCTGATGCCGCGGAAGTTCCTACAATATAGGCCACAACTGCTTCCTTCTCACTAAGAAACCCTCTAAGAAACCTTCATCCCATCCCATCATCTCAATAATCATTCATCCAATGCCAATAGATCTTAGTTATCTTCACACTACAGTGAAACCTCTATCCATCGTTTTTCAAGGGACCAGGAAAATAAAACCATCCATGCGGGAAAACGATTCATACAGGAAAATTTAACATTTATTATATAGGAGTGGGGTAAGAAAAAATGAATGATAGAAGCAGGAAAACAATGGATCCAGGAACGATGCATCGAGGTTTCACTCTACAGTCAAACTCAATATAAATAAATGAAAACTTGACTTTCAGGAGTTGGATGAGATGTGGTGCTTCCGGGACTTGCTCGGCAGTTTCACCCAGCGGCTCGCTCACTGCTGTTCCCTGGAACTACTACCGCTCATGGAGCTGCCATCGGTCAAACGGGTACGTAAGAAAAGGTCATACAATATTTAGTGCCCATTCAAGATTCAACACTACACTAACACCTAACGTATGAGGATAACATGAAATCCACTGTCTTCACAATACACACCAACAACAACATAGAACTCAGAACACGAAATACCGTCAAATAGAGTTCAAGGTCACTACCATTGTCACTGCACACTCAGTCATCAAATTGAATGTGTCGATAAGATCAATGAACCAAGGACATCTTGTGAGACAAACGTTTCTCGTGTTGGTGTTACGCATTAATGTTAGCGTTTCATTGTGAATGGGACTTGATACTGCGAACAAAGAAGAGAAGTGTATTCTCTTTGCCTACATTATTTTCTGCTGTAATTAGAAAGTAGGTCTACGTTGCCGTTTGCACAATAAGCGTAAAAAATAAAAATTACCTGGTAAATTGAACTTCGTGTTCGACTCTTTTGGGATGCGTATTGAATAGGCTTATTGTACACACAATAATTGCATTTCAGGGAAAAATGTATTCAGAAATGTATCTAAGCTGGGTTGCTTCACCGTTTTGTCACACATTTTTCTAAAGAGCTTATTGGACTTGATTTAGCAAAGTATCAGTTTTTTGCTATACCTTTTGAACGATATGAGATACCGAAATTCAAATTCGAAGAAAACACAGATATTTAACCCCCCCAAGATGGTGTAAGTAATAATTACCGGTATGTAACTCATATAGGTCTAGTTTAATTGCCAATCATACAGAACTAGAAAAATGTGTTCATGTACAACCCTAATTGAAAGTCATTCTCGTGAAAGTAAAAAGTGGACGCAGTCGAACTGAATTGCGTATAGGTCTATTCTGGCAGAATCACTTTTTCTAGTTTAATTATATTGATGCATAATCGTTGACAGTACGGGGAGTGGAAATTGAGACCGTGTAGAAGGAAATTGCGAGAGAATTTATCGCATGGTTTTCATCTTGCAGGGTCGAGCGAAACAACTCTACAACGCAGGCTACAGGACTATAATGGACATTGCAAAAGCCAATCCTGCGAGTCTGATGAGTGCGATAGAACCGCTGCCAAGAAAAATTGCATTTCAAATCATTGCTGCAGCAAAAGTAAGTAGTAGGATTTACGGTATTCTTTCAATTCTAGCTTCTGTAATTCTTCTAATTGTAGCTGAGAACCGCAGAAGTCAACACCATAGGCGAGTGCAGGACATTTCATTAGGTGCGGGTGGTCCATTACAAAAAAATGAAAAAACATTTTCCAGAAAAGCTATTACAGTGAAACCTCTAGGCATCGTTCCCGGATCCATCGTTTTCCAGGATCTATCATTCATATTTTCTTACGCCACTCCCATATAATCAATGTTACAATTTTCTTGGATGGATTGTTTTGCTGCATGTATGGTTTTATTTTCCTGGTCCCTTGAAAAACGGTGGATAGAGGTTTCTCTGTAGTTATATAAATATATATGCTCGGTGTTGTTCCAATGTTATTAAATTTGTATCTTAATATGCTCATAAAATGAAGCCGATAATGAGGAAGGCTTCCATTTTGCCCCGCAGGTAAATTTTGGAAATTTAAAGGAAGTGAAAGCAATTTTGTAGGTTTGTAAAGATTGCGTTGGTGCAAGGATTGTTATTCTGTGATAATTGTTCGAGATAACTTGGGATAAAATATTGGGTGTTCTCTTCCTTGTGATACATTACATATGGCCTGAGCCGTCTGCAGTAACATATATATATATATATATATATATATATATATATATATATATATATACGAACGTTTGATCCTAGACGATTTGTGTGCAAATTGTAAACACTGCTTACATATAGATTTTTTTTATTTTTCATATGTAGATGCATCTTGTGGAGAAAGTGGAGACGCTACGGGAAGAAGCTGCAGACGCGATCGAAGTTCTGGCAATGGACAACGAAATCAAGTTTAACTGAACGGTTGACTTGACGCAAGATCACTTCTCATATAAAATTATAAGGAGATTTACCACGTGTGGACATTTACCGCAACTGCTACGTGAAATAACGTCCAAGGCCTAGCTAGCTCCAAAAGACTAGAACTTTGATTGGATAATGTTTACTAGCAGACATAAGAAGACTATTACAAATGGTAATATTAAAAGATATGCGGTCGGGAGTTTTGTAGTGGAACTCTTGAAATGATTCAACTGTAATTATGGTAATTAAGCTACTTCTTTTATTATAGTTGTATTTGGTTTCTTGTCAGTAAGTAATAGGTATCTTGATTCAAGACTGCCATTCATAAACAATTGAAAGAATTGTACTAGATTGAGAAAATGTAGGCCTACCTAATTAATAATAAAATGATGAAAACAAACTTG
Source organism: Brachyptera putata (assembly GCA_907164805.1). Lineage (NCBI taxonomy): Eukaryota > Metazoa > Arthropoda > Insecta > Plecoptera > Taeniopterygidae > Brachyptera > Brachyptera putata. The sequence continues at coordinate 15,675,360 of OU015468.1, read as the reverse complement.
AACCGTAAGTAAAATAAGATATTTGTTGTAAACTATCATGAGCCATGTAGAGGTGTCAATAAAAAAAAATATATAGGCCTACATAAAAAAATGGGGAAATGAAAATTAATTAATTGAATATAAATGCATTTTCAAAATGTCTGCAACAATAAAATCAATTATTTTATTTGGCAAATTATATTTTCATTCCAAATTCTTGGGAAAAAAGTGGAGTGGTTTCTCTGATCCTAGCCTTAGATCTATATCAACAGGTCATAATGTTTTTTGTTGTGTGTAATAATGTATTTAATACTAGTTTCATGACTCTAGAATCTTCATGTACTGCGATGATTGTTTTGTCACTTCACGCACGAACTTTGGTAGGTTTCATTACTTTGTATTCTATTACTGATTCTTTAAAAATGGGAAACATACCAGCTATTTCATTGAAAATTGAATAATTATCAATCACCTATCTATTTGTAGTTATTAAAACTGGATTTATTATTCTCCCCTCCACTTTCCCTTTATTAAGTAGACAAATAAACCACTTGAAGCGGTTTTCCTTATGTGTTATTTACTGGTGATATTATGGTGGTATGTAAGGTATTATCATTGAGTTGTATTATGTAATATGTACTACCTATTCGACAAGAAAAGTTGCAGAAACGCTGTTCGTGTTAAATGTAATTCAGTATTAGATTTAAATGTAGGCCTACGAGCAACTTTCGCAGTAATTTTGGATTGTATGATTGGCCAATTTACGATCACACTGCCTTCTAAATTCTCATTGGTCAGAAATTAGTGAGCACTGAGCAGCGGTGTATAGGATCAGACTTCACGTGTGTCTACTTAGATATTATTACAAATAACGTAAAATGGGAAAAAGAAAGTTGAAATCCAAAGAAGAAGAGTTCGAATTTGATCCTTTACCAAAACATCTGGCAGTTGCGCATCTTCGCAATCAAGAAAAACGTTTAATTGTCATACTTGAAGATGCACAGTTGGAATCCGTGAAAGTAAGTTAGGTTATGATGCCTGTCCTATTGGACGTGAGTTTGAGCATTGAGTTTGTTTGTGCAAACAGTGGTTTAAGCATTAAGTATATGGTTTAAGCGTTCCCAAGCCTAGGCCTAAACTGTTGGAAATTCAATCATTTGGGCCTAGGCATTGATTCTGTTAGTTGAAAAATAGGCCTAGGACACTGGCATTAAGTATATATCCCTATAATGAATTCAATGGCCTAGGCTAGACTTCTATCTTAATGCTTCTATACAAGTTTGAATCCAATCTATATGCCTAGGCCATTTCCTAGGCCTACAGCATTGAGTCCTACATCTCATTTAAAGGCATCAGCAATTTTTGTTGCGTTAGGCTTAGACACTATTGCTAGGCCTACTAGTTAACAATCCAACCTAACTTTCTAGTCACTCGTTTGCACGAGTTTCTGTCATCACTTATCTTAAATCTCATTATTCCTAAATCCTAATCACATTTGCTCTTCTATTATTTTTTTTTTTAAGTTATCGGAACAGTCATTTTTTGGGTTGCTCTAGTAGGCCTAGGCCTACACCATCAAGTATATAGTCTAACCCACCTATATACTTAATGCCTAGCCTACACCTTATATCCCGTACACCAAACTGTTATTTTACAGGGTAACTATACTAGGCCTAGTGTTGGGTTGGGTGGCAAGGCCCGATCGTATTTAAATAGTGGCTTCAAATAAATAGCATTCAATAATCTTAATAAACTTGTCTGAGTCTGACATTGGTTGATTAGCTTACAAAAATAATTGGTAAATTTGTCGTTACACTGAGCACGCCTATTTCTGATTTTTTTTCGGGGATTTTGGTGTTTTTCGATAGATATTGATTATATCTTTTCAAAAAACCCACGGGACACCATGAATTCAAATAAATTATAACTAAAAAACCTACTTAAATACGACGATGTCAAAACCGAAGCATAATGTCGGCCATCTTTGAAAAATTGAAGGCGTACCAACTCATGAAAGTGCACAAAAACACTGACTACGGGTATGTCGGGATTTAGAAAACCATAGCGTGTACGTGGTAAATTAAATAGGTAAAAACTCACGTGCATGATGTGTAGAACCTCTTGAGCTGTTATTTTGACGATTTTTTCATGAGCAATAAAAATATTAAATTCACTCGATTCTCCCCAAAAACAGCACGTTCCACCCCTCCCCCCCCCCACCACAACACCGGCATCAACCTACCGCCTAAACTAACCAAATAAAACCTTCCCTCCCCCCCCCCCCGCCCCACGCCGGCATCAACCTACCCCCTAACCCAACCAAAGAGCACCTTCCCCCGCCCCCACGCCGGCATCAACCTACCCCCATAACCCAACCAAATAGCACCTTTCCCCCCGGCCACCACGCCGGCATCAACCTACCCCCCTAACCCAACCAAATAGCACCTTTCCCCCCCGCCACCACGCCGGCATCAACCTACCCCCTGACCAACCAAATAGCACCTTCCCCCGCCCCCACGCCGGCATCAACCTACCCCCTAACCCAACCAAATAGCACCTTCCCCCGCCCCCACGCCGGCATCAACCTACCCCCTAACCCAACCGAATAGCACCTTCCCCCCCCCCCCCCCCCCCGCCGGCATCAACCTACCCCCCTAACCTAACCAAATAGCACCTTCCCCGCCCCCACGCCGGCATCAACCTACCCCCTAACCCAACCGAATAGCACCCCCCCCCCCCCCCCCGCCCCCACGCCGGCATCAACCTACCCCCCTAACCCAACCAAATAGCACCTTCCCACCTCCGGCCCCACGCCGTCATCAACCTACCCCCTAACTAACCAAAAAGCACCTCCCCCCCCGGCCCCACGCCGGCATCAACCTACCCCACAACCTAACCTCAACTCAAACCCACCTCACACGGCACTGTCGACTTCTCAACCTTCCTCAAAAACGGCATTTCCCCCCTCCCCCCGGCCCCACGCCGGGATAAAAACATCGCGTTTTTTTCACATTTTTTCCCTTTCGTATCACAACTGTTTTCCCACAAACATACATAAAATCCGATCTCAAATGGCACTGTTTCATACACTTAGGGCACACGACCTCCCTTGTAAGTACACCATGCTCTCTCACCCACTCTTAACAACGTAGCTTCAATCGCTACAGTCGAAAAAAATGGCCACACAGTCAAAACACACGATTCGCATCCCATGATGGTTGCTTGTCAAATGATTTATGAGTAATGACCAACATTTTCCAACATCGCCTTGAATGACCTCGGTACAGTAGTAATAATTTCACCCCACCCCCCTTTAAACCACGTGCGCCCAAGATTCAAATAACGGTATACAGTTGGCAGAACTGATGACCACCATGATGCATAGAGAAGAACAGCTGTCAAAATCCAGACGTCAATGCAAAAACCATCATATTCGAGTGAGTTTAAAAACTATAAAGACCAACAATTCTCAACCTCCCGCAACTTTTTCTGAAATATATGAACAAGAGCTTTCAGAAAACACCAAAAAATCGAAAATCCATCTGCAATTGGCGATGCTCAGTGTAACTGCAAAATTACCAAATAATTATTAAAATAAAACTTGAAAGTTATAGAAATTTATTTTAGGCCTATTAATGATATTGTATTATTGGAAAACAAAACTTCCATCCTCTATGACAAAACTCACATACTGGTAAGCCAAAGCTTGTATGTGGGACAGGAAGAAACAATTATTACATTTAAAAGAATTTGAAAATAAAGTTGGAAGGACCTCAATAGGTGACTGGTACATGGATAAAGCCAGGTAAGCGTAAGCATACCAGGTAAGCTGGATAAATTTCATTTGTTTGGAGAGAAATTTATTTGTATTCATTTGTTTAGGTGGGCAATGCTTTCGAACTATTGAATAGTGACGATCACGTCCACATACTGAAGAAACATGACCGTGAACCGGGCTCCTGTCGTCCGGACATTGCTCATCAGTGTTTACTCATGCTGATGGACAGCCCGTTAAATCGAGCAGGTCTTCTTCAAGTGAGTAAATGATGATTATTTTTATTTATTTTATTTAAAGGACATTACAGCTCTGAAAGTAGATTTGAAACGAGCCGATAATGTGGATAATTGTCCTGCAGGGAAATGTTTCAAATTTATTAGAATTAAAATTGTTTCATATAGGTTTGTAAGAATTATGTTGATCAAGAAATGAAACTCTGTTATATTCTTAGGGATAATACCCAAAGGATAGAATATTGGGTGTACCCTTCCTTGTGATGCATTAGGGATAGCCTGGGCCGTCTCTGTGTACCCTGTGCGCACGCCTATGTTCACAAGTCTTCTTCAGTTTGGTGTACAATAGATGTCATATAATATGAATACAATAGGCCCAGACTCAGTTGAAATGTCGTAGGCCTAAGACGAGCTATATAAGCGTTGACATTTTGTATATGATTTCAACTTACAGGTGTATATGCATACAGAAAAAAATGTGCTTATCGAAATCAACCCACAAACTCGAATTCCTCGAACATTCAAAAGATTCGCTGGTCTCATGGGTAAAGTATTTTTATTGTTATTTTATACGCGTTGCTTTTGCTGACGTCTATGTTCCTGTGATCAGATTAGGAAAAAAGAGATAACTATCTAGATTATCTGTGAATAGGATCATTGAAATGTTAAATTGGATCATCAGATTTACGAATCGTACACAAACTTCCATCTTACAGAAATATATTGGATTTTTCTAGAATTCAGCTAAGGTGTTGTGAGCTTGAACCAATAGTGAAGTCTGTTTCTATCTGACTAAATCGTTAAAAGTTATTAGACAAACAGAAAACAAACTCTTAACGTTTGGTTCAAGCTCTGTCTTGAAGGCTGATTTATTACGCACAGGACACTAACATTAAGATGAAAACATGACATCTAAAAGTTCTGTCTTTTCACGAATCACACCAACATCACCATTGAACCCCGAGAATATCAGCCAATAAGAATTCATGGTTATTGCGATTGCCACTGCACCCTCGACCGTTGAAATAAATCTGGCGACCAGTTCAGGTAGTTCGGTTTACTCGCCTCTTGTCTCTCATTTCTCCTAAATTGAAGGTTTCTATTGGCTGATTCTTATGTTTTACAATAATGTTAACATGAAAAATTGGCACGTTTGCAAGCTTTAAAGTTCACGTTTATCTTAGCATTATGGTTAGTGGTGGTTGTGAATTATAGACCAATGACATTCCATGAGACAAACATTTATCGCGTTAATGTTAGCGTTGGCTGCGTTGTATTGTGAATGGGTCTGAATTGTGCCTATTCTTATAGCACTAAAATCTGTTTGAACATAAAACGCTTCTTGCACAACCTTAGTGACATAATGTTCAGCATCATGTTCAACTTGGTGACACATATGTCTAGTCATTATATGCTCATAGGCCTCAAAATTATCTGATCCATATCTGCAATTTGCTGCAGATACATTTCATGTTCTTCCTTTGCAATGCTTACAGTTCAGCTGTTACATAAATTTTCCGTGCGCGCTTCGGAGGGTTCAATGAAGTTGTTGAAGGTAATCCGAAATCCCGTGACCGATCACCTGCCCGTTGGCTGCCGGAAGGTTGGTACCTCGTTCACCGGCACCAAATTGAAAGACCTGAAAGAGCTGGTCCCCACCAATGAGCCTGTAGCAATCATAGTGGGAGCAAAGGCACACGGAAAGGTAACATCAGTGTTCTCTTATTAGACTGTGTTGGTTTATATATCTGGTTCAATTCTGTAGGCCTATACACATAATCAAAACAAAAATTATAGCGCTCGACAGGTCAAACGTAAGTAGGCCTACAGTTTTGGTTGAAACGTGTGGCACAAGTGTCATCATCTAATCTGTTACTGTATAGATTTAGGCAAAACTGGATACACCATTTCTGAGAAAGGAAATCTCATTTTGAAGTTTTTAAAAACCCCATAAGTATAGTCCAGAGGAGAAAATTTGTAAAAAATATTTCCATTTAAATTTTAATATATAATGATACACATTATTCTGAAGTTTCATATGAATCGAATGAGCCGTTCAAATGTAATTAATTTTTACATGAATCAAAGCTTTTAAGAATTCAAGCAACAAGTGTCACCAATTTTTGAAAATGATTAAAATGAGTAATGAATGAAATATCAACGCAGTGACATATGGTAATTGTTTTGAACTCAAGGTGCATAGCTTTCCATGACATTTCATATAAATATGCCTATATCGCTCATCCAACAACGTATGTGCTGCATTTCCGTAGGTATTATTCATTAATCTATTTATTTTTATTACATATGCCCATTTTGACTCTAGTAACGATTGTGTTTATTTTGTAGGTAACTGCAGATTACATGGAAGATTGTGTTTCCATCAGTGGCTATCCGTTGTCAGGGGCGCTAACCTGCGCCAAGCTGTGTACCGTGTTCGAACACGAGTGGGGAGCTGTCTAATATTCTACCGTTGTATCTTGTAACTACCTGTAACTTTGAACTGTGTATGCACATCTATTGATACATTTCGAGGTAATTGGCGCATAATTGTCTACGTATTTTATAGGCATATCTCTGTAAATCTAATCTTTTGAATAAATATTTAAAGTTTTAATACTAATAATGTAGACGAACAATGGTGTCCAAGCAAACTGTCGTGGGTTTTTTTGTTCGTGAACAACCAAACAGATTGATTTCAATCTGTACGATGATGGTTTTACAGTTTTTCAATTTTCTATTCTACCAGTATTACAAATCCTGCTTCCTTATTTACCTACAAAACTAGAAATAACAGATCATATTCATTACAGGCATAATAATAATGATGACAAATTAAAATTTGTGAAACAAGCAAAATATGTACGTGGGAAAATCGGCAAAAATATAGGATTTCTTGCAAAAGAGTGAGTAAACAACTCTCAATTAGTACCAGACTATTTATAAGTATACAAGTGCATTGTAGCATCACACTTTGAATATTGTCCCACTATAGAGTTCATGAGAGAAAAAGATGATTATTATTTGCAAAGACTAAAACAGAGGAATGAGTCATACTAGGAGTTATCAAATATACTGGAATTAATGTCATGCTTGATGTATTGAAATTTATGTCAGTGTAAGATAAAGAATATTGTATACTTTAGTGTGTTACCATTAATTTTGTTTTCAAAATAAAAGAAGGCATCCTGCCGGAATATTTAAGCAAAAGATTAGTTAGATGAGCGTAGTGAAGATTTTCATTCCATATACCAAAAAATTTGGGCTTGGTTTTTATGCTTATTTTTATTTTTTTGTATGTAATTTTGTACGCGGCATACAGGTCAGGAAAAATAATCAATCGACTCGAAACTTTTTTTTCAAATTGGTATCACACCAGAATAGGAAAGAACTATCATACATATTTTAAGCAATTTATGGAACAATTGGATGTGCAATAACGAAGAAAACGCATTTTTAATGTACTTTTTTACACATCAACTATGACTACCAATAACGTAACGGGATAAGCAACTTGATCATTTCCTTTCGCACCATGCGGGAATCAAAGGGATGCCGTCATTCTCAATTTACTGGTAGTATTATATATTGATTCATAAAAGTAATACGTGTAATGCACTCTGTGAATCCAGCTCTTTCCAATTGTATTAAGCAACGCTGGAATACATTTCATTTGAATTAGCCAATCTAAATTTTAAATACGTGTGTAAAAGCATTGGCCCCCTAGTCAAGAGCCATACTGCCACATTTACCAATTGATAACTGCATTAATTACTTGACATCTGCGAGAAAGAACAGAAACAATGCAAGTACTCAACTATGTACTTTACATTGAAATACGAGCTGAATGCGTACGTTTTGATTTGAAATTGCGAATCTCAAAAATGTACACTTCAGCGCGTCACATTTTTTGCTTCCATCATGGTGAGAAGACGTCCAATGTTGAAAGTATATAACTTACGCCATGTTGCTTATCCCGTTACGTTATTGGTGGTCATAGACATCAATAAAAGCAATTAAGGAAGCAATTTAAGGAACTATAAATAATTATTGTAAGTCAAAATTAGCTTCATTATTTTAGTCTCAATTTAGCTTGATCTTCAAATTTTTATTTTTTTGTATGTTCTTATCGATTTTAATTTTAAATTCAATTGTTATTCTGTGTCTAACAAGGCAACCCAATGTACATTGGCAGAGATCGAATAAAGATTTTTATATGTGAGCAACAAATGCCAATAAATTAAAACGATTAAAATCTGTGATGGATATCAAGAAGGCACTGGTACCATTGTTGGGAAACCAAGGTCCATATACCAACAGACTGCCGCTGTTTTTAAACCTTTGACGTGATCCTTGGCCTGTATATGTACAATGAGCTGACCAAATGTAATTCTGCATTTCCATGCTTCTAAGCTCATCTCACAACGCTTATAAAGCGTTTTCCTAGTAATTCTATTATATCACAGCAATAGGCCTAATGCTATTTAGCAATAATATGCAGTCCATAATCTGTTGAACAAAATTGCAAGAAGAAGAAGAAAATATTAGGAGACCCGCGGGGCCGTGGCGAAAGTTAGTCTACGTTCGAGGCCATTCTGGTCCTCGTGATTCAACATAACCTCAAAGGTTCAAAACGTTGCTCAAGATCGGAACTTCCGGCGTAGAGGTTGCTCAGGCCCAAAGTTAGCTGTAGGACTACCATGCAAGATCGCACGAAGTGTGGAACATTTGATAGGTAATATGTCAACTTGTAATGCCTAGCAGTTGTATTATAAAAGTTAGCAGTTCATCTTTAACTTTTGAATCTTTCAAATGGTTTACAGATGTAGTTTTTTTAGATCCCAATAATTATAAGCTCATAAGCGTAGGCCGAGGTCCTGCTCCCGAATTGGATTAGGCTGAGGGGTAATTTTACTGTGACACTGAGCATCGCCAATTGGTGTTTGATTTTCGATTGTTTGATGGTTTATGTAATATATTATTTATATCTTTCAGGAAAAGTTGCGGGAGTTTGAGATTTGTTGGTTTTCATAGTTTTAAACTCACTTGAAACAGATGCTTTCTGCATGTTGTTTGGGAGGTGATGATTTTTGTTGGTTAGGTAGGGATGCCGTTGTTGGGGAGGGGGACTGCTGGAGGGTGTAATATTATGTTGCTAGGTTAGTGGGGGAGGTTGAGAAAAAAACACAAATAGGCATGCTCAGTGTCTCGGTAATTTTATCACAAAATCAATTACTAGGCCAGAATAGGCCTAGTGTGAGTTGCTAACTTGTATGATTACAGTACCGGTACCAATGCCGGTATTAGTGAAGGGTAAGCGTAGGCCTAGGGTTTTGAGTTCTAGGTATGGCTAGGCCCTACCTTTACCTGAGACAAACTCAATATCTGTGATGAGCCATTGGACAGTGGACCAGATCTGCTGAATTTGAGATGCAGAAAACATTCCACATTAGCTTAGGCATTCGGTTTGACGAAGGTTATCACAAACTTAATGCTTGTCCGCTCTAGATCTTAAATGTAGGTCTATGTAGGCCTAAAAATGCCAAATTAGCGATGAAATGCAATAACGGTGAAATTACAGAGACACTGAGCACGCCTATTTGTGTTTTTTCCCCAACCTCCCCCACTAACCTAACCGACATATTACACCCACCAGCAGCTCCCCCCTCCTCAACAACAGCATCAACCTACCCCCCTAACCTAACCACCAAAAATCACCCCCTCCAGCACCACCCCTCCCAAACAACATGCAAAAACCATCAGATTCAAGCGAGATTAAAAACTAGAAAAACTAACCATTCTTAACCTCCTGCTACTTTTTCTGAAAAATATAAACAAGATCTTTCAGAAAACACCAGTGGCGAAGCGTGACAACCCGATAGGGGAGACACGAAAGAGTGTATTCGTAAAGCTAGATTACCCTTAGGAATAATAGTATTGTACGTGGAGTCAAAATGCCAACAAATTTTCCAGACTCTTGATTGGCTTTCGGCTCATTTTTCAGGATGTTGATTGGTTAAGGATTAGTACAATAAAAAAATATAAATTCCCGTGCAGGAATAACTGTAAAGCTAAGGAATACATTTCTCAATAATAGTCATAAAAAAATTGACCGAAGGGTTGGGGTAGTTGAGAAATTCAAGAGTTGAATGCAAAGTTTATGTAACTTTTGACTTGATTGATGGACATTTTTAAACTGACGAATTGTGTTTTCGATCTCAAGTTACATTTCTTCTATTTATTGCTCACTTGAAGAATTACATTCAAACATTCTCGAAATGAATAGTAACTACTCAATATACATTTTAGAACAATAAATAAAATAACAATACATAGATTTTTTTAATACGCAATTTTACGTAATAAATGAAAGCCCGCTCAAAAACACGTGTATAATCAGATCTAGCCTGTGCTTGACTATTGCCTGAGACACGTCTCATTCCGCTGTGTAATTTTCGTATGTAGTCTGAAATCCGTGCATGCGCACAACTCAATTATACGTATAATATGGGCTCGGGAAGAGACGCTGTATAGAAAGCATGCTGCACGGACGACCATGCACATTCACAGCGTGTGACGGTGATAAGGCCAAATATCGTCTACTGGAGAAACTTGAAATCAATTTAGAAATAAAAATAGAGTTATACAATTTTTTCCTTTCCTTTTTTTTTGTGGGGTAGACATTGTCTCAATGTTCACCCCGACGCTTCGCTACTGGAAAACACCAAAAAATCGAAAATCAAACGCCAATTGGCGATGCTCAGTGTCACAGGAAAATTACCTTAGTTTTTGATCCAACGATTTTATGGTGTTTTCTGAAAGATCTTGTTTGTATATTTCAGAAAAAGTCGTGGGAGGTTGGTAGTTGTTGGTTTTTAGTTTATAGTTGTTGAACTCACTTGAATCTGATGGTTTTTGCATGGAGTTTGGGAGGGAGGGGTGCTGGAGGGGGTGATATGTCGGTTAGGTTAGTGGGTGAGTTTGATTTCGTCGTTGGGGAGGGGGGGGGGGGGCTGGATGGGGTAATATGTAGGTTAGGTTAGTAGTGGTGGTCGGGAAAAAAAAAGGCGTGGTAAGTGTCTCAGTAATTTACCGAACATTGTACAATGTCAATTTCTTTTCTTTTTTACAGATGTGATTGGCGAGACTGGAACTCCAATATGATGGACGTTGCCACCCACCCTCATGCAGAACGTGTTTTTGAAGAGCTGTGGTCAGAGCCGTACACAATCTACAAGTAGGCCTACTCTGTCTTGTGTGCCTAATGGCACAACAGTGTGCCCAACAATGCAGTAAGTGATAATTACACGTTTTGATTCACGTTTCTCGCCCAACTAAAACTCGCCTACATCTGCGCTCGTTTGTCATGTTGACAGAAAAACAAGTCGAGAAGTAGGAGTAGATATGCCGTGCATGTAACCTGCGCGTTTAATAAGATCAGCGTTAGTGAAGATTTTTTTGTCAGTGTTTTTTTTTTTTTTTTGTAAGTGCTGCACAGGTCGCAGGGTTTGACCGATTGGCATGAAACTTTTTCTGTACACGCAAACTTACAAGGCCCATTCACAATGCAATGCCAACATTAAAATGAACTCTAACATTAAAATGAAACAACATAATAGAAAAGGACATCAACGTTAACAATAACCAACAGCCAATCAGAAGTCTAGATTTAACGCGCCGATTCCACTGCCACCTCTCACAACAAGCGATCGAGTCTAGGCAGTCGTTTTACTGTCGCACTCGTTTTACTTCGCTACTAGTCGTTGCTATTCATAAATTGAAGGATTCTGATTGGCCGATTCTTACGTTTCGACAATAACGTTAACACGAAAGCTTGTAACTCGCAAAGTTTCATGTTCACGTTAATGTTAGTTGTGAATGGACCAACGCCATTCCACAAGGCAAACATTTCTCGCGGTTATGTTAGTGTTACGCGTTAATGTTAGCGTTGCATTGTCATTGTGATTCGCGGCTCCCTAAATTCGTTGGTATGGGATGAAATATATTATATATGATCAAGGTGTGTAGAGTTTTAGATTATACTTCAAATAGATATCTCGCTCATCTTACAACGCATATTCTGCGTTTGCCTTGTTAGTCATGTTGGGTGGTGGCAAGACCATTTCCAAGAAAGTCGGTCTGGTTCAGAAGATAGAACCGCCTCATGTAGCTAATATGCTCAGTTGCCATTATGCTTGCTTCGTGTGATTTGGGAGGTGAGGGGCATATCAGACATGGTTCGATCCCCACCACTGTCCATCCATGGGGTTTCATGGAGTGGTACAGTGGTTTGATGCTCCAAGTAGCATCAGAATCTTCATTATGTAAACCCTCGATAATTTGAATTTCCCGCTTAGTTTGTTTCCCGCCATGGTCGATCATCCCGACTGAGACGGGTGGATAAGTGGCTAGCACACTGAACCATCATTCAGGAGACTGGGGTTCGATTCCCGCCATGGTCGACCATCCTAACAGATGTGCATCATGGTTTCCCTGTTGTTCACGTCAATACTGGGATGGTTCCTCAGTCTTTGACCTACTGCCCCATTTCCAAAAACACTTGTACTTGTAAATGAATTTTCGTCTCATCTTGCCATCATCTCATTCATCACTCACCGACGCTAATAGATTTTAGTCATGATTACAGTGGGTCGTTGAACCCAATATAAATGATATTCACATTTTTGCTGACCAGCTGTATCTATTGATGATATCTGATAAGTTTTACTGATCAATGCTACAAGCAGAATTATTCATTTTGGTTCTTCACTCAAAGATATTGCATTCTCAGTGCCATTGGAATCGAACCTGGATTTTCTCACGTAAACTAAAAGAAGTAGCTACCATGGCAACATGTCGTGTCTATTTCCTCTTGTTGTACAATGATGTACTATATAATTATGATTTCTTTCTAACCAATCTAATCAACTAAATGAATCAGAAAATGGGAAGATTTTAATACAAATTTTGTTTCCTGTTGTTGCAGGTTGTCTCAGCTGTTTGCCGCACAAGGGTTCCTGCTATCCCAGCCTGCCGTACAAGACACGTCATGCAATTGCTGACTTCAGGATCATGTTGGGGCTCAGCTCGGCCATTGCAACAATCAAAGCTGTGACTTCAGCTGGCCAAGCAAGCAGCTGATCAAGACACGCCACACAGTTCCCACCTCCAGAATCAGGATGGAGTTTAGCTATCACATTGTGACTTCTACCAGTCAAGCAGCTGATCAAGGCATGAATACTTCATGTGTGCATGCATGCATCAAGTCATACAAATGATGTAACAACAAATATATTATGATTGACTGATTTATTGATATAACTTGTACAGTATTTGTAATAATAAATTGATGATGAGTAACAATGACATAATGTGTTCTCACTTGTGATTGACCTGTAGCAGTATACTCCCGTGCAGCCCGCAAGAGGGGGGGTGAGGGAATGTAGAGGGGGTTGGGAGGTGACCTTGGACTTTGAACCATTGCATGCAAGAGCGGCTCACGTAGCTTCCGAGAAAGCTACGCAAGTCTCTCTCGCATGTTCGAATACAAGGTCTCCACCAAAACCTCTCCAGCTAATCTTAGATGGTGGTTGGATGTATGACAATGTACCCTTGTTTGCAAGACAGGCTCATGCGAGTCTATCTCACACGCAAGAATAGAAGGTCTCACCCAAGAGCGATCCAGATCATCCCCTCACCCCCACGAGCCTTTTATTCACATGCTCGGGTGTGGCATCGATTGCTTAAGCTCGAGGAGATGAATTCCTGTCGTGGAGCTTAATCAGCTTGGTTATGAGCCAACGGGCGCTGATCAAACCACTCTAGGCTGGCCTACCCGGCTCGGGGATCATTTTACAATTGGCTGAATCATACCTGGGTGCGGGCTGCACGAGGTCAGTTTACCCACATAACGGTGCACTTACGCGCTAATTCGTAGTTGCCACGATAGTCCAAGGAGTGAGTCTTCAAGGTAAGCTGCAGCCTGCAAACAACAAAGAGCTCAAATTAATATCAATAATTGGCATGAAATTCGATCGATTACAAAACTTTCAGTAGATTATTCTTTAAGAAGAGCTAATTCATGTTCACACCAAATTTGAGAAAAATCAAATTTTGCAATTTGAAAAAATACCAAGTTATTTTTCGCTCTAAAATCTTTAAATTAAACTCAATTTTGAAACGGAGACCGGATTTGTGTTCCAATTTGATCACACTACACATACATAACAACAGAACTGAGAAATTCAACCAAAAATTTCGAGCGACAAAAAAATTTGACCAAAATGTACAGGGTTAACTAAGGTACTTTTGGACCTTTCGCAATTAATTTCTATGAACTGGTGAGAGCTATGATGTTCTAGTATTTTTTAAGAGTATAACTTGATGGTCCCTAAATCCTCAGCAAATTTGGCTATACTCGCATCAGCCATTTCCAAGAAAAAGGTGTCTGAATTACCCAAAAACTGCAATTTCCAGCCACTTTTCAGAGTCATAAAAAATCATCATTTTTGATTCGGCTAAAATTTTGTAGGAAGACAAGAGGACATTTCAGAAGAGTTATTCCGTTGAAATTTTGCTAATAATGCTAATGGAAAAGTAATTAGAAGGATTCCAGAATTCTATAATATAGGACTCTACCATGGTGAGTACACTAAGTTGTTTTTCGCTCTAAAATCTTTAAATTAAACTCGATTTTGAAACGGAGACCGGATTTGTGTTCCAATTTGATCACACTACACATACATAACAACAGAACTGAGAAATTCAACCAAAAATTTCAGGCGACAAAAAAATTTGACCAAAATGTACAGGGTTAACTAAGGTACTTTTGGACCTTTCGCAATTAATTTCTATGAACTGGTGAGAGCTATGATGTTCTAGTATTTTTTTAAGAGTATAACTTGATGGTCCCTAAATCCTCAGCAAATTTGGCTATACTCGCATCAGCCATTTCCAAGAAAAAGGTGTCTGAATTACCCAAAAACTGCAATTTCCAGCCACTTTTCAGAGTCATAAAAAATCATCATTTTTGATTCGGCTAAAATTTTGTAGGAAGACAAGAGGACATTTCAGAAGAGTTATTCCGTTGAAATTTTGCTAATAATGCTAATGGAAAAGTAATTAGAAGGATTCCAGAATTCTATAATATGGGACTCTACCATGGTGAGTACACTAAGTTGTTTTTCGCTCTAAAATCTTTAAATTAAACTCGATTTTGAAACGGAGACCGGATTTGTGTTCCAATTTGATCACACTACACATACATAACAACAGAACTGAGAAATTCAACCAAAAATTTTAGAGCGACAAAAAAATTTGACCAAAATGTACAGGGTTAACTAAGGTACTTTTGGACCTTTCGCAATTAATTTCTATGAACTGGTGAGAGCTATGATGTTCTAGTATTTTTTTAAGAGTATAACTTGATGGTCCCTAAATCCTCAGCAAATTTGGCTATACTCGCATCAGCCATTTCCAAGAAAAAGGTGTCTGAATTACCCAAAAACTGCAATTTCCAGCCACTTTTCAGAGTCATAAAAAATCATCATTTTTGATTCGGCTAAAATTTTGTAGGAAGACAAGAGGACATTTCAGAAGAGTTATTCCGTTGAAATTTTGCTAATAATGCTAATGGAAAAGTAATTAGAAGGATTCCAGAATTCTATAATATAGGACTCTACCATGGTGAGTACACTAAGTTGTCTTTCGCTCTAAAATATTTAAATTAAACTCAATTTTGAAACGGAGACCGGATTTGTGTTCCAATTTGATCACACTACACATACATAACAACAGAACTGAGAAATTCAACCAAAAATTTCATAGCGACAAAAAAATTTGACCAAAATGTACAGGGTTAACTAAGGTACTTTTGGACCTTTCGCAATTAATTTCTATGAACTGGTGAGAGCTATGATGTTCTAGTATTTTTTTAAGAGTATAACTTGATGGTCCCTAAATCCTCAGCAAATTTGGCTATACTCGCATCAGCCATTTCCAAGAAAAAGGTGTCTGAATTACCCAAAAACTGCAATTTCCAGCCACTTTTCAGAGTCATAAAAAATCATCATTTTTGATTCGGCTAAAATTTTGTAGGAAGACAAGAGGACATTTCAGAAGAGTTATTCCGTTGAAATTTTGCTAATAATGCTAATGGAAAAGTAATTAGAAGGATTCCAGAATTCTATAATATAGGACTCTACCATGGTGAGTACACTAAGTTGTTTTTCGCTCTAAAATCTTTAAATTAAACTCGATTTAGAAACGGAGACCGGATTTGTGTTCCAATTTGATCACACTACACATACATAACAACAGAACTGAGAAATTCAACCAAAAATTTCAGGCGACAAAAAAATTTGACCGAAATGTACAGGGTTAACTAAGGTACTTTTGGACCTTTCGCAATTAATTTCTATGAACTGGTGAGAGCTATGATGTTCTAGTATTTTTTTAAGAGTATAACTTGATGGTCCCTAAATCCTCAGCAAATTTGGCTATACTCGCATCAGCCATTTCCAAGAAAAAGGTGTCTGAATTACCCAAAAACTGCAATTTCCAGCCACTTTTCAGAGTCATAAAAAATCATCATTTTTGATTCGGCTAAAATTTTGTAGGAAGACAAGAGGACATTTCAGAAGAGTTATTCCGTTGAAATTTTGCTAATAATGCTAATGGAAAAGTAATTAGAAGGATTCCAGAATTCTATAATATAGGACTCTACGATGGTGAGTACACTAAGTTGTTTTTCGCTCTAAAATCTTTAAATTAAACTCGATTTGAAACGGAGACCGGATTTGTGTTCCAATTTGATCACACTACACATACATAACAACAGAACTGAGAAATTCAACCAAAAATTTCAGGCGACAAAAAAATTTGACCAAAATGTACAGGGTTAACTAAGGTACTTTTGGACCTTTCGCAATTAATTTCTATGAACTGGTGAGAGCTATGATGTTCTAGTATTTTTTTAAGAGTATAACTTGATGGTCCCTAAATCCTCAGCAAATTTGGCTATACTCGCATCAGCCATTTCCAAGAAAAAGGTGTCTGAATTACCCAAAAACTGCAATTTCCAGCCACTTTTCAGAGTCATAAAAAATCATCATTTTTGATTCGGCTAAAATTTTGTAGGAAGACAAGAGGACATTTCAGAAGAGTTATTCCGTTGAAATTTTGCTAATAATGCTAATGGAAAAGTAATTAGAAGGATTCCAGAATTCTATAATATAGGACTCTACCATGGTGAGTACACTAAGTTGTTTTTCGCTCTAAAATCTTTAAATTAAACTCAATTTTGAAACGGAGACCGGATTTGTGTTCCAATTTGATCACACTACACATACATAACAACAGAACTGAGAAATTCAACCAAAAATTTTAGAGCGACAAAAAAATTTGACCAAAATGTACAGGGTTAACTAAGGTACTTTTGGACCTTTCGCAATTAATTTCTATGAACTGGTGAGAGCTATGATGTTCTAGTATTTTTTTAAGAGTATAACTTGATGGTCCCTAAATCCTCAGCAAATTTGGCTATACTCGCATCAGCCATTTCCAAGAAAAAGGTGTCTGAATTACCCAAAAACTGCAATTTCCAGCCACTTTTCAGAGTCATAAAAAATCATCATTTTTGATTCGGCTAAAATTTTGTAGGAAGACAAGAGGACATTTCAGAAGAGTTATTCCGTTGAAATTTTGCTAATAATGCTAATGGAAAAGTAATTAGAAGGATTCCAGAATTCTATATATAGGACTCTACCATGGTGAGTACACTAAGTTGTTTTTCGCTCTAAAATCTTTAAATTAAACTCAATTTTGAAACGGAGACCGGATTTGTGTTCCAATTTGATCACACTACACATACATAACAACAGAACTGAGAAATTCAACCAAAAATTTCGAGCGACAAAAAAATTTGACCAAAATGTACAGGGTTAACTAAGGTACTTTTGGACCTTTCGCAATTAATTTCTATGAACTGGTGAGAGCTATGATGTTCTAGTATTTTTTTAAGAGTATAACTTGATGGTCCCTAAATCCTCAGCAAATTTGGCTATACTCGCATCAGCCATTTCCAAGAAAAAGGTGTCTGAATTACCCAAAAACTGCAATTTCCAGCCACTTTTCAGAGTCATAAAAAATCATCATTTTTGATTCGGCTAAAATTTTGTAGGAAGACAAGAGGACATTTCAGAAGAGTTATTCCGTTGAAATTTTGCTAATAATGCTAATGGAAAAGTAATTAGAAGGATTCCAGAATTCTATAATATAGGACTCTACCATGGTGAGTACACTAAGTTGTTTTTCGCTCTAAAATCTTTAAATTAAACTCAATTTTGAAACGGAGACCGGATTTGTGTTCCAATTTGATCACACTACACATACATAACAACAGAACTGAGAAATTCAACCAAAAATTTCGAGCGACAAAAAAATTTGACCAAAATGTACAGGGTTAACTAAGGTACTTTTGGACCTTTCGCAATTAATTTCTATGAACTGGTGAGAGCTATGATGTTCTAGTATTTTTTTAAGAGTATAACTTGATGGTCCCTAAATCCTCAGCAAATTTGGCTATACTCGCATCAGCCATTTCCAAGAAAAAGGTGTCTGAATTACCCAAAAACTGCAATTTCCAGCCACTTTTCAGAGTCATAAAAAATCATCATTTTTGATTCGGCTAAAATTTTGTAGGAAGACAAGAGGACATTTCAGAAGAGTTATTCCGTTGAAATTTTGATAATAATGCTAATGGAAAAGTAATTAGAAGGATTCCAGAATTCTATATATAGGACTCTACCATGGTGAGTACACTAAGTTGTTTTTCGCTCTAAAATCTTTGAATTAAACTCAATTTTGAAACGGAGACCGGATTTGTGTTCCAATTTGATCACACTACACATACATAACAACAGAACTGAGAAATTCAACCAAAAATTTCGAGCGACAAAAAAATTTGACCAAAATGTACAGGGTTAACTAAGGTACTTTTGGACCTTTCGCAATTAATTTCTATGAACTGGTGAGAGCTATGATGTTCTAGTATTTTTTTAAGAGTATAACTTGATGGTCCCTAAATCCTCAGCAAATTTGGCTATACTCGCATCAGCCATTTCCAAGAAAAAGGTGTCTGAATTACCCAAAAACTGCAATTTCCAGCCACTTTTCAGAGTCATAAAAAATCATCATTTTTGATTCGGCTAAAATTTTGTAGGAAGACAAGAGGACATTTCAGAAGAGTTATTCCGTTGAAATTTTGCTAATAATGCTAATGGAAAAGTAATTAGAAGGATTCCAGAATTCTATAATATAGGACTCTACCATGGTGAGTACACTAAGTTATTTTTCGATCTAAAATCTTTAAATTAAACTCAATTTTGAAACGGAGACCGGATTTGTGTTCCAATTTGATCACACTACACATACATAACAACAGAACTGAGAAATTCAACCAAAAATTTCGAGCGACAAAAAAATTTGACCAAAATGTACAGGGTTAACTAAGGTACTTTTGGACCTTTCGCAATTAATTTCTATGAACTGGTGAGAGCTATGATGTTCTAGTATTTTTTTAAGAGTATAACTTGATGGTCCCTAAATCCTCAGCAAATTTGGCTATACTCGCATCAGCCATTTCCAAGAAAAAGGTGTCTGAATTACCCAAAAACTGCAATTTCCAGCCACTTTTCAGAGTCATCAAAAATCATCATTTTTGATTCGGCTAAAATTTTGTAGGAAGACAAGAGGACATTTCAGAAGAGTTATTCCGTTGAAATTTTGCTAATAATGCTAATGGAAAAGTAATTAGAAGGATTCCAGAATTCTATATATAGGACTCTACCATGGTGAGTACACTAAGTTGTTTTTCGCTCTAAAATCTTTAAATTAAACTCAATTTTGAAACGGAGACCGGATTTGTGTTCCAATTTGATCACACTACACATACATAACAACAGAACTGAGAAATTCAACCAAAAATTTTAGAGCGACAAAAAAATTTGACCAAAATGTACAGGGTTAACTAAGGTACTTTTGGACCTTTCGCAATTAATTTCTATGAACTGGTGAGAGCTATGATGTTCTAGTATTTTTTTAAGAGTATAACTTGATGGTCCCTAAATCCTCAGCAAATTTGGCTATACTCGCATCAGCCATTTCCAAGAAAAAGGTGTCTGAATTACCCAAAAACTGCAATTTCCAGCCACTTTTCAGAGTCATCAAAAATCATCATTTTTGATTCGGCTAAAATTTTGTAGGAAGACAAGAGGACATTTCAGAAGAGTTATTCCGTTGAAATTTTGCTAATAATGCTAATGGAAAAGTAATTAGAAGGATTCCAGAATTCTATAATATAGGACTCTACCATGGTGAGTACACTAAGTTGTTTTTCGCTCTAAAATCTTTAAATTAAACTCAATTTTGAAACGGAGACCGGATTTGTGTTCCAATTTGATCACACTACACATACATAACAACAGAACTGAGAAATTCAACCAAAAATTTCAGAGCGACAAAAAATTTGACCAAAATGTACAGGGTTAACTAAGGTACTTTTGGACCTTTCGCAATTAATTTCTATGAACTGGTGAGAGCTATGATGTTCTAGTATTTTTTTAAGAGTATAACTTGATGGTCCCTAAATCCTCAGCAAATTTGGCTATACTCGCATCAGCCATTTCCAAGAAAAAGGTGTCTGAATTACCCAAAAACTGCAATTTCCAGCCACTTTTCAGAGTCATAAAAAATCATCATTTTTGATTCGGCTAAAATTTTGTAGGAAGACAAGAGGACATTTCAGAAGAGTTATTCCGTTGAAATTTTGCTAATAATGCTAATGGAAAAGTAATTAGAAGGATTCCAGAATTCTATAATATAGGACTCTACCATGGTGAGTACACTAAGTTGTTTTTCGCTCTAAAATCTTTAAATTAAACTCGATTTTGAAACGGAGACCGGATTTGTGTTCCAATTTGATCACACTACACATACATAACAACAGAACTGAGAAATTCAACCAAAAATTTCGAGCGACAAAAAAATTTGACCAAAATGTACAGGGTTAACTAAGGTACTTTTGGACCTTTCGCAATTAATTTCTATGAACTGGTGAGAGCTATGATGTTCTAGTATTTTTTTAAGAGTATAACTTGATGGTCCCTAAATCCTCAGCAAATTTGGCTATACTCGCATCAGCCATTTCCAAGAAAAAGGTGTCTGAATTACCCAAAAACTGCAATTTCCAGCCACTTTTCAGAGTCATAAAAAATCATCATTTTTGATTCGGCTAAAATTTTGTAGGAAGACAAGAGGACATTTCAGAAGAGTTATTCCGTTGAAATTTTGCTAATAATGCTAATGGAAAAGTAATTAGAAGGATTCCAGAATTCTATAATATAGGACTCTACCATGGTGAGTACACTAAGTTGTTTTTCGCTCTAAAATCTTTAAATTAAACTCAATTTTGAAACGGAGACCGGATTTGTGTTCCAATTTGATCACACTACACATACATAACAACAGAACTGAGAAATTCAACCAAAAATTTCGAGCGACAAAAAAATTTGACCAAAATGTACAGGGTTAACTAAGGTACTTTTGGACCTTTCGCAATTAATTTCTATGAACTGGTGAGAGCTATGATGTTCTAGTATTTTTTTAAGAGTATAACTTGATGGTCCCTAAATCCTCAGCAAATTTGGCTATACTCGCATCAGCCATTTCCAAGAAAAAGGTGTCTGAATTACCCAAAAACTGCAATTTCCAGCCACTTTTCAGAGTCATAAAAAATCATCATTTTTGATTCGGCTAAAATTTTGTAGGAAGACAAGAGGACATTTCAGAAGAGTTATTCCGTTGAAATTTTGCTAATAATGCTAATGGAAAAGTAATTAGAAGGATTCCAGAATTCTATAATATAGGACTCTACCATGGTGAGTACACTAAGTTGTTTTTCGCTCTAAAATCTTTAAATTAAACTCAATTTTGAAACGGAGACCGGATTTGTGTTCCAATTTGATCACACTACACATACATAACAACAGAACTGAGAAATTCAACCAAAAATTTCGAGCGACAAAAAAATTTGACCAAAATGTACAGGGTTAACTAAGGTACTTTTGGACCTTTCGCAATTAATTTCTATGAACTGGTGAGAGCTATGATGTTCTAGTATTTTTTTAAGAGTATAACTTGATGGTCCCTAAATCCTCAGCAAATTTGGCTATACTCGCATCAGCCATTTCCAAGAAAAAGGTGTCTGAATTTCCCAAAAACTGCAATTTCCAGCCACTTTTCAGAGTCATAAAAAATCATCATTTTTGATTCGGCTAAAATTTTGTAGGAAGACAAGAGGACATTTCAGAAGAGTTATTCCGTTGAAATTTTGCTAATAATGCTAATGGAAAAGTAATTAGAAGGATTCCAGAATTCTATAATATAGGACTCTACCATGGTGAGTACACTAAGTTGTTTTTCGCTATAAAATCTTTAAATTAAACTCAATTTTGAAACGGAGACTGGATTTGTGTTCCAATTTGATCACACTACACATACATAACAACAGAACTGAGAAATTCAACCAAAAATTTCGAGCGACAAAAAATTTGACCAAAATGTACAGGGTTAACTAAGGTACTTTTGGACCTTTCGCAATTAATTTCTATGAACTGGTGAGAGCTATGATGTTCTAGTATTTTTTTAAGAGTATAACTTGATGGTCCCTAAATCCTCAGCAAATTTGGCTATACTCGCATCAGCCATTTCCAAGAAAAAGGTGTCTGAATTACCCAAAAACTGCAATTTCCAGCCACTTTTCAGAGTCATAAAAAATCATCATTTTTGATTCGGCTAAAATTTTGTAGGAAGACAAGAGGACATTTCAGAAGAGTTATTCCGTTGAAATTTTGCTAATAATGCTAATGGAAAAGTAATTAGAAGGATTCCAGAATTCTATAATATAGGACTCTACCATGGTGAGTACACTAAGTTGTTTTTCGCTCTAAAATCTTTAAATTAAACTCAATTTTGAAACGGAGACCGGATTTGTGTTCCAATTTGATCACACTACACATACATAACAACAGAACTGAGAAATTCAACCAAAATTTCGAGCGACAAAAAAATTTGACCAAAATGTACAGGGTTAACTAAGGTACTTTTGGACCTTTCGCAATTAATTTCTATGAACTGGTGAGAGCTATGATGTTCTAGTATTTTTTTAAGAGTATAACTTGATGGTCCCTAAATCCTCAGCAAATTTGGCTATACTCGCATCAGCCATTTCCAAGAAAAAGGTGTCTGAATTACCCAAAAACTGCAATTTCCAGCCACTTTTCAGAGTCATAAAAAATCATCATTTTTGATTCGGCTAAAATTTTGTAGGAAGACAAGAGGACATTTCAGAAGAGTTATTCCGTTGAAATTTTGCTAATAATGCTAATGGAAAAGTAATTAGAAGGATTCCAGAATTCTATAATATAGGACTCTACCATGGTGAGTACACTAAGTTGTTTTTCGCTCTAAAATCTTTAAATTAAACTCAATTTTGAAACGGAGACCGGATTTGTGTTCCAATTTGATCACACTACACATACATAACAACAGAACTGAGAAATTCAACCAAAAATTTCGAGCGACAAAAAAATTTGACCAAAATGTACAGGGTTAACTAAGGTACTTTTGGACCTTTCGCAATTAATTTCTATGAACTGGTGAGAGCTATGATGTTCTAGTATTTTTTTAAGAGTATAACTTGATGGTCCCTAAATCCTCAGCAAATTTGGCTATACTCGCATCAGCCATTTCCAAGAAAAAGGTGTCTGAATTACCCAAAAACTGCAATTTCCAGCCACTTTTCAGAGTCATCAAAAATCATCATTTTTGATTCGGCTAAAATTTTGTAGGAAGACAAGAGGACATTTCAGAAGAGTTATTCCGTTGAAATTTTGCTAATAATGCTAATGGAAAAGTAATTAGAAGGATTCCAGAATTCTATAATATAGGACTCTACCATGGTGAGTACACTAAGTTGTTTTTCGCTCTAAAATCTTTAAATTAAACTCAATTTTGAAACGGAGACCGGATTTGTGTTCCAATTTGATCACACTACACATACATAACAACAGAACTGAGAAATTCAACCAAAAATTTCGAGCGACAAAAAAATTTGACCAAAATGTACAGGGTTAACTAAGGTACTTTTGGACCTTTCGCAATTAATTTCTATGAACTGGTGAGAGCTATGATGTTCTAGTATTTTTTTAAGAGTATAACTTGATGGTCCCTAAATCCTCAGCAAATTTGGCTATACTCGCATCAGCCATTTCCAAGAAAAAGGTGTCTGAATTACCCAAAAACTGCAATTTCCAGCCACTTTTCAGAGTCATCAAAAATCATCATTTTTGATTCGGCTAAAATTTTGTAGGAAGACAAGAGGACATTTCAGAAGAGTTATTCCGTTGAAATTTTGCTAATAATGCTAATGGAAAAGTAATTAGAAGGATTCCAGAATTCTATAATATAGGACTCTACCATGGTGAGTACACTAAGTTGTTTTTCGCTCTAAAATCTTTAAATTAAACTCAATTTTGAAACGGAGACCGGATTTGTGTTCCAATTTGATCACACTACACATACATAACAACAGAACTGAGAAATTCAACAAAAAATTTCGAGCGACAAAAAAATTTGACCAAAATGTACAGGGTTAACTAAGGTACTTTTGGACCTTTCGCAATTAATTTCTATGAACTGGTGAGAGCTATGATGTTCTAGTATTTTTTTAAGAGTATAACTTGATGGTCCCTAAATCCTCAGCAAATTTGGCTATACTCGCATCAGCCATTTCCAAGAAAAAGGTGTCTGAATTACCCAAAAACTGCAATTTCCAGCCACTTTTCAGAGTCATCAAAAATCATCATTTTTGATTCGGCTAAAATTTTGTAGGAAGACAAGAGGACATTTCAGAAGAGTTATTCCGTTGAAATTTTGATAATAATGCTAATGGAAAAGTAATTAGAAGGATTCCAGAATTCTATATATAGGACTCTACCATGGTGAGTACACTAAGTTGTTTTTCGCTCTAAAATCTTTGAATTAAACTCAATTTTGAAACGGAGACCGGATTTGTGTTCCAATTTGATCACACTACACATACATAACAACAGAACTGAGAAATTCAACCAAAAATTTCGAGCGACAAAAAAATTTGACCAAAATGTACAGGGTTAACTAAGGTACTTTTGGACCTTTCGCAATTAATTTCTATGAACTGGTGAGAGCTATGATGTTCTAGTATTTTTTTAAGAGTATAACTTGATGGTCCCTAAATCCTCAGCAAATTTGGCTATACTCGCATCAGCCATTTCCAAGAAAAAGGTGTCTGAATTACCCAAAAACTGCAATTTCCAGACACTTTTCAGAGTCATCAAAAATCATCATTTTTGATTCGGCTAAAATTTTGTAGGAAGACAAGAGGACATTTCAGAAGAGTTATTCCGTTGAAATTTTGCTAATAATGCTAATGGAAAAGTAATTAGAAGGATTCCAGAATTCTATAATATAGGACTCTACCATGGTGAGTACACTAAGTTGTTTTTCGCTCTAAAATCTTTAAATTAAACTCAATTTTGAAACGGAGACCGGATTTGTGTTCCAATTTGATCACACTACACATACATAACAACAGAACTGAGAAATTCAACCAAAAATTTCGAGCGACAAAAAAATTTGACCAAAATGTACAGGGTTAACTAAGGTACTTTTGGACCTTTCGCAATTAATTTCTATGAACTGGTGAGAGCTATGATGTTCTAGTATTTTTTTAAGAGTATAACTTGATGGTCCCTAAATCCTCAGCAAATTTGGCTATACTCGCATCAGCCATTTCCAAGAAAAAGGTGTCTGAATTACCCAAAAACTGCAATTTCCAGCCACTTTTCAGAGTCATCAAAAATCATCATTTTTGATTCGGCTAAAATTTTGTAGGAAGACAAGAGGACATTTCAGAAGAGTTATTCCGTTGAAATTTTGATAATAATGCTAATGGAAAAGTAATTAGAAGGATTCCAGAATTCTATATATAGGACTCTACCATGGTGAGTACACTAAGTTGTTTTTCGCTCTAAAATCTTTGAATTAAACTAAATTTTGAAACGGAGACCGGATTTGTGTTCCAATTTGATCACACTACACATACATAACAACAGAACTGAGAAATTCAACCAAAAATTTCGAGCGACAAAAAAATTTGACCAAAATGTACAGGGTTAACTAAGGTACTTTTGGACCTTTCACAATTAATTTCTATGAACTGGTGAGAGCTATGATGTTCTAGTATTTTTTTAAGAGTATAACTTGATGGTCCCTAAATCCTCAGCAAATTTGGCTATACTCGCATCAGCCATTTCCAAGAAAAAGGTGTCTGAATTACCCAAAAACTGCAATTTCCAGCCACTTTTCAGAGTCATCAAAAATCATCATTTTTGATTCGGCTAAAATTTTGTAGGAAGACAAGAGGACATTTCAGAAGAGTTATTCCGTTGAAATTTTGCTAATAATGCTAATGGAAAAGTAATTAGAAGGATTCCAGAATTCTATAATATAGGACTCTACCATGGTGAGTACACTAAGTTGTTTTTCGCTCTAAAATCTTTAAATTAAACTCAATTTTGAAACGGAGACCGGATTTGTGTTCCAATTTGATCACACTACACATACATAACAACAGAACTGAGAAATTCAACCAAAAATTTCGAGCGACAAAAAAATTTGACCAAAATGTACAGGGTTAACTAAGGTACTTTTGGACCTTTCGCAATTAATTTCTATGAACTGGTGAGAGCTATGATGTTCTAGTATTTTTTTAAGAGTATAACTTGATGGTCCCTAAATCCTCAGCAAATTTGGCTATACTCGCATCAGCCATTTCCAAGAAAAAGGTGTCTGAATTACCCAAAAACTGCAATTTCCAGCCACTTTTCAGAGTCATAAAAAATCATCATTTTTGATTCGGCTAAAATTTTGTAGGAAGACAAGAGGACATTTCAGAAGAGTTATTCCGTTGAAATTTTGCTAATAATGCTAATGGAAAAGTAATTAGAAGGATTCCAGAATTCTATAATATAGGACTCTACCATGGTGAGTACACTAAGTTGTTTTTCGCTCTAAAATCTTTAAATTAAACTCAATTTTGAAACGGAGACCGGATTTGTGTTCCAATTTGATCACACTACACATACATAACAACAGAACTGAGAAATTCAACCAAAAATTTCGAGCGACAAAAAATTTGACCAAAATGTACAGGGTTAACTAAGGTACTTTTGGACCTTTCGCAATTAATTTCTATGAACTGGTGAGAGCTATGATGTTCTAGTATTTTTTTAAGAGTATAACTTGATGGTCCCTAAATCCTCAGCAAATTTGGCTATACTCGCATCAGCCATTTCCAAGAAAAAGGTGTCTGAATTACCCAAAAACTGCAATTTCCAGCCACTTTTCAGAGTCATAAAAAATCATCATTTTTGATTCGGCTAAAATTTTGTAGGAAGACAAGAGGACATTTCAGAAGAGTTATTCCGTTGAAATTTTGCTAATAATGCTAATGGAAAAGTAATTAGAAGGATTCCAGAATTCTATATGGGACTCTACCATGGTGAGTACACTAAGTTGTTTTTCGCTCTAAAATCTTTGAATTAAACTCAATTTTGAAACGGAGACCGGATTTGTGTTCCAATTTGATCACACTACACATACATAACAACAGAACTGAGAAATTCAACCAAAAATTTCGAGCGACAAAAAATTTGACCAAAATGTACAGGGTTAACTAAGGTACTTTTGGACCTTTCGCAATTAATTTCTATGAACTGGTGAGAGCTATGATGTTCTAGTATTTTTTTAAGAGTATAACTTGATGGTCCCTAAATCCTCAGCAAATTTGGCTATACTCGCATCAGCCATTTCCAAGAAAAAGGTGTCTGAATTACCCAAAAACTGCAATTTCCAGCCACTTTTCAGAGTCATCAAAAATCATCATTTTTGATTCGGCTAAAATTTTGTAGGAAGACAAGAGGACATTTCAGAAGAGTTATTCCGTTGAAATTTTGCTAATAATGCTAATGGAAAAGTAATTAGAAGGATTCCAGAATTCTATAATATAGGACTCTACCATGGTGAGTACACTAAGTTGTTTTTCGCTCTAAAATCTTTAAATTAAACTCAATTTTGAAACGGAGACCGGATTTGTGTTCCAATTTGATCACACTACACATACATAACAACAGAACTGAGAAATTCAACCAAAAATTTCGAGCGACAAAAAAATTGACCAAAATGTACAGGGTTAACTAAGGTACTTTTGGACCTTTCGCAATTAATTTCTATGAACTGGTGAGAGCTATGATGTTCTAGTATTTTTTTAAGAGTATAACTTGATGGTCCCTAAATCCTCAGCAAATTTGGCTATACTCGCATCAGCCATTTCCAAGAAAAAGGTGTCTGAATTACCCAAAAACTGCAATTTCCAGCCACTTTTCAGAGTCATCAAAAATGATGATTTTTGATTCGGCTAAAATTTTGTAGGAAGACAACAGGACATTTCAGAAGAGTTATTCCGTTGAAATTTTGCTAATAATGCTAATGGAAAAGTAATTATAGAAGGATTCCAGAATTCTATAATATAGGACTCTACCATGGTGAGTACACTAAGTTGTTTTTCGCTCTAAAATCTTTAAATTAAACTCAATTATGAAACGGAGACCGGATTTGTGTTCCAATTTGATCACACTACACATACATAACAACAGAACTGAGAAATTCAACCAAAAATTTCGAGCGACAAAAAAATTTGACCAAAATGTACAGGGTTAACTAAGGTACTTTTGGACCTTTCGCAATTAATTTCTATGAACTGGTGAGAGCTATGATGTTCTAGTATTTTTTTAAGAGTATAACTTGATGGTCCCTAAATCCTCAGCAAATTTGGCTATACTCGCATCAGCCATTTCCAAGAAAAAGGTGTCTGAATTACCCAAAAACTGCAATTTCCAGCCACTTTTCAGAGTCATCAAAAATCATCATTTTTGATTCGGCTAAAATTTTGTAGGAAGACAACAGGACATTTCAGAAGAGTTATTCCGTTGAAATTTTGCTAATAATGCTAATGGAAAAGTAATTAGAAGGATTCCAGAATTCTATAATATAGGACTCTACCATGGTGAGTACACTAAGTTGTTTTTCGCTCTAAAATCTTTAAATTAAACTCAATTTTGAAACGGAGACCGGATTTGTGTTCCAATTTGATCACACTACACATACATAACAACAGAACTGAGAAATTCAACCAAAAATTTCAGAGCGACAAAAAATTTGACCAAAATGTACAGGGTTAACTAAGGTACTTTTGGACCTTTCGCAATTAATTTCTATGAACTGGTGAGAGCTATGATGTTCTAGTATTTTTTTAAGAGTATAACTTGATGGTCCCTAAATCCTCAGCAAATTTGGCTATACTCGCATCAGCCATTTCCAAGAAAAAGGTGTCTGAATTACCCAAAAACTGCAATTTCCAGCCACTTTTCAGAGTCATCAAAAATCATCATTTTTGATTCGGCTAAAATTTTGTAGGAAGACAAGAGGACATTTCAGAAGAGTTATTCCGTTGAAATTTTGCTAATAATGCTAATGGAAAAGTAATTAGAAGGATTCCAGAATTCTATAATATAGGACTCTACCATGGTGAGTACACTAAGTTGTTTTTCGCTCTAAAATCTTTAAATTAAACTCAATTTTGAAACGGAGACCGGATTTGTGTGCCAATTTGATCACACTACACATACATAACAACAGAACTGAGAAATTCAACCAAAAATTTCGAGCGACAAAAAAATTTGACCAAAATGTACAGGGTTAACTAAGGTACTTTTGGACCTTTCGCAATTAATTTCTATGAACTGGTGAGAGCTATGATGTTCTAGTATTTTTTTAAGAGTATAACTTGATGGTCCCTAAATCCTCAGCAAATTTGGCTATACTCGCATCAGCCATTTCCAAGAAAAAGGTGTCTGAACTACCCAAAAACTGCAATTTCCAGCCACTTTTCAGAGACATCAAAAATGATGATTTTTGATTCGGCTAAAATTTTGTAGGAAGACAAGAGGACATTTCAGAAGAGTTATTCCGTTGAAATTTTGCTAATAATGCTAATGGAAAAGTAATTAGAAGGATTCCAGAATTCTATAATATAGGACTCTACCATGGTGAGTACACTAAGTTGTTTTTCGCTCTAAAATCTTTTAATTAAACTCAATTTTGAAACGGAGACCGGATTTGTGTTCCAATTTGATCACACTACACATACATAACAACAGAACTGAGAAATTCAACCAAAAATTTCGAGCGACAAAAAATTTGACCAAAATGTACAGGGTTAACTAAGGTACTTTTGGACCTTTCGCAATTAATTTCTATGAACTGGTGAGAGCTATGATGTTCTAGTATTTTTTTAAGAGTATAACTTGATGGTCCCTAAATCCTCAGCAAATTTGGCTATACTCGCATCAGCCATTTCCAAGAAAAAGGTGTCTGAATTACCCAAAAACTGCAATTTCCAGCCACTTTTCAGAGTCATCAAAAATCATCATTTTTGATTCGGCTAAAATTTTGTAGGAAGACAAGAGGACATTTCAGAAGAGTTATTCCGTTGAAATTTTGCTAATAATGCTAATGGAAAAGTAATTAGAAGGATTCCAGAATTCTATAATATAGGACTCTACCATGGTGAGTACACTAAGTTGTTTTTCGCTCTAAAATCTTTAAATTAAACTCAATTTTGAAACGGAGACCGGATTTGTGTTCCAATTTGATCACACTACACATACATAACAACAGAACTGAGAAATTCAACCAAAAATTTCGAGCGACAAAAAAATTTGACCAAAATGTACAGGGTTAACTAAGGTACTTTTGGACCTTTCGCAATTAATTTCTATGAACTGGTGAGAGCTATGATGTTCTAGTATTTTTTTAAGAGTATAACTTGATGGTCCCTAAATCCTCAGCAAATTTGGCTATACTCGCATCAGCCATTTCCAAGAAAAAGGTGTCTGAATTACCCAAAAACTGCAATTTCCAGCCACTTTTCAGAGTCATCAAAAATCATCATTTTTGATTCGGCTAAAATTTTGTAGGAAGACAACAGGACATTTCAGAAGAGTTATTCCGTTGAAATTTTGCTAATAATGCTAATGGAAAAGTAATTAGAAGGATTCCAGAATTCTATAATATAGGACTCTACCATGGTGAGTACACTAAGTTGTTTTTCGCTCTAAAATCTTTAAATTGAACTCAATTTTGAAACGGAGACCGGATTTGTGTTCCAATTTGATCACACTACACATACATAACAACAGAACTGAGAAATTCAACCAAAAATTTCGAGCGACAAAAAAATTTGACCAAAATGTACAGGGTTAACTAAGGTACTTTTGGACCTTTCGCAATTAATTTCTATGAACTGGTGAGAGCTATGATGTTCTAGTATTTTTTTAAGAGTATAACTTGATGGTCCCTAAATCCTCAGCAAATTTGGCTATACTCGCATCAGCCATTTCCAAGAAAAAGGTGTCTGAATTACCCAAAAACTGCAATTTCCAGCCACTTTTCAGAGTCATCAAAAATCATCATTTTTGATTCGGCTAAAATTTTGTAGGAAGACAAGAGGACATTTCAGAAGAGTTATTCCGTTGAAATTTTGCTAATAATGCTAATGGAAAAGTAATTAGAAGGATTCCAGAATTCTATAATATAGGACTCTACCATGGTGAGTACACTAAGTTGTTTTTCGCTCTAAAATCTTTAAATTAAACTCAATTTTGAAACGGAGACCGGATTTGTGTTCCAATTTGATCACACTACACATACATAACAACAGAACTGAGAAATTCAACCAAAAATTTCGAGCGACAAAAAATTTGACCAAAATGTACAGGGTTAACTAAGGTACTTTTGGACCTTTCGCAATTAATTTCTATGAACTGGTGAGAGCTATGATGTTCTAGTATTTTTTTAAGAGTATAACTTGATGGTCCCTAAATCCTCAGCAAATTTGGCTATACTCGCATCAGCCATTTCCAAGAAAAAGGTGTCTGAATTTCCCAAAAACTGCAATTTCCAGCCACTTTTCAGAGTCATCAAAAATCATCATTTTTGATTCGGCTAAAATTTTGTAGGAAGACAAGAGGACATTTCAGAAGAGTTATTCCGTTGAAATTTTGCTAATAATGCTAATGGAAAAGTAATTAGAAGGATTCCAGAATTCTATAATATAGGACTCTACCATGGTGAGTACACTAAGTTGTTTTTCGCTCTAAAATCTTTAAATTAAACTCAATTTTGAAACGGAGACCGGATTTGTGTTCCAATTTGATCACACTACACATACATAACAACAGAACTGAGAAATTCAACCAAAAATTTCGAGCGACAAAAAATTTGACCAAAATGTACAGGGTTAACTAAGGTACTTTTGGACCTTTCGCAATTAATTTCTATGAACTGGTGAGAGCTATGATGTTCTAGTATTTTTTTAAGAGTATAACTTGATGGTCCCTAAATCCTCAGCAAATTTGGCTATACTCGCATCAGCCATTTCCAAGAAAAAGGTGTCTGAATTACCCAAAAACTGCAATTTCCAGCCACTTTTCAGAGTCATCAAAAATCATCATTTTTGATTCGGCTAAAATTTTGTAGGAAGACAAGAGGACATTTCAGAAGAGTTATTCCGTTGAAATTTTGCTAATAATGCTAATGGAAAAGTAATTAGAAGGATTCCAGAATTCTATAATATAGGACTCTACCATGGTGAGTACACTAAGTTGTTTTTCGCTCTAAAATCTTTAAATTAAACTCAATTTTGAAACGGAGACCGGATTTGTGTTCCAATTTGATCACACTACACATACATAACAACAGAACTGAGAAATTCAACCAAAAATTTCGAGCGACAAAAAATTTGACCAAAATGTACAGGGTTAACTAAGGTACTTTTGGACCTTTCGCAATTAATTTCTATGAACTGGTGAGAGCTATGATGTTCTAGTATTTTTTTAAGAGTATAACTTGATGGTCCCTAAATCCTCAGCAAATTTGGCTATACTCGCATCAGCCATTTCCAAGAAAAAGGTGTCTGAATTACCCAAAAACTGCAATTTCCAGCCACTTTTCAGAGTCATCAAAAATCATCATTTTTGATTCGGCTAAAATTTTGTAGGAAGACAAGAGGACATTTCAGAAGAGTTATTCCGTTGAAATTTTGCTAATAATGCTAATGGAAAAGTAATTAGAAGGATTCCAGAATTCTATTATATAGCTGACTCTACCATGGTGGGTACACTAAGTTGTTTTTCGCTCTAAAATCTTTAAATTAAACTCAATTTTGAAACGGAGACCGGATTTGTGTTCCAATTTGATCACACTACACATACATAACAACAGAACTGAGAAATTCAACCAAAAATTTCGAGCGACAAAAAAATTTGACCAAAATGTACAGGGTTAACTAAGGTACTTTTGGACCTTTCGCAATTAATTTCTATGAACTGGTGAGAGCTATGATGTTCTAGTATTTTTTTAAGAGTATAACTTGATGGTCCCTAAATCCTCAGCAAATTTGGCTATACTCGCATCAGCCATTTCCAAGAAAAAGGTGTCTGAATTACCCAAAAACTGCAATTTCCAGCCACTTTTCAGAGTCATCAAAAATCATCATTTTTGATTCGGCTAAAATTTTGTAGGAAGACAAGAGGACATTTCAGAAGAGTTATTCCGTTGAAATTTTGCTAATAATGCTAATGGAAAAGTAATTAGAAGGATTCCAGAATTCTATAATATAGGACTCTACCATGGTGAGTACACTAAGTTGTTTTTCGCTCTAAAATCTTTAAATTAAACTCAATTTTGAAACGGAGACCGGATTTGTGTTCCAATTTGATCACACTACACATACATAACAACAGAACTGAGAAATTCAACCAAAAATTTCGAGCGACAAAAAAATTTGACCAAAATGTACAGGGTTAACTAAGGTACTTTTGGACCTTTCGCAATTAATTTCTATGAACTGGTGAGAGCTATGATGTTCTAGTATTTTTTTAAGAGTATAACTTGATGGTCCCTAAATCCTCAGCAAATTTGGCTATACTCGCATCAGCCATTTCCAAGAAAAAGGTGTCTGAATTACCCAAAAACTGCAATTTCCAGCCACTTTTCAGAGTCATCAAAAATCATCATTTTTGATTCGGCTAAAATTTTGTAGGAAGACAAGAGGACATTTCAGAAGAGTTATTCCGTTGAAATTTTGCTAATAATGCTAATGGAAAAGTAATTAGAAGGATTCCAGAATTCTATAATATAGGACTCTACCATGGTGAGTACACTAAGTTGTTTTTCGCTCTAAAATCTTTAAATTAAACTCAATTTTGAAACGGAGACCGGATTTGTGTTCCAATTTGATCACACTACACATACATAACAACAGAACTGAGAAATTCAACCAAAAATTTCGAGCGACAAAAAAATTTGACCAAAATGTACAGGGTTAACTAAGGTACTTTTGGACCTTTCGCAATTAATTTCTATGAACTGGTGAGAGCTATGATGTTCTAGTATTTTTTTAAGAGTATAACTTGATGGTCCCTAAATCCTCAGCAAATTTGGCTATACTCGCATCAGCCATTTCCAAGAAAAAGGTGTCTGAATTACCCAAAAACTGCAATTTCCAGCCACTTTTCAGAGTCATCAAAAATCATCATTTTTGATTCGGCTAAAATTTTGTAGGAAGACAAGAGGACATTTCAGAAGAGTTATTCCGTTGAAATTTTGCTAATAATGCTAATGGAAAAGTAATTAGAAGGATTCCAGAATTCTATAATATAGCTGACTCTACCATGGTGAGTACACTAAGTTGTTTTTCGCTCTAAAATCTTTAAATTAAACTCAATTTTGAAACGGAGACCGAATTTGTTTTCCAATTTGATCACACTACACATACATAACAACAGAACTGAGAAATTCAACCAAAAATTTCGAGCGACAAAAAAAAGGTACTTTTGGACCTTTCGCAATTAATTTCTATGAACTGGTGAGAGCTATGATGTTCTAGTATTTTTTTAAGAGTATAACTTGATGGTCCCTAAATCCTCAGCAAATTTGGCTATACTCGCATCAGCCATTTCCAAGAAAAAGGTGTCTGAATTACCCAAAAACTGCAATTTCCAGCCACTTTTCAGAGTCATCAAAAATCATCATTTTTGATTCGGCTAAAATTTTGTAGGAAGACAAGAGGACATTTCAGAAGAGTTATTCCGTTGAAATTTTGCTAATAATGCTAATGGAAAAGTAATTAGAAGGATTCCAGAATTCTATAATATAGCTGACTCTACCATGGTGAGTACACTAAGTTGTTTTTCGCTCTAAAATCTTTAAATTAAACTCAATTTTGAAACGGAGACCGGATTTGTGTTCCAATTTGATCACACTACACATACATAACAACAGAACTGAGAAATTCAACCAAAAATTTCGAGCGACAAAAAATTTGACCAAAATGTACAGGGTTAACTAAGGTACTTTTGGACCTTTCGCAATTAATTTCTATGAACTGGTGAGAGCTATGATGTTCTAGTATTTTTTTAAGAGTATAACTTGATGGTCCCTAAATCCTCAGCAAATTTGGCTATACTCGCATCAGCCATTTCCAAGAAAAAGGTGTCTGAATTACCCAAAAACTGCAATTTCCAGCCACTTTTCAGAGTCATCAAAAATCATCATTTTTGATTCGGCTAAAATTTTGTAGGAAGACAAGAGGACATTTCAGAAGAGTTATTCCGTTGAAATTTTGCTAATAATGCTAATGGAAAAGTAATTAGAAGGATTCCAGAATTCTATAATATAGCTGACTCTACCATGGTGAGTACACTAAGTTGTTTTTCGCTCTAAAATCTTTAAATTAAACTCAATTTTGAAACGGAGACCGGATTTGTGTTCCAATTTGATCACACTACACATACATAACAACAGAACTGAGAAATTCAACCAAAAATTTCGAGCGACAAAAAAATTTGACCAAAATGTACAGGGTTAACTAAGGTACTTTTGGACCTTTCGCAATTAATTTCTATGAACTGGTGAGAGCTATGATGTTCTAGTATTTTTTTAAGAGTATAACTTGATGGTCCCTAAATCCTCAGCAAATTTGGCTATACTCGCATCAGCCATTTCCAAGAAAAAGGTGTCTGAATTACCCAAAACTGCAATTTCCAGCCACTTTTCAGAGTCATCAAAAATCATCATTTTTGATTCGGCTAAAATTTTGTAGGAAGACAAGAGGACATTTCAGAAGAGTTATTCCGTTGAAATTTTGCTAATAATGCTAATGGAAAAGTAATTAGAAGGATTCCAGAATTCTATAATATAGCTGACTCTACCATGGTGAGTACACTAAGTTGTTTTTCGCTCTAAAATCTTTAAATTAAACTCAATTTTGAAACGGAGACCGGATTTGTGTTCCAATTTGATCACACTACACATACATAACAACAGAACTGAGAAATTCAACCAAAAATTTCGAGCGACAAAAAAATTTGACCAAAATGTACAGGGTTAACTAAGGTACTTTTGGACCTTTCGCAATTAATTTCTATGAACTGGTGAGAGCTATGATGTTCTAGTATTTTTTTAAGAGTATAACTTGATGGTCCCTAAATCCTCAGCAAATTTGGCTATACTCGCATCAGCCATTTCCAAGAAAAAGGTGTCTGAATTACCCAAAAACTGCAATTTCCAGCCACTTTTCAGAGTCATCAAAAATCATCATTTTTGATTCGGCTAAAATTTTGTAGGAAGACAAGAGGACATTTCAGAAGAGTTATTCCGTTGAAATTTTGCTAATAATGCTAATGGAAAAGTAATTAGAAGGATTCCAGAATTCTATTATATAGCTGACTCTACCATGGTGGGTACACTAAGTTGTTTTTCGCTCTAAAATCTTTAAATTAAACTCAATTTTGAAACGGAGACCGGATTTGTGTTCCAATTTGATCACACTACACATACATAACAACAGAACTGAGAAATTCAACCAAAAATTTCGAGCGACAAAAAAATGTACAGGGTTAACTAAGGTACTTTTGGACCTTTCGCAATTAATTTCTATGAACTGGTGAGAGCTATGATGTTCTAGTATTTTTTTAAGAGTATAACTTGATGGTCCCTAAATCCTCAGCAAATTTGGCTATACTCGCATCAGCCATTTCCAAGAAAAAGGTGTCTGAATTACCCAAAAACTGCAATTTCCAGCCACTTTTCAGAGTCATCAAAAATCATCATTTTTGATTCGGCTAAAATTTTGTAGGAAGACAAGAGGACATTTCAGAAGAGTTATTCCGTTGAAATTTTGCTAATAATGCTAATGGAAAAGTAATTAGAAGGATTCCAGAATTCTATAATATAGCTGACTCTACCATGGTGAGTACACTAAGTTGTTTTTCGCTCTAAAATCTTTAAATTAAACTCAATTTTGAAACGGAGACCGGATTTGTGTTCCAATTTGATCACACTACACATACATAACAACAGAACTGAGAAATTCAACCAAAAATTTCGAGCGACAAAAAAATTTGACCAAAATGTACAGGGTTAACTAAGGTACTTTTGGACCTTTCGCAATTAATTTCTATGAACTGGTGAGAGCTATGATGTTCTAGTATTTTTTTAAGAGTATAACTTGATGGTCCCTAAATCCTCAGCAAATTTGGCTATACTCGCATCAGCCATTTCCAAGAAAAAGGTGTCTGAATTACCCAAAAACTGCAATTTCCAGCCACTTTTCAGAGTCATCAAAAATCATCATTTTTGATTCGGCTAAAATTTTGTAGGAAGACAAGAGGACATTTCAGAAGAGTTATTCCGTTGAAATTTTGCTAATAATGCTAATGGAAAAGTAATTAGAAGGATTCCAGAATTCTATAATATAGCTGACTCTACCATGGTGAGTACACTAAGTTGTTTTTCGCTCTAAAATCTTTAAATTAAACTCAATTTTGAAACGGAGACCGGATTTGTGTTCCAATTTGATCACACTACACATACATAACAACAGAACCGAGAAATTCAACCAAAAATTTCGAGCGACAAAAAATTTGACCAAAATGTACAGGGTTAACTAAGGTACTTTTGGACCTTTCGCAATTAATTTCTATGAACTGGTGAGAGCTATGATGTTCTAGTATTTTTTTAAGAGTATAACTTGATGGTCCCTAAATCCTCAGCAAATTTGGCTATACTCGCATCAGCCATTTCCAAGAAAAAGGTGTCTGAATTACCCAAAAACTGCAATTTCCAGCCACTTTTCAGAGTCATCAAAAATCATCATTTTTGATTCGGCTAAAATTTTGTAGGAAGACAAGAGGACATTTCAGAAGAGTTATTCCGTTGAAATTTTGCTAATAATGCTAATGGAAAAGTAATTAGAAGGATTCCAGAATTCTAATATATAGCTGACTCTACCATGGTGGGTACACTAAGTTGTTTTTCGCTCTAAAATCTTTAAATTAAACTCAATTTTGAAACGGAGACCGGATTTGTGTTCCAATTTGATCACACTACACATACATAACAACAGAACTGAGAAATTCAACCAAAAATTTCGAGCGACAAAAAAATTTGACCAAAATGTACAGGGTTAACTAAGGTACTTTTGGACCTTTCGCAATTAATTTCTATGAACTGGTGAGAGCTATGATGTTCTAGTATTTTTTTAAGAGTATAACTTGATGGTCCCTAAATCCTCAGCAAATTTGGCTATACTCGCATCAGCCATTTCCAAGAAAAAGGTGTCTGAATTACCCAAAAACTGCAATTTCCAGCCACTTTTCAGAGTCATCAAAAATCATCATTTTTGATTCGGCTAAAATTTTGTAGGAAGACAAGAGGACATTTCAGAAGAGTTATTCCGTTGAAATTTTGCTAATAATGCTAATGGAAAAGTAATTAGAAGGATTCCAGAATTCTATAATATAGCTGACTCTACCATGGTGAGTACACTAAGTTGTTTTTCGCTCTAAAATCTTTAAATTAAACTCAATTTTGAAACGGAGACCGGATTTGTGTTCCAATTTGATCACACTACACATACATAACAACAGAACTGAGAAATTCAACCAAAATTTCGAGCGACAAAAAATTTGACCAAAATGTACAGGGTTAACTAAGGTACTTTTGGACCTTTCGCAATTAATTTCTATGAACTGGTGAGAGCTATGATGTTCTAGTATTTTTTTAAGAGTATAACTTGATGGTCCCTAAATCCTCAGCAAATTTGGCTATACTCGCATCAGCCATTTCCAAGAAAAAGGTGTCTGAATTACCCAAAAACTGCAATTTCCAGCCACTTTTCAGAGTCATCAAAAATCATCATTTTTGATTCGGCTAAAATTTTGTAGGAAGACAAGAGGACATTTCAGAAGAGTTATTCCGTTGAAATTTTGCTAATAATGCTAATGGAAAAGTAATTAGAAGGATTCCAGAATTCTAATATATAGCTGACTCTACCATGGTGGGTACACTAAGTTGTTTTTCGCTCTAAAATCTTTAAATTAAACTCAATTTTGAAACGGAGACCGGATTTGTGTTCCAATTTGATCACACTACACATACATAACAACAGAACTGAGAAATTCAACCAAAAATTTCGAGCGACAAAAAAATTTGACCAAAATGTACAGGGTTAACTAAGGTACTTTTGGACCTTTCGCAATTAATTTCTATGAACTGGTGAGAGCTATGATGTTCTAGTATTTTTTTAAGAGTATAACTTGATGGTCCCTAAATCCTCAGCAAATTTGGCTATACTCGCATCAGCCATTTCCAAGAAAAAGGTGTCTGAATTACCCAAAAACTGCAATTTCCAGCCACTTTTCAGAGTCATCAAAAATCATCATTTTTGATTCGGCTAAAATTTTGTAGGAAGACAAGAGGACATTTCAGAAGAGTTATTCCGTTGAAATTTTGCTAATAATGCTAATGGAAAAGTAATTAGAAGGATTCCAGAATTCTATAATATAGCTGACTCTACCATGGTGAGTACACTAAGTTGTTTTTCGCTCTAAAATCTTTAAATTAAACTCAATTTTGAAACGGAGACCGGATTTGTGTTCCAATTTGATCACACTACACATACATAACAACAGAACTGAGAAATTCAACCAAAAATTTCGAGCGACAAAAAAATTTGACCAAAATGTACAGGGTTAACTAAGGTACTTTTGGACCTTTCGCAATTAATTTCTATGAACTGGTGAGAGCTATGATGTTCTAGTATTTTTTTAAGAGTATAACTTGATGGTCCCTAAATCCTCAGCAAATTTGGCTATACTCGCATCAGCCATTTCCAAGAAAAAGGTGTCTGAATTACCCAAAAACTGCAATTTCCAGCCACTTTTCAGAGTCATCAAAAATCATCATTTTTGATTCGGCTAAAATTTTGTAGGAAGACAAGAGGACATTTCAGAAGAGTTATTCCGTTGAAATTTTGCTAATAATGCTAATGGAAAAGTAATTAGAAGGATTCCAGAATTCTATAATATAGCTGACTCTACCATGGTGAGTACACTAAGTTGTTTTTCGCTCTAAAATCTTTAAATTAAACTCAATTTTGAAACGGAGACCGGATTTGTGTTCCAATTTGATCACACTACACATACATAACAACAGAACTGAGAAATTCAACCAAAAATTTCGAGCGACAAAAAAATTTGACCAAAATGTACAGGGTTAACTAAGGTACTTTTGGACCTTTCGCAATTAATTTCTATGAACTGGTGAGAGCTATGATGTTCTAGTATTTTTTTAAGAGTATAACTTGATGGTCCCTAAATCCTCAGCAAATTTGGCTATACTCGCATCAGCCATTTCCAAGAAAAAGGTGTCTGAATTACCCAAAAACTGCAATTTCCAGCCACTTTTCAGAGTCATCAAAAATCATCATTTTTGATTCGGCTAAAATTTTGTAGGAAGACAAGAGGACATTTCAGAAGAGTTATTCCGTTGAAATTTTGCTAATAATGCTAATGGAAAAGTAATTAGAAGGATTCCAGAATTCTATAATATAGCTGACTCTACCATGGTGAGTACACTAAGTTGTTTTTCGCTCTAAAATCTTTAAATTAAACTCAATTTTGAAACGGAGACCGGATTTGTGTTCCAATTTGATCACACTACACATACATAACAACAGAACTGAGAAATTCAACCAAAAATTTCGAGCGACAAAAAAATTTGACCAAAATGTACAGGGTTAACTAAGGTACTTTTGGACCTTTCGCAATTAATTTCTATGAACTGGTGAGAGCTATGATGTTCTAGTATTTTTTTAAGAGTATAACTTGATGGTCCCTAAATCCTCAGCAAATTTGGCTATACTCGCATCAGCCATTTCCAAAAAAAAGGTGTCTGAATTACCCAAAAACTGCAATTTCCAGCCACTTTTCAGAGTCATCAAAAATCATCATTTTTGATTCGGCTAAAATTTTGTAGGAAGACGAGAGGACATTTCGAAAGAGTTATTCCGTTAAAATTTTGCTAATAATGCTAGTGGAAAAGTAATTAGAAGGATTCCAGAATTCTATATAGGACCCTACCATGGTGAGTACACCAAGTTGATTTTTGCTCTAAAATCTTTAAATTAAACTCGATTTTGAAACGGAGACCGGATTTGTGTTCGAATTTGATAACCATATGAATGAATAACAACAGAACTGAGAAATTCAACAATGAATTTTAGAGGACAAAAATTTTTGACTGAAATTTACAGGGTTAACTAAGGTACTTTTTGACCTTTCGCAATAAATTTCTAAGAACTGGTGATACCTATGATGGTCTAGTATTTTTTTTATGATCATAACTCTAGGATCTTTAAATCATCAGAAAGTTTCGTTAGGGTTGCCCTAGCGGTTGCCAAGAAAAACGTCGCTGATTTATCAAAAAACGGACATTTTCAGCCAACTTTCAGAACGGTCTTTCGAAATAACGACAATTGCCCAATTAACTTTAGATATTCAAAAAGAAGAATCAATTCTAAGGGAGAAAATATTTTTTTGGTAATATTAAAACCAAAATTGACGGCAGAAATCAAATTCGAAAAACGTGAAAAAAGGCCAAAAATCATGAGTTTTGATTCGTCTAAAATTTGGTAGGAAGACGGAAGGGTATTTTAAAAACTCAATTCCTTTGCAATTTTACCAGTTTTCTTCTTTTCAAAGTAATTAAAGGATTCTAAAATTCTATATGAGCCCTACCATGGCTAAAAATACAAAGTTATTCCTTGCTCTAAAATCTTTAAATTTAATTCAATTTTGGTACTGAGACCAGATTTGTGTTCCAATTGGATTACCATACACATGCATAACAATAGAACTGAGAAATTGAACCAAAAATTTCAAGCGACAAAAGTTTTTGCCCTTTCACAAAATTAGTTTCTACGAACTGGTGAGACCGACGATGTTCTAGTATTTTTTTATAAGCATAATTTTACAATCTTTAAATCATGAGAAAGTTTGTCGGGATGGCCCTGGCGGTTGCCAAAAAAAACGTTGTTGATTTATCAAAAAATTGACATTTTCAGCCAACTTTCAGAACGGTTTTTTGACATAACGATAATTTTCCAATTAAGTTTGAATATTCAACAAGAAGAATTATTTCTAAGTGAGAAAATATTTTTTAGGGAATTTTAAAACCAAATTTGACACCAGAAATCAAATATGAAAAACGTAAAAAGACCAAAAATCATGATTCTTGATTCGTCTGAAATTTTGTAGGAAGACAGAAGGGTATTTTAAATACTCAATTCCATTGACATTTTTCCAATTTTCTATTTTTCAAAGTAATTACAAGGATTCTAAATTTCTATATGGGCCCTACCATGGCAAATACCGTATTGTCCAGAATATAAGCCGAGGGTTTTTCTATAAATTGCGAGTCCAAAAGTCACCCTCGGCTTATATGCGGATCTCGGCCTAAACCGGTCAAAAACACGTTTTTCACTAAATATGATTGGGCGCATTACACATGCACACTCTTAACAATGTAATCGATTTGAAACTGCAAAATATTGCACTAAAAACACGTTTAATAAATGTTTTATTACGGAGAAGTATCATTTTCCCATTATCCATCAATTTTATTTGACGCGCAGTAATAAACAAAGGCACGTTCAGCTGTTATCTGCATTGTCTTGTCAGACCTTGACGAGTAAGCGGGCCATATGACGATCGCGCGTCATCGGCACTAGCCGAGTACACACGATCGTGAGGCCCCTCTCAACGGTTTCTCACACGCAGTTGGTCTAGCTTCCTCACGCGCGCAATACGAAATGGACTAAATTCTAACTCGGAAGAGTGATGATTTACGTGGAAAGGAGATAAACCCTTTTTTCAATTGTTGATCTAAAAGTTTGGGGGTCGGCTTATATTCGGGACAATACGGTAATACAAAGTTGATTTTCGCTCTAAAATCTTTAAATTTAATTCAATTTTGGAATTGAGACCAGATTTGTGTTCCTATTGGATTACCATATACATACATAACAATAGAACTGAGAAATTGAACCAAAAATGTCAAGGACCAATTTTTTTTCACTCATCATCACTTCACTTTTCATAATCACCCGCTAATTCGAAC
The DNA here is from genome assembly GCA_907164805.1 of Brachyptera putata. Taxonomy (NCBI): domain Eukaryota; kingdom Metazoa; phylum Arthropoda; class Insecta; order Plecoptera; family Taeniopterygidae; genus Brachyptera; species Brachyptera putata. The sequence goes on along the minus strand of OU015468.1, from coordinate 15,631,632 downwards.
CTCCGTATAACCTAGCGGCTGGTGAGGTCGTTGAGCAAACAATTATCATAATTGGAGTTTAATTCTAGGGCCTACATTATTAATGGTACCCACCGGTCATGATTTTCTGCTGCTGGCTCCCTTATCTTCTTCTTTCATCTGCTTTCCCTCCACTTCTCTTTAACGTCTGCTTCTCCATGCACTGGATTGTGAATACCACTGACTGTAAAGAAGGAAATAATTGGTAGGCCCTATATTATAACAACAAAGTTACGTTTAATCATAAAATAAGAAGTTCTTGACCAGATAGAAGATTTTACATGTTTACATGTTTTCATTTTTTCTGGGGGGGATGGTATGATCACACTTTTGGTGCACCGTCCAAATGATCCTATTCCTACCTTCTATTCTTGGACTCATTCAAATTCAAAATCATTGGGAACAATGATTTTGATTATCATTTTTTGATTCAAAGTTGGTTGTAAATTAGCAAATGACATAAAAATAAGCAAGATAGTGTCGTATGGTCAAGTTTGTTTCATTGATTTTGTATTTGATAATTAACGGAGAAATAATTGGTACACCACTGTTCATGCAAATTCAATGTGTTTTATTTATTAGAGTGTATTTTTAGCTCGAACAAATGATCTGATGGAAGTCTATGAAATGCATATTGATAGATATTGTTTACCTCGAACATACCACCATTTTTGTAATAATCAACAGCAAGAGGCTTACAATACCAATCACAGAAGTAGGCCTACAGGTTTATTGCCTGAGAAGTAGGCAACTTGTGTTGCATTCTATTGATGAAATCTATTGTAACATTTTTCATATTTTTCTGGTAATTTGATCCAAACTTTGTCAATTTCATAGCATCAGTATGTCGTTATATACTTTGGTTGTTAAATCATTAAATTACACTAAATTCTGAAATCAACATCAGATTCATATTCTGATTTCACAGCTAGAGCAGCTACTAGCTATTCTACACATACATGACAACAGAACTACAAAACTCCCTAAAGAATTTGATAAAAAACAAACACTAGCTTTTGACTTTCTGCAATCAATTTCTACAAAACGGAGTGAGCTACAAATGTTCAGTATTTTTCACGAAGATAACGTAGACCTATACATAAAAAAAAATTGAGGTGTAAAAAAGCAGATTTGTTATTTCGATAAAACGTTGATTGATGGTTAAAGAACGAAGTATTGAATAAAACCCATTGAAATTTGTACAGACACATCTTTTTGTACACTTCACCATTTCTAGCACAACGAGAAGAATAAATTACTAATTTTTAATTGTTAATCATTATCTCTAAATTCTTTAATCACCAACACTGTGACGACCAAAAATAAAGGCTACCGAGTTTTTCTACTTACTGGCATCGTTCTTGTAGTTCTCTTTGCGCATTCATCTTCTTCCATCCTTCCCTCTTCTCACTGCGTCAACTTCTTCATCGTACTGCCATCTTGGTTGCCTTCTCATCCTACTTCAACAGTTTTGATAGTCGTTACATATGCTGGCATTGCTCTTGCGGTACTCTTTGTGCACTCATCTTCTTCCATCCTTCCTTCTTCTTCCTACGTCCTCAATGTGTCAACTTCTATAATAATAATAATAATTTGTATTTAATAGCTCAGAAGCCAATTTCTTTACATTTCATTTTAACAATATGCATATTACAATTAGTATTAAACTGAATTCAATCTTGTTCAAGTTCATCAAAAGCAAAGTTCATCAAAAGTACATAAAAGTAGGTCTATATAAATTATAAAACATCTCCTAAGTATTTATTCTCACTTCTTATCCATTTGACACACCTTTCCTTGTAACATCTAACACTTCTCAAGGTCCTAATAGTGTGGGACAACTTATCAAACTCTTTCATTCCTGCATTAAATACTGAATTGAACCGACCGTTCCCTTTACACATCCTTATGTAACCCAACCCTTCAGCAGCCCTTTAGTATTAATATTATGTATATTGTTGGCACATTCAATTTTATCACTCATATATTGAGGCATGAGGCCTAACTTGATCTTCAATAGAAAAACTAAAACTAATAATAATACATTGTCATTCACATTCAGCCACTCAAATCATTCCTCAACATTTGCACAATTGGTGTATCCCTACTACATCGAAGTACACACCCCATCACTTTATTCTGTATTTTCTGCAATAGCCCCATATCACTCTATGCTTGGTATAGAATATCCATATTCAAAATGGGGTTTAATTAAACTGTAGTAAATCATTTCATAATCCTAGTCCAGTATGAGATCTTACCCCCAATCCTCCCAAGATATCCAACTATCTTTTACCAATTTTTTTCACAATGTAATCTATATGCTGTCTGAAGTTGATCTTGCTATCTATAACTATTCCTAAATATTTAAAGTGGTCTACACCCTCAATCTCTTCTTCTTGCATCATAATACTGATATTTAAGTCAGTCCACTTCACATTACAAAATTGTCCTACCCCTACAAACATTGCCTCAGATTTATTTACATTCAGTTTCAACTTATTTATTTGTGGCCAAATTGCTCGATGTTACTCAAATTACTGTTCATAGATCCCGACATTTGTCTTGCACCCACCCCACCAGCTGTGTGATACCGCCATATCGTCTGAATACATATTTAAGAAACTCTTTTTACAGCATACATTTACATCATTTAAATATACAAGAATTAAAAGTGGTCCAAGCACTGAGCCCTGAGGTATCCCATTGTTACATTCCTTCTTTTCAGACATTTTCTCACCAGACTTCACGCTCTGTCTCCTTTCACTCAAAAAATCTTTAATCCACACAATTGCTTTTCCACCAATCCCATAGGCCTACATATGCTCTAACTTTTCTATCAATCTGTTCACATCTACTGTCTCAAAGGCTCTTTTTAGATCTAGAAAAACAACCATTGTAGATTTTTTCTCGTCCATGTTTTCAAGCCATTTACTCACAACATTCTGTATTGCCGGGGGGGGGGGGATCTAGTTCTGTTTACCAACCGAAATATTTTCTGTTGGCAATATGTACAATAGCGACACCGGCCGCAAGGCCACAATTCGCTGACAGGGGGTGTTATATACAGGTTATAGGCGTGTAGAGACAATTGCTCTAGGTGAGGGATCATAATAAATATTTACAAGGGAGTTTAGGCGAGGTGTTCGAAATTGAGATGCCATTGCTAGTAATCGCTGCCATAGCCGCCGGCAAGTTCAGGTCGCCGTCAGCCAGCGCCGCGAGCCGTCCAATTGATGAAATAGATCGCTGACGCTCGCAGACCGAGGCCAAAGTAGCCGTGCCGGACATAGCTGCATTTAACAGCAATAGCATCATTCTTAGCAGTAGCCAAATTAGCGTGATGCAGAAGTGCTGGAGGGTGAAGTTTTCTATGTAGAAGTTGGTGTTCGGCCTTGGATTTGTTTGTCAGCTAGAGAGCTGGGATTGTTGAGGGTTTCTTTTCGGGTGCTGCACGTGCACCCAAGGTCGGGGTAGCGTAAGCCGACGTTAAGTTATGCGTCGACTAGGGTGGTTGGGTATAGTCTGTTTCATATCAGAGAGGGTGATGTGATAGTTCGGAGTATGACAGCATGCGAGTCATACTCGGTCGCAGAGTTGGCAATATCGGATTAGATGCTAATTATCTGATTAAAGTACGATAATGATATATCCTAGTGACTAACTTAACCACTATAAAGGTATTCCATTTCGCCCAAGTTGGATGATTTGGAGTCTACCGAGTAATTGTAGGGACTAAAAGAGATGCTAAGAGTGATGTAATGTTAAATATAAGTGGATAGTGGCCGGAGCCTGCTTAGGCATTTACCTGAGTGATAAGCTCAGGTGTACTATGTGTAGGTGACTAGTCTAATGTAGATAGAAAGAAAGAAGATACTAATAATTACATCTAGAGCCTGGTTAGAGATCTTGGTCTCTGTATATTAAGTGGTGAGATTTATACAGTATGAAACTAGCGTAATTGTCCGTAATACTAATGAGATGCGTGGTTAAAAGCACGCAGTACCTATAGCGATGATCAGCAGCAACCAGTCTGTAGTCTCAAGCCTGATGACTACACTGTGTTGTGCTAAAATATATGACGAAGGTCGAGGGTCTATAGCGTGCAATATAGAGGTTAGAAATTAGAACTATACTAGTGTGCTATTTTTTTTTTTTTGTTGTTGTTGTGTTTTCTTGTTTTTCGTTTTTGTAAAGAGAGAGTGCCTTTATGCTATGCGTCTCTAGATATGTGTATGTACAATGGCATCCCTTCTCGTCGGTGCTGAGCGAGGGGGTGATATGAGGGCGGGGGGAGACCGGGCTACCTCTGGGAGAGAGAGAGAGAGCGAGCCGCGGTCGAGAGAGCGTGTTAGGGGAATGGACCGCTTGGAAGAGCGGTACAGCTGGTTTAGGGCTTCTAGGCGAGGGGGGAGAGCCCGCGTGGAAGAGCCGTGCTTGCCGTGAAGGATAGTTCCTGCACGCAGTATCGCGGCTATTGCCTGGTGGTAGCGCCGTGTTAATGAGTCGTATTCAGACCGGGTGTCTTCTCGCCTGCGGCCTATTGTCCATCGTAGAGTGGATGGGCCGGCGATGTTTATCTGTAGGCTGTATCGGGCGAATTGGTAAAGCCATGACGTGCGGAATTGATGATTGCGTTAAGGTTTCGTAGAATGAGATTGATAAGTCCTGCAGGTGTTCGCGGACGTATTTAATGTTGAGCCTGTCATGCAGGTCGGCCACTCGGGTCATACGGGGAGAGTGGGTGGACAGGCGTAGTGCTTTATTTTGAAGTACTTGCATGGTAGATAGATGAGACTTGGCACAGCCCCCCCAGACAGGTGCGCCATAAGATAGAATCGGAAGAATGATTGATTTGTAGAGGAGAATTTTGTTGTCCATCGAGATGTTTTTGGACCGTAGGAGTGGGCATAGGGCCGCAAACCTAGATGTGGCTTTTTTGGTAGTTGTTGAGGTGTGTTCGCCCCACGTCAGTCGTTGGTCGAGGTGAAGGCCGAGATATTTAATAGATTTGCTCCATGCAATGTCGACGCCGTGTAGTTGGAGCAGTCGTGCTGGTGCTCGTCCCTTTGTGAAGACTAAGGCCTGAGTTTTTGCCGCGTTAATTTCTATTCGCCACTTGATGTACCAAGACGATATCTTGGCAAGCGCGCGCTGTAGGTAGACGACGGCCTGGTTTTTGTCGGTTGACTCCGATAATAGGGCTGCGTCGTCGGCGTACAGATAGAGTTGGGTGTGGGGGAATTCGGAAGGTATGTCAGCTGTGTACAGGTTGAAAAGCGTAGGGCCGACTCGGCTGCCTTGAGGCACTCCAGCGTGAATTGGATGTAGGGATGAGTTGCAGTCTCTGAGGGAAACGAAGAATTGACGGTCGCTCAGGTATGAGTGTACAAGAGTGACTAAATAGGGGGGGAAGTCGAATTCGAGGAGCTTGTATAGTAAGCCGTCGTGCCAGACACGATCGAAGGCCTTGGCTATGTCTAGGGAGGCCATCGCCGTGTGCTGGTTTCTATTGAAGTTGTTGGTGATTTTGTCGGTTAGGTTTAGCAGTTGTTGGGTTGTCGACCGGTTTTGACGGAAGCCATATTGTGAGTTGGGAATACAATTATGCTCGTCGATGTGTTTTTGTAGCCTTGTCAGAATGATTTTTTCGAAAAGTTTGGAAAGTGCAGACAGGAGTGATATAGGGCGGTAGCTGGTTGGATTTCTGGGTGGTTTGCCGTGTTTGTGGAAGGCTAGGACTTTAGCGGTTTTCCATTGCGTGGGAAAATATGATAGTGTGAGGCAAGCGTTGAAAATATTTTGGATGTAGAGGCCGGCATTTGCTGTGAGGTGCTTGATCACCAGGTTTGTTATGGTGTCATGTCCCGGAGCCGAGCCATTCCGCCTAGACGTGACATCGTCCGTGATTTCAGCAAGGCTGCACAGACGGTTGTCGGTCTCGCGAGCGGGCGTCCCGGGTGTCTGCGTCTGACAAGCAGCTGCTCGCTCGTCTTGCTGGGTGTGTTGTTGTGGGCGGGGCTGATGGGGAGGTATTTGGCCTACGACGTTGTAGTGGCCTACTGGGTAGTCGGTCAGGAAGTCCTGTACACACAGTTCGATGCCCGCCGTGTATCTATTGGGGGCGTTTGGTTGGAACGTGAGTGCTAGGGTGGAGGCCAGCAGTTCGGACTTTGATTGACTGTCCGTGACAATGTGTGTTGGGCCTTGCAGTGGAGTGTCTCTCTCTTGCTTATTGTTCAGTTTTCGTGACATCTTCCATATTGAGGTGTCGGCCGTGTTAAGGTTAGCTAGAGTTTTATCCCATAACTCTTGCCTGTGTTGAAGTATGTCCCTGTGTAGTTGTCGGTTCAGTTGGTTATAATGTGCTTTTGTTTCCGCAGTCCGAAGGCGTTGCCAGCGTCGTCGAGCGTCGTTTTTAATTTTGACAGATTGTTTCAGGCCCGGAGGGAGATCAAAAAGGGTGGTTGGGCGTAGTGTGGTTTTAGGGACTGCTATTGCCACGCATTCTTGGATGGCTGTAGTGACGTAGTCGACCGCCTGGTCTATTGCGGCCGGTGACGTCAGGGTTGCGGGTGTGTCTGTGAAGCGAGACGAGAGCGCGTCACGGAAGCAGGGCCAGTCCGCCTTTCGGTAATTGTAATGAGGGGGGCGTGGGCTGGTGTTCATCTCATCCCCTATGGTCAGCAGCACGGGGTTGTGATCGGAGGATAGTTCGGTGAGGGACGTTAGCGTCACCGTTGCAGTGATGTTGGATAGTATCGCTATGTCCAGCACGTCACATTGGGTGTGGTTAGGGGAATAAGAGTGAATGTAGGTAGCCTCATTGGGAGCAGCGATTATGTATTTGTGTTTGAGGGAGTGGGAGTATAGCTTTTTGCCTTTGCAGTTGTCTGACAAAGAGTTCCAGGTTGTGTGTTTCGCATTGAGGTCTCCGGCTAGGATGGTGGGTATTTTAGTGTTTGTTAAGGATAAAATGTCTTGGGTGTTGAGTTTAGCTCGAGGAGGAGTGTAGACGGCTCATTCTGTATTGCCGTCTCGCATGAGTGAGATTTTCCAAATCCTGATTGATTCTTAGATATCAAATTGATCAAATTGTCATTCATATACTGATATAATCTATCATGCACCAATGTTTCAATAAGTTTGTCAAGTATAGACAACATGTCTATAGGTCTGAAATCACATATCATTAGATCCGTTCACTTTACTGACTGGTTGCACTACCAAATCTTTCAACATTTGTGGAAATTTCCCCTTGTCAAATGACGTATTTAGCAAGTCGAGTAATCTATATTTAATAACTCTGTACGCATCCATGAAAATTTTATATGTAATTCCATCGATTGAGCCTTTCTTATTTTTCAACCTACCTACAGCTTTATCCAACTCTGTTCCTGTTACTGGACTAATTTCATTCAGAGTAGGCTTGGAGTGTTAATTTCTTTGATATTTATCTAGTTCGATGGTATTTCTTATATCTTCATTTTCAACATCACAAATATCTATACTTGGAATGCTTTTTATGATTTCTTCAATACTCTCGATAAAATAACAGTTGAATTTTTCAGCTATCTCTCTGGCATCACTATGAATAATCCCATTCATATCCCTTATTTTAATCAAGAGATCTCTTTGTGTTAATATTAATGACTTCCTTTAATGTTTTCCATAGTTTTACTGTGTCATATTTAACTCTTATCGATTTTCGTTTCATAGTACTGTCGTTCATTTTTCCTGGTCATGTTGTATGTCGCACTACCAGTAATGTACTATCGTACTAGTAGTATGTCGTACTACCATCTTATTGCCTCCTATTCCTTCTTCCTTCTTCAACGGTACTGCTAGTTGATACATGTACTGGCACCGGCGTGTGTTGAAGAGCAGTAACAGCTGTAACGAAGAAAATACCATATACTAAAATGAAACAAACGTATTTTATACATCCCAAAATAGGCCTACCATAGCCTACTCGGACATGGTTCAAGTAAAAATTGAATACCGATACCTCTGCCTAGGCCTACAACGATTCTGAGTCATGTACAATCAAGGGTCGATTATATGAACCCTGGATTAAATAATGTTCAGATTAAAGTTTTTGGTGGATGATACCAATGTTATCATATTACCGTATTAAAACAAACCCTAGACACTACCTATACACTAATCTTTGGATTGATACTTTGTAAAATGGATCAACATGCATCCCACACCAATTGACATCAGTTTTGGGATAGTATTGAATTCTTGTAAATGAACGTAGGCCTATACCATACTTAATGCCTATACCATTGTTTTAAAAAACTAGTTGCGTTTGATATACAATGATGATGAGATTCAATCAAATGTTTACATATCAAATGAATGTCCAGCATTAACACAATGCAGCAAACTAAATTCACATAGGCCAAAACATCTATTTTTTCATCGTTCATATCAAGTTGAACGATGCTCTGTAATGATAGCCAAGATCTATTGGCGTCGGACGAATGATCAACCTGATAAAGGTTTTTGGGTACGGTACCGTAATAGGGAGGATACAGGGAGAGGAAGCGGTACAAGGAATCAGCACAAGTTGCTAGGCCCACACGACTTGGTAGGGCCTAGGCCTACCTATCAACAATGCTATCACTATCTTTGGGGCCTTACTTCCTAAGCCCTCGCAACTACAAACTCAATGGCCCTAGGCCTACAAGTAGGATGGTAGATATTTTTGCATTGTTCGAAACTGAATATTGAAGCACAGATACTGTATGTATCGATAAACTAACATCATACCATGATGTAGTGACTTTATCATAATGTAAAGCAGGTGTGCCGACTACATAGTAATAACATGGGAGTCATTTGTGGTTTCTCAATGTTAAATCAGACCGAACGGTCCCATTTGCCTGTCACGATTTAGCGGATTCCCTTGTGAACTAGATGTAGGAAGAGTGGATACGGCACCGGTGGCGTGGTATAGCATTGTAGTTCTATATAAAGCGATAGTTGCGCTACAGGCAAATGGGTCCATGGACTCAGATTCTGACCGCGGAAATATTTCACTTGGAGGACGTGAGTCGGCACACCTCCTTTATATTATGATAAAGTCAGTTGGTATCACTACATCGTGATCATACTGTATTTTTTCATTTCCTTGGATAATAATATTAAGGATTATCTAGGCCTACATGAGATAAAAAAAAAACTGAGCCTAGGGGCCTATAGCGTTAGTATAATTCTAGGTTATGTTTGACCTAGCAACAAGCTTCACTCAAGTCTTACCTGACGCTGTAAATACAGAGTAATCACTCCCAGAAAATAGACAGCATAATATACGTTCATTTATATAATATATCTCGATACATATTCTACACACAATTCCAGAAAATAACACAAACCTACTGCTATTGGCAACATCTTTGGGTAATTGTTAGGCCTACCAACTTAGCCAAACAAAAGAGCACATGGGGATATATTTTTCTTTTTTTGTCAATTTTACCTAATTTTACATTGCAAAATATTTGACATACCGGTACCAATAATGTAATACCAAGAGATAATTGAAATTAATCTATATTGGTATGTTCTAAATATTATAAATTTCAAATATCATCATACCGCAATAGCGTGGGTGAATCAACGGGCGGCGACGTTCAAATTTAGGGTTTCTGTTAAATAATCATTTATAGGCCTACCATAACATTTATTTTTTGAAAATTATTTCTATTCACATTTAATGCTGGGCCAGATAATTGTTTCAAAAATGAGGCAAGTGATTATAAAATTTAGGAGCTGGGAAAGTTTGTAAGGGACTAGTTTGTAAGGCATTCCTAGTATCTATAGGGATACCAAGGTGATTATTTGCTAACATATTGTGAATGCATACAATATAACGGATCGACAATATTTTGGCACGCGGTGTGAAGCAGTTTCACAACAATTATGTTCAACCGGAAAGGTACTTCAATTGTTTATATGTTCAGTTGACACTGAAAATGGTCACAAAACATGCATCTCGCATTGCATATAATTCAATTGCTTCTAAAGATATTTTATTGTGAACGGTACCGATGTATTCGTAATACATCTGGTTTTGTTGTACACAATGGTTCAACGTATTTTCCAACAAGTTTTCCCCCCAAAAAAATTCCATTTCAAATATACTATTTAAAAATTGTTACATTTTCTATTATTCAGGATTGTGAACAATGAAAATGAATGTCTAGAGAAGGAATATTGAGAAATTGAAACTTTTAAAATATATTTTATAATTATTCATTTCTCAAACCAAAAATGTATACTCTACCCCTACACAACCTTGTGAAAAAAAATATTAAATTTTTCCATTACAACTGTGCCATTATTAAAATTATGAATTGGGCCTACAATTTAAAAAATGCAACAAAATGTAACCATTTTATACAATCATTCTTGTAATATTTTCATAGCTTTCATTACTAATACTTCCCATTCATTCATTTTTCTAATAATTCACGTGGGATTTATCATTATTGAAATGTCTTTTACTTGCTTAATTGTTCTTTCAACTGCATTTTATTTGCTTGTCATTATGTGTCGATGGCAACCATGTGTACCATGGCAGTCTTTGTGTAATGAAGATTTACCTATATAAATCTGCATGCCACTGTCTTGAAATTAAAATTCATTTTATGAAAGACTCACTTGTGTTTCTACTTCCATTTTTTGGGGAAAAAGATCAAACATTATTTATATCATCATTGTCTACATTTACAGTAAATATTGGGATAGTTGGCCCAACTTGAATCTGCTTCCTTCCAGCTGGCCAAAACACTTGGGTCCTGTTTTAAGAATAATACATTTGTTCAGCTAACCCAAGGGTCCATGAGAGTCGATGTAGCGGAATATCAGTTTGTTAGCGAGAGCTTTTGAAAAGTGACACAAGATATAAAAATTCCGAAAACGAGGGAACGTATGTTTTCAATACCTTCAAGATGGTGCAAGTAATTACTATTCACCTCATTTCACATGATTGACAGGCGACTGGAGATAAATAGTAATTACTTATACCACCAGAGGTATTGAAAATATCTGATTCCTCTTTTTAGAATTTTGGCATCTCATGCTGTTCAAAAGTTATTACTAAAAACCTGATATTCCGCTAAATCGACCTTGGGGTTCATCAGGTCTTTTTATTGCTCTTCATGGTTACTAATATTATTTGTACCCTAATTATTAACTACCATAGGCCTGATATTACCAAGTCCACAGTTAGTCTTAATCGGAGACTGGTGAAAACAAATAGCATTATATTGTATTGTATTCTTTATTCACTGTACATTTAATAAATAATAATACAAGCTTCGTAAAAAAGCTAATTATAGTTGTGATAATAATGATGATAAAATTCGTAATCACAGTGGAAATAACTTCAAACTGCCAGTTAGAGCTACTTCCACTTTGGTAATTCAGGCACTTGATTAAATATTATTATCATTCGTAAAAACACAGTCCTACTAGAATGAAAAGATCACTATTTCAAATAGTGATGGCCAGTGGCATCGTTAAATCCAATATGAAAGAACACGTACCTTATCTTTCTGTTGAAACTTTATCATAGAGAGTCACATAGTTGAGAAGCGCTGACCGACGCCGTTTCGATGAAGTGTTTGAAATAGAAAGTGTGCAGAAAGGTCTCGAGGTTAATGATGATTGTTGTTTGCTGAATGATCCGACCATATACTAACAAACCTCGTGATTGTTCCGACTATTTCTTTCTGAATTATATGAAGAAAGTCTCTGTATGCAACAGCTAGGTTATTTGGAGGAACAAACGAGAGATTGAGCGATATGTGAGTAGTTACAAAAATACATGGACTCAAATTCGCGCCTGACTCGACTGCCTGGTTATGAAGCTGATTCTTGACTGAGCAACAATGCACAAATGGTATAAACTATATCCAGGAAAGAAGGTTGTCTACCAACATGGCAGGCATCACCGTCTTATTGGAGAGGTTTTACAACAAACATAATTGAATATATACATACATAAAATGAGTCTCAGACATCCATGCAAGTACAAGATGAATAAGATCATCAAATATTCAATTGTGGAAAAGATGATTCATTCAGTCAATACACACACACGTCACAATACATAGACAAATCGGCATATAGAAGATACATATAATAAATACGGTATACACAATATATGTATATATACTAGAATTACTCTGTCTGTAAAGCATGATCCTCTGAAAATTCTTTCACAGAATAACAACACTTTTCATGTAGGAGATTTTCAGTTTGTTTTTGAAGGCATTGACACTGTTAATTCTCAAGTTTTCCAATTTGTTTGGAAGAATATTATGTAGCTTACACCCTGAATAAGTTGGGCTCTGCTTGCCAACACGTTTAGTGTATGTAAATTGACTCTGTCGAGTCTATGCACAGCAGAAATATTCCTTCTTACGTAATAGACCCCAAAATGTTCTCAATTCAAATATCTGATAAAGATACTAATGAGAGAAAAAGTTTTCCTTCACTTCAATACGAATAAAAAAAAGACAAAAAACCAATGCTCATTAAAGAGCAGCAGCTTACCTTGAAAACCATATCAACCGTTAATTCACTTTATAGTAGTGATAACACCGAGTATTTGAACTGCTCGGTCCTTAATTTGCATAGTCGCCTAACCGGTCTTTTTATGTTCCTATAATTATATTGTTATCTGTTTTATTGCTGATGCCTTCTTAATTAATCTTAGTGGTGATCATGATTCAATTACGTTATCTTTTACCTCCCTGTATCTCGAAGAGTTCATTATTTGCATCAATTCGTCAGATTATACCACAGTCATGCATTTCTGCAAGGTTCGTGATTTTGGTACTTTCACGTTTGTGGCGTAAAGACCGGTCCTACCTGTTACAAACGGGTATTCGGTATTCAAATCCCAGGACAGATGTCATCACTACACTTTATAGCCCGTTCAGTTTTTTCTAGAAGTATATAATTACTTTCTACTGTAAGTTGATTTCTACACAATCTACACAAATCTAATCTACACAATCCGTGAAAAATGAAGAACATAACAGTATTGTTGGTACTGATGGGATTCGAACACATGACTTGATATCAAGGACTAATCAATTTCTCTTGGAGAAGCTACAAGAGTGGAGAAGCTACTATTAGTGAGAGCACTAATTAATCTTACAGAGTAAAATAACAATGAAAGATGATTGAAAACATAGATCACGATACTGCAGAACTGCCAATATGATGATATACAGCGAGTCAAAACTGTCAACAAGACAGAGTACAGACTCTGAGCTGCCTACCCGATGAACAACATCGGCAACAACTAATGGAGTGTCGGTATCTCTGCTCACGTGTCGGTAAGTGCCTCCTTTATGATAACTGGCACGACAAACACTGAAACAACAGAAGCACAATATTGAAATTTGTTTTGAAATTGAAATTTGTACATTTCCCGGAAAAACTAGATCACCACACGCATTGGAATTATACTCTTGAAAACCATCAGACAAATTGAATACCATAACAGATAATAATAATAATAAAAAAAATGGATTCACACCACAAAATAAAAAATATTAACAAATGCATGATTGTTGTTTCCCATACCAGGGGATCCAATACTGATGATAGGAGCAGGTCTCGAACCTTGCAACACAATCCCACAGGTCTTTCAGAAAATGCTGTATATTCTTCGGGTTACAATATATACTAATGCTACAAGCAGGTTTCGAACCCGTCTATTATATTATTTAGTAACTGTCAACTATACTGCCTATGGTCCAATTCAATTGATACCAACTCAAAACAAAGCTATTATCAAAACCTCAAGACTGCTATATTCCTAACCATTAGTGGCAACAACAAAGAAGTTCTAGCAATAAAAAATACTTCTTTTCATTGCCACTAATAAAAAATATAATACATGAATGGAATGTACGTATCAGTTTAATGAATGTTACCGCCCTTGTTGATCTCAGCCGCTGGAACGTCTTGTGGTCATCTTCACTTGGGTTCGAAACAAATGAACGTTGCATGTCAACATCAAACATCGGCAACAACTCATGGAGTATCAGTATCTCTGCTCACGTGTTGGTACGTGCCTCCTTTATAATTACTGGCACGACAAACACTGAAAACAAGAGAAACACAATATTGAAATCATTCGTGCATCGAGGTTGATTTAATGGAAAACAGATAGAATTCAAAGGAAGTTTTGAATTGCTCGATGCTGCTTGCATCATTGTGGTTCAAAACCGTTCAATAAATTACCAACGTTCATCAAAGAAATGTCATTAAAAGAATTCAAATCAACAATTAAAATGCACCTTCTGAAAAACACTTTCTACTGCGTTGACGATTTTATGGACACTGGCTTCATTTAAAAAATTTGAATAAAAATATAAAATGACTTGAAATAAGAATTAATTAAAACTAGAATTATCTCAAAACTGTACGGACCTGAAATTTGAAATTGATTGAAAACATTCAGAAATTTTGGGGTTTTGTACTGTAGTATATTTTCATATGTAACCTTACATGGTAATCAAGGGTGTACGAATTAACCTCATGACGTTATGTTATTCAATAAAACATGATTCCTTTTAAGACTATAAGATTACATATCTAAACAATACAACAGTTTGACAACATGTTACCTTGACACTACAATACTAGGTCACAACAATAGTATAAATTTCAAAATAAAATAAATCTTCAAATTGAACTTCAGGATTACTTGATACATATATTATCACTGTCATTACTATTATTGTAAATTATTAACATATTTACTTATTATCATATGATGTTATAAGCCACATGTATGAGTTAGTAGTTGATAATTGTAAACTGCTAACCATTCCGATTCCCTCGGAAGAGGGTTGAAGGAATAATTGAATAAAATAAAATGAAAAAAATCAAAAATCAACTTTGACTGGGTAAGAAAATGGTCCAAGTATTATGACATTGGATACGGTAAAAACAATCGAAAAGCTAACCAAATTGGATAAAGGTTTCATATATTCGAGTATAATGGCATTCATGATGTAAACTGATAACTGCAAAGTGTTGAAGTTGCATACATATATTTATTATGGACATGTTCGATTTTACAGAAAGCAAATTCATCAAACTTACCGGGTATTAGCAGCGAATGGACGGACTATGGAACTATGATAGCTCCACATTGAGAAAGAGGGAATAAACACTGATTGAACTGACAAAACACTTTGCACTCTGGAAGCAAAGTAATCCTGTTTCCAAAAGTAGTGTGGTAATCCTTGTACTGGTGACGGAGGCTTCTGAAGTGACCGGGGACGGTTGCTATGGTGAGACAATCCAGTATCTGTGCCGCGGCGTATGGAGACCCTCGGCGATTAACTATGACATAAGAATATAACATCAATAATAGATTCAATCTAGTTATCCAGACCAAATCCCAAGGCAATATTACTTACGCCATCCTTAGGTTATATAATACAGCGTACGTAATATTGATGAATACCCGAGATGACTATATTACCCTGCTATCTGCTACAAAGTCCATCTGCATTGCAGAAATGGAGGAGATTAATTACAATTGAAGTAGTATGCGTCTTGGTTTGAAAAAAAACACAAAAAACAAATGCATATACCGAATATTTGCAAGCAGTTCACTAAGGTAATGAAACAATATATTATTCAAACTTATTCTATATATGACTTCTACCCAAGTCATGAGGAATCCAATACTGAAAGAACAAGCCGGTTCACGACATTGCATTACCATCATATAGCTCTGTTCACCACAGCTGCCTGTCCTATAGCTGAAATAAGCTGCTAAGGGGACCTCGTCTTATGAGACAGTAGGTTTCGATCTGTCTACTGCTATTATTCAGCAGTTTTCTACCAGTAGTAATCCGACGATAGCAGACACAGAACCAAAATAATGAATTATATGACCATAAAAAAAATCTCAATCAATAGTGTCAATATAGAAATTATATCAGTACTATCAGTATATGTGAACATGATTATAAATGTTACGTGACCAGAACTAAAATAGCATAACAATGATTACGGTATGCTTGAGAAACCATCAACAGCTGGATTATTCGAGAATTAGAATGAGCAGATGATGGAGAAATATTTACGAACAAAAATATTATGCAGGGTTCGAAGCCAAGCCAATATCAAGGTTAATTGTTGCCTGATTGCACGGAGGCAGCATAATGACGTTTAGGACCTGATTTGAAAGAAATCAAAGACCTAAGGAAGCACGAAGTTCTGTGGAAGCTTGTAGCCCTAAGATAAATGTCATCCCGAAAAAAATTGAGCTTATGTGGTTTCCAGTCACTCCGAACAAGCTCGACATCCTGTAATAGCTCGGAGACCTAATCAAGAAGCATTTGCAACAAAGCTTGTACCTGAGGATCCTGAGAAAAGGAGAGTTCTGAGAAAACATGTACTCCTCTGGCAAAGATGAGGTTTCCAGAGATTGCCTCAAGTCCAGAAAAAAAATGGAGTACAGACGGAACTTGAAGTCCTGACACA
Source organism: Brachyptera putata (assembly GCA_907164805.1). NCBI lineage: Eukaryota > Metazoa > Arthropoda > Insecta > Plecoptera > Taeniopterygidae > Brachyptera > Brachyptera putata. Next base: position 15,615,081 of record OU015468.1, on the reverse strand, counting down.
GCATGGCGTTCTGAGAAAGTTAAATGCCAAAAAAATGCCGACGAACGAAAAAAGAAGTTGGAGTCCCGAAAAAATTTCAGCCAGAAAAAATCAACTTCAAAGCGAGAATCCTGGTGGAGTTTGAGTTCCTGTTCAAGCTGTGATAACCATGGCTTGTGAGTTGGAGAAACTCGAATTCCGAAAACGCTCGAAATCCGGGAGAGGCATGAATCCTGATGAACATTGTTGTCCTGGGGAAGCTTGTAGTCCTGGGAAGATTGAATCCTGACACCGCTTGAAGTCCTGGGGAAGATTGAATCCTGACGACGCTTGAAGTCCTGGGGAAGCTTGAATCTTGACGACACTTGGAAGTCCTGGGAAGATTGAATCCTGACACCGCTTGAAGTCCTGGGGAAGATTGAATCCTGAAGACGCATGAAGTCCTGGGGAAGCTTGAATCCTGACAACGCTTGAAGTCCTGGGGAAGATTGAATCTTGACGGTACTTGAAGTCCTGGGAGAGATTGAATCCTAACGACACTTAGAAGTCCTGGGGAAGATTGAATCCTGACACCGCTCAAGTCCTGGGGAAGCTTGAATACTGACACCGCTTGAAGTCCTGGGGAAGCTTGAATCCTGACAACGCTTGAAGTCCTGGGGATCTTGAATCCTGACGACACTCGAAGTCCTGGGGAAGATTAAATCCTGACGACACTTGAAGTCCTGGGAGAGATTGAATCCTGACAACGCTTGAAGTCCTGGGGAAGCTTGAATAAAGACAACGCTTGAAGTCCTGGGGAAGATTCAACCCTGACACCACTTGAAGTCCTGTTGAAGCTTGAATCCTGACAACGCTTGAAGTCCTGGGGAAGCTTGAATAAAGACAACGCTTGAAGTCCTGGGGAAGATTCAATCCTGACACCACTTGAAGGCATGTCGAAGCTTGAATCCTGACAACGCTTGAAGTCCTGGGGAAGCTTGTAGTCCTGGGAAGATTGAATCCTGACACCGCTTGAAGTCCTGGGGAAGATTGAATCCTGACGACACTTGAAGTCCTGGGGAAGCTTGAATCCTGACGACGTTCGAAGTCCTGGGGAAGCTTGAATCCTGACGATACTTGAAGTCCTGGGGAAGCTTGAATCCTGACAACGCTTGAAGTCCTGGGGAAGCTTGAATCCTGACAACGCATGAAGTCCTGGGGAAGCTTGAATCCTGACAACGCTTGAAGTCCTGGGGATGCTTGAATCCTGACGACACTTGAAGTCCTGGAAAAGCTTGAATCCTGACGACACTTGAAGTCCTGGGAGAGCTTGAATCGTGACGACACTTGGAAGTCCTGGGGAAGATTGAATCTTGACACTGCTTGACGTCTTGGGAAAGCTTGAATACTGACAACACTTGGAAGTCCTGGGGAAGATTGAATCTTGACGATCCTCGAAGACCTGGGCAAACTTGAATCCTGGCAACGCTCGAAGTAGTGTGTTGAAGTATTGAATTATAACGGGGAGATAAAATGGACGAAAACAAGTGAACACAAGAAATATATTGAGGCCCATATAAAGAAAGGCTCCGACGCACAACCAAATCCTGACGCAGCATGAAGAACTGACAAAAAACAAAATAGAACCAAACGAGAAACTTCATATTGAAGGGTACCACAAGATCACAAACGTCATTGGGAATATAAAAGAATGCTTCGAGCTATTGATTCGAAGACCTGAGAAGGCTCCAAATACTATGATTGAGCAAGAAGCCCTAAAAACACCTCAAAGTCTCGACAGAGCAGGAAGTCCTCAAAAAGCTTGGCGTCCTGAGAAATTTTAGTATCCAGAGAAAGGATGAAGAAGTGAGAAAACTTGTAGACCTGATATAGTTTGAAATGAGAATGTATCAAGCTTGAAGCTTGAAACCTGAGAATGATTGAAGTCCTGGGGAAGCTTGAATCCTGAAGACGCTTGGAGTCCTGAAGAAGCTTGAATCCTGACGACGGATGAAGTCCTGAGGAAGATTGAATCCTGACGACGCTTGAAGTCCTGGGGAAGCTTGAATCCTGACGACGCTTGGAGTCCTGGGGACACTTGAAAACACATGAAGTCCTGGGGAAGCTTGAAACCTGAAAATGGTCGAAGTCCTGGGGATGCTTGAAACCCGAAAATGCTTGGAGTCCTGGGGAAGCTTGAATTCTTAACGACGCTCAAAGTCTTGGGCAATCTTGAATCCTGATGTCGCATGAAGTCCTGGAGAAGCTTGAATCCTGGAGACGCATGAAGTCCTGGGAAGCTTGAATCCTCACGAGGCTTGAAGTCCTGGGGAAAATTCAATCCTGACAACGCTCGAAGTCCTGGGTAAGCTTTGATCCTGACGGCACTTGAAGTCCTGGGGAAGCTTGAATCCTGACGGCACTTGAAGTCCTGGGAAAGCTTGAATCCTGACGGCACTTGAAGTCCTGGGGAAGCTTGAATCCTGACGGCACTTGAAGTCCTGGGGAAGCTTGAATCCTGACGACACTCGAAGTCTTGGGTAAGCTTGAATCCTGACGACACTCAAAGTCCTGGGGAAGCTTGAATCCTGAAAATGTGAAAATGCTCCTAGTCCTGTAGAAGCTTGAATCCTGAAAACGCATGCTGTCCTAGAGACACTTGAATCCTGAAAACGCATGAAGTCCTGGGGGAGCTTGAATCCTGAAGACGCATGACGTCCTGGGGGAGCTTGAATCCTGAAGACGCATGAAGTCCTGGGGAAGCTGTAATCCTGATGACGCTTGAAGTCGTCGGCGAGCTTGAATCCTGATGACGCTTGAAGTATTGGGATGGCTCGAAACCTGAAGAACTTTGAAATCCAGGATAATACATACCCTGGCGATATTCCAAGTCGGGTAGAAGCCTTAATCTTAATGACACATGAAATGCAGGAAAAACTTGTATAGGGAAGACGATTGAAGTCCCGATTATGCTCAAAAGCCTCGAGACCGATGATTGCTGCGACAGAACCAAATGACAAATAGCTACAATCCTGACGACAAATCTCGAAAACCCAATCTTCAGAATGCCGAGACCTGAAAATGTTCAAATCCTGGAATAGTATGCACCTTGAAAACGTTGGATAATGCTGATACTTGTATCCTGAAATAGCATGAAACCTGAAATTTTGGAATATTGGCAATGATTGAAACCTGAAAAGCCTTGAATAAAGGGAAAAGAGGCGAGTTATAATCGCTGGAAGATGTGGAAAATCTTCAACAAATCGGCAGCTCAGAACCTCTTACAATGGACATATCTTGGACTTGAAATACGAGCTCAAAAAACTCCATTATGACTTATTAGGACTGGACGTCACAGAAGATCTGATAGAAATATCGCAGTTCTCTTTCAGTGGGCGAGCAATTGAAATTATTCAGGTGTTGTGCCGAAAGTAGCCCTTTTCTCAACCTTCATATTTAAAAATTCTCCATTAATTTGCATGCTGTTCAAAAAAAATCTTCCAAAAAAATATAAGCACAATGGTTTTCAAATATCTCCGTGTCCTACCCCAAGTTCAATCAATTATTTATACATAATACCTGATAATATATACCTTGAATCCCGTGAAAATGAAATCTTTCAATTAACATCTTGCAGATATCAATATATTCTGTGAATATATACAAAGGTTTCCCAATCATCCTTACCATTGGTGGCATTGTTAAGCAAACTGAATAACATAAGTGCTTCACAATAGTTCTGTTTCAGAGGACACACATGTTGACTACAGTATTAACTAAACATAAGGTACGTAAAACTATATATCACCTATTTGTAGAAAAGACTCGAAAAAAAAAACTCAGAAAAATACAAGCAGGTCTATGATCATTAGGGAGTGTCCTACAGCTGTTGACCGATGCTGACTATTCTATAGCCGACAATACATGCCAGGGGATCGAGTACTGATGTTTCAAGCAGGTCTACAACCTTGCGTTACTATCACACAGCTGTCAGGCAATGCTGTCTATTCTTTAGTCGACGTTATGTACTGATGGTACGAGCAGGTTTCGAACCCGTCAATAGCATTATCTAGACGCTGTACACCACACGCTGATGGTTCAATTCAATTGACACCAAATCATATCAAAGATATTATAATAAACCCTGAGGAATGCTATATTCCCAACCATTAGTGGAAATTCAGAAGTTCAATCGGTTCACATACTTCTGTTCATTGTCACTAATAACAAATACAATGCATGAACAAATTATACATATGAGAATAATGAATGTTACTGCCCTTGTTGATCTCAGCTTCTGGAACGTCTTGTGGTCATCTTCACAAGGGCTCGGAACAGATGAACGGAGCATGACGACATGGAACATCGGCAACAACTCATGGAGTGTTGGTATCTCTGCTCACGTGATGGTACGTGCCTCCTTTATAATTACTGGCACGACAAACACTGGAAACAAGAGAGACACAATATTGGAATAATACATGAATCGAGGTTAAATTAATGGGAAACGGATAACATTTATGAATGTTTTGAATTGCTCAATGCTGCTTCAATCAACTTCGACTGGAAACAAAATGGTCAAAGTATTATGACATTGAATACGGAAAAAACAATCAAAAAGCAAACCAAATTAGATAATTGTGATATATATTCGAGTATAATGGCATTCACGATGTAAACTGATAACTGCAGAGTGTTGAAGTTGCATACATATATTCATTATGAACATGTTCGATTTTACAGCAAGCAAATTTATAAAACTTACCGGGTATTAGCAGCGAATGGACGGGCTATCGAACCATGATAGCTCCACGTTGAAAAGAGGTAATGAACACTGAATTCGAACTGACAAAACACTTTGCACTCTGGAAGCGAAGTAATCCTGTTTCCAAAAGAAGTGTGGTGATCCTTGTACTGGTGACGCAGGAGACGGTTGCTATGGTGAGACGATCCAGTTGCTGTGCCGCGGACTCTGAAGACACTCAGCGATGAACTAGGACATACGAATATAACATCAACACTAGATTGAACGCTGTTATCGTGTCCAAGTACTGAGGCAATATTACTTACGCCATCCTTAGGGCACATATTACAGCGTAAGTAATATTGATGGATACAGAAGAACTATATTGACCTACTATCTACTAGGTAGTATTGCAAACTGTGTAGCAGAAGTGATTAAGATCAATGACCATTTCCTTGGTATGCAACTTGATGAAGATGAGTTAAATGGACGTGTAGATTTGTAAGCGGCTAACTAAATAATTGAATAACATTTCATTATAATTCTATCTATGAGAAGACTTACAATCAAGTCATAAGGAAAGGAATTTCTATTCTAAAGCTCTTCTAACTGGGAATGTTTAAACTATATCTGACATTATATGCCTGTGGATCCAGTACTGATAGTTAAAGCAGGTCTAGAGCCTTGCAGTACTATCCTACAGCTCTTTTAACCAGTACTGAGTGGAACATTTTATAATGTAATAGTTCAATTTACTTTAATATATCAAATATTTTATATATAGACCTAAATTTGATGAAATATATACTAAAACACATCACACGTTCAAAACAACGAGATATAAGAATAACAATATTGTCAAAAAAGGAATAAAATAGATTCACACTGAGAAAAACATTAGATTCACACAAACGCATCGAAAAAATATTTTTAAACACAGCACACAATGAAAAATCAAGTTATAAGAAAACTGTGAGCTCCGCACGATTAAATTAGAAATTGTGATTCACACTTCCTTGAAAACTAGTTCAACACACAAATTGGAAATATATTCTAAAACACTCAACACAATGAAACAATAAATTATTAGAAACCTGTCAACTTGAGAAAATGAAATGAAATAATAGTAGATTCACACTTCCAAAAAATTATATTACCGCACGCAATGAAAATACATTCTGACACACGGCACACGATGAAATAATTAATTATAAAAAACGATAAACTTCACACGATGAAATAGAATTAATCACACTTTCGCATTTTGTTAAAATCTGGGCCGAGATTACCACATGAATTGAAAATATACTCGGAGGTACAGCTTGAAGCAAAAGTAAAAGTCTGTTTTTCTGACGACTGGAGGGTAGGCAACTTGTCAGCCAATCCAGCCAAACGCTAGAAACCGGTGTGGGGGGGTCAGGCCAGGATCCAAAGTCCATATGCAGGTATACTGATGAAATAGGAATAGCATTGATCGAATGTATCACAGTTCGAAATATGAAGTAAAATAATTGAAGATATATTTTAGTATAGTTTCTGCTCGTGAGATAATGCAATACTTGCAGAACATTGGACAAGACGCAACAACAAATCCACATTCAATTCAATTACAATTTCGAATAACTTTATTCTGTACAAAAAATTGTAGTTCTGTGTTACATCTGAAATAGGCCATCTGTTAAATATGGTGATTGATTAGAGATGGTATATAGTATATCCATATATATATATACATTTTTTATAAAAACAAAGTCAATGAGAAACAATTCTTCAAAATTCAAACTCAATCGATCAAGCGTGCCATTTTAGAAATATGAGAATATGGTTTTCTTTCGCACTTTTAAATCGATTATTATCTATCTTATCTCAAAAATATAAAATTCCGATCCGATTTTCCGTATTTTGTTGAATATATCACCCAATTGGATAATACATTTAAGGCTTTTTTTGTTAGTCAAGAGCAACGACTGTGTCTTTTCATCAGAGTAAAATGCATGCTACTCACCCACACACAAACACGCTATTCCTCTTCCATCATTTTTATCACAATTTAGCGGAACATCCGATAGGCCTATCATAAGTTCTATTTTAACGAATAATTTGTATCATGAATTTTTGTTGAATTTTGCTAGTATATTTTTATCATATTTGTTAATTGTGCATTCGGTTTTTGAATTGTTTCGGGTCCTTTCTAGCCTGATTGACAGGCTGAAATATACATTATCTGTGCAAGTATGAAAATCATCTCCCAACCTGTAAGAATTTTAGTACCAAATACTTGACTCTGATTATTTATTGAATCTATTACAAAAAAATGGTAATCAAAAAAGTAGAAAACTCACTATATATATATATGTAATAGCTCGATCTTAATATGCATATAGGCCTACTGTTTCAAATTTCATCACTTTTCATCACTTTTGAGATTGAATGGGGATCTACACACCTACGTCAGATCTTACCCCCCGACTAAATGAAAATTTCTTATCGTCCTTCAACGAACCAAATTTCACTTTTTTCAATGAACTAGGCGAACGCAGAATATGCGTTGTGTGATGAGCGAGATGTCTAGAAAGTAAAATCTAAAACTCTACATACCTTGATCATATAAAATATACTTCATTCGATACCAGCGAATCTATAGAACCGTGAATTAACAATGCAACATTTTCGTTTATTATCTATATTCAATGAATAATGAAAAAAAAAGTTTGGAGAGAACTTTTTATTCATGAAAAATAGAAATTATGGTTTCAAAACAGATACATCGCGGACACGGAATAAAAAATCAAATATAAATGAGTGACAAATCATGTGGAGTATAATGATAATACATAATTATAAGACATGGAAGACAATAATATCTAAAATCGTTGGTAAATAACTAACAATAAGGAATATGATTATGACAATCAATTTCAAGAATGTGTGGGTCAAATAAGTTTTTTCTCAATTTGGCCAATTTGATGAGTTTGGCCAATGCAAACGTTGGAATTGTTTACTATCCCTAAAATTATTACCCTAGATGTATTGTTCATGAGTTACATTATGACAAATGATTGTTTTGGGGTGGTAAGAACGAACGAACGAAACTATAACTATACGAACGATCCTACCGTGTATCCTTAGTCTCAGTTGGGAAACGATGTGTGTATACAGTTTCGATGTTTGAAAAAAAAGTCGGAAGGTGAATGATACCTAGAAAATTATCATGTTTTCTTTCGACTCGATTTGGACTGATGGATGAGGGCTCTGAAATCGCTCATCCAACTATTGTATTCTGAAAAACTTGGCAAACGCAGCATTTGCGTGGTAGGATGAGCGAGATATTTATATGAAATACAGTCGAAAACTCTACACACATTGACTGGTCTTCGGTATAGCTCATCCAAATATTTGAAATTTTACAGATCAAATTACACAATAATTCTGTCCATGCTTTTCAAATATTATGATTAATGAATACAAATCAAAGAGTCAAACTATGCAAATATTCCCTAGATTCCTTTGAATTTTTTTTTTGTATTTTTCTTCATATATCAAACTAGTTTCACGTTCATAATCATATTGTTCTTTTCCCAATAAGTTATGAAAGATGTAGCATTACATACGAAATTTGGCTCAAATAAAGGAATAAAAAATATTCATTCAAATGTCATGTGATGAGAATATAACTATATTGTATTTTATTCCATACTACATTTTATTTTCGAAAACAATCTACTATTTCGAGGTGAGATTCTCAAAATCAACTAAACACTTGAATCGAATCGTGAATAAAATTGTCAGAAACTATGCACTCATAAAACCTTAATTCGATTATTTGTTCAGAGTTTTTCATAAACAATTTCGCCTGAAACAAAAAAAATAGTCTTATGAGAATTTAAGAATTTGCGTTTCTGACCATTTGAGAGCAGAATGTTCTTTTCTTCTACTTCGTAATAAAATAATTTCAACTCACATTATGAATTGACAACAATGGCAACAACCCTTAAAACCTGTTTAACTAGTTAAATGGCAACATTGCTTGATAATACGATGATTTACAAGTACGAATATCAAACTGAATGTTAGCTTCAAACAGAATCGTTCAAATCAGTCAGTATACCTGTGATGAGACTTTGCACCCTGGCCCTCACCGGTTTCTAGAGTGTCTGACAAGTTGCCTACCCCCCAGACCTCGGAAAAAAGAGACTTTTACTTTTGCTTCAAGCTGTACATGACATGATAAAATATTGAATAAAAAAAAAATGTATACCGGTACTTCAAACAATGAAATAAAATGAAACGTAGATTCACACTTCCTTAGAAACTAGATTTCCACACGCATTTGAAATATATTCTAAAACACGTCACACGATGAAATTATTAAAATTCACACAATGAAATAAAATAAAAGGTAGATTCACACTTCCTTAGAAACTAGATTACCACACGTATTTGAAATATATTCTAAAACACGGCACACCAAGGAAAAAACAAATTTAAAAAACTGTTAACTTCATACGATGAAATAAAATAAGAGGTAGATTCACACTTCCTTGAAAAACAGATTACCACAGGCATTTGAAATATATTCTAAAACACGGCACACGATGAAATAATTGAATATAAAAAAAAGATAAAATTCACACGATGAAATAAAATAAATCGCACATTCACACTTCCATGAAAACTCGGATACCACACGCATTGGAAATATATTAAGGTAGGCCCTACATCGCATGATAGAATATAGAATGAAAAAAAAATTAATACCAAAACTTCACACAAAGAATAGAATAAAACATAAGTACCAAAACAAAACAAGATTACCACACGCATCTGAAATATATTCTAAAACACGGCACACGAAAAAATAACGTATTTAAAAGACTGTTAACTCTATACGTTTGAATGAAATGAAACGTAGATTCACACTTCCTTAAAACCTGATAACCACACGCATTGAAATTATTATGTAAAACATGGCAAACGATGAATAATAAGAAAAGTAACTACTTCACACCATGAAATTAAATTTATTGTAGATTCACACTTCCTTAAAAATTAGATCAACACACGCATTGGAAATATATTCTATGATACATCGCATGATAACATAATGAATTAAATTGAAGTTAAACTACACAAGATGGAATAAAATAAAACGTAGATTCACACTTCCTTAGACAAACGAGTAGCACACGCACTGAAAATATATTCTAGGATACATCACACAATGGAATGATGAATTTAGAAAAAAAAAAACGGAAAAACTTCAAGCGATGGAATAGAATAGAACGTAGATTCACACTTCGTAGAAAACTAGATTACCACACGCATCTGAAATATATTTTTAAAACACGGCACACGAAAAAAACACGTATTTGAAAGACTGTAAACTCTATACGTTGAAATAAAATAAAACGTAGATTCACACTTCCTTGAAAATAGATTACCACACGTATTGAAAATATTTTGTAAAACACGGCAAACAATAAAAAATGAGAAAAGTAAACACTTCACACGATGAAATCAAATATATCGTAGATTCACACTTCCTTAAAAATTAGACCAACACACGCATTGAAAATATCTTCTAAGATATATCGCACAGTAACATAAAAATGAATTAAAATGACGTTAAACTACACAAGATGGAATAAAATACAACGTAGATTTACACTTCCTTAGAAAAAAAGAGTACCACACGCATTGAAAATATATTCTAGGATATGGTACATCACACAATGAAATAATGAATCAAAAAAAGAAAACGGAAAAACTTCAAGCGATGGAATAAAATAGAACGTAGATTCACACTTCGTAGAAAACTAGATTACCACACAATAAAATAATGAATTGAAATAACGGTGAACTACACAATGAAAGAAAATGAAAACGTGGATTCACACTTCCTTATAAACTAGATTAACACACGCATGGAAAATATATTCTCAGATTCATCAAACGATAAAATAATGATTTGAAAAAACAGCAAACTACACACGATGAAATAAAATGAAACGTAGATTCACAATTCCATGAAAACTAGATTACCACACGCATGAAAAATATATTCCAAGATACATCACACGATAAAATAATTGATTGAAAATGGTGAAAAACTTCACGCGATGGAATAAATAGAACGTAGATTCACACTTACTTAAAATCTAGATTACCACACGCATTGAAAATATATTCTGAAACACGACACACGATGGAGTAATAAATTAGAACAATAACTTGTGATTGAAAACAATGAAAAAAATCGTACATTTACTTTTTTCAGAACTGAATTACCACTCGCATTGAAAATATATTCTAAACACTTCACACTATGGAATAATACATTATAAAAATGCAATAGATTCCAAAAAAAAATAGTTGGCCGAGTTACTCGGCGTGTAAAAACTGGATTACCACACGCATTGAGAGTATGGGCCTATTCTTGAAAACCATCAGATAAATGAATTACAGACGATAGATAAAAATCACGAGAAAAAATTGATTCCCACCACAGAAAAAAATAGATTAACAAATGCATCAAACGACTTTCCAGCTCACAGTATCTTACAAGTATCTTACACCTCTATTATGATTGTTATTTCTAGCCCTATAGCTATCCCATGCTAGGGGATCCAATACTGATGATACGAGCAGGTCTCGAACCTTGCAACACTATACTACAGCTCTTTCTGAAAATGCTCTCTATTTTCCGGCTGAAATTATGTACTGATGCTACAAGCAGGTTTCGAACCCGTCTATTATATTATTTAGTAACTGTCAACTACTGCCTATGGTCCAATTCAATTGACACCAACTCAAACCAAGGCTATTATAAAAAACTCATTAATGCTACATTCCTAATCATTAATGGCAACAAAGATGTTCTGATGGTACCAATACTTCTTCTAATTGCCAATAATAACAAATACAATACATGAATGAATAATACATATGAGAATAAGGAATGTTACTGCCCTTGTTGATCTCAGCTGCAGGATCGTCTTGTGGTCATCTTCACTTGGTTTCGGTATGAATGAACGTTGCATGTCAACATCAAACATCGGCAACAACTCATGGAGTATTGGTATCTCTGCTCACGTGATGGTACGTGCCTCCTTTATAATTACTGGCACGACAAACACTGGAAACAAGAGGAACACAATATTGGAATCAATCCTGTATCAAGATTAAATTAATGTAAATGAGTGACATATATGAAATTTTGATTTACTCAATGCTGCTCAATCAACTTGGATTAGAAAAAAAAAATAAGAGTGTTATGACAATGGATATGATGAAAAAATAGGAAAGCAAACCAAATGAGATATGGTTTGATATATTCGTTAAAATGGCATTCATGATGAAAACTGATAAATGCAGCGTGTTGATATTGCATGTATATATATATATATATATATATATATATATATATATATATATATATATATATATATATATATATATATATATATATATATATATATATATATATATATAATGGAAACGTTCGATTTTACAGCAAGCAAATTTATTGAACTTACCGGGTATTAGCAGCGAATGGATGGACTATGGAACTATGATAGCTCCACATTGAGAAAGAGGGAATGTACACTGAATTTAAACTGACAAAACACTTTGCACTCTGGAAGCGAAGTAATCCTGTTTCCAAAAGTAGTGTGATAATCCTTGTACTGGTGATGCAGGCTCCTGAAGTGGCCGGAGACAATTGCTATGATGAGACAATCCAGTAGCTGTGCCGCGGATTCTGAAGACGCTCGGCGATGAACTACGACATGAGAATATAACATCAATAATAGATTCAACGCAGTTTTCGAAACCAAGTCCCAAGGCAATATTACTTACGCCATCCTTAGGTCATATATTACAGCGTAAGTAATATTGATGAATACAGGAGAACTATATTGACCTGCTATCTGCTACAAATAATTGAAATCTGTGAAGCATAAGTGAAGAAAATCAAAGACCATTTTCTCAGTGTGCGACTTGGAAAACAAAAAACACATAAAAAAATGCACATACCATTTGATGGAGAGCAGGTCATTATTTACATGATTATATATATTATTATACCTTATCCTATATAAAACTTCGACTGAATGAAACTATAAGAATTCAGTACTGGTGGCACAAACAGGTTCCGACCCCATCTATGTGTTCATCCAGCTACTGTAAAGCAAAAGTAATGTGACACTAGTTGACAAATTATTGAATTATTACATCAAGTCCCGTGGTGTAGATTACTGTATGCTCAAGCTCCCGCCAATAGCTACACTACTCTGGGGTTTACTCTCAGATTAGACCTATAATCTGAATGTTCACACAAAGAAACCTAGATGCGGTACTTAATCCCATGACCGAATATATTTCCAATATGTATCAATGTTTACTGAGTGCACTAGGGCAGTGGTGATATAGTGAGATGAAAACTAAAAAATATGTATATACAAAAATTGTTTCATCCAACAGTGCAGCTGATTTAAATGTGTCTGAACGTAATCGATTAGTTGCAGGTATTGTTCAATAATCACCAAACAGACAGCAAAACATTATGGGGAGATAAAATGGATGAAAACGAAAGACGAGAAATATGATGAAGCCCATACAAAGACAGGCCCCGACGCAGCACGCAATCCTGACGCAGCATGAAGAACTGACAAAAAAACAAATAGAAAGAAATGACTGAAGCAGATGCTCCTAATTAAATGATACCACAATATCACCAACTTCATATGGAATAAAAAGAATGCATCGAGCCGTTGATTCGTAGTCCTGAGGAGGCTTCAAATACTATGATCGAGCATGGAGCCCTGAAATTATTCAAAGTCTTGACAAAGCATGATGTCTTCAGGAAACTTGGAGTCCTGAGAAAGCAAAGTATCCTGGAGAAGAGTGAAGTCCTGAGAAAACGTGAAGACCTCATGTAGTTTGAAATGAGAATGACTCATGACCTGGAAAAGAATAATTTCCAGACGAAACTTAAAATCCTGACAAGCATGAAGTTCTGAGGAAGATGGAAATCCCGATAAATACAGAAAAGAGCTGGAATCCCTAAGAATGAATGTCGCAAGTATTCAACTTCAAAGCTGTATAAGCTTTTATGATGAGTGTTGCTTGAAGATCGGGAGAAGCTAGAATACCTGGGAAGGCTTCATGTCCTGAGAAACATCGAGTACCTGACGAGGCGGGGAATACTACGAGAACACGAATCTTGGGGAAGCTAGAATCGTGACACTGCTCAAAGTCCTGGGAGGGATTGAATCCACACGACGCTTGAAGTCCAGGGGAAGATTAAATCATGACGATGCTCGAAGTCCTTGGGAAGATTGAAACCTCACGACGCTTGAAGTCCTGGGGAAGCTTAATTCCTGACGACGCTTGGAGTCCTTGAGAAGATTGAATCCTGACGACGCCTGAAGTCCTGGGGAAGCTTGAATCCTGACGACGCTTGGTGTCCTTGGGAAGATTGAATCCTGACGACGCCTGAAGTCCTGGGGAAGCTTGAATCCTGACGACGCTTGGTGTCCTTGGGAAGATTGAATCCTGACGACGCCTGAAGTCCTGGGGAAGCTTGAATCATGACGACGCTCGAAATCCTGGGGAAGCTTGAACGCTGACGACGCCTGAAGTCCTGGGGAAGCTCGAATCCTGACGACGCTCGAAGTCCTGGGGAAGCTTGAATGCTGACGACGCATGAAGTCCTTGAGAAACTTGAATCCTGAAGACGCATGTAGTCCTGGGGAAGCCACTCCTGACCGCACTTGAAGTACCCAGATGACTAAATCCTGACGCTGCTCGAAGTCTTGGAAGAGACTGAATCCCGACAACGCTTGAAGTCCTGGGGGGGAGCTTGAATCCCGACAATGCTTCAAGTCGTGGGAGAAATTGAATCCTAACGATGCTAGGAAGTAATGAGAAGTCCTTGGAGTAGGTTGAATCCTGACACTGCTTGGAAGAGTGTGTTGAAGTAGTGAAGTATAACGGGGAGATATAATAAATGAAAACAAGAGAAGACGAGAAATATATTGTAGCCCATACAAAGACAGGCCCTGACGCAGCATGAAGAACTGACAAAACACAAAATAGAACAAAATGCCGGAAGCAGATACTTCATATCAAAAGGTACCATAAGATCACAAACTTCAAATGGAACATGAAAGAATGCACGGAACTATCCTGAGAAAGCTTCGAATACTATGATCGAGCAAGAATCCCCGAAAAAATTATATTATCCTCAGAAAGAATCAAGCCCTGAGGAAACTTGTCCTCGTGTAGTTTGAAATGAGAATGTCTCAAGTTCAGAAAATAATAATTTCCAGACAAAATTTGGAGTCCAACCAAGCATGAAATTCTGAGGAAGTTGGCTGCAAAAGAATTACCAATGCATACAATAAGGAGCTAGAATCCCTAGAAATGTACGTCGCGAGAATCCAACTTCAAAGCTGTATAAGCTTTTGGGATGAGCGTTGCTTGAAGATCGGAAGAAGCTAGAATACCTGGGAGGGCTTCAAGTCCTGAGAGACCTTGAATACCTGACGAGGCGAGGAATACTAAGAGAACACGAATCTTGGGGAAACTCGAATCCATAGGAACGTTGAATCCTTAAAATTGGCTTGAAGTCCTTGGGAAGCTTGTATGCTGACACTGCTCGAAGTCCTGAGGAAGATCGAATCTTGATATCTCTTGAATACAAAAGGAACGATTGAATCCTGACATCTCTTGAAGTCCTAAGGAAGATTGAATCCTCACGACGCTTGAAGACCTCGGATGGCTTGAATCCTGACGATGCTGGAAATCCTGAGGAGGATCGAAACCTGACACTCGTTAAGTCCTGGGGAAGATTGAGTCCAGACGTAGCTTGAAGTTGTGAAAAACTTGAATCCTGACAACGCTGTAAATCCTGAGGAAGACTGAATCCGAACAATGCTGGAAATCCTGAGGCAAATTGTAACCCGACTCTCTTCAAGTCCTGAGTAAGATCAAATCTAACAACGCTCGAAGTACCAGATAAGATTGAACCCTGCCGACCCTCGAAGTCCTGGGGCTGATTGAAACCTGACATCCATTGAAGTCCTGAGAAGCCTCGAATCCCGACATTGGTGCAAGTCCTGGAGAATCTTGAATCCTGACGCCGCTTGAAGACGTGGTGACGGATAAATCCTGGCGACGTATAGTCTTGGGGAATATTGAATCCTGACGACGCATGAGTCCTGGGGAAGCTTGAATCCTGGAGATGCATGAAGTCCTGGGAAATCTTGAATCCTGACAACGCATGAAGTCCTGAGGAAGAATGAATCCTGGAGACGCCCGAAGTCCTGGGGAAGATTGAATCCTGGTATCGCAACAAGTCCTGGGAAATTTTGAATCCTGACAACACCTAAAGCTCTGAGGAAAGTAGAATCCAGAAGTACATGAAGTCCTGAAGAAGCTAGAATCCAGACGACGCATAAAGTCCTGGGAAATCTTGGATCCTGACGACGCATGAAGACCTGGGGAAGGTCGAATCCTGGAGAGGCATGGAGACCTGAGGAATCTTGAATTCTGACAACGATTAAAGCCTTGGAAAATAGAATCCTGAAGAACCATGAAGTCCTGAAGAATCTAGAATCCAGACGACGCATGAAGTCCTGGGAAATCTTGAATCCTGACGACGCTTGAAGTCCTGCGGAAGCTTGAATCCTGGAGTCACCTGAGGTCCCGGGGAAGCTTGAATCCTGAAGACACGTTAGGTCCTGGGAAAGATTTCATCCTGATGACGCTCGAAGTTCTGACAACGATTCAGGTCCTGGGGAAGATTGAATCCTGAGAATGATTGAAGTCCTGGGGAAGATTGAATCCTGACAATGATTGAAGTCCTGGGGAAGCTTGAATCCCGATGACGCATGAAGTCTTGGGATAGTTCGAAACCAGAAGAACCTTGAAATCCGGGGAAATTCATATCCTGTTGATATTCAGATGCTGAAGCTTATATTCTGATGACGCATGAAATGCAGGAGGAAACTTTCATCACGAAGACAATTCAAGTCCTGATAATACTCAATGGCCTCGAGAAAGATGATTGCCGAGACAGCACCGATGACAAGGAGCAACAGTCCTGACGATAAATCTCGAATCCAGAAATAACCTAATCTTTAAAATGCTAAGACCTGAAAATGTTTGAATCCTGGAAACGTTTGCACCTTGAAATCGTTGTATAATGCGGATACTTGTATCCTGAAATAGCACGAGACCTGAAATTGTTGGATAATGGCAATGATAGAAACCTGAAAAGCCTTGAATAAAGTGAAAAGAATCGACTTATAATCGCTGGAAGATGTGGAAAATCTTCAAGGAGACGGGAGCTCAGAACCTGTTAGAGAAGACCTAGCTAAGGCTTCAAATCCAGTACTATAATGAGAAGTAGGTTAAGCACATTGCGGTAGTACCCTACAGCCGTACTAACCCGTGTCGTCTAACCTATAGCTAACAATATAAGCCAGGGGATCTAGTACCGATGTTACAAGCACAACAATATGTCAGGAAATCCAGTGCTATAATGATACAAGTGGGTTAAGAACATTGCAGTAGTATCTTACAGCTCTGTTAACCAGTGCTGTCTAACCTAAAGCTGACAATACATGCCAGAGGATCTGGTACTGATGTTACAAGCAGGTCTACAACCTTGCGTTACTGTCACACAGCTCTCAGCCAATGCTGTCTATTCTTCAGCTGACGTTATGTACTGATGGTACAAGCAGGTTTCGAACCCGTCAATAGCATTCTCTAGCAGCTGTACTCCATGCGCTGATGGGTCAATTCAATTGACACCAAATCAAACCGAGGATATCATAAAAAACCTCGGGAATGCTATATTCCTAACCATTAGTGGCAACAAAGAAGTTCTAGTGGTACCAATACTTCTTTTCATTGCCACTAATAACAAATACAATGCATGAACAAATTATACATATAAGAATAATGAATGTTACTGCCCTTGTTGATCTCAGCTTCTGGAACGTCTTGTGGTCATCTTCACAAGGGCTCGGAACGAATGAACATAGCAAGTCGACATCGAACATCGGCAACAACTCATCTCCATGAGTATCTCTGCTCACGTGTTGGTACGTGCCTCCTTTATAATTACTGGCACGACAAACACTGGGAACAAGAGAAACACAATATTGAAATCATTCGTGTATCGAGGTTGAATTAATGGAAAACGGTCAACATTCATTACAGTTTTGAATTGCATGATGCTGCTCCAATCAACTTCGACTGGGAAAAAAATAATCAAAAGTATTGTGACATCGGATATGATGAAAAAATTGACTAAACAAACCAAATTAGATATTGTTTCACATATTCGAGTACGATGGCATTCAGGATGGAAACTGATAACTGCAGAGTGTTGAAATTGCATACATATATACATTATGCAAATTTTTTATTTTACAGCAAACTTACCGGGTATTAGCAGCGGATGGATGGACTACGGAACTATGAGAGCTCCACGTTGAAAAGAGGTAATGAACACTGAATTTACACTGACAAAACACTTTGCACTCTGGAAGCGAAGTAATCCTGTTTCCAAGAGTAGTGTGGTAATCCTTGTACTGGTGACGGAGGCTCCTGTTGTGACCAAAGACGGTTGCTATGGTGAGACGATCCAGTAGCTATGACGCTGCCTCCGAAGACGCTCAGCAATGGACTACGACATAAGAATATAACATCAATAATAGATTCAACGCAGTTAAGGCGACCAAATCCTAAGGCAATACCACTTACGCCATCCTAATGTCATATGATACAGCGTAAGTAATATTGATGAATACAGGAGAACTATATTGACCTACTATCTACTAGGAAGTATTGCATACCGGGCAGCAGAAGTGATGAAGATTATCGACGATTCACTCAGTATGCAACTTGGTAAAGATGAGAAAAATGAACGTATGGATTTGCGAGCAGCTAACTAAGTATTTGAATAAGTATTTTATTATAATTCAATCTATAAGAAGACTTTCCACATCATAAGTCATAAGGAATTCACTATTCAGTATAATAATTAATACAGTATAAGTAGGTCTACACCTTAAATTTACAGGCTACAGCTCTTTTAACCAGGGCTGTCTGAACTATATCCAGCATTACATGCCAGTGGATCCAGTAATGACGATAATAGCCTTGCAGTACTATCCTACAGCTCCAGTGCTGACTGAACTATTTTATATTTGAAGAGTTTTATTCAATATATCATGTATTTGATATATAGGCCTATATTTGATGGAATATATTCTAAAACACATAGCACGTTGAAACAATCAGATATAAGAATACCAATATTGTCGAAAAAGAAATAAAATAGATCGTTAATTCACACTACAAAAAACACTAGATTTACACCCATGCATAGAAAATATATTTTAAAACACGGGACACGCTGAGAAATCAGGTTATAAGAAAGCTGTAAGCCTCCCACGAAGATATAAGAAATTGTATCATCAAATTTACTCAAAAGTTGAATCAACAAACGAATTGTAAGTATATTCATAATGACGGCACACGATGAAATGATGAATTGAAAAGAAATTCCACTTTACACAAATAAATCGTAGATTCACACTTTCTCAGAAATTATATTACCGTAGCATTGAAAATATATTCTGACACACGCCACACGAAGGAATAATTGATTATAAAAACTGATAAACTTGACACGATGAAATGAAATAAATCGAACATTCACACTGCCTTAAAATCTAGATTACCACACGCATTGAAAATATATTTTGAAACACGGAACACGATGGAATAACAAATTTAAAAAACCGTTAACTTCACACGATGAAATAAAATAAAATGTAGATTCACGCTTCCTTAAAAAACAGATTACCACACGCATTGAAAATATATCCTAAAACACAGCACACGATCAAATAATTAATTATAAAATTACGACAAACTTCACACGATGAAATAAAATGAACCGTATTGAAAATATATACTAAAACACAGCACACGATCAAATAATTAATAATAAAAAAACGACAAACTTCACACGATGATATAAAATAAATCGCACATTCACACTTCCGTAAAATCTAGATTACCACACGCAATGAAAATATAGTCTAAAACACGGCACACGATAAATAATGCATTATAAGAACAGTACCGTAAACACTCCATACGATGAAATAAAAATATCGTAGGTTCACATTTCCTTAAAAAGTAGATCAATACACGCATCGAAAATATATTCTCACAAACGGCACACGATGGAACAGTGGGCCTAAATTTCAAAAAAAAACGGCGGCCTGTACTTCAGATGATGGAATTGAATAAATCGTAGATTCACACTTCCTTCATAATTAGATTACCACACGCATTGAAAATATTTTCAAAGTTGAATCGCGCGATAAAATAATACATAAAAAACAAAAAGACAAACTTCACGCGATGGAATAAAAAAAATGTAGGTTAACGCTTCCTTGAAAAATAGA
Organism: Brachyptera putata; assembly: GCA_907164805.1. Classification (NCBI taxonomy): domain Eukaryota; kingdom Metazoa; phylum Arthropoda; class Insecta; order Plecoptera; family Taeniopterygidae; genus Brachyptera; species Brachyptera putata. The sequence goes on along the minus strand of OU015468.1, from coordinate 15,594,885 downwards.
ATAACACAGCATGGAAAATATATTCTGAGATACGTCACATGATAGAATAAAATAAATTGTAGATTCATACGTCCTTAAAAACCAGATTACCACATGCAATGAAAATATATTCTGGAACACAACACACGATGGAATGATTAAAATTAAAAAAAAAAAACTTCACACGATGAAATATAGTCAAACGCACATTCACACTTCCCTAATATCTATATGACCACACGCACTGAAAATGTATTTTGAACACGGCACACGATGGAATAACGATTTAAAAAAACTGTGAACTTCACACGATGGAAAAAATATAACGTAGATTCACACTTCCTTAAAAAAACGATAACTACATGCATTGAAAATATGTTCTGAAACATGGCACACGATAAAATAAATAATCATAAAAAACGATAACCTTCACACGATGAAATAAAATATATCGTAGATTCACACTTCCTTAAAATCTAGATCAACATACGCATCGAAAATATATTCTGACACACGGCACACGATGGAACAGTGGGCCTAAATTTAAAAAAGAACTGTACACTTCAAATGATGGGATAAATTGAAAGGTGGATGCACATTTTCTCAACAACTAGATCATCACCGCACGGAAACTATATTCTAGGATACATCACACGATAGAAGAAATAATTGAAATAACGGTAAACTACAAACGATGGAATAAAATAAATCGCAGATTCAGACAACCTTAAAAACTAGATCAACACGCAAATGAAGAATGCACTCCAAGATACATCACTCGATAAAATAATGAATAAGAAAGAAACGAAAAAATCCACGTGATGGAATACAATAAAACCTAGATTCACACTCCCCCAAAAAATAGATTACCATAAGCATTGAAGATATATTCGAAGATATATCGAACAATAAAATAACGATTTTATAAAAATGTCAACTTCACATAATGAAATAGAATAAATCGTAGATTCACACTACATTAGAATCTAGATTACCACACGCATTGAAAATATATTCTTAAACACGGCCCACGAAGAAATGATATATTATAAGAAAGCTGTAAATGTCACACGATGAAATAAAAAGACTCGTTGATTCACACTTTCTTAGAGACCAGATAACCACCCGCATTGAAATATATTCTAAAACACGGCACAAGATGGAATAATTATCATGAAAACAACTACAAAATCAAACAAAAAAAAAAATCGGTAATCAACACTCCAACAAAAAAAACACATCAACACACGCATTGTAAATATATTCTGAAACACGGCACACGATGGAGTAATGATCTATAAAAATAGCTTGAAATGGAAAACAATAAAACCAATCGTATCACTTTTTTCAAACTAAATTACCACTCGCATTGAGAATGAATTCTAAACGTGCCACACTATGAAATGATGAATAAAGATTTCACTGCGAAAGAAAAAATTGCTGATACGGGCTACACTTCCCGAAAAACTAGTTTACCACACGCATTGGAATTATATTCGTTAAAACCATTACACAAATTGAATACCGTAAGAGATAATAATAGAGATTAAAAAAAAAATTGATTCACACCACAAGAAAAACTAGATCAACAAATGCATCAAATGAATTTCATACGTTACTATCCCACAGATCTATTATGATTGTTGTTTCTGGCCCTTTTCATAGCAGGGGATCCAGTACTGATGATACGAGCAGGTCTCGAACCTTGCAACACTATCCTACAGCTCTGTCAGAAAATGCTGTCCATTCTTCGGCTTACAATATGTGCTAATGCTACAAGCAGGTTTCGAACCCGACTATTATATTATTTATTAACTCTCTAACTATGGTCCAATTCAATTGACACCAACTCAAACCATGGCTATTATAAAAACCTCATTAATGCTATATTCCTAACCATTAGTGACAACAAAGAAGTTCTAGTGGTACCAATTCTTCTTTTCATTGCCACTGATAACAAATACAATGCATGAATTGATTATACATATGAGAATGATGAATGTTACCGCCCTTGTTGATCTCAGCCGCTGGAACGTCTTGTGATCATCTTCACAAGGGCTCGGAACAAATGAACGAGGCATGTAGACATCGAACATCGGCAACAACTCATGTAGTATCAGCATCTCTGCTCACGTGTTGGTACGTGCCTCCTTTATAATTACTGGCACGACAAACACTGAAACAACAGAAGCACGTTATTGAAATCATTCGTGTATCAAGGTTTAATTAATGTGAACGGATAACATTTATAAAATTTTGACTTGCTCAATGATTTTCCGATCAACTTGAACTATAAAAAAAAACTGAGTGTTATGACAATGGATATGATAGAAAAATGAAAAGCAAACTTAATAACATTTGATTCCATATATTCGAGTGTAATGACAGTTATGATGACAACTGATAACTGCAGAGTGTTGAAATTGCATACATATATACATTATGCAAATTTTTGATTTTACAGCAAACTTACCGGGTATTAGCAGTGAATGAATGGACTATGGAAGAACTATGATGGCTCCACATTGAGAAAGAGGGAATAAACACTGAATTTAAATTGACAAAACACTTTGCACTCTGGAAGCGAAGTAATCCTGTTTCCAAAAGTAGTGTAGTAATCCTTGCACTGGTGACGCAGGTTCCTGAAGTGACCGGAGACGGTTGCTATGGTGAGATGATCCAATAGCGGTTCCGAGGGCTTTGAAGACGTTCGGCGATGAACTATGACATAAGAATATAACATCAATGATGGATTCAATGCAGTTATCGAGACCAAATCCCAAGGCAATATTACTTACGCCATCCTTAGGTCATATAATACAGCGTAAGTAATATTGATGAATTAATGAGATGACTATATTACCCTGCTATCTGCTACAAAGTCCATCTGCATTGCAGAAATGGAGGAGATTAATTACAATTGAAGTAGTATGCGTCTTGGTTTGAAAAAAAACACAAAAAACAAATGCATATACCGAATATTTGCAAGCAGTTCACTAAGGTAATGAAACAATATATTATTCAAACTTATTCTATATATGACTTCTACCCAAGTCATGAGGAATCCAAACTGAAAAACAAACCGGTTTTAGACGCATTCCCCATAAGTCGTACCCCAAATGCCTGTCCTAAGCGAAAAAAGCTGCTAAGGGGACCCCCGTTTAGGACAGTAGGTTCGACGTTACTGTTTTTTAAAAGTTTTAACAGTAGTAATCC